>JAZHLO010000007.1:0-626628 GCA_036712075.1 Penicillium sp. DT28
TCGGCGCCTCTCTCGACAAACCGTCTGGAGTTAGCTGATCGAGGTTATCGGAAATGGGCTCAGGCTCCTGAATGGCAAGTGCTGCGTTCAAAGGCGGGGGCGAAGTATAGCCACCAGGAATTTGCGACGCAGGCTCATCATCATCATCATCGGATGATTCCCATGAGAAACGCCTTACCATTTTCGGCTTCTTTGGTTGAGCGGCCCCGCTGGGAGTCTCAGAACTGGCATACGGGTTCTGAAGATCTGGAGCATTCGAGTCGGAAACCAGAGGTTTCGGGGCCACATCCAGAGTAGAACCGGAACCCCAAAACTTCTCATACTGGCGTGGAATGGACTCCTCCTGAGCTCCCCTTGATTGGGACTGCTGGGCTGATTCCTCCGGCTCTTGAGAATTTTCCCGGCTCAACGAACGTATAATTTCTTCTCTGAGTCGATCGCTGTCGGCATCTTGCGGCGAGGTTCTTCCAACGATTGTAGGAATATCACCATGATACCCCTCGGATCCAGAAGTTGCAGTGCTGCCAAACTTGAGAGGCGCAACGAAGTCTTTGTTAGCAGGATTTGAAGGCGGAATAATAGATGCACCTGCTGAAGGTTCAGACTGGTCGTAATTCTGACCCGGAGAAATTGCTAATATCTCTCCATGACCTGACTGGAGAGCTTCTTGGTTCGTGACCACAGGCTGCTTCGAAGGGCTGTTGTCCGGACTGGGAAGGCTTATGTCCCGTCGATGGCCAGGTTTGAAGGAACCGCCCGAAGGTCCCGTTGACAAACCGGTGGGGGTGTGGGATTCTGCAGGCTCTTCAAGAATTGTAGGGGTCTTGTCGTCAGGATAACCCCGGTTGTTCATTATAGGGCTGATCGTAGAAGTGGCATCGCTGTCAGACCGTATCACACTGCCAGCAGTGGTGGAATTAGGGGTTTCCGGGACATCAAAAGCTTGGTGGACCACGGATGTGAATCCTTGGGAAGAGGCCTGGGACGGGTTGTGCTGCAAGGGGGCCTGCTGAGGATCGGGGCTAGTCTGTTGCTGCAAGTTCGAGTCGTCACCACGTAAGAAATCGGTCCCAAACGCAGACATTCTTTGCACTTCTGGCAATCGCATTGAGGGCGAAGGGTCCCTAGCAGTCACGGGTGCCTGCGCCGGAGGCGAAGGCTCAGCCTGGCGTCCAGAATCAGTCGATGATTTCTCCTCGCGCATGCGCTTGTAAAGGTCGGCAGGTCTAATGAACGGCAAGGCCTTGTCGCCTCCACTGGGGTCCGCCCTCACCTCGGCCGAGACGCTTCGTCGCGAGTCATTAGCCCCGAATGCAAGCCCGGACAAGCGCCTAGAGCTCAGCTCCGACGAGCTACCGGTCCTGTGGGTTGCATACGGTGGCCGAGGAGGGACAGGGGGTTCCTCTTCCTGTTCCTCATCGTCATCGTCGTCGTCGCCCCAATCTCCACCGTCGTATGAGTATTGTTTCGCTTCGATCCAGCGCTTCGTCTTTGCGCGGTTCACATTCGGTTTGAAAGATATGGGATTGCTGCTTCCGCTGGCTGGCGAGAGGGGGCTGTTCGCGCTGGGTGGGGATGGACTGGAAACGGTTGTCTTAGAGTTTGTGCGACGAGGTACGGACGAGGCGCGGATAGGGTACACTCACAGTTGAGCCATGCGGCCATGCCACTGAGGATTATTAGGGTCGGCCATGGGAACCGTAGTGTGTGAGGTCAGAAGCTCGGAGGGGTCCGGGTATCGAGCATTGGCTGCTGCCTGACTAACTCGCCAAGGAACGTTGTGCGGCAGTCGTAAAGATCAGCGAGCTTGTGACTGACAGCAAATGATGGCAACCACCCGCAGAACCCGGGATGCTTTCCTGAGCTCTTGCAGGAGGGACCACCAAGTATTGAGGTCAGACGGAGTGGCGTTGAGCGACGTGCCCAATGCAATGCCGATCAGCCCAGTTATCTGGTTTGAAACAAGATATTGTACAAGCACTGGGGTGAGGTGTATCCGCCAAAGACGCAATTATAAATGAAGATGCAGGAATAAAAATTAAGAGAAAAGAAATACGTCAAGCTTATCCCCCTGACGCGCAGTCTGGGGTTTGCGACTGATCTAAAATTATCCATGGCGGTGCTGCTTACGCCATGTGGCGCCCCAAGCACGTGACTTCGCCGCGATCGACGTGTTTCATTTGCGCCGAGTTGTTGCAAAGGTGTCGCAGCCTTCATTTCCTTCCTCTCTCTGCTGTATCTTGCTTATTGCCATAGATACATTCTGCCAATCTAACCAGTGTTTGTCGCCATTGCTGGTCCCACAGTCTACCCTACACGCCCCTTATCAACTACCCGTTGGTTCAAAACGGGTCAACAACGGCGGAGTCAAGCCCTGGACCCCACTCACCCTGACTCTCGGAGGATACGCCCTTGAAACCCTCCACTGGTCGCCTATATCGAGCCAGTCACCACACAATGACCGCGACATCGATTCAAGATCGCACGAGCGAATTCAGCTCCATCCTGGGCCAAGCCCAAAAACGCCTCGGCACGTCGAAAGTTGGGTCGCAGCGCCAGGCGCTCTTGACGGATGCTCAACGGCGCGAGGCCAATGGATCACCAACCGGTGCGCAGGGCAAGACTGGGCGATCAGAATTTGCGCGACGAGCGCGAGATATCGGCAGAGGAATCACTAGCACGACTTCGAAGTTGCAGCGACTGGCAGAGTGTGAGTATTGGAAAGAGACGAGTATGTTGAGAATGGTCAGGGTCTAATGCGAACTAGTGGCAAAGCGCAAAACGCTCTTTGATGACCGACCTGTCGAGATCTCCGAATTGACATACGTGATCAAACAAGACCTTGCTTCCCTCAACCAGCAGATCGCGGGCTTGCAGTCTCTGACCCAGGCACGCCATCCAAAGTTTAACCGTCCGAAGACGGATCAGGAAGGAGAACACAATGACAATGTGAGTTGGGAGATTTCTGCACAAGTATATGCGCATGGCTGACCGTATATGTCTTTCAGGTTGTTGTGATGTTGCAAGGGAAGCTAGCCGATGTAGGCTCTAGCTTCAAGGAAGTTTTGGAAGTTCGGACCAAGAACATCCAGGCATCGCGAACAAGGACGGAGAACTTCGTCTCTTCTGTGTCATCCAAATCCCAGACGCACCTCGATTCCCAGCGCTCCGATTCTCCCCTGTACAACACTTCTGGGCGACGCACCCCACAACCTGGATACCAGGGAAACTCGTCCGATCTTTTGACTCTCGATCCCTCAAATCCTTCGCCACTAGGTCGCCCCTCAATGCAATCAGATCAGCAATTGCTGGTCATGGAAGAAGCCCAGTCGAGCAACACTTACGTTGAAGCTCGTGGTCAGGCAATTGATACCATTGAACGGACTATCAGTGAGCTTGGTGGTATTTTCGGCCAACTGGCCCAGATGGTCAGCGAACAGTCAGAAATGGTCCAGCGCATCGATGCCAACACAGATGACGTCGTGGACAACGTACAGGGCGCGCAGCGAATTGATGAAGTACTGGACTCGCGTTTCTGGGAATCGGTGGCTTATCGCAAAGATGTTTGGTATTCTGATGGTTCGTCTATCCTTTTCTATTCATTTCCGATAACGCTAACGATTGATACAGATTTTCTTCCTTCTCTGGGTATTGATCTCGTGATAGACAACCCTCCCAGCCTTTTTGCAATACTGTATTTATAATAATGTGGCCGTGTCCCACGTAGACGACGGCCGCCTTGCATGCCCACACCCATCGAGCATTTCCCTTTTTTTTCCTTTGGCTAGACTCTGGGATGTCTGATCCATTCATTTTATCTGACTCTTCCTGGGACTGTGTCCTTTCAAAGAGCTACTCAAGTAAATAACATGTACTAATTGCACCCACGATTGACTTCAATTCCATAATCTAAACCTAGCTGAGAAAACGCCAGGCTATCATGCATCTAGTTGAGCAATTGCATCCCATAGCTCGGACTCTGCCCATCCCAGAGAAGGCTGATTATCAAAAAGCTCCCACATCAAACTATCATCCCACCCTTCAACCGACTGTGGCTCTTGACATTGCCCCATACCCGAAGTCGCTCTGCTAGTCACTGGACTAGGAAGTCTATGCAAGACCTGATCACCACGGCCGTAGACATCAGGATAGGAACTTGTCTGACCCGGAGTCTTTCCCTCAACCGGGAAAACAGACATCGACTCAAGCATGCCATTATTTGGTTTAATCAATGGCGCACACAAATCAAGGAATTTCGAAAAGAGGCCGTATAGTTTGCCAATGGAGTCATTTGCCTTGACGAAATGGCGCAGGTCATCGGTGATGGTTTTGATCATTTCGAAATCTCTTTGATCGGAGGTCGCCACGACATTGCAGAACAGGACGAAGAAAGGCGATAGCGGAGAGATAAGCATGGTCCTAGAAGTGATCATCAATCAGTGGATTCCTTCAGACTAGGGTTTGTCATGGTTGGCATACCAAGTGAGGAAGTAGGGATAGGCGTCGACGGTCATGATATTATGCGGGAAGACCTCTTGCAGAGCCCGAAGTGTTGTCAGAGCCTTTCGAGCGGCGTAGAGACAATCTTCACAGACCAGTCGGGATTTCAGCACCGATGACCGGGCTCGGATAATTGTCGTCGTAAGGGAATAATAGTTGAAGTCCATCGATAGCCACGAGCACCGGACGAATTCCCAAGAATCAGGAAACTCCGTTTCTTGACGCCTTCGGTTCTTTTAAACAGCTTAGGATGGTAATGCGCGCGTTTGCTTTTTGGGAACTTACTGCTTGAAAACTGGAGTGTATCGCATGCGCTCGAACGACGAGGTCCGAAAGAATAGTTGCCTTTTCAATATCGCCCATCTCCTTGGTATCGAGAAGAATGTCGACAAGGGTATTTTTCAATTGTGCAAATTCCACAATTGCTGTTATCAAAGGCGTTGTGAGTAGCCCTGGGTCCATATGAATCAATTTCGCCGGCTCGACCTTGAGTTCTGGTAAAGATTGAGGCCGTAGGAGAAGTAGGCTGAGAGTCTTGTCGGAATAGTAGCACGTGTACACGCAAGCGTGGATATCTTCTTCCACGTCATTTCGGGGCACCGTATCGGTGATATTGTGGTAGTTGAGGGCAACAAGGACTCTGCATGCGACAGATGTGAGCATCCAGCAGCGCGAGATGTTTCCCAAATACTGGAACAGACGTTTCTGGAATGGATTAGTGCGGCTCAATCAGGTATTGCGGCCGTATACTTACGCCAGCAAGCAATGCTTGTAGTAGTGGCAGACTTGGAGGCGCTGTGAGGGAAATGGAGTTTAGTTCATCGATCGCAGATACCTCAAATTGCTTCTTCAGTCTCCTAAAGTGAACCTTTAGCGGCTCACTCGATATCATGGGCGCTAAGCCCAATATGAAGGTGATTGCCTTGACCCAGACGTTAATCCGGTATAACTGAAGTATTTGTTCGCTTTCCCTGCCTTCGATAATTGCAAGGCCCATTCGTTCTAGGGTTTTGTCAGAGATGTGATCGGGCCAGGAGATGGTCTGAGAATTGGTTTTCTTGTCAGGCCCTGTGTCACTTAGCATCTGGTTACTTTTTTCTAGCAGATTACGTACCTGGCAACATCATATGCAGAAGCTCAGGCGTTAGAGTCGGGGGTGTCCAGCTATCGTCAATGTCAAACTCCTCGATCATACCGACCTCGTGTCGATGAAGACCGGGATTTGACAGCTGGCCAACAAACTTTCGAGCCGTCTCCAGCACAGTCCGTCTGTCATGGGAAAGCGCTGGGTTGCACTGTAGTTCGGACTCAATATACTCTCTTGCCTCACTGGCATGACGCGTGGAGCCCAGGGAGTGACGTTCGCCGTGGTCCTTGGGCCTAACAATCCGTGACACCTTCCGCTTTCTCTCTGGCGGCTCAGAGGGGCTCGTCCTATGGGATACTGGTTCCTGGTGATGTTTCCTTTTACTGGCCGCCCTTACCGCATCGAAGCATCTTGCTTGGGGCGAGGTGGATGTAGTCGGTGAGATATCATCGGTTGAAGCCATGTATGGAGAGAACACGAAATCATCCCGATTGCCCTTTTCTAGCCTTGCTAGTCTCTCGGATAAGGTATCAATTCTAGGTTTGTTAGATTCCATGACAGAGATTGAACTGGTGAAGAGCAGATACCGAGAAACTCGTGGCCGGTGGACTCGCGCTTGTCGAGTGCGATTACATTCGGCTCGCGCATCCACACAATTCATGCAAGGATCTTGGCGATCGCACTTGACCTAATTGCTCCACTTAGTACACAAAAATATGTAATGCAATTGATTACGCTGAAGATATGGCCCGGACCTTTCTACTGTGACAAAGGTCACACTGGCTGAATTAGCTTTGCTGTCATCCCTGAGCCTGGAGTGACACTTACTGCTGGCATTATGACCATCATGCTGCCGGATAAACGCAATTCGGGAAAGTGTAACCATCAGAGCTACAAATATATTCAGAGCTCACTGTATGTCTAATTGTATGTCGTGGGAAGAAGACTGGGAAGTTGTCAGCTTCGGTGATCCGAAAAGCCGGTTCCCGTACCAACGTGGTTTAGCGCCAATGTCATACTCTTGGCACTTATGTCAAAGTTGCTTGGCACAGTTCTATAGTTTAATAAAATGCTCGTATATTTATTCATCGTCATTGTCGCAGTATGCACAGTCTAGTCTCACCACAGACCCATGAACGACAGGAACCAGCTCCTCCGGTGAATGCGGGATGGCCCCTCGACGAGCCATCTCTTGATAAGCTGCTTTGAACCAAACATGGTCCAAAACGGGATTCATATCCGTGTTTTTGGCAGAGCCACCGTGTAGAGATGCTATGTGGTGTCCCAGATCCTTTCGCATTTGCCACAGAAATTCCTTGCGGGAGGACCAAGTCGAGCCATGCCCATGCTGCGTCGTCTGCTTCATCTCGTCGTCCTCGGCAATGGCGTGAAAGAAGCTAACAAGCCTCTCCATGGTAGAGTTGAGAAGAAGAAGACTGACCCAGCTCTCTGAGCTTGCGTCGGTGAAGTCAGGGCTCATAAGTCGTCGCACCGTGGAGCAAAGGAGTCGCAGACAGTGCTCGGTTAAGATGATGTTCCGCGTGTTGTTGAAAGGCGGATACTGGAGGACAGACTGCTGTCTTTCGACGGATGTGCAGATATCATTGCTATGTCCAGATGAGCCCGAGTCAGTGCCGCCATCTGTGGAGTTTTCAAGAAAGAAGATCGCGTATGCTCTGCGAGCAGCATTAGCAAAATGTTCGATATTTTGGAATCCTAGGCCACATACAATGGGCGCAAAAGCCTCGACTGGAGTGTCTCCACAGCTTTGCTATATACGTATTCTCTCTCCGTTTTGGAAGACGACCAGAGCGGGCGGGCAACGCTATCGGTTTCCAAATGATGACGGACCACATGATCAGCCAAATGATAAGACAGCCGTATGCAAGTCGACCAGCATCGTTTCAAGTCTCCCAGATAGCCCAATGAGTACCCGGCGTCGTGGTGACCCTCGCCAACAGTATACTTGGGCGGTGGAGGCGGAAAGAGCTCTGATATGAAAGTCAAGTCATCGCCAGGCGACAGCCCAACTTCACCATCATAGGAATATTCCAATCCCCTATTCCGTGTGTTAAAGTTGAGAAATGCATGCGCGATGGCGTGTTCATTTTTGCTGATTCGGTGGTACAGTAAGCGACAAGTCAGTACCAAGGAGACAATGTCTTCAAGGTCCAAAAACGCCGTGATAAGGACGAGGACATTATTCGGAAGTCGCTTCCAAACGGACTCTTTATGTGCCAAAATAAAGGATGCACGCTTGGACCTTCGAGAGACCGCTCTGCGAATCCGGTCAAAGAACGGCGACATGTTTTATATTCTGGTGATAATCATAGCTGCGGAGACACCCTTCATCGGAAGTATTTCATGCAGAGTGACTGTTGAGGCTCGAACAAATAGATGACTGAGACTGCAGAATGACAAGGCTACACCCCGGCTTCCAAGGTTGGGGAATGATGTGATAGAATAAAAAATTGGAGTCGAGACCCATAGATTGAACTATTTAAGTGGGCTGTTTCAGGCTTTGGTGCCTGATAGATAGGGCCAAGCTTTTGTGGCACGTGGTCAACCACATCTTCATGCTGTTGAATAATCAAAGACATAAACAAAGTTTGGTTGTCGGAAATCTATACTCGAAGGACGTGAGACAGATGCGCAAAAATGTCCGATGCCTCTGCACATGACTCTGCAAAACTTACTTGCTAAGGCGTGGCGTATGGAGGAGTGTGACCTGCATCACCAGACCCCAACGCCCTGTCCGACAATTATCGCGAAACTATTGGAAGATGCTAAGGTGCTGCAGAAGTACAACCAGCGGAGCAAAATGCCAGGATGTATGGCAGGTGATAGAGAGCAAAGTGACAATCATATTAGACAATGAATTGAGTTGGGGTACCTTACAAATCAGGTTTCCACATCTATTTTGGCTTGGTGGATCTTTCTTGGCATCATACCCCGCTTTATCTACCGTTTCTAACTCTCCTTCATATCTCGTACGCACACACCTATTATCCGTGTCATTAAAGTCATCCAGACATGTCCACCATCCCGGGCTCATACATTCCAGAGATCAGGGACGAAGGATGCGCGTTTTGAGGTATCGATCTCCATGAAGCCTGGATCCGGGTGGGATTCATCTCTGAAAGCACGTGAATGCAGAAGGCTTAATTACGAAAAACGAGTTATTTAATCCGGTTAAAAGCTGCAGTTTTATATGGGAAAGGTAAGGAAATGGACGCCTTAGAATCAGGGGTGATTTATGCGACGGACCCTCAGGTATAGCTGTTGGCTTTATAATTCTCTAGCATTGTCCGAACACATACAACCGACATCGGAGAAACAATGCGCTCCTGGAAACCTTGACTGACAAAGGTATTGTTTCGCATGTGTGACGTTGTTCGGGCTGGTCGGCCGAAGAGGAGTCGCGCCGGTCGGGATATCGGGCGCCATCATCCGACTGCGTCTCTGACACAGCTTCGGGCTCGGTGAATTTGGCCGCCGATATGTGTGACTGGAGTTTCTTGATCTAACACGAAGCACACAATAATATCAGTGCCGAATATTTATAAGATGGCTATGGTCTTGCGCTTTCTTCGAATGTTCGTGGTTTCTTCCTACAACGCTTTTCCGTCTCATCGCTCTACTCTATACCATACTTGAACCTTGAACCTCCAGGCCACTATGACGGTCGAGACGGACGTGCTAATTGCTGGTGGAGGGCCCACGGGTCTTGTCCTCGCTCTTTGGCTTCACAAGCAAGGAGTCCCGTTTCGCATCGTGGATTTAGGGACCGGTCCTGTGCAGAACTCCCGTGCTCTCGCCGTCCATGCGCGTATCATAGAGTTATATCGTCAGCTAGACTTGGCTGATGAGCTGATAGAACTTGGTTACAAGCTCCCCGCGACTAATGTCTGGGTTGACGGGCAGCATTATGCGCACCTTCCTCTAAAAGAATTCGGCAAGGACTTGACTCCGTATCCATACATGCTTACCGTGCCACAAGATACACACGAGCGAATGCTTGAAAGAAAACTAAACTCTTACGGCATCTTCGTGGAACGACGCACAAAGTTTGAGAGTTTTGTGGACAACGGGTCGAGTATCACTGCAAAACTTCGCCAGGATGATGGGACCGAGACTACCTGCGAAGCTTCATATATCGTTGGCTGCGATGGAGCCCACTCGACTGTGCGACGTGAGATCGGAGCCAAGTACGAGGGTGATACATACGTGCCGCTCTTCTATATTGCCGACCTCGAGGCTGAGGAGCAAGATAGTCCTCTCTTCAATGGCGAAGCGCACCTGACCTTGATTGATGACACCTTCAATCTCATTGTTCCATATGCCCAGGAACGACATGTACGATTGATCGGTACTAGCATCCCTAAAACGAACGGGACTATTCAGGGTCACGACATGTCGGAACCACACTCAGAAGTCACCTTTGAAGATGTGCTGCCAGGCATCAAAAAGGCATGTAAGATGGAGAGCAAAAAGATCCAGTGGTTCTCACCGTACCGCAGCCATCATCGGTTATCTTCAATCTTCCGCAAGAACCGCGCATTTCTCGTCGGTGATGCTGCTCATATCCACAGTCCCGTGGGTGGACAGGGCATGAACACCGGTATCATGGATGCCATCAATCTCGCATGGAAATTGGCCACCGTCATCACGCAGGACTCAATGACACAACAAGCGAAAGACCAACTTCTGGGTTCATACGAGCCCGAACGGCGTGCCTTTGCGCTCAGTGTCCTCGGCGCAACCGACTACGCCTTCACTATTCTGACAAGTCCCGGATTCCTACCCCACATAGTTCGAGCCTGGATCATTCCCTACGTGATTCCACTTGTCATCCGGTTCCAGTTCGCGCAGAGGGAGATCTTCCGGCGCGTTTCTCAGCTCATTTGCAGCTACCGGGACAGCCCTCTCAATCAAGGAGAGGGATTCGAGACAGTGCAGCCCGGTGATCGTGTGCCATGGGCTAAGACCGAGACCTCTGATAACTTCGAGACACTGCAGTATCTTTGTTGGCAGCTTCATGTATACGGCAGCCCACAACCTGAACTGTTGGAGTGGTGCCAGAAAATGAATATCCGACTTACTGTCTTCCAATGGGACAAGAAATATAGTGAGGTCGGGTTAAAGAAGGATGCTGCGTACTTGGTACGACCAGATCACTACATTGCTGGCATTTTTGAAGGGCATTCTGTCTTTTTCGAACTGGATGGATATTTCTCTACTCGTGGTTTGATGTGCCCTCCATTGAGTGACCAGCCCGTTCATGCCTAATTCGTGATTATGAAATGATGCGTGATACCTCTTTGCTAATTTATGCTAGACAACCGGAAGGCTTTGCTCTGTTGGGTATCTTATACTATATCTAAGTACTCAATAGAGCATAAGGTTATCTGGAATATAGATTACCTCTCCCGAGGTCTTGAGTATTCTCTAACTGATGTACTCATCATTTTTCTAAGTACACGTCCCTTTTACAAAAATATGCACGAGAATGTACTAGTGTTTCTCCTACTCAGACAAATGAACTACTTCTTCTTCTTCACAACCAAAATCACACCCTGCATAGCACCTCTCACCGTCTCCTTGCCCTTCTCCACACCAGCCGCATGCAAATGCCTCTCAATTGCACGACGGTACACCTTTACAACATCTTTCTCCGTACCGACAGCATCCGGATTCGCCTCACGCCATCTCGTCACAGGACTCATAGTCCCAATAATCCTCTCAAACATATCCAGCGGCACATCCGGCTCGAGGACATGAAACTTCTCAGCCAGATCCCAATCCTTCTTAATGAACTCGCTCTTATCGAATCCCGCAACTGGTGGGTCCAGCGTCCAAGGCAGTGGGAGGTCAGCATAGCGACCGCGGGTATGCAGGTTGCCAGGCTCGAAAAAGGGCAAGAGGTACTCTTCCTCGATACGGTCGAGCTCGACTTGCATAGCCTCGACATTTGGCACAGAGGGATGAATACGACCCCCACCGCTAGTCCACATAATAACGCTGCCGCCGGGCTTAAGGACGCGGGCGGCACTGGGCCAGAAGCGGGACATGTCGAACCAGTGTGCGGAGTTGGCTGCGGTGATTAGGTCGACGCTGTTATCTGGGATTGGCGGGGACGCGTTTGCTCCGATGTCTTCGGCTGTTGATACCTCGTAGCGGATGGGCTCGGAGGTCGAGGTCGTACCACCAAGAGAGCGGGCTGTAGCGACCATGCCTTCTGAGGGATCGAAGCCGATCGCGTGGGTGAAGTGTACACCGAGTGAACGGGTGACATTTCCCGGTCCGCAGCCTAGGTCGATGAGTGTGTCAAGTTGGCCACCAGAGGCTCTGTGCAGATCTAGAACAGTCTGGTACACGGCAGGATGGTAGTCAGGGCGGTTTTGGGCGTATGCCTTTCCTTGCTCTTTGTTGTAGGAGCTGAAGGTCTTCTCCTGCGTGACCGGAGCCGAAGTGGCAGATTGTTCGGACATGGTGTATCCCTGTTCTGTCTTTTCTCTCGAGATGAAGATGATGAAGTGTAGGGTGCTGATAGCCTCGTATTAATAGCATATGCTGTGGAGAAGACTTGAATAGCAAATGCGGTTCCAGCCGCCAAGCGCTGCTAAATTAGGCAACATTGAAGCTTAAGTCCGAGTCATCCGAGATCAGGCAGTCGGACTATCTGCCTGGGGGTGTTTATAGCCTCTCTAGATTATCCCAGATCCCATCGGTTCGGATGCTTTGTCTGCACGGGTCTTACCTATTCTGCTGTTCCATTGGGCTGCTGAAGGTTGCACCCTTAGTCTTCTCGGACTACTTGGGTTTCTCCCTCTTTGAGTGATCTACACGCAATGAAGGTGCTCAGACACTTCCGAGACTCGAAAGTTTCCCGGTATCAATACACTCTCGGTGTGTCTATGTTGAATAAATAAAAGCGAGAAGAGTCAGCTAGGCAAAAGTGGTATACCTAGGTAGTCAATGACTCATTTCATGGGTATCGATCGTATGCTTGTCATATGCTTGTCAATCACAGTCAATCACTCATCATCCCATATATACAAACTAGCAACTTCCTGCGCTGCTCTGTCCATAGGCCATTGAACCCATTCAAAGATGTGATGCTAGATACTAAATACCAAAAGAAGAAGAAATCCATCGCAGTTAAACCAAAAGATGCCATTGGCTTCATGTCGGCTTTCTAGTTGTCATCATGTCATATAACTAGGATTGGAGCTTTTGCTTGACAAACTCATCACCATTAGATTCATTCGTCTCACCGCTGCTCTCGCAGTCCGGCTGGCCAACCTGCATGTTACGCTCACGCGCCATTTCACGCGCTACGCGGGGCGGGTCCCAAATGCTCTTCGAACGAACGAAAATCTCGTCGATCTCCTCCAGCGAGCATCCCTTAGTCTCAGGGAAGAAGAAGTATACCGCGGGCACAATGCAAGCGTTCACACACACAAAAACAATGTAGTAGCGGTTTTTGATCGAGGAGAATCCGACTGGGGTGACCTCGGCCAGCAAGAAGTTGAAGACCCACACGGTAGCTGTGGAAACGGCACTGACGGCAGCGCGGACTTGAAGAGGAGCCATCTCGGCAGCATAAAGAAAAGTGAGACCGGAGTACCCAACGGTGAAGATGAACTGGAAGCAGTAGAGTGCGATGACTGCTACGACCAGAGCTCCGGTGTTATTGGCAGCGGATGGGGAGGTGCAGCCGGCGAGGAGGGCCATGCAGATCGACATTGCTCCGGCACTGTATAGCATGAGAGGCCTTCGACCAAGGCGGTCGATGGTGTAAAAGGCGAGGAAGCCTCCGAAAGGCTGCATCAGGCCCATCGCGGCGGCCAGAATTCGAGATTTCACGGCGTCGAGGCCGAGATATTGTTGGAAAATGGTAGTGGCATAGTAGGTGATCAGGTTGACACCGCACATTTGCTGGAACATCTGGCCAGTGGCGGCGAGGTACGCGCGGTGGAAGAGACGCTGCTCTCCGTTCTTGAACATATCCTTCCAGGAGGAGGATCCGCAGACTGCGAGGGCACTCTCGATCTGGTCGATGCTGTTGGTTATCTCTGGCGAGTAGGGGTCCAAATTCTGCAGAGCCGCCATAACATGGCGGGCCTTGTCATGCTGGCTGGTCTTGATGAGCCAGCGGGGAGATTCAGGAAGCACGGTGATGAAGACCATAGCCGTGATGGAGAGAACGATCTGGAAAGCAAGGGGGAATCGCCAAGACACGGAGTTATTCTTCACGAAGTAGAAGCCCAAATCGATCCAAAGGGCAACAGTGACACCGATGCCAACGAATATACCGTCGGTGACCACATTCGACCCTCGCTTGTGTGCCGGCGAGATCTCTGACTGCCAGACTGGTACTGTGGCAACGTATCCACCGATACCTAGACCGAGAACGAGTCTAGAGACAATGAACTGGGCAAAATGAAAAGAGGAAGCCATCAGAATCGCGCCTATAATACCCACGAGATTCGCGAAGAAGATGACCTTTTTCCGGCCGAGGAGATCACCGAGATAGACGCATGACAAGGCACCGAAGATACCGCCGACGGTGTAAAGAGCAATTACCGTGCCTATGTCGTCATCAGTTAGAGAGAATAAAATTGACATCGATATGTTTAAGTAGACACACCTTGAATAGTTGAGTTTTCGTGCTCCAGAGCACCTTTGGCGTGGATGGTGTCCATCCGTGGGAATTGTGTGTTGAACGAGTCGAGGGTCAAGAGACCACCGGCAACACTCATGTTGTATCCATAACAGGTGAAGGTCGGGCATACAACCAGCATAACTGCGGCTCTGAGCAGAGCATTGCCCCGAAGGCCCATATACGGCTTCAAACCCATGATTTTGATATCATTCAAGACACAAAGGATGCAAAGGAAGATAGAAATAAGAAGTTAGATTGCTGATACAATTTGTTTTCTATTATTGATATAATAGATTAATATCAAGATAAATAGCATTCTAGCGTTGGCAAACTTAAGAGTCCGGTTGAATTTCGGCTGTCGGCGGTCGCCGTTGCACTATGAGCCATCAATCAGCTTTAACAAGCACCAACTTTTCTAGTACACGAATTTTCCCAGATGCCATTGGCAAGCCAGCAGGATTTGGATTATATCTCTACTAGGATTATGCTTGAACACTATTCTTAATTAACTGTGGTCTCGGCGTAAAGAACCCCTTGGTTAACTTATAGTCGGTAGTCTCCCTATTCATCAGATTTCCCCACAAAAAGTTGACAGTGGCTCTCTAGATACGAATTCGGTAAACTTACTCGATGATCACCATCACGCATCTTAGTGAAATGATTTCACGACGAAATAAGCCTTCAATTTCCATCATATTCCTTAGAAACGTCTTTCTAGAGTGTATATTCTGTCCCTATTCCACGAACCTACTAGCCCGGCAGTTGGTTTTTGACAGAACCAAAGTTCAAAGTAATAACATAGGGATTAGCATATACTTTTACGGAGTTGCCGATACCGCTACATATCAATGCCTTAGGCGTAAACACTGGCTCCGGTGATTCCCGATTGGGCGATATCTTAGATACCTCTTCGACGTGGTAAATAGGAACTACCGGTGCCTCGGATATACACAATTGCACGAGAAGGCGCGATTAGATGAACGTTCATAAGCAATAGATCTCATTCCAAAGCTAGGTAGTACAAGTATAATATACAAGCGATCGTTGTCCATCTAGGACTTTCATTTCTTCAATACCTTGGTAGTCTTAAGCATTCCTTTCAGCTTTCTCTGCCGCGCATAACAATAGCAACAGAAACAAGAAAAACAACAAGAACCCAACTACTATCCGTATTTCCGTGCTAATAGGAAAGCGCCAAGGCATTGGGAAGAACGCCTCCGTCATTCTTAAAAGATACGCGGGATTTGGAGAGGAAAGCGCCTGATCTAGGTCTTTCCTAATTTTCGATATCTCTTCCTCGGTGTATTCAAATCCTCGGTGACGTACACAACATCCGCACTGGGTTGTGCAATGACCGATTCCCCTTCGTCTTGTGCTATTTAGATGGCGGTTCCCGCAGCATCTGCAGCCTCGACTACAGCAGCCGCCCCTGTCTTTACAATCCTGGACAAGCTCTTCTCCGAGATACCAAGCGGGGTTCTGTCGTATCTGATCGTACATTTTCTTGAAAGGGCGCTGAGGAAGTTTTAATTCATGGTCGTAGAGTGCTCGCCCTAGCCTGTCGATTTGTTTTGCCAATTCTGTGAGTTTTTCTTCGGGTTCAAGCCATGCCTTCGTATCATTTGTATCATCACATTTGTAGCGCTCCTCTTCTTGCACGCATTCTCGAAGCAGATACTCGGCGAGAATAATATTACTAAATAAGCTCGAGGGGAGGCTCGAGAGGCCTGACTCTAGGTGCTGGCTGTAATAGAAACGCCGGTACCCTTCTCCCTCATCATACCGCCCAGATGGGAAAAAGTGCTGAGCCATGATCTAGGCCATATTAATATCATATATAAAGCCCAGAGCTTACTTGAAGAGCTTACCATAGAGTAAAAGTTGAGCTTTTAGGAAAAGGGTAAGGGGTAAGTAGAGGAAGAAATAAGACGGTGGTCAACTGAGAGAAAATAAGAGTGAGTACATATGACGTCTGGGTGCCGCTAGAAACAACCTAGTAGAAAGGTTAAACATTCTAGGTTAAACCCGAATAAATTTCCTACCGTAGAGCTTGCTTGAACTTATTAATTAGACATCCTGAATTTTGAAACTTTTGACACTTACAAAATAGATTTATAGCCTACTCGATGGCTAGCTAGGGGAGTCCGCGAACAACAGCGTAGTCGCATACTTTTCTAGTGAATTCCATTTGACCTAGGTCTTGAAAATTAACGGCTGATAAATTGAAAATAAAACGATGATACTCGGCTACTCTTTGACAACTGTTTGGACTCAATCAATATCTACTCGACATTGCCCAGGTGCACGATTGAGCAACAGATAGTAAGATCGTGTAGTCGAATGACTTTATTCCAAGACCTCTATTTTGGAGATTTACATATCCACCACAATAACATAGTAGGCATCGAATCATTCGCTTACCACTGCTCTTATGGTCGTGAATCGCCGGGTTGGATATTGTCGGATAAACTGCCATAGACTTCCACATAACCAATGCTCTCTGGGACACCAAGTTAGAGCTGCCCAGGTGATCAAGTAACTAAATGAGCTTAGAAAATATGCCATATTTCTCGGTGCTATGTAGTGTTGGACTAGAGCGGATTGGACAGAAGAGGTTATCCAGTCCGTTATTTGTCCGACGCGTCTACTCTCCGTTCTGTTCTTACTGGTGCCCGCGGGCAATGTATATATCTGTGGGCTGCAGACTCAATACGATTAGGTAGGAAGTTGTGCATCCTCAAGCTTCGCCACCTCGTGCCGTGTTTCCGGTGACGGATTTGCGAAGGTCAGACTATTGTTCCCCGCATTATTAACAAGCATAATAACATTATTTCTCGGCATAAAAAGCACAAACAACGTCTGCTTTCAAACATGCAGACCAGGCAACCAATCATTTGTCACGTATATGTAGCCTAAGCACATGCCAAGTCGTCAATAAGACGTCGTGGAAAGCCTTGGATTTGATAACACACAGAATTTATGTTAGCCTTTTCACAATGTCTAGAGAAATTTAAGATTTTGGTTAGCCTAGTATTAGTATTAAAAGGTTAAAATTCATCTCCTGACATATACCCTTGCCTTAGCCTGTAGAGCGGATGTTTAAAATAAGAGACTTGTACGTAGAGCCCCCCTCTCGCTAGCTGAAAATTCCCTGCAAAGCTAGAAGCTCGTGCATACTAGTGTGGCGTTATTATGAACGCAGTGTAACGATCATACAGCTACTATCATCGTGTCCAACGTGACATTTGTGCCGCTCTTCCCGCGCGCGAGCGGGGAGAGACAAATAAATATTGCATCGGCCCAAGTCAACATTTGACACACTCAGAAAGTGAACATAGCTCAAGATGTCGTTTATTCTGGCAGCACCTTCTTCGGGAAGCTTGCTGGTCGCAATCCCCAGAGATTCAGCTGCGTATCTTGCACTGAGAGTACTAATACTGGCACTGATACTGGTAAGTATAAAGAACCTCTACAATTCTCCCTTTTCATACTTGAATAGCTTATTTGGCCAACCCAGAGTTCTATTTACTTCATTGGCACAATTATTTACAATGTATTCTTTCACCCTCTTGCCAAATACCCAGGACCAAAGTCTATGGCGGCCACTCGCCTGCCCTACATCCGACTTATTCTAGCTGGACGGTCCGCCCAAGGAATCAAAGCACTACATGAACAATACGGTGAAGTTGTCCGAACTGCCCCTGACGAGCTATCATTTATCAACAGCGATGCCTGGAAGAAAATATACGGTACTCGTCCCGGACACGGTCAAAAACCCAAAGACAAGCGATTCTACCCACCAACCCTCGGAAATGTACCCAACATGGTCTCCTCCAACGACGCCGACCACTCTCGTTTCAGACGTCTTTTATCACATGCCTTCTCTGACAGCTCTCTCCGAGGCCAAGAGCCCATCATCCAGAGCTATGTAAATCTCTTGATACAACGCCTCCATGAAAAGGCGGAGAGCGGCAAGCAGGCACTTGACATGGTCGCATGGTACAACTTCACAACCTTCGACATTATCGGCGATCTAGTATTTGGAGAGCCCTTTGGCTGCTTGGATAACTCGAGTTACCGCCAATGGGTAACCATCATCATGTCCACCATCAAATACGCTGCGTACACTAACGTCGCGCGGCGTTTTCCCGGATGGAAACTCATTGACAAGATTATCACGCCTAGCAACGTAATTAACCAAAGGCGCGAGCATTTCCAACTTACGAAAGAAAAGATCGAGGCACGCTTATTAAAGTCCAACGAGAGACCCGATTTCTTCGGCAATATCCTCAAACACAAGGATACCGAGAAAGGGCTCAGTTTTGGGGAGATGATCACCAATGGTAGCACGCTTATTGTTGCTGGCTCTGAGACTACTGCTACATTGCTTTCTGGAGCGACGTATTTGCTACTGAAGAACCCGCGAGTACTACAGAAGCTTCAAGAGGAAGTTCGGACTACTTTCAACTCCGAGAAGGAGATTACGATGGAAAAATGCAACAAGCTGGAGTACCTCGTTGCTGTTCTCACTGAGGCTTTGAGGATGTTTCCTCCCGTTGCGGTTGGACTTCCTCGTATTATGGATGCGCAGGGTGATATGGTTGGTGGACACTGGGTGCCAGGTGGCGTAAGTCCTAGGCTAATCTATTTCAAATATAAATCTTTGTTAAACTAACCCCCGATGAAGACTGTTGTCTCCGTCACACAGATTGCCGCTTACCACTCTGCACTCAATTTTACCCACCCCGAACAGTTTATCCCAGAGCGATTCCTCGATAACCCTCGCTTCGCAAATGATAACAAGGCCGTGTTACAACCATTTAGTTTTGGGCCTAGGAACTGTATAGGGAAGAAGTAAGTGGCATCTTCCAAGTTCTGAAGATACATTCCATGTTAATCTATTCTAGTTTGGCGTCTGCTGAGATGCGAATAATTCTCGCTCGCATAATCTTTGATTTTGATATGGAGCTGGATCAACCATCTGTCGAGTGGACGGACCAGAAGTGCTATTTCCTGTGGGATAAACGGCCTTTGATGGTTCGGCTTACTCCGAGGGTGAAGCTGTAGCGAGGGCAGATGTGAAAGTAGAAGGTAGAGGTAATGGTTCATGACAGACTAGGGTTCGTGCATAGTTGTGTGTTCACTTGTGGTGAGTGTTTCACCAATTCTTGGTAGTTAATAATGAATGCTAGCTCATATTAAGCTATATTGCCCCCGGGGCCGTTGATTTTATTGAAGCCCCCACCTGGTGTGAACAGACCGGTCTGACTATCCATCAAGGACACGGATAGATATTGACATACTGACCGGATATACGCTCAGCTGACACGCCGATAGCGTCAATGCGCACCACGGCTCGTGTAAAAAACGTAGGCATAAATTCCTCTACCCATACGGATGGCGTAATCCGGGTAAGTGGTTGTCGATCTGGGTGGATAATGATTCCGAGCTTTGATGGTCATCGCATAGAAGCGGGAGCTGACTCTAGGGATGTGCGGGCTTTGTACCTAGGTAGCTGGTGGAATCCAGGAATGACTGAATCCGACTCACATTCCGCGGGGTCCGGAGCCTATGAATTAGATAGGAAATTCCTCGTGGATATGTAGCTTCAGTAACGATGTCGTAGATGCGGTTGTACAAATCAGGCGAAACCGTGTGTTCCAAATTTACTCACCGGCATTGTCTCTTACCCATAGCTTAGAGTATAGGGGTCCCGTGAGGCTTATTTACCCCTGTTTTCACCCAAGAGCTAGCCACGTCAGTGCGGGGATGGGGATGGCCCACTCACTATCATTTCCTCCACTTTCTGCTTCGGCAAAGAGCCGATCCCGCAAAACCCCGGATTTCGGCTTTCGGCTTTCGGCAAATAAGATGACGTACAACACCACTGTAGTAAGGTATGGATGCAAATTAGAGTATGAAATTACCTATCTAGATACAGTCTGCGACGTATATAAATGCTGGCTCTGACTAGTCAAAGGGCAATCCCCGAAGGGATCGCTTCTAGCAGAACCAACGCCCTACTATACTACATTTTAGACTTCATAACGTAAAACTCCTGCGATCCCTCCGAGTCCGTGGGACTTGCCCTCTCAACAACATCCTTCTTCTCAAAGATTTGAGACACCTCTTCCAGTGACTTGCCTTGAGTCTCCGGGAAGAAGAAATAGACCAGCGCCAACACAACCACCAGACATCCGACATAGATAGAAAAGTATCTCCACCGAAGCACATCAAATGCCACTGGATTGACATATTGGTTGAAGAAGCATGCCAAAGAGTCCGTCGTGAGCGTGATAGCAAGACCCTTGGCGCGCAGTTGAAAGGGCATGATTTCGGCAGGGTAGGCAATGAATAGGGGCATGTATGCAAAATCATACGCTCCGCAGAAAAGGAACAACATCGGCACCACTGCAATTCCGGCTGCCAGTACTCCCGTTTCAGCAAATAGCCCAGCCATAATCTCGGATGTTGACAGGAAGATCAGCATCAGAGTTGTCGCGCTCAGCCAGAGGGTACGTCGCCCGTACTTGTCGGATGTGCTTGCACCAGATACAGCAAAGACTAAATTCCACACTTGGAGACTGATGTTTACCGCTGCTTGGTGAACGGCGTCCTTGATTCCGACTGATGCGAGGATCGGAGGCAGGTAGTAGGAAGTAACACCTAGTGGCTTCTGTCAGTAATTTCTTCTCCTCGCATAAGGGCGATAAGTGCAAATCATACCGTTTCCCGTCCACTCCTGCATAAAGCCCAGCAAAATGCATATCGCCAGACGATGCAGATCACCTTTAGTTTTGAAGAAGGTGGACCAGCGACTAGCAGCCCTCATGTCTGCCTCTGCGCTGATGCTGCTGCAAATCTGGTCAAATTCCTCTTGGACCAGTTTGTCACCCGGGTTGCCATTTGCATGGTATCGAGTGAGTATAGCCAATGCCTCTGCTTTTCGGCCCTTTGCAACCAGCCATCTCGGACTCTCGGGAACAAAGAAAAGTCCCGTCAGTTGGAAGAGAGGATAGAAAGCCTGAAACAGGCAGGGAATACGCCATGACCAGTTACTATGTATGAACAGCGTCGAAAAGGCAATTCCCGCAGCTGTGATAGACCCAATAAACCACAGTGCATTATAGAGACCAGTTAGCGTTCTCCGCTGCCTTGGATGAGCAGTCTCTGCAATGAGCAATGGTGCAGCAGTTTGTGAGAATCCCACGCCAATTCCGGTCACCACTCGAGCAGCGAAAAATACCCAATGCTGCTGAACAGCCACTTGAATGATGGCTGCGGTTATGACGAGCATAGAACCAATGGCAACGGAAAGACGTCTGCCGAAGTTATCAGCAACATATGAAGCGGGGATGAAGGCTAGGAAGGAGCCTAGAGAGACGGCCGCAATGATAAGACCTTTGGCATTGGGGTCCAGGCCACTCAGAAACTCCTTGACTGTTTTCTATTAGCCTTTCTTGTAACCCAGAAGCTGACATAGTATATGGAAAAACTCACACTCTGGAAGGACAAGAAGACTATTAATCTGGCTAGCATTATATCCAGAGGTAGCCGAAGCAGCTAGCACAAAAGCTATACCAAAGTTGAGTTTCCGCAGACCAGCATCTTTAGTCGACGTAAATAGAATCATGATAGCAGTCGCTTGCTGCAAGAAAAAGCTCAATACTTTAACCGTTCAGGGCCATGCCTCCTTAATAAAGCTAAGCAAGCTCTCCCCATCTAGTCAAGGCAGCGGACATTTAGTTGACGCTGTACATTCTTCGCGTGTTCTTGTGCTGATCCTGCCAATATAGGTGACGGATGATCATTGTATAGGTTGGAATGTAGGGAGAAGGCTTAACGAGCCTAACGGAGAGAGTGATCCGGTGGGTCTTTGTCAAGATCCCAATTTTTGACACCTCTTCGGATCTAGTTATACGCAAGGATTGCTAGCCCGGCTTTGCCGGCGAATGGGCTCAACGGGTTACCAAACTCGGCATTTTGTTATTGGAGCTCCGCGGCTACAAGCTATTCATCCGAGTCAGAGCTTGGGAAGCTTCTTATTTGATGACGTACAGCTCTTGGAGCTTTGGCCTCGAGACTAACCAAGAAGGTGAGATTTACGCTTCCGATGCTACATATGACTGTTAATGATGAGATTTGACGGGGCTACCTGCTGGGTTCCCCAATCCAGGGAGCAGTAAACAGGAAAAACAGAGATGAGCAAAAGTCCAGTAAGTATAGCAATGACAAGTATAGCAATGACAAAAATTTACAACTGGGATCGACATGGCGGTGTCACCTAGTGCTTTGGGCTCAATCTCAGGTGGTTCGCCGTTTCAGTCGTATTCTCGATTTCAGTCGTGCGATTTTGAATCTTTTAAGTACCAAGGTAGTGTCCAAGGAGGGAAATGCAAAACATAACATTCGGCATAAGCTAACCAATTTACCGTCAATCTGTAACTAGAGGTTCTGAACCGTACCCCCCATTCTTGAACCTTTCCAGCCCAGGAAAAGTAGGATTGCCGCTGTAATCAATATTCCGGCTTGGTTATTGATCGATTTCCTCTATAGACGTCGCGTGAACTAACACGTCAAAAAGCGTATTCGCTCTAGGAGGCACTTTCAGGCCTGGATAGCGGTAGTACCTTTGCACTTTTGCTCCAGATGATGTCTTCTAAGCTTCAAAGCCAATCAATCGCCTTAGCGGATCTGATAGCAACGCGTCTGTAGCGTAATATTGTGAATACCTCTGCTTATCTATCTCTATTTCAATCTTGATATTAACGACTCCATCCCGGGATCTTCAATCTTGCAAGATTATCTTTTCAAAGATTGAAGATCTCGGGGATAGAGACGTCAATGTCAAGATCGAAATAGAGATACTGTAGAGAAGAAGAGACAGTCACAATATGACGTGTTCTTGCATCGGTCTGTCCCTTCTAGCCACAGTTCTTGCATCGGGGACACTTTGGGCAGTCAGCCACGGTTGTGGGCATCAGCATGGCAATATTTGCAGGGACACTGAGGGCAAGTCTGTCTAGTCAGCCCTATAATGCTACCTACCTATTCACCGAGCAGTAAGATTTCCACAAGACGAAAATACGGTTTCACTGAGGAAATATACCGCGAAGTCTTCCCCGTATATTTCCTTAGTGAAACCGCCTTGTGGAAATCTTAGTGCTCGGTAAATAGGTAGGCGGTATTATGTGGTTCACCAGACAGGCTTGACTTGCCCTTAGCGCCTATGCAAATATTGCCTGTCTTCATAGATAACCGTAGTTTCTGTCGATTAGTGGATCGTATCACTGTGAGAGGGGCAGTCGGTAAAGGGTAAGGTAAGTATTATGACAAAGGCTGGTGCTTCTTGTCAATGTTGTTGATGAAAGGAGAATGGAGGAGGACGATGGGGTATAGAAAGGGAAAGTAGAGATGGTGGTGTGAGAAGAGAGAGAGAAGAGAAGAGAAAAGAGAAGGAGGAGAGGGAAAAAGTGAGAGATTTATAGAATTAATTCTTCTCTTACTTTGTCTTTCTTTCTTCCTCTTCTATTAGTATCCCAGAACAAACAAAAAACACTAGTTATACGCCACGATTGATTTCCACAGTCTCCAGTATGCACCGATATGGAAGAGATACTATCGGTTGGACTACATTCTGTGGTGCAATTTGAGTACATATTGACTGGGAAAGATGATAAGGTGCTGAAGCGGAAACAGGTCGGACGGGTCGTGCTTGGAAGCGAATATGCAATGTTGGCATAGGTGCCTACTTTTTCTGCTCTGATCTACCCTGATTTCTAAGGTGCCTATTTCCAACTCAGATTTCTTATGAAACCTAAAGGAAAAGAAAATGAAAAAGTCCACAGGAAAAATAGAGAAAAAAAGACCTAAAGCTCATAGTCTGAGTTGTGAGCCTTTCCAGGTTATGAACTTTCTGCCTCAGGCATTAAACTAGTCCCGACTAGGCGTCAATCTGGAATTCACCGGCTCCGACTTTTGCTCCTATACCAACAACAACAGGGCAGCAAACAACATGCCATCCTCACTGAGAATGGCCTCCGGCCTCTTCCGCCAAGGCACTCGCACCCTGACAACCCTTGAATCCACCACATCCCAGCGCATCCTCCCTTTCCTCCGAAACACCTCGGAATCGCAATGCCGGGCCTATTCCCAAGCCCAGCGCCCGCGATGCAACCAGAGCATCCAAAATACCCTTTTTGCGCGGAATAGCTTCTCGACAACCGCTTTCCGAGCCCGCGCGAAGACTATGGGTCAATTGCGCCAGCGCAACTCGACCGGTCCGTTCTCATGGAAGGCTGCGCTGCTCTTCGTGATCACCGGCGCGGGCATGGTGGTCTACTTCCGAATTGAAAAGGCACGTCTGGAGCGGAAACGGATCGCCGAAATGAGCAAGGGTGTTGGCAAGCCGAAGGTTGGCGGTCCGTTTACTCTGACAGATCTGGATGGCAATGAATTCACTGCGGAGGACCTGAAGGGCAAATACAGCTTTGTGAGTTGAGCTGGATCTTTTCCTCATGTAGAAAGCTCTTTTACTAACAAGGATTTGTCTGGTCCAGGTCTATTTCGGTTTCACCCACTGCCCTGACATCTGCCCCGACGAGCTGGACAAGATGGCCGAGATCATCGACAAGGTCCGCGCCGAGTGCAAGGACGACTCGGTTTTCCTGCCTGTGTTTATCACCTGCGATCCGGCTCGTGATACGCCTGAAGTTCTGCGCGCGTACCTGAAGGAGTTCCACCCGGGCATCGTCGGCTTGACCGGTACCTATGAGCAGATCCAGCATGTCTGCCGCCAGTACCGCGTGTACTTTAGCACTCCCAAGAATGTCAAGCCTACCGAGGATTACCTGGTGGACCACAGCATCTACTTCTATCTGATGGGTAAGATATTGCACTGGATCGCTTTGCGATAGGATGCTGACTTGTTATAGACCCCGACAACGACTTCGTTGAGTGCATTGGTCGACAGGATACCCCGGAGACTGCTACCAGGACCATCATGGATCATATCAATGACTGGAAGCGGGAGGGCAAGCCGCTCAAGTTGACCTAAGCTTATCTGGTGTACCAAATTGTACCATACATAGCTCTGCCATAGATCTGCCGAATGTAAAATACCCTACTCCTAGGCTTGTTTAAGTCATTCCGTAGCCTGTAAACATCCTTCAAAGTGGGAGCTGGTATCTGGCTTCTCAGATACCGTTAAGTTCATTAAGGCATTATGTTCCCTATCCAATGTATGCCAGTCCAGTATTCAACAGAAAGCCACATTCAAGAACCCCCCGTCCTAGAGTTCACCAACTTCCCCTCCGCATCACGATCAGCATTAGCCCTCCATTCCATCCCCCCATCAACAAACTCCTCCCTCTTCCAAATCTCCGCCCTCTCCTTGCAAGCCTCAAGCACCTCCTCACCTGCCCTCCACGCCGCCGCCCGATGTCCCGAGCTAACTGCAATTGCAATCGAAGCCTCCCCAATAGGCACGACGCCCAATCTGTGCGCAATGCTCACGCCCAAGAGCTGGTGTTTCTTCACGGCATCCCCCGCGATGGCGGCGAGTGTTTTCAGCGAGAGAAGAGGGTATGTTGTATAGCTTAGTTGTGAGACGGGTCTGTCTTCGAAGGTGTCGCGCGTTGTTCCGAGGAAGAAGACGTTTGCGCCGGCGGCGGGCGAGGACACTTGCGATAGGTAGGTGTTTGGGTCGAGCGGGGTGTAGGTGAGTGTTAGGTGGATGTTTTGGGTGGCATCGTGGTGTGTGCGTGGGTATGTGGTTGGGTCCAGATGGGCTGGGAGGGGTTCATCATGGGTTGTCATTGTGTATGCAATTGTGTATGTGCTTGTGGGTTGAGTGTGGAATGCTTTCGAGGGAGTGTTGGTTGGAGAGGCTTATCGGCTGCGGGGAACGGTGGGGAGTACCGAGAATTGATACAAGTTGACATGATTTCATTCGGATAACTGAGGTTTATCTACTCGATAGTTGACATGCTTTGCAGTTGCTAGACATTCGCTCGGGATGAGCACTGTCTATGTCACTGTTGATATTTACAGAAGCAGAACAACGGCCTCGTAAGGGCGGAGCGACCATTTTCCACTGGAGAAGCGTTGTGTGGCCTCTGTTGCGCTCTCGTAGTTGTTCAATAGCACCTCCTTAACACTGGCGATACTGTTGCTTGAAGCATCCCAGTCCAAGGTTTTCTCGGTCCAGTTGCACAGCACCAAAGCCTTCTGGTTCTCGTACTGGCGAGTATACGCAAACACCTCCTCGTTCGCTCGGTCAACATTAACCCAGTTACCATAAACGAAAATATCCAGGTACTTCTTGCGCAGTCCGAGTACGGCTGCCCAGAAGTGGTAAGTCGAGTTGGGATCCTTGACTTCGGCAGCAGCATTGACACGCACGTAATCTGGGTTTACGGACATCCAAGGCTTGACATTGGGGCCTGTGAATCCTGCATTTGGCGCATCAGACCATTGAACTGGGGTGCGCCCGTTGTCACGAGACTTCTTCTGGTACTCTTGGAGAGCAATTGCTTGGGCTTTGGTGTCAAAATGCTTCGCCTTCACAACCCTGTCGTGCTATGTTAGTGATATGCAGCGGGGATTGAATTGAGACAGATCCTTACTGATACCAGTGGTTGAGACAGTCGATATCTTTGTACTCTTCGATACACCACGACGTAGGGACATTCCGCATGCCCAGCTCCTGTCCCTGGTACACGAACGGAGTGCCAGACTGCAGTGCTAATGCAATAGCCAACATCTTAGACACGACAAGGCGGTACTCCTCTTTTGCATTTGTATATCGATCAATGCAGCGCGGCTGATCGTGGTTCTCCCAGTAGAGGGCGTTCCAACCATCGTTGTCATACATGAACGTCTGCCAACGCTCGAAGAAGTTCTTCAGGTCGGTAAGCTTCCAGCTACCGGGCTCAAACTTGCTATATTGACCGTGGTCGATATCAACGTGCTCGAAGTTGAAAATCATGTTGATCTCGTTGCGGTCGAATTGCACAGCTCGGAGCACCTCCTTCTCATCCTTGACGAAAGGCATCTCGCCAACACTAAAGGCATCGTATTCCTTCAGGATCTTACCAATGCCCTGCAGGAATTCGTGAAGTCGTGGTCCATTGGCGTAATACTTGTCGCCCCACTGCCATTCGCTGTGGGGATTCTGGATGGGTGCATCTGGGAATGCCTGGTCTTTGCTAATAAAGTTGATCACATCCATGCGGAAGCCGTCACTGCCCTTGTCGAGCCAAAATCGCATGATGTCGTGCACAGCCTTGACCACCGGTGGGTGCTCCCAGTTGAGGTCGGGCTGCTCGGTGGCATAAAGATGGAGATAGTACTCTCCAGTGAGCTCGTCAAACTGCCAAGCACTTCCTATAATCAAACTTAGCATTCTCAAATTCACAAGGATAGACCGAAATAACCCTACCCTGAAAATGAGAGACCCAGTTGTTGGGAGGGTGACGATTGCCCTGCTCGTCAATGCGCGGCGGCTTCCAGACGTACCAGTTCCGAAACTCATTATCCTTAGAGCTGCGCGACTGCTTGAACCATTCGTGCTGATCACTGGTGTGGTTGACTACAAGATCCATGAGGAGCTTCATACCACGCTGGTGACAACCTTGGATCAACTTCTCGACATCTGCGACCGTACCATACTCATCGGCGATGCTATAATAATCGGCGATGTCGTACCCCATATCGACCTGGGGCGACTTGTATGACGGGCACAGCCAGACAATGTCGACGCCAATGTTCTTAATATAATCGAGCTTCGAAATGATACCAGGAATGTCGCCAATGCCATCATCGTTCGAGTCCTTGTAAGAGGCAGGCCAGATCTGGTAGACGGAGCTCTCTTTCCACCAAGCCCGGTTGATCGGCTTTGAAGAACCCATGGTCGTTATATGAATATATTGATAAAGGACAACAGATGGTTGTATGAAGAATTAAGAATCGACCCGAGGAACGTACACTGTATAAGTAGGGACGTGTTCGCAAGGACAGGCATCGGCTGTATCGTACCCACGCACATCCCACCGCGGGGCACTGCGGAGAATCATATCTCAAAAGGGTTCATATTCTGTGCCAATTTTCTGCATATTATGGGTCTGGTCACTGTGGTCAGGGGCATCCGTCATTTTGACTGCAGCATGAGCTGGCGCGTTCAACTCATACGTCGGGGCATTCTGGATACAGTGGATCGTCTCCACCTCCTGCGCTTTGGTGCTCAGGTCGATGATGCAACGGCCGAGTTGTGGCCTCGCAGCGGACTGATTTTCCGATAGTTGGCCGAGGTTGAAGAACAATCAAGTGAATAACTAGTTAATTGAAAAATTGAAACGATTGGTTATTCAGACCTCTTCGTAAATGATGCCTTTGGAGAGAAGGGTAGACAAAAATGGAAGTGAGCTGCCATTTATACTTGGGTTTTGCGTTTAATAAACCCAGTATGTATCCGGACAATTCTTCGAGATGTGATAAAGCTACATCTCTTGAAAACGCGTTCTCCGATAGGTCAAAGGAAGCTACAGTAGACTAGTGTTCTCTTGATCCTCGTAATATGAAGGCGGTCGGATTCTGCCAACCTCTATCGCGTATCAGCGCAAGGTCGAGCTTTGCTTCTCAAGCCTCTCTTACTTTTTCCTCATTTCCCTCGATGTTTCTGCATCATGGTGCATCCTTACTCAGATGATAGCAGACTTCATCCCGGCCCGCCTCGGCGGGCCCCTTCCCACGACGATCGGGACGGCCGTATGTACGACGACCGATCTCGATCACGCTCGCCTGGCGGTATACACTCCTCCCCGCATGGTAATGGTGCTTGAGCCATGGACACGCCTGCTGAAACACGATTTTGTTCTTAATATCTTTGACTCGTGGCTGATTTTTTGGTTGTTGTTGAATATGAAGGCCTTTTGCGCTCGCCTCAGCAACAGCCTGCAGACCGCAGGCATCAATACTCCAGGGACCGGGATGCCCAGTACCGAAGCCGGGAACGAGATGGATATCAGGGTCGGACATCGCGCTCACCTCCGCAGCGAGGCCGGCAGTCTTATAGAGACCGTGATCGCGAAGGATATCAGTCGCCTGGATACAGTCACAGTCGAAGCTTTAGTCGAAGTCGCAGTCCCCGGGGCAGGCCTCATTTTGGTCAAGAGAGTCGCGAAGTCATGATGGATGGGATACCTCAGGACATGACTGAAGACGATGTAAGTCATTTATAATGTTGAACGGCGAACGGCGAACGGGAACTGCTTCCTGACTTGCAAATGATATCTGGCTGAGGCGCAAGCGGCTGACTTGGAGTTTTCTGCATCACAGGTTTCAGTAGAACTTCGAGATGCATATCATATTGGAGGGCTTGAAGATATTCGGGTGATTCGGGATAGACAAACAAGTGAGTGGAAGCGTATTGTATCCACTGAAGGTTCAGCTCATTAATCTCTCATTGTCAGAGGTATCGCGAGGGCTGGGATTCCTCCGGTTTGCCTCTATCGAAGAGTCGCGCGACTTCCTCGAACGAAATTACCCGTACATCTACTTCTATGGCCCAACTGCGGGCAACGACGATCGTGCCACCAAAGTTCGCATCGCATACAGCCGTGAGCGAGAGGACCGAGCTCGGGCAAAAGCAGAGGGTGATTGGACCTGCCGCATGTGCGCGGTTGTCAACTTTGCGACTCGTCCCAAGTGTTTCCGCTGCAATGCTCCACGGCCAGAAATGGCAATGGTTCCCATCGGGCCCCCTGGTGTCCCTATCCCCAAGGTGGTCAACAACGGTGACAATGATGCCGCCCCGGAGAACCAGCCTTCTCAGTTCCTACTTTTCCGAGGGTTAGACTCTTCTGTGACCGAGGACCTATTTGCGAGGGGTGCTGCAAAGCTTTACCGGCCTACTTCGAGCAGCAACGACAGTGCATCAAACAATTCAAAGAAGGGTGCAAAGGTGGCATCAACGACCGGCGACTCGAACTTGGGAGCTCGAGAGGGCTCGATTCGCCGTGTCTTGCTCGTCCGGGATCGAAAGACTAATGAGAGCTGGCATTACGGGTTTGTTGAGTTCGCCAACGTGATGGACGCTCAGGCTGCCATGCAGCGACTGAACTCCTTTGTCAAGTTTACCATCTCTTCTAAGCCAGTCATGGTCACCTACATCCACGCAGGCGTGTTTGTACCAGTCATGAACCACAACTCCCATACCGAGCGCTTCACTTTCAGTCCACTGAACAACCCCGCTGCCAAGCTTATGTATTGGGACGACGAGGCTTACGTCACCGAGCTTGTGGTGTCGTCGGGCGACGACCAAGAAAAGGGTGAAAAGTCATCAGCCAGCAATCAACGAGGAAACCAAGCGAAGGGGTCCAAAGATGCCGAGAAAGCCAAAAAGAGAAAGGCCGATGCCATCGCCGGAGCCAGCGCAAAGAAGACGGCCATGCCTGCCCATCTACAGTTCTGGAGCAACCGTCATGCAGAGCTCCATGGGATCCCCAAGGATAGTGATGGCAATCCCGTGGATGGCCAACAGAGTGACTCGTCCCTCGACCCAAGCGCCCCGCCTAGCCAGTCTTACGCAGATGTTAGTCGCAACTGCTGCTATCTGTGCATGCGTCTGTTCAAGAGCACCGCCAATGTCCACCGACACGAACGACTTAGCGAGCTCCACCGAGAGAATTTGCAGAACGAAGACGCGCGAAATCGCGGCATGGCCAAATTGATTAAGCACGGAATCGTGCCCCCAACGGCTGAATATCGGGATCGAGCGCGAGAGCGACGACGGGCATTCGGACGGAGCAAGGCCGCTGGCCCAGCGAAACCGGCACCGCCGAAAGAAGAGGAAGAGGCTCCAGTTCAGATCTCCAAGGGTGCCTCGCTACTCAGCAAGATGGGTTGGTCAGAGGGTTCTGGCTTGGGTGCTCAAGGGACAGGTGTCACAGCTCCCATTGCCACCGAGGTTTATGCCCAGGGTGTTGGGCTCGGCGCGCAGGGAAGCAAAATCGGCGATGCGGTTGAAGAGGCGGGACGGAATACACGAGGTCGATACGACGAGTTCCTGGAGAAGACCAGGGCGAATGCTCGCGAGCGGTACGACCGGCTGGGCTAGTTCTCGATCACAAATATCTAAGACCTCAACCATGTACAATAATGATATCCGAAATATGAGGTTACGATAGGACCATCTCTCCCATCCATAAACGCCTCCTTCAACTTCATTGTGAAATTGTACCCGACGCCATCAGAAAACATGATCAGATATGCATAATGTACAGTGGTATTTTTCAAAAAGAGCAGAGTATATCCATCATAACGCACATTCAATTCCCCTTCTCATTCTCCCTCTTCTTCGCCCTCTCCTTCTCCAACTGCTTCTCAAACCGATCCCCAAGCACACTAACCACCCACTCCTGAATATCATTCTCAAGCTCCTCATCCGACTTCCCACTCGCCGTCCCCTCAAGCCCACCCCTCATGATCCTCCTCATATCCTCAACCCCATTAACATTCAACAACCACATAGCTCCGCCAATAGTCAGCATTCCAAACGACATCACGTTAATCGTCGCAAGGTTCAGCGCCTCGAACGCCTCCATTGCCCCGTTCACTTGCGGTTGGTGGTACACCGAGCTCGAGTAGAAGGGTGGGATGCATGCGATGCGTTTGCGAATGCTTGCGCGGCGGGTTATGAGTACGGAGAATGTGGAAAAGGCGATTCCGCCGAGGAGGAGTTTTAGGCCTGTGTTGTCTTTGCTTGGAGCTATTTGTGGTGGTTGGGATGGCGTGGATGTGGGTGATGGAGAGGGTTTGGGGTCGATTTCGTTTGAGGGGGTTTTTCTTGAGGGTTCGAGTCGGGTTTGGAGCTGGAGCCCCAGTTGAAGAAGGATAGCATTGTTGGTGATGAGGGTGTATAGGCCGTGAATGCGTGAGGGTGGTGTGGATCGGTTGTGATGGAATGGATGAAAACAGCAACACGTAGGGAGTTCCCGCTTCTGTTATGAGGGGACTAAATGGTCGAGATTGGAGAGTTGAGATACGAGATGTCATGAATCTGCGGAGGCGGAGAATGCAGATCGCACACGTGACCTTAGCGTATGTACGCGATGATAGACGACTGTCAATTCCTTGATCTTTGATACTAACTATGTATTTATTCTTTTCTTGTCAGAAAAATTGTGTATAATAGATCATCATCTTTGATATTAACCTGGTTTGAAATACATGATTCCAGGTGTAATTTATTAACCTATCATCTCTATTCCATCGCTAAGAATCGCAACAATGATATAGTAGACACATGCAACAGCGCCGAGAATGCGAATAAAAACACCGCACATTCAAAAACAATAAACAGTCGACCTTTTCCTAACTCCTATTAAAACGAACAAACCCAATGCATAAATGTAAAATGCAAATGACAAAAACGTTTGGCTCATAAAACGATGCAAATCATTATTAGGGTCAACATCATTTCATCGTCCCCGTTGTAATCAACATATCGGTACGACCAGGTCGATGAAAGCGATCAATACCAAGATGCTCTTTCCCGTCACGGCCGACGTAGATCCCAAAGCCGTACATGGGCAGAAGACGCTCGGAAGGCGGAGCAACAATTAGACGAGTGAGGAGGTCTGTCTTGCTGCGTGGCTCGCGGAGTAGTTTATCTGCCAGAAGCGGGGACTGGTAGAAGTAGCTCATCAGGTCGGCGAGGGTGCTAATATCGTGCGGGAGGTAGCGCCGGCGGCCGGCCAGGTAGCCAGGAAGGATACGGCGTATAGACCGCAGAAAGCAACCAATGCGTAAAATGCGGGCATGAGGGCGGATATGCGCACGTCGGAGCTAGAGGGGTACCAGAGGGCGATGAAGACTCCGCCGGCTATGATTGGGATGGCGATGGAAACGAGGCTTAGAAATGAGATCCAGGCAACTTTGTAGTGGCCGTTTATGAGTGCTTGGAGGGTGATTTGGAGTGGGGCAGAGGATGGGTAGGAGAGTAGGATGCTCTTTTCAGCGGACGCGCCGTTAGGGGATGAGAGTTCGACGAAGGGTTGAAGGGCGCGGAAGTATACGTCGATTGGTTGCCAGGCGAGGAAGAGGACGTTGCCGATTAGTGCGGGGATAAAGCTGTAGAGGAAGTTGGATGACGAGAAGGCGCCGGTTGAGGGGAGCGTTGGTAGTTTGGGAGGGAAGCCTCCTTCGACGGCGTTGTGGACGAAGCTGACGGTTACAAAGGCGATGAAGAGAGCGAACGCGATGACGATCCAGGTGATGACCGAGCCCTTGCGTAGGAACCATGGAGTCCAGCGGTATCGGGTAAATGGCGAGTAGAGGTGGTGGTCGAATGGATCATTGCCGAAAGCACCGGCGAGCTCGAGGTCGAAACAGACCTTGGCGAGGCCATGGGGTTGTTTGTCTTTGCCCTTTTCGGTCTGGTGAAGGGAAGGCGTGCGGATGGGAGCATCTACTTCCCCGATACCATAGAATATGTCAGGCTTCATTGACAGTTTCCAGTAACCGAGACGGAGGATACGAGGGTCCAAAGACTCTCGAACCTTGGGAACAGTTTCCGAGTGCTCGTAGTCGTGGAGGATGTTTGACCGTTGGATGATCGAGATCAGATCAGCCAGAGAAACCGGATCCCACATTAAGCCGGTCCATCGGAAGACAAATCGAAGTAAAATGCCAATCAGTCCAATAGCCAAAAGACCATACGATGCCACCAATGTCCATCCCACTGATTGTACCGATGCCCATCTCCATACTCCTTTGCCGTCAATCTCATAGTATTTTGCCTGGAACAGGCAGCTCAGCAGCGGAATTGAGAAGAAGTTTGATAGCCAGATGGTAAACATGGAGAAGCCAAAGAGAGCCTCGCCGTACCTGAAATGCGAAAGATCGGGAAAGACAAAGTTCCGGGGAAGAATAGGTAGACCCTGCAAGACATAACCGATTTGGCGCTCAGCAGCCATGATGGCAAAGGGCGCAGTTCGATATACTGCAGCTTGTACCACAAAGTTCAGAATTATTATTGGTGCAGCCAGGATTTGCGGGAGGAATTCCATGACAAAGTACCGGGAATCACCCTGACCAGTATAATCCCAGATTCCCTCGTGACGATAGGACCAGACATTGCAGAACGAAACTCCAGCAATCATGAGAAGACAGCAAATGATGACACCACCCAGAGCCCAAGGCCGCAGTATCAGAGGCAAGTAGTTCAGTGGAGGATACAGGAGGCTTTGTTCTGGCGCATCAACGGCGACGAATGACTCGGGGTCGATGGAATCGGGTCTCTGGGGAAGTGCTGTCGGTGACGGTGACTTGTACTCAGGTCTTGGGGGCTCCACGTGTGGAATTGGAGTTCTCGTGCGAGTGAAATAGCCTAGACTCTCATCCCACACCAGACGATCGGCATATTCATTGTTCGTGGAGACTGAATCCGTTCGTTGAGGCCCGGTATGCTCATCGCGAGTGAGCTGATCAATTGCAAAGCGAACATAGGGTGAATCATCTAACCCAGGAGTTGGAGCCGTCCCGGCATATTCACGACTGGGAGGAACTTGTCGAACCGTCTCATCGGATTTGGGGCTGATGCGAGCCACTCTGTCTTCGCCAAACCGGACTGTACTTGAGGTACCTGGGCGTGGAGACCCGAGATCCTGGCGGCTTCGATACTGTTGAATCATGGAAGGGCCTCTGGCTAGCTGCCTTCGGTGTCCAGAAGTTGGAGAAGCCTGAGGAGACCGCTCATCTGGTGTGGTGAAGCGCATTGCGGTTACACGGCTCTCGGGACTTGATGACCCTGGCGAAGCCCGATCTGAAAAGGAATAATAGTCGTCTGACGCAGCAATAGATTGCTGTGATTCTGTCCGAAAGACTTGAGGCTTGCTTGCTAGGAAAGAAGGTCAGTAAACGTCTTGTTCGTCGTAAATGAAGCTCGTTTGTACGTACTATTGACGTTTCGTAGACTGAAGTTACGCATAGGTGAGTCCTGGTTCGACATGGTATTGTGGGCAACGATTTCACAGTAGACTTAATCGACAAGCATTCCCCAAGAGCTTATAGACTCGATCAGAATTTTGTGGAGAGCAAAAATGCAGCCTGGTGGGCTTTTGGCTGTCTTCATTTCGCTGTCGGCCACCTTCCCAGCCTCCTCCAGCCACCACGCTGCAGCCTTGGAGTCACCCAAGCCAATAGAGAGAACTAAGACATTGAGAGGTTATCGACTCAGGCGATTATTTTCGATAAATCACAATAATTATTCAGGTCGAGCGGGGCGACCTGACGTCTGGTTGATGGAGTTGTAGGCGGCCCGACGTCCCGCTGATGCTTAACTCTACACCTTCGAACTTGGGATCTACAACACAGATCGCGGATTTTTTTTTCTTATTTCTTATTTCTTTCTTCTTCTTTTTTATTTTAATCTACAAATACAGATTTAAGAAAATGTGTCGTGGACTCCAGCTCGATGGTGGTGCCACTGCAGTGGGTAACAATAGAAACTGCACAACACAAGGAAGCCCGATACTGCCCATCCAAAACAATAATGCCATCCTAGTCGGTGGTCAGAAGTAGGGTGAGATCTATAATTGACTGGTACCTAGAGTGATGCACAATGGATATTGTTTCCTCTCCCTTGCTGGCTTATAACGTGGCTGGGCACCAACGGGACCGATGCTGAAAACACGAGGCTGAACTGCATTTAATCGGGCGCTCGTCCCCATCAGAAACTGAAAACTTGAGGTTGACAAGCTCGAAACAATAGGGCTGTAGGATGCTGGTGAGTTTATACGTCTCAAAGACTATAGTTATGCTGGACTGGACTAGTCCTGTTTTACATACATCCTTTGTTGCCTGGGAAATTACTAGATCTAATGTCAATGAGTTATCTGCAATAGGGGAGCTGGTGTCATGATCATTCACCCCTTTGTCCCCTTCGACTTCAAACCTTCGCAGAACTCGAGTCAAAACTTTCATACATCCAACGAGATGCCCCAGGTCGTTCCGTCATCCCGCGAGACGGAGTTCAAGTCATTCCGAGATTGGAATGGTGATCATCCTTCACAGACTCTGATTTTCCACGACGATTCCTCTTCATGGTGGATCAAAGTCGAGGTAGCTTGGGGACTGCCGGAGCCAATACTAAAAACAGGCTATCTCAAACGTCGTTCCATGTTCCAGGAGTTCATCAAGGCTATTGACTTTGGGCAATTAGACCTACTGGATGATACTGTGACTCGCATCAGTCTAACCATGAGCGAGCAAGTCCACAAGCCAATTCCGATTCGGGTAGTTCCGAATCATTCTCAAACAGGGGCAAATCATTTCTTATCTATTGCCCATCGGATGTCATTTCAGATTGGAGAAGACCCTAGGAGAACCATATACCCGACTCTGGATCAAGCTGAAGATCTGCCTACCTTTGAGGCTAGTCATCTAGTGGACCACGAGTTCATCGCGCCAGCCGTCTCCACAGTCCGTTTCAAGCAGGAACGGTTCGCATACAAAACAATCGACCGCCCTATTTATGTGCCAGGAGACTCAGAACATATCTTGAACGAGATTACCGCCCTCGCAGAATTTCGTGGGCAGCCGAACATCGCACAACTAGTCGGACTTGTTATATCTGAGAATCCGTACAAGACCCGCCCATCAACAATGTCGTCGCCGGTTATCACAGGATTTCTTCTTGAATACTATCCCGGAGGCTCTCTTGAGCAAGTCCTATCAGATAATGGGGACCAAGATGAATCGTTGCTACGACGATGGGCACTACAGATCGGCAAAGCATTGAAAACATTGCACACCCAGCGACGGACTCACCTTGACATCAAACCATCGAATGTCGTTATTGACACGAATCAGAATGCAATCCTTATCGATATCAGTGGAACTGGTGGGTATGGATGGGAATGGCTTTCGCCGGAGATCCAAGATTTCATTCAACGAACTGCGACGGCTCCTACTAGCGCGTCATTCGACGAACGGATTGCTACAGACTGTTGGGCTTATGGAAGACTGCTCTCGATTATGGCCGGGAAAATGGGCACCAGGAATTGCGGCGAAAGGTTACGGTCTATCGGCGATGACCTGACAAAGATGGATCCAAAAGCTCGCATTTCACTGAGCGACGCTCTTGAAAGAATACGGGCTGAAGAGTAAGCGTGCGGGTTAGTTGTCACAACCGTAGAGATCGGTCTTTACTTGTTAAGTTAGTCTAAATTTACTTGTTCCGTACATCAAATTGGACAGTCTTGGAATAATTGCAGATCTCCATGGGAAGCTATGGTTTCTTTGTCTCCTTCCAAGTTGTTGCCTATCCTCTCCATCCTACCACCTACCACTTGCGGTCATTTCCAGCATCTGGAATATCAACGGGCAATCGTCGGGATGCTTCGTCCATTACTGTATACGATCCTACCTCACTATCGAGTCAGAGATATGAAGGAATGGCCAGGAAGGGGAGCAGGACTTGCGCGTATTCCCCGCGCCACCGATCCCAAATCTCACGTAGCGCTCATGTAAATTTGAATCGGATTTATTGGACGGATGGTCCCTTCTCAATGCTATTTCCCACAACTGTATAATGGATTTGCCCTCGGGCAGTAATGATGAGTCTTCTCCGTCATTCGGCTTCTTCCGATTTGGCCAGGGCCAAAGTCGCCAGGAACAACGCATGCTCTGGCTTATTGGCTCCAGGTATGTTCCGAAGTCTTTGGTGAGCCGGTTATGAGTCTTCTCGCAGGTTTCGTGGGCCGCAACAATGAGGGTCGAGACATAGTATGGCCCCGAAAAGGATGGGTATGACTTGGTTTAAGTAGCATCGCGCTGCCCAGGCCCGTGGGTAGCACACACTTTGTATAACATGCCAAGGCCAACCTTCTCCGCGGGTGTGTGTTTTGACTTCCCGCTGCAGAACACAGGTCGTCATGTGTGACGATAAATCCCTAGATCCCCGTAGGGGCCAGCGATTCGAAACATGTTATAGATGCTTCCATGATGTCAAGGTGCTTAGATTGCAACAGTGCCGTTGTCTGTGTAACCCATACCCGGGGTCTTCCCCAGTCTGAATGCAAACGGGGGATGTCAAATGATCCTGACATGAGATCCGCAAAGATACCGAGTATCTATCCGCCATCGTGGGATCGTGTGCTCACGAGCATAAGCTTAATCAGGCTCAGCCAACAAGCCCGGACACAGGAAGGAAAGATAAAGCTGAGATAACCGACAGGCCGTTGACTCGCTTGCGAGGAATGCAACTTATCTGTGCCGGGAGCTAGTAGCTAGCGATTCAAAATAGGGCTAGCTCCCCGTCATAGACGGCGGGTTCCCTCTAAAAACGTGGTTAGTGGGCCGCAACGGCAAGGTGCGGGACTCAATGAAATTGGAGGAGCTGGAAAATACAAGGATCCCTTTCAACTGTGTCAAATCTGGAACGAAGCCCCTGTAGATCGTATACAAGATCACAAAGTCATGAAAATCGAAGTCCCACCTTCGGGACTTGCCAAATCCGACGAACGCCGATTAAGCTTCAAGCGTTGTGGCGATAGCTGTACCCGCGGAACCTATGGGTTCGGTACCATGAGAAAATGCCCTCTCGACCGTTCCATTCAATGCAGACGCGATGATTCTGCCAGGAACAATCGCCATTCTGGATGGAATGCAGGGTTTGTCAACGCGACATCCTCTGATTGTATCTCACGAGATCTTGGCCCCAAGCATGGGCAATCACCTGTCGGAAAAAACACGCAATTGTCGTTTCTCTATTCTGCGCCGTCGGTGGACCCATGGATGACGCATGAATGAAACCGTTGGTGCTAAGCGCCCAGGGGTTCTGTACTCGAGTCAGCCTTTACTTGGTTCAATATAGGCAGAGTACAGAGAAGTTGGTTGTGAAATGAACAAGTAGATGACAAGTACAGGAAGTAGTTGAGCAGTAAAGTAACTTGTAGGGTACAGATATAAAACACGTTGAAAAAATAACATGAGAATGTGATTGTAGATGCCTGAGGCCACGGGCGGGTACAGCCTCAGATCCACGGTTTCCCTCCTTCACCTCCGCAAGAAGGCTTATCGTCCCTTGTCTCTCTTTTATTCCTTTCTGCTTTCCCCTCATTTACTCTCATTCCTCGCACTCTTTCCTCTCCCCATCTACCCCCTTTGCACCAGTCTCAGGAGACCTGCAATGACCTTGCCCATGCTGGCTTAAATCAAATCCATATCCATAACTACTTGTGTGTGCCGTGTTTGTAGGTCTGAACTCGCTCATTCTTCCTGGCTTGAGCGAACGTCCCTGAGAGCGCGCAAGCCGCCCTCTCCTCGAAATGTTACTCAAGCCCGCGACACCCCTCACCGTCTTACTACTGGTCGCCTTTGTGCTGTTGTTAATCTCCTGCCTGTCGACGCCCATCATCAAGGGAATCCCTCTTGCAACATACAGCAATGTCGACTACGGTGTCTTTGGCTACTGCCAAGGTAACACATGTACCAATATCCATGTCGGATACAATAGCAGTCAGTCGGCCCCTCCCCTATGTTTCTGCCTGTCGTGAATGTGGCTAAGCCTTCCCCACAGAGGATATAAATAGCGGCGGTGATGAGTTCAATCTGCCGTCCGGTACGCGGAAATCGTTATCGTCGATCCTGATCATACACCCTGTTGCCGCCTTCCTCACCCTCGTTTGCCTCTGCCTGGCCGCCGCGGCCCACTTTCATGGCCCGTCTCATTCCCCGCGCTATCTTCTGGCCCTCCTCATTCTGCTCTTGCCGACCCTCTTGGTGACCCTACTCGCCTTCCTGGTCGACATCTTGCTTTTCGTCCCGCATTTGCAATGGGGTGGCTGGATTGTGCTGGCGGCGACCATCATCCTCGTTTCCTGTGGTGTGGTGACTTGCGCCATGCGCCGGACCTTGGTGAGCCGAAAGGCCAGGAAGCGCCGCATCGCCGAAAATGCAGAGATGAGTGGCGAGAACTACTACAATCGCCAAAACGCGGCAATTGCAGCTTTGGGTAATGGCGCTGTGCCGGCCACCGAGGCCAAGGAACCTATGGTATCTGGCTCTCCTACATCCGAATCGGGCCCAACTTTCGCAACTTTCCGCAGTCGTACTCGCGATAGCGATGATGACCGTACACCTCTCAATACCACAACCGCTACTTCCATGAACGACGTTCCTCCACCGCCGGATGCTCCATACCCCCAGCGTGGTACCCCGTACTACCCACAGGAAGAAGCCGGCGTGCCGCCCTCAGGTCCTTACGGTGCTGGAGTGATGCGCAATCCATCCGATCCTCGACTGCGCCAGCAGTATTCGGACGGAAGTATGGGTTCTAGCCGAGGTGGGCCTGGGCCTGGGCCTGGATTCGGCCCGCGCGGCCGCGGAGGTTATCCTCCTCGGGGCGGGTATGGTCGTGGTGGTCCCTATATGGGTCCACCCCGAGGGCCTCCTGGTAGAGGCGGTTACATGGGACCCCCTCGAGGTGGTCGTGGGGGTATGATACCCGGTCGCGGAGCATCTCGCGGCGGGATGGGCTATGCGCCTGGCCCGAATCGCGGCTTTGACTACTACGGCCCGGCCATGGATGATCCCTATGTAGCCGCACCAGTTGATACTTATGGGATGGCACCTGTCGCGCCGATGCGCGAGCCCTCCCCAGGACCCATTGGAATGGCAATTTCGCCTGAAACAGTGGGACAGGCAATTGAGATGCAGCCCCAGCCGAGGCATTATGAGGGACATGATTCAATGGCGACGACGACTTCTTACCCTTATGCGACGTCAGTTGACGGCCAATTGGCCCCTCTCGAAAGCCCCACTAGTCAGTACAGTCGAAGCGAGTAAGTTGATTCGGTTTATGGCTATGCGAGTACCTACCTAACCTGGTTTTGCAGATCTCACCAAGCTGGATGGGGTGTGAACGATGGCCGTCGTACACTCTCACCACGCCCTCCACCATCGCCTGTATACACAGGCAACCCAGAGTCCACAGCCTACTACGAAGACGTGGATCCTCGATTTGCTCGTCGCCCTTCGCCACAGAACAATAGCCCTATTCCCTCAGCCCTGACCCCTGGAGGGGCTCACTGTACGTCCTCACCAGCACACTGATTTACCTAGGATATCTCCGCTTACAACTTTGCAGTTTGATGAACCATCTTGCTAGGTGATTATGTTACTCCCTACATGATCAGACCGACGTTTACATATTTGCGATACCCATTTCAATTCCCTGACTACCCTTGGCGGACTTCTGATTTTTTCTCCTCGATATGACAATGAGGGGCGGAGTTTGGGCGTCTTTGATTTTCGGGCAAGGTTTTCCTTGCTCCTTTTTTTTGCATGGGACCTTTTGCTGGCCCTTCATCCGTCACAAACTGGGTCACGAAATGGTAGAAGCTGATTGTTCGCATTCAGCACTTGAGTGTATAGCAGTGGATCGATGTGATGTACAGAGACCGATCGCCGATCACTGATCACCGATCTTATGGTCGAATATCTCCTTTGCTTCTTATCTAGGATTCAAAATACCTGTGGTTACCTTGATCTTTTTCTCTTCTTCTATTCTGGCTTCGTGGGTCAACTATACCTACATCATAACCTGATATACATATTTTATCCTGAAGATCTTCATCTCGTTCCTGTCTGAGCATCTCTCAATCCATGGATCTATATAAGTCACATGATATGACGCACCGTTTTGATTCCAACTCGCGTCGATCATGACGGCTGCACCGACCATAAAGCTTGATTTGCGTCAATACCTAATTTTGGTTACTGCACTATGTAATTCTTACTTCGCATGGCTTCTCCACTTATTGTCACTCAACGGTTTCGCACTTAAACCTGTCAGACCCCTGCCAAGCCCCAATCCGAATGTTCCCCAGTCACTAGTGTTGCAGCCAAAATGAACGACCCTGGCCTGGATGACGCTGTCGCTGATGAGGCCGGTGCCCTGGATCAGGGCTTGGGTCCGGGGTCTGCCGACAATAGAAAAAATACCGAATTTGATGCTTGGCAGCCTCACGCAGGTCGATGGTGGCTGGCGAGTACTGCTTATCCGTTAGCAGCGGTATGGATAACCCCGCATACAGTCCTTTGGACGAACTGACCTCTGGACAGGGAACATTTGGTCCTATGGCAAGCGCTTTTAACATCTGTTCGTTGGCGCAAACATGGCGCATGACGCTGGAGGGAAAGGATATCACCGACCCAAAATGGTACGCATTAAAGCCTGAGCTCCAAGATGTACCAGTTCTCAATAATTTTCAAGGACCGTCGGAATAAATGCAGTCTCACTGTTTTTCGCACTCGTCGCCAACTTAGCCCTGTCGCTAAACATGGCGCGGCGGATCCGTTTCGAGGTCGCGCAACCGATTATCATTGTCGGGTGGTATATCTCATCAGTGCTCTTAATCGGTATCCTCATCCCGTTCGGTGTGTTTATGTACGGCCAGGAAAATGACGGCCGCATTTACACTCAGGGTTACTTCTACGGGACCTTTGCAGCTGGTCTGTACTTTATCATCGCGTCCCTGATGTTAGTCACGGCTTGGGGCGCCGCCAAGGGCCACTATAGTCGGGAGTACAAGCTGACTACAAGTCAGCGGACATTGATGCTACAGACCATTGTCTTCCTCATTTATCTTCTTGGTGGCTCTGCCGTTTATGCCAAGGTAGAGAACTGGAGGTTTCTGGATGCTGTCTACTGGGCCGATTACACACTGCTTACCATCGGCATTGGCAACTTTGCACCTGCAACGCATCTTGGACGTGGTTTGCTCTTCCCATACGCCGTTGGAGGCATTGTCATCCTCGGTCTCATTATCTCCTCCATCCGAACTCTAACGCTGGAACACGGTCGCCAGACGATTTCGGCTGTCCTGACTGAACGAACTCGTCGCTTCCTCATTAAGGAGGCCTATTCGGATAAGAACCACCTGCCTGGGCTGGTACCATCGCTAGGAGGGAATGATTCAGACACCGAGCAGAGCGAGCGCGAGCGACAGAGGCGAGAGTTCATCACCATGAGACGTGTTCAGCAACTCGCCACAGCGGAACATAAATGGATCTCACTCGCAGTATCCATGATCATCTGGATGGCGCTGTGGTTAATCGGCGCAGTTGTGTTCTGGCGCTCAGAGTCACATTTCGACTGGTCATATTTCCAAGCCCTCTATTTCGCCTACACAACACTTTTAACCATAGGATATGGCGACATATACCCAGTAAGCAATTTAGGCAAAGCATTCTTTGTCTTCTGGTCCCTCCTAGCCATCCCATCGATTACAATTCTTATCTCCAACATCGGCGACACGCTCATTCGCTTCATCCGCGATCTGACCATCTTCCTCGGCGAACTCACCATTTTACCCGGTGACGAGCCATTCCGTGATCGCGTCAAGGCCATTTTCCATATATCCTGGAAAGACAAAGGACTCCAGGAAGCAACCGGTGAAAATACCGCCCAAGACATCCTAAAAAGTGCGGAGAACAATGACAGCCCAGTCATCGAGAAAACCGCATTGGAAAGGGAGGAACGCAAAAAAGAAGAATCCGCCCATGAACGCGGCGACGTCGTCGCCGAGAACCTGCATCATTACCACCACCTCCTCTTCAGCGAGGTGCGGAAAATGATAAACCTCGCCATGAGCAGCGTGCCCAAGCAGTTCGACTACATCGAGTGGGAGTATTATTTAGCTCTGATCTCAGGGAAACATAGGCCTGGGACGGAAGGGGAGGACAGTGACGATGAGGTTCAGCGTGCGATTCGCGATTGGAGCTGGATCGACCATAAGAATCCCTTGATTGGGGAGAAGAGTGAGGTCGAGTGGTTGCTTGCCGCGTTGACTGATGCTCTGGATCGCGAGTTGAAGAAGGCGAGTCGGGCTTATCGGCCACCTGGGGTTTGTGATGGGGGTAATGGGTTGGATATGGAGGTTGATGAGGATAAGGGGACGTCTGGATATGGCACTCTTACTGATTAATGGAGCATTCGGTTTCCCTCGCTATCTAAAATGATAAATTTATGATTGTCAGCACCGTGGACATTCTCATTGAGCAATTAGCTGCTGTTCATGGTGTTGTTGCTTATTTTAGGACATGACATATGTACTACTATATCATACTTCGCTGCGTAGGTAATCTTCACACCGGCGCGAACCATCGCAGACAGGTATAGCATATGAAAGTCTTTCATTAGAGGAATATAATGCTAGCCGATCACTCCCTGTCTATATCTACTGATAGCCTTCCAGGCATATCCATCTACCTACCTACTTGGCGCCTAACTAGCTACTACCTAGGTAGACATCGTCTACACTTCTACCTAGGTACTAGATATTTCTACGGCTTTTTCATGGCTCCCTTCTATATCTATATGGCTTCTTTGATATAACTTCATTCCAATACACAATATTTTGTACAAGGTATATATCCATTACACTTCTAATTCATCAGAACTATCATTGAGTGCTCTAGGGAAGTGAAATCCTAGAGATCTAGACAAATTCAATCCGGACTTGGCGTTAAATTGACAAACTTCTAGAAGCTTACGAATCTAGGATACCAAGTCGGCAATTAAGATTATGCCCATTGAAAATCGAATAACAAAGGAAGGAATCAAACAAGAAACGCCCAACAAGGATATGAGATAGACAAAAAGATATTCAAACAACGGCAGAGCCAAGCCCACAACACATCGAACTGAAGACACAAACGCTCGTATGCGAGAAAAGCCACGCCCGTTTTCTCTATGTACTGCACACCCCCTTATGAATATGCAAGGCATCAACTTGCAGCACGGAGGTAGACATATCACAGAATACTGCGACTTGCCTGGCTGGCGCGGCTAGGACTTGTTCGACTCGGCTCATCCTCTTCGAGGACATCGCTCAGTCGGGTGGGATGGCGGTGTCGCGGGGTGACCGATTCCCATCCTGTACCAACGCCCCATCCAGAACCGGTGTAATCGGCTTCGGTTGTGGGAGGGAAAGGCGCGTGCATGGGTGCGGAGGTCGTGGCGTCGGAGTAACCACCCTCGACGGGGGATTGGTCGTACTCGTCACTACCCTCGGAGAGAGGTGCGGTAGGGTAGGAGAAGGGATGGCCATGTGCATCACCGGGGTAGCGGACGTACTCGTCTTCGGCCTCAGAGCTGCCGACGTATGAGTGCGCGTCAGGTTCGGAGGTTGACGGGCCCGGGTATGGGCTTGGGTCGGTCGGGTGGTTCTTTGGGTTCTCAGTAAATGGGTCGGAGCCGGTTGGGGACATGAGCGCGGCTTGGTCGTAGTACTGCGCCTCTGCGGGCTTGCTTTGGTACTCTGTGCCCATTGATGTGGCGGTTGGTCCGCCGGGGTAGGGACCTTCGCGGGTGGGTGGACGTGTGTTGTGCCGACTGGGGACGCCTTGAATCATGGGCACGACTTGGACTCCGCCTACGAGGGTTGGTTCTCCGTTGCGAAGGGAGGTGGTCCGGTCTCGTTCTTCCTGTTCGCGCCGACCGAGTTCCTCCCAGGCGCGGCGTGCTTCCTCTTTGGATATTTTGAGCTCGCGGTTCATTTCGCGAAGCAAGTCCTCAGCCCGGGTCTTGTCTTTTTCAGCAGCCTGTGCAGCGGCAACTGCGTCGGCGCGACCCTGTCGCTCTATCTTCAGCTGGCGCTCCAGATCTGCTTGCACCTCCTTCGCTCGTTCTTGTTCTGAGCGGGTGTCGAAGAACCAGCGCTGGAACTTGCGCTCGGATGATGCACGGAGGCGCTGCAGTTCGACCACGGCGTGGAAGAGGTTTGCACCGGCGGCGGATAGGTCAGTGATCTGTCGAGCCAGCTGCTGACTGAGGGGATCCCGTTCTAGATCGTCGTTGTGCTGCTCGAGTTTCCGGATCCAGTAGCTGGTCAGACCCTCCCAATGCGAAGAGAGGGTTTCCCAGCGTTCAAATGCATGCGGGAAGGCGGCACGGCGTGGCTGTTGCAAGGTCTGAGAACCATCAGGCTGGCTGGCAGGGGGAGCTTGTGTGGGCTTGTTAAATCCGCTCGTCCCCGTTGGGACGCCGGTCCCTGCTGCTGCGCTCTGTGATCGAGCATGCTGTGGTGCGGCGCTTATGTTCTGCTGGTTTAATGATTGAGGTGGTCGCTGTTGGCTCGTATTTTCTACACCGCCGGGAGGAGCCTGGTATTGGGCCCTTTCACCAGCCGGGGTAGGACCTGCGGTTGTAGCGAAGATTGGCGCGGCTCCAGGAGCTGTAACGGCACCAGCCCCGGGAGGCACATCGGGGCCCCTGGGAGCCCGTTGAGACCGCGCGCGGCGTTGAGTGTCGGCAACACCAGCAGCATACTGTTGAGCTTGAGCATGAGCTTGCTGCTCTTGCTCCAATTGCTGTTCCTGCTCTCTGTCGCGAGCTTCCTGTTCCGCTTTTCGACGGGCCTCTCGGTCCCGACGCTGTCTCATAATATCCGTCGGAGTACGCACCCCGCTGGGCGGGTGCGAAGAAACAGCCGCAGGGCCCTGGGGCACCCGCGGGTCATTATTCTGGACGCGACCATTGCCGGCAACCCCAGCAGGGCCAGCGGGACCAGCAACGCCTACCATATTTGACATAGAATCATTCGCTTCTTCCCAATCGGTGGTCAATGGAAACGGCCGACGAATGGCTTCCTCGAGCGCAAAGAGAATCGCAGATGCAGTGCGTGACGAGACTCTGTTGTTTCTCCGCGGCCAATACGAGCTGTTGAGGAGCTGGTAAGGGTCGTCGACGGTCGAACCGTGATCGTCAGTTTGCGCTTCTGAAAGAGCCGGACGCAGTGCCCCAATGCCGTTGCTGGGATCCGGGTTGACGAGGACCGGGATGGAATGCGCCTGGGGTCGCGGAGGATGGCCACCTGAAGTGTCTAACGAGACAGCCCGACGGTGAGGGAATTGGCGAGCCTCTGGGGTACGGCGAACTCTACGCAATGGTCGATGAGAGTCTGCGGCAGAGGAGGGAGGGCAATTTGGTGGATGGGAGGGTAAAGGACGAGGTACAGGGTGCTGCTGGTGTTGCCGCACAAAGGTCGTAAGCGTTGAAGGGTCGTAAACGTCGTGGACTTCGTAAGACGCTCTCCGGTTATGGCGAGACACCTCTGGCAAGTGTTGGTCAGGCGATGGAGGATTAGCCGACAATGTGAGGTTGTTGCGTCACTGAAGCTGGAGCTATGCTTCAGATCGCGATCGCAAAGGCCAGGGATTGTGGTTGACAACCGGAGAGGCTATAAAATTGCGATTCAATCTCAGACAGTGAGACGAATTGAGGATTGTAAAATTAGACGAGAAGAGGAGAGTATAGGGGAGGACGTGGCTGGATTAATTGAGATGGCTGGGGTCGCCGCAGCGGATGCTGCAGCGCACCAAACGTGTCGCGCGGATCATGAACAGCACCAACGCTTGAAGGTACAGCTTGGTCAGAGATGAAATCTTTGTAAAAGAGAAGAGAAAATGACTGCAGATTTGGGTTGAAGCCGTGGAATGGAAACGGGGAAATTCCGGAATGGCGGTTGGAATGCCCAATGGTCCCGTCGCGAAGCTTCTGCACCTGGGCAGGCCGGGATTGAGCTGAGGCAGTAGACCTTGGAAGGCAGCAATGAGATCACAATGAAAGCCCTGGAGCCTGAGTAGGGAGTATTGAGTATTGTCTCCCTAGCTCTTCAGGTACTTCGGAAGCTCAGATTACTCCAGATCGAAACCTAGCCTATCGGGGAGTGGGCGAAGAAGCGCGGCTTGAACAATGAGCTGCAATTAGAATCAGTCACACAGAGATCTCACGGAAAGAGTCGATATATGTGGGAATAGCAAGTGAGAGCACTAGGGAGAAGGGAAGATGAATCTAGTCTCTACGTAAGGTACATTACGATCCACGATCCAAGGTTCGCACGGGATATAGTGAATATGAGAAATGAGAAATACACTACTGTATTACCTGGAAGTATATCCAGAGACTGGACCCATGGAATATATCGAAGTGATGTGTTGGTCGGGCATCGATAGGACTACCTGGTTCTATATTGTGGCACTATATACATCCCCAATGCAGGTGTTGAATTATCATTGACCAATATTTATCAGGCTAAAGATGCAGAGTGTATTTCAGAATCGACTAGAATTCGCGAACCTTGGAACAGACGAACCTGTTCACGAACTTGGATCGGATCCAACGGTTCCTTTGGGTCTTGATTTTTGGAACGAACTGCTTTCCCCACACGAGGAAATTAACACTCGCAGACAGCTTAGAGCTCTGTATTAAATCAGATCCTATATATTTAGGTACCTATCTACTGACCTACTTACCTGACACTCTTACCTAGGTATATCTAAATAACTACTGGAACTGTTGTTCTAACACCTCCACACCCCACATCGACGGCCCGTTCTGGCCCGACCCTCATCTCCAGCTCCAACTTCTCTTTCCACGAATACGAATCCCTAGGACACCACATCAACCTGAGAATGCCCCCTCACAGTCCCCTGACCGAAACCCATCTCCCAATCTCACCGGAGAAAGCTCTTTCAAAACAAACAAAATCCGAAACCCAGCAGTAAACAATCCGCGACCGTTCGGTCTGGACCGTTTCCGCGGACGGGAGATGCAAGGACATCGAAGGATTCGGAAAGTTTATAAAACCCTATGTAAATAGGCTCAGGGAAGAGCTCCCGCTGCACCGCGGACGCAGAGGGCCTACTCCCGGCGATCGAGAAAAGGAGAGGAAGGTCCCAATATTCAGGTAGGTTTCAAGCATGCCTTGCAGGCTGCAGAACATCTGAGATCCCCGGAAGCTTCGAGCTCTGTGTGAGATGTGTTTCAGTATCTCCTCACGGTGTCAGGTCCGCGGACTTGGTCCGGGCCAATCACGCTGTTGATGTTCAAGACACAACGCTCGGGGATCCGGTTCGACTTCCCGAGCCCGGCTCTTCGGTCGTGCCATTGGGCTTTCTAAGGTCTACTTTGCGAAGGGACAGCCCTGAACACTTGATTCTCCTTGCGAGGGTGATGAAGGAAATTTGCAATTTCAATTTGCACTTTACACTTTGCAGTTTCCCGAAGGTTTGTCCCTTAAGGCTCATAGGGTGAAGGGTGAGCTGTTCCTCTCCAGGGTTGGGAAAATCGAGTCTATGCAAGCTTGTACATCTGATTTCTGCAACACTGCAATACTCCGTGTCCCCGGGGCTACCGAAGAATGTGATCGGGGAAAGCGAGGGTGTTAGAATCCCGATACCTAGGTACTACCGATGCACCGAGTACCTAGGTGCATCCGGGAGATATCAGCGACTCGGCGATCAGGGGCCGGGACGCAGGCCGTAGATATATATACGTCTACGCAGTATGCAGGCTGCATCGGGGAGCCCCGTCTGCGTAGCGGGATGCAATGCAGGACTGACTTTTCATTGGAATGTGGGGACCGGGCCGAGTTGTCGAGTCAACCGTGCAATTGATCTAGAGTCGGTTTCGGTTTCATCGGTTTCATCGGTTTCAATTCCAGATTCAGTGGTGTTAACGTTGGAGGGTTCCCAGGATATATTAGTGAAAATGTCAGCTTCTATTAGAAGCCAATTAGTCCGATCGGATGGTACGGAATGACAGATATGATGTGTGATTATTCGTACATAAGTGCTGTACTTGAGGTAGTTAGCTATCATGCAGCTAGATAGTAGTGATCTACAGCTAAACTAGCCACAAAAGGTGAATCATTAATTATACAAGTCACTAGTAGGTAGAGTTAAGACGGCTTAAACTAATAAACCAGCCACAAACGTCATAAGAAGTAGAATTGAGTATCACTTATCACTTATACATAGTAAGTATAGTGAGGTTGCGCGGTTCCCAAGTATGGAATGAGAGTGGGTCGTGGCTGAGCGGATCTTCCCCGGGGACGAGTCTTTCTTGACATCTCACATCTCACATTTCTCATTCTCTGTGTTTTCTGTTTTCCCCAGATCAGATCAGTCATGCATTTGCGTTGTACGAATAAAATGACTGTATCACAGACATCCCCGGGTAGATTCATGTTCCTCCATTATGAAGACTACAATGGCACATAGCACATAGTCTCTCGGGATGTGCTTTTGCTTCCCCGGAAAGAACGCCCTTGCTGGGATCCGAAGGAACGGTCCTTGCTGCAACTTCATCCCTACAGCGGAAGGGAACGTCATGTAAGGTCAAGGTCTGTGCTCCTTGTTGTTTACCCTGGATGGCATGCATAGATCTGTTTTCCTTCCGATGGCCTATTTTTGGCTGTATAAACATATCCCTCTCACCCCGGTCTCATTCCTCAATTTGTGGCACCCTTCCCCCTGAGCCTGAGCCTGAGCCTGAGCCTGTCCACTCTTTTCATGCTCTTTATGCTCTTCTCTTGGATCCCATCCGCCTCGTGTTCACTTTGTCTGTGTGCTTCGCGATCATAGTCCATGGCTCAAGGAGATTTCTACTGTCCGGGCGAAGTGGACGCGTTGTACCCAGATCGGAATAGATCAGAATCCACAATTCGCTTGCCATCTCCCTCGCCGACAAAGCGAGCTTCCACTTATTATCCCAAGGCGGGACCCAAGGTTTTGGAGGAGTCCAACGCAGACCCCTTCTACCTCGAACACTCTTTGGCGGCAACGCCAACCTGGGACGACTCCTATACTCCGGCAATTCGCGATGAAAGATACAGCCAGGACAACAACCAGTACTATACACTTTCCCTGACCAACGGGCAAGACCTTTCCGCTCCCCAAGGCAAATACAACAGCATCAACCGGTCTACCATTGCCCAATTGGAACTGGAGAACAACTTGAGATTCCACCACTACACATCGTCAACCGAAGAACCCAGGACGCACCATAGCAGCCAGGGCTCCTTCAGCTCGGTGGCCACTGAAAGTACTACTCCGGACTTGACCCCGAGCAGCTCCTTCTCATCTACCTACTCCTCTCCGGCCTGTCCAGAGGCCGTGTTGAAAGCAACCGAGAAACTGTACCAACACGCTCAACAGGTCCAGGAGCCTCGTCGCTTTTATCTTCCTCCCTCAACACCTCCCAAACACTCCCTTCCTCCGCCTCCTCCAGTGCCTTCGTTCACAAAAACGAAGAGTCGTCCTACTACTCCTGTTTCCGATTCCAACTCCAACTTTATCACAATGAAATACGAAACTTCCAGCATGTCTTCCTCCTCCCGGAGAAGGAAACAACATCCTACTTTGCCCAACCTCTCCCGTGGCACAAGCTCTCGGAGTTCCAGGAGGAAACAATCCAGTCCCGGGACGCGGCCTCCACTAGACCCGTCTATGATCTCGCCGCCGAGCTTGATCAACCCGGTCACCATGGAGCCCCATGCCACGCACTTTGACCAGGCTCTTTTCATCAATGAAGTGCCCAGTCCTATGCCCAGCCCTGGCACTAACTCCCCTCCGATCTCTCGGCAGTGGACCGGCACATCCATGGAGCGTCCTTCGATGTCCACCATGGATGGGTACTGTGAGCAATCCGTCTGGGAGTCTGACTCGGACACCGAGTCCATTGGACACAAATCTCTCTCCCGCAGGCCCATCGACACCTTGCGCAAGGTGCGAAGTCGCGCTAAGCTCCGTGGTGCCAAGTCACAGCCCAAGCTTCACCAAACCATGCTTGATGATCAGGCCCCGGAAAAGTTCCCCTGCCTGCCTGATGACGAGCCCGTCCCAGAACCTTTCCGCGGCATGAGCCTCGATCGACCCAGCAATAGCCGTGATGGCCGTCCCTGCCACCCTCCAGACTCTCCGCCTTGTGGATCCCTCTACCACCTCTCTCATGAAACCACGCTCTCCACCCGATAGCACTCGTGAATCCAGTACCCGGGATTCTGATATCGACTGCTCAGCTGCCGCAGCCTTTCAAGCTCAGTCCAGACGGCGCCAGCGGTCTGACTCCCCCGAGTATGTCAACTCAGAAAAGGAGAAGCTCACATCAATGTGCTATGAGCAACACTCCCAAGCCACAATCAACGAACCCACCGAGCCGCGTCCCTTCTTCCGGCGTATGCTTGACTCCCTCCGTGCTCTGAACTGCCACAAAACCACCAAAAATGTGGATGTAATCTGATGCATTTCATGATCTGGCGTTCCGGTGGGAGGGGTTGGCGTTTTCTGTTTTCCATATTTTGTTTTCTTCAAGAATATCCAACAACGGCCTTTGCAATTCAACGATCACAATGATTTTTTACACGTCGCGATGTGTTCCACGACTACGAACACACTCACACTCCTTACGCTTTACGCTTCTCGGGTCTTTGACCCGTTCACCATGATTCAATGATTTCCGACACCGATGTCACTGCTCCGCATCAACGAAATCAAGTACGCCTCTCGGCCATGACCTATGAACAACGGCCTTCTGTCTTTATCTGTTGTTTATCTGTTTCCACTTTTCGGGTTTTCTCCCTGTCAGTCTTTACGTGGTTATTCGTCGCATTGTACCACCATTTTCTCCATGGTTATGAGTTACTCCTGTACGGATTGACGTCTGATTCACTACAATTTCCTTTCCAGATTCTTATCTCATTTCATTTCCTTCCATGTGACCTACTATAATGATCCAAGGCACACCGTGTACGCATCTCAAGACTGCATCTCCAGGCGCAACACCAAAAGCACCATTACTTTTACCCAATGATACCACGCAAATGATTAGTGTCAATTCCACTTCGTTCATAGCCACCGTCGTCTCGGTGATCGTAGATCATAGCCCTAGGAATGTAGACTGTCACCATCCCGGTATTCGAGGATACCACCACCGTCAGAACCAGCTCACATTGTTCTAATGTTTGTTTCCTACCTAATGCTTGTTTCAAATCACCACAATTCCTTTCGGACGCACGGAGTTCAACAATACAATCTCACGGGCAAAGGAATAGTCGAAACAGTGCAGGTTACTATTTTCTGCTATTGATTATGTCTAAGACGATTGAGGTCTAGGCTCCACTGGGTTTGACAGCCCCACGAACACAAGTACTGTGCAGCCTCCACTCGGATCCTTGGTACTGGGTGGTTATTTCTGCAGCTTCATGTCGGTGTTTCTCGGGATAGGAAGTACGATGCTGTCGGGGAACGTTCCGGTGATCGACGTTGGACTCCCTGGACTTTGTGGAATAGCTTTATGCCTTTCCTTCTATCAATATGGTTATGTTCTATGGTCATGCAGGTTGTATTTGACTATAGGCAAGATCCAAGATTCAAGTTAACTAACTAGTTAGAGCTGACTACAACAGCTTTCCACTTACGTGGTAAACGCTTGCTGCTTTATTGTAGGTATGACCCAACTAAAGCAGCGCTGATCTTGCAGTATACGAGACTCCTTGCGTCGCCTCAACGTCCCGGCTTCCGCGAACACGCAAAAAGGACATACGTACTTTATTGGTTCAGTTTTCCTCGATTGAGGTTTGTCCAATGTGGTACCTCGTATTCTAGCAAGTTTGTGAAGTTTCAAATGTTTGATTTTGTGTGCTATTCAAGGAAAGCTGAATTGATATTACTCTAGCCCTAGTATCGGATTCCAAACTCTTCACAGAAAATAGCCAATAAATGTTTCACCTTCGTTAGGGGCAGTCAATTCTTCACGGATGTCCAAACCGGCATATGCAAGGTAGTGTGGACCATCGGGCAGCGGACGACATCCCCGAGACTCGGCACTCGATTTGGTTTCGACTCGACTTGGTTTCAGATATATCAGAGTTTGCTCGTCAACGGGATCCACATGGATCAAACAAGGCTGACGGTGTTTGCGTATCCCTCAGAATGGAGTCTTTTAGCCGCGTGACGTCTCCGTAGGTGGTTGATACGTTCGATGCTGTTTGCTTGCTTCCTAGTTGCCTTTTGCAAGGCCCCAGTCATGACTTTCAATGGGCTTGCAACGGGTTCAATTGCCCTGAGTGCTTCACTCGAGGTAAACACAACAAACAACTCCCTGCAGGCCCCATAAAGATCGCCAATGTGTCTCGGAGCAAGAAGAGCGTTTTCCATATTGAGCATCCCACCGCGGACCTCATCCGCCAGCTCCGCTGCATGGTCCTTGCAGACCCTGCATCCTTGTCTTGCCCTGGGTCCAGGTCCAGGTCCGTCTCGCAGAACGACCGTGCAGGACGGGACGGCCAGACAACCCGCGCAGGCATGGCCCGCCAACATGCATCTTCCGGCAACAGGCGCGCAGATGATCTGCCGAGGTATATCGTGAATAGCATCGCAACGTAGTCCTCAAACCCACAAACACCTTCAGCTCCGCTCCCCCTGTTCTCCCTCGCTTGCCTTCCCTTCTTGAATCTTCTCCTTCATCTCCAACGCCTCCATATTCTCCTCCCATCTAGGCACAGCAACCCTAGCCTCCCACCTCGACACAACCCTATCCCCCTTCCGCCCCAATTGAGCCTCCGCCGTCTCCCCTGCTTCGCCAGATCCGTCCTCACCCGTAAACACAGCCTGCACGTCCAGCGCGGATACCGCATCCAGGTAGACTTTGAGCACCTGCTCCCGCCTCACACGACGCGCCTCCCCGTTACTCGTTTCCGTACCCCGCGCCGGTTTCTTCACGAGCGATTTATCATCCAGTCCGCGTGCAACACCCTCCAAAATACCCAGGATAGTACCAGCCCTCATGCCCAATTGTGCTCCGATCGGGAACCCGGCGTCGAAGCCCTCTTGCACGTGTTGGCCTTTGGATGTTGCGAGGCCATCGCGGTAGCCGGCGGTGACGTGCTGGCGTCGTAGAGAGGGGAGGTCGGAGGGTTCGGTTGTAGTTTCTTGCAGCATCCGCTCGGGTTCGGGTGATGAGCCGAAGATGTCGTCGAGGGAGTTGTCGGGTTGTGCGTCTGGGTTGGACATTGTTGTGGCGGGCGATGGAGGGGCGGAGTGGGCGGAGCTTGAGTCTGTGTGTGCTGAGGCCATTGAGTTGCTTTTTTATAAGTTGAGGTCTTCGTAGGTGTAGTGTGGCGGGGCGATAAGAAAAAAGTTGGTGATCGGTGCCCCACCAGCTGTTAATTCTATGGTCAACATGGAAGAGACGGGTGTAGCAAGTCTACGTAATTAAGAGAGGTGTTATATGGTACCATGCTAATTGTCGAGTTGGTTAAGTTTTCGAGGTGTCAGTTTAAATTCCCTCTAATTCTTTGGCTCCTAAGTATATCATCGGATATAGTCCTTGCTACCAGCGAACCAGTTTCAAATGACGAGAAAAGGCAAATAGTTCACTTCCGGTCAAATACTACGATAGTTGCGAGGCTTTTTAGAATATAAAGAGGCATCTGAAGGTTCGACCGAAGTTTTGTACGCGGCTTTGCCACGATGGTATTTGCGCACGTATTCACTTTATTATCATTAATGGTATTTACCTCCAACAGGACTCTTATTTCCCTGTTTCGGAGTGCTTTATGTAAATAATGATGGATCCATTAGATAATGAATCAATTTTTATTTGGGTATCCCCATAGGTCGGTTGAAAGTAGGTACAAAGGTTATCTAGACTAGTCACGTATAGGCTGGGAAGTTAGTCACAGTTGGCATGCGGTGATGTAGACTTGATTGAGGACATGTACATCCCGGCGTTTTCGCGCAGTAAAACAGGAAGAATGTCTGTTCATCATGGGAATTTCCGCCGGAAGTTCGAAATTGGCACCAGAATTGCTCTGGGTCTGCGGCGTCGTACGTTTGGAAAGCTCCGTCAATCGGGCCTCGACACTGTCATTCCACTTCTGCTTACGATGGCCTTTCCACATCTTGACAAGCCAAGTGATGAATTTGCAGCCTTCGTTAAAGACGGTCAAGATGACCGCAACCATCCCAAGGGTCTTTGCCGTGCTTTCATCTTTGCTTGCTATTTACATGATCAGTCAATGGACACATCCTTACATTCGGGAGACGAACAAGAGCAAGAACAACTTTGGCATTCTGCCCCCGTAGGGGAGGGGGTGGAGCTGAAGTTGGAGAGGTGGAAGAGGAAATGGTTTGGGTGGCAGTGATGGTCTGTTGAAATACTGTTAGCTGTGGCGCTCCATATGAGAAACTCGGATAGTCACAGTTTCCGAAAGCCGGCTAATGTGAGGTCATTTGACGGCGTTGATCTTGGAGTAAGTATTGATGAACTCACACGCCGTTGGCGCGAGTAGAACTTGCTCCGAGTCTGCAGTGAGCCTATCCTCTATAGAGCGGGCCCGGATTCAGAATAGTAGACAATAATGCCAAAAAGAACCTCCCATCCTCCTCGTCTAGGATTGAATATAGTATCAAGCGATCCAGTCTTCCCAAGCAAGACCTCCCAGCTCCACGCATATACTCGAAGATGATATGTTTGTTGGCGGTGCTGTCACCATCACCACCCACAGCATCAACCCATCGGAACCAGGCACCTTTCTTTTTGTCGGCTTCGATCATTGCATATCACTTTGCCTCGGATGGCTGGGTCCCATGTTTTGCGTTGCCCCAGCAAAGTCTCCATCAGGTACAAATCCAATCAGAGAGGTACAAGACCCAGTTTCTCAGTGCCTCTCTAGCCTCATCACGAAGGTCATCCAAAGACAATAGAAGCAGATCAGCAGGTAGATGCACTGGCAATAGTTTCGCCCGGAACATTTCCTGTCTGGTGACAGTGATTGGTGCTTGTGGGGTTATCGGCTTAGGGAAGATGTCCTCTCGGTCTTTGGTGGGCACTCCGGCGGCATCCAGCCGCCATACTTGGATCCTGCCGGCTTTGCGTCGGTTCCACTTGACGAGAACAACGACGGAAATGTGCCCTTGGGAACCGATCACGAGCTTTCTCATATCTCTCTCGAGAATGGGTTGCGACTCACCCTACCAGACTTCAACATAGACTGGAGGCCTCCTTCGCACCACATCCACATCCCCTTTCTGCGCTGCCATATGCGCAGAATGGAAACAACACTGGCGTATAGACAGAACGGGTTCCACATCCGTTTTGGTCGTCTTCGATCCAATCCTCACGGTCAGTGGGATTATCCACATCGCCGTCCTCTTCTGCCATGCGCGCAAAATGCCAGAAACACTGTCTCACAGACAGAACAGGTTCTACATCGGTTTTCTCATCGGCGACGTCTGTCGCAAAGATCAGCGGAGAGTACTCGACTCTCCATTCCCCATCACTGTCTTGCACCTGTCGGAGGAATATGGTTTCCTTGTACGTCGTGATAAAACCATACTTGCACTGGTTCTCAAGCATGTACCCCACTGGCTGCGCGAGAATCCGTCGCAGTTTAGGCTCTCTTCGCAGAGCCGCCCCCAGGTCATGAGCCTTGACCCACCAGACTTTAACCTCCCCAAACGCCCTTGATGGCATGGTTGTCATCTATTAGGACAACGTCAGGTTCGCCCTTGATATCTGGGTTGTCTCTCCTGGCGCTCTTGTAGTCCGAGAATTGGAAGTCCTCTCTATCCCGGGACGGGTTTTGGTGACTTGGGCGGTGGATATCTCTTCCTCCCGTAAATCTTCTCGATAATAGTTTCCTGAGAGTGATGATGGTAAGGGTGGTTGCCCAGCACCGCCGAATCGTTCACGAAAAGGTCCAAGTAGGCGCTTTTCACACCTTCAAAGAGAGCCTTCTTGGCAATTTTCCAACTCAAGAAACCAACATCGCCCTCAATAAGGCGCAAAGCGGTGCGGGAACGGAACTCCTCCCACGCGGGGCCCTGCATAGTCGAAACGGCGGGAGCCGGGTGCACAACAAGGAGATTGGCAACTCGAGAATCACAGGCGCGGTGGTATTTGGACACAGAAGCCTGCGATTCGTCAGTGAATTGGGGGCGAATCGATCCTCCGCGTATGACTTACAGCAACGTGCTTTTTCTTCCCGGAAATTGACCAAGCGGAGCGGTGCATTTTTTCCACTTGTTCGAACGCAGCCGCGAAGCGGAAGAAATCCACGGCAACACTCTTCAGGGACACGGAAGGGAAATCCTCATCCGCATCAGCGAAGGTCTGCACCCAGTGGTACACCTACGAAACGTCAACAAACACCCTCGAAACGCGTTGTAACAGGACACCCACAGCCAAGAAGTCATGGAAATCTCCGGTCATCCTGGAAATGAATTCTGTAGCTACCCATCAGAGCAGCAAGAGATTCGCCGCAAGCTACCAGGTATTCTTTCCACACCGGGCAGGTGCAAAGTCCGTGGACCATAACGATCACCGGGTTGCCAAGGGGGATGCGCCCTGCGCGGATGTCGCCAAGCGCGTTGAAATCAGCTGGCCAGCGTTTGGCGCGCTCTCGGGTAGGGTAGAGTTTGGTGACCCAGTACAGTGCTTCATCGGTGATCATCGTTTTATCGGGAGGAAAACGGAAGCTCAGGTTACCGTTGCCGTCGTCGTCCCAGATGGGACCGAGATAGCTTGTGCTCGGTTTCCAAGTTTCACGTGCTTTTTCCTGGTCTGACTTCGGTTCAGGGTGGCTAGGAATACGTTAGCAATCATTCCATATGTAATTTGCTTTGGAGTCTACTTACCAATTGCTTCTTGTTCCTCTTTGGTTCTCTCTGCTGGCAAGGGATCTTGGACTGGAGAAAAGGCTTTCTGTTGAGGTTCTTTGCGGGCTCGAGGTTTGGTCTTTTCGATGGACGGCGTGGAGGGATGATGATGGTAGAGATAAGGATGGTAAAGGTGAGGAAGATGGTAAAGGTGAGGAAGATGGTAAGGGTAAGGATGGCAAGGGTGATGATCGTAGTAGCAAGAGTGATAATATAGCAAGAGTGATAATATAGCAAGAGTGATAATATAGCAAGAGTGATAATATAGCAAGAGTGATAATATAGCAAGAGTGATAATATAGCAAGAGTGATAATATAGCAAGAGTGATAGTAGGAAGTAATGATGGCAAGGGTGATAATGGTAAAGGTGATATCAGCCCGAGGCCCGGTCGGTGGCCAAAGATCTCAAGCATGCCATCCACACATGAGGAGTCCATCGGAACCGGTGATGACAATGTTGGATCTTGGATGCGCAGACAAGTAAGAGTGATGGCGAGAATAACGATAAATATAGCTATGGCTAATTAGCATTACTGCTAGCCTTTTGAATTTATGACACTAGTTAAGATTCTAGCTAGGATCTAGTTAGTTTGATGATCTTAACTATATTTATGTAGAGCATTATCAAATATACACTATCTTTACTATTGATCATAAGAGACAGGTGAGAGAAAGATAAGAGAAAAGTAAGAGAAAAATAAGGGAAAGGTAAAAGGAAAGTAATTAGCTTGATTAAGGACATCGGGCCCGGATTTGGAATAGTCAGATCGTATGTTGATATTGGTAATGCTATCACTATTACCACCTCTACCTCTATAACTACCTCTATAAGAAGAACTATAACTACTAATAGCTCTACATCATGGCAAGTGCGCCTGAGGAATACCTCGCCTGGATGAAGGGCTCAACCATCACCTTCTCCGAGGAGCCAGGACGATGGGTCCTAGACGAGTTCCTGAAAGGAGATGCCCGGATCCACACTGAGCGTGAAGCCCAGAGACGAGGGCCTGCTCAAGCCACGGCCAAGTTTTCAGTGCACAATGCCAATGACGGCAGAACTGGTTTCATACGCGTGTACCGTCAGATCCCGTGGAAAGGCACCCACTTCGCCTCCCCAGAGACCAGGAGCAAGCAGGCCCGCGCCCCTTCCAAACATCTCGGAGCTGAACGCGATGGAAGCTTTGCGCACCTGCCCCGTTGTTATGCAAATGAAGCTCCTTGATAGAGGAGCTCAGCCTGAAGATTCACCACTTGTTCCTGGGGGCTTCTACGCCAATCTGCTCTGGGCTCGCGCCCCGGGACAACCTATGACTACGGAGAAGTTCTGGAGCTGGACTCGCCCAGAACGCGATGCATTCCGGGAGCGCTTCCGCCTTGCTTGGTTGTAAGTTTCGAGATCTTTTCTGAGCACAAGCTAACTTCAAGCAGGCGTCTTGCTAGCACCGGGTGGTACCCTCGTTATCCTGAAATTGACAAGATCATATATGACGACGCCATGAAGTCTATGTATGTTTCTACGAAGACAAATAGTTAACAAGTGAGGATGGAGACTGACTGCCTATAGTTATTTTGGAGGTTTCCGGTACGCCAAGCATCTTACCACCCCAGAGCCCTGGTCCCCGGCATCTGGGCAGATTGGCACCTGATCCGTACCCCCAAAGTCCGGAGACCTGGCTGGTTCAATGATATTGACGCTTGGGACTGGTGAACAAGTGTTCACTTAGGCAGATAGGGAGACATAGGACTGCAGTAGCTAGTTGCTTCGATTATTAAAATCATATTTATATAGAGCTTCAAATCAAATCATCTACTCCTACGCTGATGCCTGTATCGACACTGACACCGACGCCGACGCCTATATTGACGAACAGGTATGAACGTAAAGCCTAGACCCTTTTCTGGCAGAGTGGTCATCGTCCACACTGTCAGTCTTCATGCACTCCCCTTTAGCTTGATTGTGCATCGAATAATACTCCAGCTCATGAAGGCTGCGCCTGAATCGGCCCATGGGTCTTAATCCCGGTTCCGGTGCCCACCAGCCATTGGAATTTGCGGTTCTCAATAGATATGCTACCATTGTTGCGTAATCCGGTCATAAACGCATGAGATTTGGACTAAACTAGCTAACAACTACAGCCACCCTCAGCAATCAGAGCACCTAATGATACATCAGCTCTAAACCACTTGCCACCCCTCAACAATCAGATCATCTAGAGGAGCATTCAGACAGTTCATTCCATCAGAGATGTGGAAGAAGCCGATAACTCCACCACTTTCGCAGTCAACGATCGGTGCCCCACGAATCTCCTCTGATATCGTAGGGTTGATTGGCCCAAATTCGGCATCGACAGACATCGCTCTCCATTGCGCAAAGGGAATTGGGGGATAGCCATTAGGACGAACTGGCTCCAAGTAATACTTGCCGTATGCCATCAGGCTCACCAGGCCAGGGCTTATACCATCTACTTCACTCCATGAACCCGCCTCAATCATGTCCCCCGGCATAAGGCTCCGTGGCGGCGCTGCTTGGAAGTTGCATTCATTGGTAAAGCCTCGCATCTTATGGTGGTATGGTTCGGGTGCGTGGTGGTATAATGTAGAGCGCCCTGCGACGATTCCGGGTAATGATCGCTGCTCATAGGCTCGGCCATCGCCATAGTGTAGTTCCACGATGGTCCAATGCGGCATATACAACACTGCTCGTATATTTGCGAAGGGCTCTAGAGCGGTAAGGAGAATAATGTTCTGTTCCTTTGTCGGAAATGCCATTTTGGGCCAGGCTAGGGCCGGACACGGGTCCTCGATTCGCGGATTCGGATAATTGAGTTCTGGAAGAGGTTCATTAGGGCATTGCCCGCGTCCAACAAATACGACCGGCATACATCCGAGAGTCAGAGAGATTGGTTGCGGGGGACTGTCAGTCTCGATCCACATATACCAGCCGAACTGGCCGATGTTTCCACAGCTGGTTTTCTTGCTAATCCATTGCAATTCCTGGGGACTTGGCGAACGGAATTTGCGATTATCTTCGTCCCATAGGGTAAATGGAGCTGTGTCATTGCAATGTCTTGCACCCCAACCTCCAGGACTTTTCCATCGGCTGAGTTCAGGGTGACCATGAGAGATGTCGGTATAGGGTGAACTTGTTTGTATCCGCTGAATTTGCGGCGACAACTGGATAGGAGTTGCCATAGCTTGGTAATGGAAGTGATAGTTGAAAGGTGGAAGTGAGACTTGAAAGGTGGAAGTTGTTTCTACGTGGTAAATGATCCACATTTGGCAGGTACGATGAAGCTTAAACATGTACTAAACCTAATTTGCGTACATACATACATAAGACATAAGGAAATATATAAAATAAAGAGCAAGGTAAGAGCAAAGTAAAGGCAAAATGAAGGTAAAGTAAGGGCAAAATGAAGGTAAAGTAAGGGCAAAGTTAAGGTAAAGCAAGAGATAGAGAAGTAGACATCGAATTATGCTCCCCTTAGATGGTCTGCTTCGTACATCGCACCAAGTCTGTATACCGTAGTCTCCGTTAGGCTATCAACCTTTCGAGTAGGTGCCACCCTTGAGAACTGTTCGGAGGCAGTGATGGAGTCCAATATTTGGACTAGCATTATCCGGGCCGGGCTTTGATGCAAAGTATTCCTCTGCAAGGTACTTCAGGCGCTTTAGGCGCCGGCCACCGCCGGCTCGGGCCCACTAGTCTAGGGAGGGGATGAAGGTCGTAGAGATAGCCATTTGTCGTTGTACGATGTTAGTGGGAGACTGAGGGGATGTAGGTAAGGGCCAATATGCGATGTCGGGAACTTCAAGGTTCGGAGTTATAGGAAGTTAGAAGCGTTATATACCTTAGAAGGTAAGAAGATAGTACATACGACCATAGGGTGTGGAGAACAGGGCTTCCCGTCCGCTCAGCCGTACTTAAGCCACACGCCGGCAGGTTAGTAGTTGGGTGGGTGACCACCAGCGAATCCCTGCTGTTGTATGTTTTGTTTTTGTTTTTGCTTTTTTGATTGACTTGTTTGGAAACTCCCTCGTAACCTCTTTACCTGAATGCTGAACACCATTATTTTATACCTGAATATCCTGCACGCTCATCCCGCCATGATCCCTTGGCATTCTCGTCTTCGTTTGAAGTGTCTCAAAATGCATCTGATATCTTTCTCTCCACTACGAACAAGCAGGTCATTTCATAGAGATTGGAACTCAATCAACGAATTCTTCGAGTATACACGCGGGCGTTTTGTCCACAATGAAGAACACGAACTCGCTATTCGTCGCGTCAAGTTCGATATGAATGAACTAGCCAAGGTCGCTTCTCTGTCTTCCGGGTCGAGTGAATGCGTACAGATTGAGAAGCTACCCGATGGGATGTTCAACAAGGCTTTCCTTTTCACGATGGCAGATGGTACCCAGGTCATCGGTAAGGTGCCAAACCCTAATGCGGGCCAACCTCATTTTACCACAGCAAGTGAGGTGGCTACCATGGATTTTGTAAGTTACCATCCTCTATGCCCAAAAGTTGACAATTGTTTATTCACGGTAAACAGGTTCGGAACGAGCTGAGAACCCCCACACCACGTGTTTTAGCTTGGAATTCTAAAGCCAGCCAAAGTGCTGTTGGTGCTGAATATATTATTATGGAAAAGGCGAAAGGTGTCCAGCTCAGCGAATTCTGGCACCAGATGGGAATTGAAGAGAAGTTTGAAATTGTGAAAACAATTTCTGCCTATCAAGAATCCTGGATGTCTAGATCCTTCATGAAATACGGCAGTCTCTACTATAAAGCCGACATGGAAGACCAGAAAGAGTGCACTCTGGTGGAGGCTGATGGCATGAAGAGCAAGGAGCCTCGGTTTGTCGTTGGTCCATCAACCGGTCGAGATCAATTCGATTTTTCACGGATTGATATACTCTTCGACCGTGGTCCCTGTGAGTTTCGCTATTCTGGGACTTTGTTGATATTTGCTGACTCAAAGCATCAGGGGACAACGTACTAGAATACCGGCGCGCCATAGGACACCGGGAAATGATATGTGTACAAGCTATGGCAGAGCTTCCAAGATCACCTCTGGCTTTTACTGAATCTGCAACATACTGCCAAAGTCGACCAAGAAAGCTAGCTGCCTTACGGTGTTATCTTGAGCTGGTAAAATATTTGTTACCGACAGATCCATCCCTAACGGCGCCTTGCTTATGGCATGGCGATCTTCATTCAGAAAACATTTTTGTCAATCCTGAATGCCCGTCCGAAGTCTCGAGCATCATAGATTGGCAGTCAACAGAAATATTGCCTCTTTTTGACCATGCTCGTCAGCCCTATCTCCTTGACTACGATGGACCGCCCGTCACAGGCCTAGAGCCTCCGGAATTTCCAAGGAACCTAAGCGAATTGCCCTCGACGGAGCAAAAGAAGGCAAAAGATCTTTATTTGAAGATGTCCTTGTCTGCTCTTTACAGAACGCTTACCTATCGCGATAACCAGAGGCTCTACAAAGCAATAGAATTCCGGGAGACGCAAAGTTTTCAATTGCTGCTTCTCGCACAAAATTTGCTCATTGATGGGGAGGCGTTGTACCAAGCGGCCGTTCTGGACTTGGAAAAGGATTGGTTCAATTTATCAACTGTTCAAGCGCATGGATTCCCGTCCTTTCCTATCCAGCTAAGCTCTGACGAGATCGAATCTCTCGAGAAGGATGTTGCGGATTCTATCAAGAACATGGAGCTAAACGGTCGACTTCGAAGTTCACTAGGTGAACTGTGGCCGGAGAAAGGAGTTGTAAGACATGAGCAATACGACCTTACGAAGAAAGCCCTGGAAGAAGAAACAGCCAAGATTATAGGTGAAAGCCGTCGCTTACGCACGGTCCGATGAAATCCAATACAAATCCGAATCAAATGCGCAAGTCGAGGTCTGGAAAAGCCCGCTTGGTGCGCTCGGGTAGGGTTCTAAGGAAATGCCCCCAGTTGCTGCGACATCGACGACACAGTTGCACGCCTCCAAAACACTGGGCTTCCTGTGCGGTGTCACGGTATTTACACTCAGGGCATTGGATTCCATCCGCAACCTTGAGACACTCCGCCAATCCATCGAACATGAGCTCGTCACTGCGATCCAGAGCCATTTCATAGCGTTTATGATCGAGCGAGGCGACTCCGTTGCTGTCGATGCGGTTCCAGAGCTTGAAGTTGCTCCGGGTCTGATCGATGACCTGGTCGTCTTCCGACTTGCCAATAGTCAGATCCTCCTCGACGAAGCGGTAGCGACGCATCATCATGTGAATCGGGCCGCCGAAGCTACGCAGGAAGTTGATGACAACCGTATGACCGGGCGTCCCAGCCATAGCGACATCCAGCGCCCAAAGCACCTGTCGAGCGTTGTGAAAAGCTTCGACGCGCAGGTCCTCGGGCATATAGGCAAAAGTATTGTTGGTCTCGCCCTCGGACCGGTGCTTGAAGTAGGCCACCGCGTCGTACATGGTGTCTCCGATCTCGCAAAGAATGTCGTACTGCTCGTTCGTGAACCATATATCCAGCAAGTCGTTGCAAGCCAGAGCCGAGGCGATGGTGAACCGGACTTGGGCGTCACAGTCACGCATCCGGAACCACTGCTGGGGCGAGGCGGCCAGGGCGTTCACGTATCGACGGAACAACTCGCTGCTATGTCGGCGGTGGCTGGTTTTGTCGGAGGTGATAAGGAGGGCGGTCTTGTACTCGCGGGCCATGTCGCGATGGCCGGGAGTACCGTGGATAGCGTCGAGTACGCCATCAAGGTCGTAGCCAAGGACGTTGGGACCGGCAGCTACGTCCACCATGTCGCCACGGAACTCGGTAATGATGGCAATGATAATGATGCGCATAAAGGCGACATAGCGACCCCAGTTCTTGTACTCGGGGATGACGGCGCGCGTGTATTCCCAGGCACAGGCCAAGATTTCGCTCTTCACATCGGCGGGGAGATTTAGCCCATCGAGATCGTGGGCAATATCATCTGGGTAATACCACTTGTTCTCGATGGCCATGATAATACACGAATGGCTAGGAGAAAGGAAGAGTAGGAGGGTTAAGGGGAGATGTACAATAAATCGGAGAAATACCTCTCATCCAACAAACGTCATCCTCGATCAATGCCGATCAACTGGAAGTTAATAGAGTGGCAAGCTGATCAGCTCAGCCATTTTTCATGCAGGAATTGGCCCGAACACCTCCAGTCCATGTCCATCCAGCTCTACGACCCGAAAAACGTGGCCTGGTGGATGGAATCCGACGCACTAGATCGTTATCGAGAGCTTTGGCACTAAGTCAAAACCCGAACAATACTTTGGCATCAACCGGTTTTGGCACGGGCATTTACCTACGTTTAGGCGTTTCCAGCGAATCTTGGCTGTCGATTCCCAACACCGACGATCCGAGAATTCGATCCGAGCTGTCGGTCCCAACATTGCGTATCAGTGATGGCAACGAGCATTTGTGTAACAAGCAGGCGCGCTTGGATTGCGGATCGACAATTAACCAGTGGTGAAATGCAGTGGTATGGCCTCAAGGAGAGCGACCAGAACTGGTCTGAGACGGCTCAGGCCCCTTCCCTCTCCCATGTTATAGATGTTCCCATGCCACGGCTCCAAGGGCTCGGGCCGCAGATAGACGGGGCCTGTCTGAAGATAATCGGGAACGGACTGCAGATCTCCGAAGTTAACGATGAGATGCATTACGTGCTTGCATCCCGTGATTTGGAATTGTGGCAAGCTTCAAAGGGTCCATCTCTGACAGTCACTTTATATCTTGCGACGACGAGTACCGGTGATTTTCATATTTGTTGAAGTCGGTGGCATGCTCATTGCCGCATGAATGCAGACATTCCGAGGGTGTAGAAAGATCACTATATCTCGGCATGATCATCCACAAGCTGGAGGGCGTCGTATCTCACAAGACGTCTGCGTATATGAGAGGATAGCCTCAAAAGACTAGGCTTTTGCCATAACAAGATTATCCAGACTTACAGAGTAGAAAACTACCCAATCTCCCCTCTGCCTATATTGGCCATTACATTATACCCCCATCAAGTAAACTATGCACCAGACACCACTATCAAATACACCCCGTCCCATGAGAAACAACCGTAAACCCACTCCACCCAGCAAACGGATAACAGACCTCCCAGCCATCGGTAACACTCCCAACGAAAGCCCCAGCATCACAATCCGACGAATTGAACATGCACAGATCATGCCAGTCGTTTTGACTGGGTTTTCCACGAAAGACTCTTCACGGTCTTGTTATATAGCGAAGTGTCGATGGCCTCGCATGTCCGGTTAGAAGCTCCATAGCGGTGGAAGACTGTGAGGTCGCTGTTGGAGTTGTTGGCATTGCAGGTTGGGATTGCTTCGCTGAAGAGTCGGAGGTCCCACTGGCTTAATGTTAGTTTGAGTCGTGGGTAAATGTTGTGGGTAACTAGGACATACGTACGCTTTTGTATGCGAGGATCGTGGGGTTGAGGTTTGGTATGGCTTGGACTGTTAGGACGAGGGTGAGGATGAGGAGATGCATGGAGTATAGAAGGAATGTAAGTGCAATGGATTCAGATGATATAAGCTCAGAAAAGGATATCCAAAGCACCTCTTATACAGGGCTGGGCTGACCGCGAATATGATTTGGACTTATCTCACCCCTGACAAAATGCTGCCATTCAGCCGGACATCAGGGCGGGTTGACAAAAATATCAAAGTAAGAAGAGGGGTCTAACTTGGCGGCGCAAATGAACAGGGGTTTGACGGATACGATTGGACGTGGACTCGAGACACCAAATCTGACCAGCATAGTCAAAGCAGAGCGTGGGACCGAGGATTGATTGGATGAGAAGGAAGTGTTTGCTGGTGTTCAGGAACATGGCGAATGGGGGATTATCATTGGGTCTGTGTTGTGCAGACACGAATTTAAAGTGCATCTTTATCCTCTAGTTCAGGACGAATATGGGAAATTGGGAATTGAAAAGGGAAATCTAGTTTCTTTTCATTTAATTTATGCGAATTATAGCCCATGCATACAATATAGCATACAATTACAGGCAAGTAGTCCAATGCTAATTACGCTGTGAACCCTGTGTCAGACGCCAAGCCCGCAGAGGCAGTGACTGGAGCTTGCTGGCAGCAGGCTTGATGAACATCATGAACGTGACGATGCCAATAAGCACGCAGAGAATGTTGGTGATGTAGTATCCATCACGGCCGACCACGCAGGTTCCACCGCCATTGATACAGCGGTTCTTCTCCGGCTCAAGGGCACAGGAGAAGGAGGTCGTAACGAGCGCGTCCTTCAGGGTCTCGGCGGCGGGAGGTGTGCTAGGAGGGACGCAGGTCGCCTCAGTGAAGAAGTCCACCAGTTTGAGGATGAAGAAACGAGGGAAAGTTCCACCCAAGTTGGATACACTGTACTAAAGGTTAGAAGAGGTATAATCGAAGGAGAAATGAAACTCACGTGGCGAGAAGAGTCATGTAGGTTCCGCCAATCGCAGGGTCCGCAATGCGAGCGTGGAAAGCCGATATGGCCACAAACATGACTGTGTTCATAAAGGTCGAGATGACATGTTCAAAGATCACGGTGAGCAGGTACCAGAACGGCACGTCAGGGCCGCTAGGGTAAATCATCACGGTGAATTGGGCAATAACAGCGGCTGCTAGTCGGCCGACAAAAGCCCATCCCCAAAGTCGCATGGCGCCGTATTCGGTCGACCACTTGCCGGCATAGTAACCGAGCATAATCTCAAAGGGAAAGTCGATCAACACGACCAAAGCCATGTTATCCTGGCCAAAACCCTTGTCAAGCAGTTTCAGGCTAGTGACGCCGTCATTGGCCTGGAATCCAATCTTGGCGATCAAATGGATGATGATGATGGTCTGGATGTTCTTCAGCTTCAAAACGCTCCACATGCTCTTGTACACATCCGCGATGCTGTCACGCTCCTTGGTCCGTTCCTCTTTCTTCAGGAATGCGAGACACAGCGTGACAATGAGATAGGTCCATCCCCAGAAGGTCAAGTATCCACCAAGAGATAGCAGGCCTTCTTCGGTGGGAATGGTCCGGAACCAACGATTGGCAAAGTCCTTCGAGTTGAACGCGAGGAAGACAGTGTAAGACAAGAAGTGTCCAGCCGTCAAGCCAACAGTCTGCGCCGTGGATGCATAGGAAATGTTGGGCGGGGACATCAAAGAGATAGCCCATCCGTCAACCGCAATATCCTGAGTGGCACAGAAGAACACCAGCATAAACCACCAGTATGTGAAATTCCAGACGCCGGCACCTTCGTTGGCACCCGCCTGTTCCATCATTGCTCCAATATGCCTGCCCATGTAGATCATCGCCAGACCAGCAATTACCTGGACCGGAGTAATCCAGCTCTTACGGCGGCCGAAGCGTGGACTCCATACAGCGTCGACAATAGGACTCCAGAACAGTTTGAGGGAATATGGGTATGAGGCGAGTGAGAAGACGCCGATCTGGCCGTAGGAGAGGTATGGTTTCAGTAGGAAGGGCACCGAGCCGGTAGCCAGGCCCATGGGCACACCCTGTAAAAAGTATAGGATGCATAACAAGAGGAAGTTCCGGCGGTCACTTGCGGGCAGGTTGTGGAAGCTCGTGGTGGTCATGGCCGGGGTTTGTGGGACAGGAGGATCGTTATCGAGGGAGAAGCTGGGGCTTTCCATGACTCGGGCAGTTCTTTCAGTGGCAGATTCAGTAGAGGGAGTATCGCGTTTGCGCATTTCAATGTTGCCGTTCATCTTGCCGGCATGGCCGTTCTGGCCGGTAGCAACTTTCAAGCTCGGTTTGGAGCGGCGTTTAGAGAGGGAAGCGTTCCGACGTGCCATTGAACGGCAATGATTGAGAGGTTTAGAGTCCGAAGGGGAGGTAATTCGAGGTAATTCGCGTGTTTGTCCGAGTCTGATGCTGTAGGTCGGGAAGGGGATGTCAAAAGGAAAGGGCTGGGTAGACAGATCACGGTATCGGTTGGATCCGCGCGATTGAGAGAGAAAAGGTCTGTATATGCATGAGGATGTGGACGAAGGAGAGAAATCCCAAGGAACGAGTGGAATGCATAGAGGGGGAACCCAGTGGAACTTGGCGAGACGTGGAGAAGCAAGCTGGCCTCTGCGGGTCTGATAACTAATCCTGCTGGATCTATCTACACATGCCCGGAATCATATCCCGAGGGACTTGGCATGAATGTGAGGCTGTTTGGATCTCCAGGTCGCACAAGTCCATGCAACTCGATGAGATCCACGCGTTGGAGATCTCGTAGTCGCTACGTTGGTCGAGGTCGAACTGTGATCGAGCGCCGGTGATACGTGGTCACGTGCCGTGTAAACAACAACATCATCGCATTTCATCAGACCTATCAACGCTCAATCTTCCATTCCCGGTGGCCCAAATACACCGGCGCACAGCCTCCAACATGAGCCAGTCTGCGCGCCATCCACCCGCATCCCCCGACCCACAGGAAGAGGAACAAGATACAGCAATCGCCTCTATCCGCGCTGAAAGTACGCAAAGGAACCAAAGATAGACGAGCCAAATCTAACATACATACTCTTCAGTCCAAAAGCTCCAACGCCGCAAACGAACCCTCGCATCCAGCCTTCTCTCCGCCAACTCCATCCAAAGACTCCTCCGCAAACCACCACCAGCCCTAAGATCCATAAACGACGAACTCTCCCCGCTTGCACGCGCCGCTGGCAAACACGCTGAATCCAACCACTACCGCGTCGCGTTCGGCGCGACCGCATTCCCCTTCCAAGACCCCTCACCTGGCTCAAATGACAAACTACTCGGCGTGCGCCTGGACATCTGCGCGCGCAATGGTCGCTTCACGAAGCCATACTACGTGCTCTTGAAACGGGAGCGCGTGCGAAACAATGAGAAGCGCTTGCGCATTCATAGACATACTGTTCCGGCGTTTATCTCCATCGCGAAGCTGGAGAGTGCGTTCTTGCCATTCCCTGCCTCGGCGCAAAAGGCGAGTGAGGAGGAAGATGCTGAGAACTTGAAGCCGTGGAAAGGGCAGGTCCGGAAGCAGGACCTGCGGGGTTTTGTGCGCGAATTGAGACGTGAGTTGGTTGCGTGGCATATGAGGACTGATGCGGTTGAATTCCTGCGCGAGAGATTGGGGTTGGACGGGGAGTCTGAGTCGAATCCGGTTGGACGGCCGTCGCCAGGGACTGGTACTGGTGTTGTGTCTTTGGCGGCTACGGCTGTAGAGGCACGCTATGTCCGGCTGGAGTGGGAGGATGGTCGTGTTGGACGATTCAAGCTGTCTAATGCCGGTCTTGTTGAACGTGCAGTGGTTATCGGTGACAAGGGCCGAGATAAACAGACGGAAGATGCCATGACTGGTGGTGGTGGGAGAGTAGAAGCCCTGTTGGACCGATTGCGAGAGCGTGGTCTGTCAACCGCTTGAATGGTGATGATGGTCAAGAGATTCTATCAGTATAGCAGTGATACCCAATTTTGCGAGATTTTCCATAAATGTAACATGACTTAGTACGGTCAATTAGATATCTATTGAGGAATCCGTAGTATCCCAAACTCAAAAGCTATGCACATCTGAACCACAGAGCCGCCGCAAGCGACGTGTATAGACATCCCAAAATGCAAAAGCTAAATGTCCAAACAGGGGGAATGATTACAGGAAGAGTGAACGTGGCGACATAAGGTAAAGGTATAAACGAAAGGAATAAGACAGGGTAAGTATCAGAAAACATTATGGTGTAGGGGTATATCAAGCACGGTGCTGCTCCGATATCGGAAGCATTCCATTGCTTTATTTCGTATTTCCAGCGCCGAGCGGAGATGACTCGGCCGTAGGAATAGCCGGGGTGTCAGTCTCGGTAGATGATCCATTGGTAGATGGTCCATCGAATGTAAGCGGGGGCAGCGGGCCGTATAATTGATTGTTGCGGGTCTCAAGCTGGCGGCGCAGAATGGCTTCTTCCAGGTACCAGCGGTTGCTCAGGTCGGTCTTCTTTGCATCCAGGGCCTTGAGCACACGCGCTTCTTCGTCGCGGTGTTCATTCTGCAGGGCTTCCACATCCTTTGCATGCTGTTTAATCAGGTCCTCAAGCTCGCGCTCCATGCGTGCAATGGCCTCCTGGAGCTTAAGCTCTTGTCGATCCCGAAGGACTTTGATTCGCGCCTCGTGCAAGGCATCCAGGGCCTCGTGGTCGTGGTACTGTTGCTCCAGTTGTTCTTTCTGCTGCTGTGTGATGCGGCGTGCCCGCGGTGTTGTATCGGATCCCCCTGAAATTGACTCAGAGGACCCCTGCGCTGCATCCCCTGAAGAAGGCGGAGGGCTTGCATTGCGGAAATAGCCTTCCATGTGCTTAAGACGGGTGTGCGAGTTCATCTTGGCCCGGTCAAATTCGCGCTGCTGTTCGACTTCGACTGCTAGTTGGCGTTCTTCAATTCGGATAGCTTCCGCCGCATTCTGTCATGTCCGGACCAGTTAGAAATAGGACCAATGTATTGCGGGGGTGGGTGGGCATACCTCTTCCTCCTTCTCTTCTTCCAAACGCTCGTTCTCGGACTGTAGCTCGGAGACAGCAGTTTGGTGTCGGCGCCGGAGGTTGCTCAGAGCAGCGTCTTGGAATGCGACATGGCGGTCCCGCTCCATGCGATGTCGTTCGACCATCTCGCTGAGCTCGGGGTCATCCAAGCTTCTTTGCATCGCCTGTTTATCATATATAGGAATCCGTAGTCGAGTACGAGCCGGCGCGGCAGTGGCAGGTCGTTGAGGCACATGGGGACTAGGTGGCGGCTGTCCCTTGACCTCCAGGTAGACTCGGTCGACCCCTGGTTTACCCTTGGAGACAAATGGAGCATTATCAAGCGGAGGAACAGGCGGAGGAATCGCATTCGAGGGACGCTTTTTGCGAAAGCTTATGCGCCCAATGGCGTTTCTGACCCTGCTGCGCGGCTTTTCCTTCTTCTCGGCAGACCCAACGCTAAGTACTGACATCCGGTTCGGATTCGCCGCCGGATTCGCCGGCAGAGCCAGACCCAGACCATGACCATCGTTATGACTTCCATACCCATTGGGCAGCGTCCGACTTTCGCTTGAACAGAATGAAGTCGGTCGAGTAGATAAAGAAGCGAAGGAGCGCGTACTGGGCGGGTTCAGGCGCCGCGAGGCAAGTGTGACATCTGACAGCGAGGAAACGACCTGATTGAGAGGAAGTGGGGAGGATGGTTCGTGAGACGGGGTAATGGATCCATCGACGATAGAGTTTCGGTTCGTCGAAGACCCCGAGGAAAGCACGGGGGACGAAGGATCGAGCATTCCAGAGGTGATTGGGGCAGTTTGAGGGACCGAGGGGATGTTCTCTGGCACCTTCACGCCTAACTGCCTCGCCTCGTCCGAAAGCTGTTGCGCCCGCGCTTTTTCTGCTTCTGACGAGGCCAAATGGAGGACCTCCGTTCGGTACCTGTCCTCGTCGAGGATGGAGTCCGGTGTCGAATCCATCCTATGTACAGGTGGCCGGGGCTCCTAGCCCGCGCACATGGACCGGAGGAATAGAGGATGCGGTTCGTTCGACTGAAAAGAGTGAAGTCGTCCACAGCACCTCGAGAACAGTGAACAATATGTGAACAATATGAAGATGCACAATGATCGCATGCGCCCTTTTCTTGAGGGCGTAGGTGGGGTCGGAAGTGGGGGAAGGAATAAAGAATATAAGAGGGAGGACTGGACGAGGAGGCGAATTGGAGAACAAAGGTAAGGACAGGAAGCCGAAGCCAAGAACATGAACAATGAAAGAGGTCTTTTTTAACCAGATAGTGTGGACTTCACCCTTTTCAGCTGTTGATTGTGATTTGGAATACCATGAAACCAGAGACCCACGGGCGAACCTGATGCAAATCCACTTCTCGTGTGGCAATCCTCGGGAAGCTTAGTGCGATCTCGATGATTTGTATTTAGGTTTTTTCCAATTTTATGCTTAGGGGTAGCCAACCTTAAATTACGGAGTTATTACTTGCATTATTCCATTTTCTGCTCTAATCTTAGCGTGCATTGGCGATCCGTGATGAGAGCCATGGAGTCGGATGGAACGGCTCAGGCACGGCACGGGACGAGCTGATATGATGGTCAAACATGTAAAACACGAACATCGAAATAAGCTACTCGTTCAGCATTTCAACAGCCAGATTGTAAGCTCGCTCTTTGGCCTGGTGTTGCAGGGTTCCCGCCCGCGTGCGCTGTCCCACGCATGGCCGCAGCCATTCATGCGCTCGCTAACCACATAGCAGGGCTCATGCTGCAGCCTCTCGGCCAGCTCCTCTGCCTCGGGTGCCAGTGAATCGCCCTCGCAAGTGATAATGAGGACACGGTGTGGGATCCGATTCAGCTGTACGAACTTGGGGGAGATGCGTGGATCCCGCGTGTCGAAGGTTGGTGGCACGTAGCACCGATCGAAGAGCCGCGCAATAGGGACAGGGATCGACCGAGCTGTCGGATCTGGTGCAACCTTGGTGGCTACATCAACGCTGAGATCCAACACGGGGTAAAAGGCGATCAGGGATCGGAAGGTCTCGGGTGGGAAAAGGATCGCTGATGCTGCGAGGGCGAGGTTTCCACCGGCGCTGAACCCGGAGATGCATAGATCGGAGAGGTCGAATTCATCTGGGCGACCCAGTACATATTTGATGGAATCCTCAACGTCGTTGAGTGCTGCGGGGAATGGGCTTTCGGGCGCCAGGCGATAGGATACATCCAGGACGGTGTACTTGGTCTTCTGGCTCACCTGCCGACAGAACCCGTCATCGCTACCATGGTGGCGTAGCACAAAACCACTTCCGTGGAAGTTGATGAGTACTGGCGACGGAGCCAAGGTGCTGGCTGCGCGGTAGACATGGACCTTGATAGTTCTCCCGCTGTCGCGAGAGGGGATATGGCGCACCTCGTCGGGGTATGCACGGATACGGGCTCCTTGAAGCCACACAACAGCCCGCAAAAGCGTTGCGAGGGTCTTATAATATAAGTAGGCCAGGGTAGACATGATGGTGTGAAATGGGAGAATTTGGATCTGAGGAAGGAGCCGAGGCAGACCAGTTGGGAATGGCAATGGGACCTGGAGAACTGCCGGACCCACCGACCTTGGTTTATTCCGATCTATTCGATCTATACCAGGGTCAATCATGAGATCGAACACTGTTATGATGTCAACTGAATCGTCTATGTATTCACCTGAAAAGACATTCATGAAGATACTTGAAACGAGAGCACGGTGATGAATTGTGCTAATCATGACAATGTATACACTAAGTTGTAGTGTTGAATAGATGACTGGGCACACCAAATCATTCCGGTGTCCAGCCGCTAGATGACACCAGTTTTGACTGAACGGACGATGGGTTACACTCCAGAGATTGAGACGGAAGGTGCATCCTATTGAAGTCCCATAGAACGCGCTCTTGGTAGATATGACTAACATCATTGGCATTCAAGTATGAATGCGAACTCTAGGCGCGTGACCATTCTTCGAGGAAGACGCCGTCACATAAAAATTCCAAGGTTAGGATTGAAATATGCTTCGGTTCTTGAGGCGGTGTTATAGCGGGTATTTCCATATGAATGGGCTGGATATAGGAGGCAGTAGGAAGACACGGAATACTCATAGAACTCGAACTAAACATCTTTGCCCACTTGGACTAATTGTCAAGATTCGCCCCGGAATGCTGTATTTTACTCGACAATGGCATGGACACCCGAACTTGAGAATTACAAAAGCCTTTTGTCATCAGACTAATAATCACTATGGTTATCTACACACTATGGACCTACTAATCATGGGAGCTTGTGTGGCATGCATTCATATGGTAAGCTCATTGGTATGAACAGGAGTATTTGGTAAGCCATAGGACATGACTACACTCAGCCATTACACGCTTATTTCTCTCCCATACAGTGTCATTCCCCGTCAGTAACGAGCAGTTGTGAGCCCTTCCCTACTGCAAATATCCGTCAATAAACACTCTGGGCTGGTCTAATCCATCGGGGCAAGTAACGATGATCGTGCCTCTGTTGTATGGATGCTCAGATCTCGGGCTGTCAAAGAATTGGAGACGGGGTTCCAGGCCCAAGCCTTCAAGATGGTCCATAATTGCGGCAGTCTGATCGGGTCGCGGATTTTGGCCGTTAATGAGCATGCCGACGACAAAGGCTTTAGCAGGCGCCCAGAGGCGGTCGAAGTAGCCAAGGTGTTCGCCACGATCCCAGTGCTGCGTAACTTGCTCCATCATAATCTGAATGTGGCTTTTGCAGTCAAGTCCAATTTCGAACGCGATAACATCAGATGCCTTGGTGGGGATGAAGCCCACAATTGCCATTTGTATGGAAGCGATAATCACGACGTAGTCCATCCCGAGCGAAAGCGTACCGATGGCCTTGTTGGGGTAATCAGCAAAGTCAAGGTATTTCACTTGACCCCGGGAGACGAGTTCCATCTGTCCACTGTTCAGCCACTGGGCGAATAGGCTGATTTCCTTTTCGCCCATGGCGGCGACGGTGTAGTGAGTAGGTTCGATGATGCGGTATTTGAAACGTGGTGGGGATTCGGGAATAGTGAACTTTTGTAGTGGGGGTGATGACTTCCTAATAACTTGCTGAGATGCATCTATTCTATAGAGCCTGGTGCGTGGTATTCTCACTTGTTTGGCGTGGTATTAAGTATGTTTTGAGGCAGAGGTATAGATTAGCCCTAATTCCACGCATAAATATCGGACCAACTGGCCCTGACGCCCAGTTGTTTTTCTATACATTGAGCACTCCCCTCAAGACCCATGCACTCCACCCTACACGTTGGGGGCTGGTGTGCTCGAACACGGCTGCTGTGACGGCCGCATAACCACGGCCGCATAACCATGGAGTTGCTTTCTGAGGCTCATGAAGCTTGCATTTCGTATGTAATTCTTCAGCCTAGCACGTCCCAATACCCCAAGGGGGTCTCTCTCGAGGATATGGGCTTCGCCCACATCTCCCAGGATGTTAAATAATCCAAAGCAGACCAAAAAAACGACGGAAGACAAACACGGCAGCTCTGATGACCCAGGAAAGTCCCGAAAAATACTTGGATTGGCTGAGAAAAGCCCATGCTTTGATAGATCCCACAAGCATGTCCATCCACGTGTGGGAGAACCCATCCTCAAGGCAGTTAACAGATTCACCGAAGAGCTCGAGTGCCATGAAGTCGAACATGACCTAATTGTACCACTCTGTCAGATCAACAACGGTCTATGGTCTCACCCTTATGTTGGAGCTTCTGAATAAAAGTATGGATAAAGGGGCGCAGGAGACGCTCATGAGACTGCATTGCTGGCGGCGGAAAAGCGCAGAGAATGGCCAATCTGCCGAGAATGGACGTCATCCAGGACGATCATCACACTTGGCACCTAGATCTTGGACGCATGGTAAAATGGCTTATCCTTGGGGAAGTTCTTCGAGTGGCCATAGATGTCTTTCCATGCTTCCTGGTTTCTGTAGCTCAACTCATCTGGAGCGACACAGACAACGTCACCATACTGGCTGGACCCGCTTGTGTAACTTGCCCTGCATAGGCCACCACGCAGGGTATTGTCGAGACGGCCCAGAGGAATAGGCCGGGGAAGCGGCTAATTGGGAGTACTTTCCAACCCAAGAACAAGAGAGGCTATCATTTGGACTTGGCAGCCAGAGGAGCCTTGTTGTGCAGACTTGAAATACTTACTAGAAAGATCACTTGATATATACCGTGGATGATCGTGATAATATCCGTGTTGTTGCCGGCAGAGGTCTCTCGCTTCGCTTAGGAGCTGAGAACCATGAATCATCCTGACAGGTTGGAGAAATATTGCAGACGGCGAGTCGTGGTGGCTCATATGCATGGCCCGCGGCCGCATTGCTCCGTTAGTGGTTATGATAGCCGCTCTCTGCAGGGACGACGCAGCATGCAAAGGGGAGATCTTCCTCTCATCGGGAATTGCCCACGGTTTCTTCAGTCCCATTCGAGCCACATACAGGTGACAATTATGTCATAAGCCCACCTGCATCAATCTATTGGGGGTTTGGGGGATATACTCTGCGATGCCACCGCTGTCCCGCGTCTTCACCTTCCATGACTACGACCAATTCAGCCTGCCAGTTGCTTCTTTCTGTTAAGACAAGAAGTGCTTTGACTCGGCAGATATTTCACCGCTTCTTTGCTCGGCCTCCAAATCCAGACACACTATAGGTCTGGTCCAACATCCGCCAGTAATAAGGGTGCCCAGCAGAAGATGTCGTGATCCTGCATGAGTTCTTATAGCTAAATTCTGCAAAGCTCACCGATCAACCACTGTATCAGAGATAAGAGGATCCCAGTGTCAACATATATAGCCGGCCTGCCCAGGTGGCAGCCGTATTTCTACATCGCCTTCGAAGTCATCTTTCTGCCTACCTAGGTACTTGAACCAGGGCTTGCATATCCATCACCAGACTCAAAAATGACCCTTATCAATGCAGTGAATACCAAATCCAAGACCATCCTGGTCGACCTCGGGGGAGTCCTGGCGCACCCGGCAATGGAACGCAAGGTGACGACTCGCGACTCGCCTGTTTCTTTGACAAGACTCATGTCTACGTCTACTTGGATGGACTACGACGTTGGGCTGATCAGTGAGAAGGAATGTTATGCACAGCTAGCCAAGGAGTATCACACTCAGGAGAGTGCTCTGGCCGAGATGATCCATAATCTCCGTGAGAACCTCACCTGGGACCAGGCTACTGTTTCCATTTTCAAGGAGATGAAACGAAACGGGGTGCGCGTGTTCCTGGTATCCAACATATCCAAAGAAGACTACGAGGCACTCCAACTTCAGTGGGGCGACGAATTCTGGTCCATCTTTGATGGTGTCTTCACCTCGTCTGCCTTAGGCGTCCGGAAGCCGAGTCTTCGCTTCTATCGCCAGGTGTTGCGAGCCACACGGGCAGTGCCACATCAAACCTTCTTTGTGGATGACAGACCTGAAAACGTGCTCGCAGCGCTCTCTGTTGGAATGAAGGGGACATTTGACACCACAGAGCTCTACCGCACGCTCACCAACTTCATCGGCGATCCCGTCGCACGAGGACTTGCATATTTGCGCCGGCAGGATGGTAATTTCCCAACAACCACTCAGCACAACGAGGTCGTGGCTGAAAACTTCGCCCAACTCCTCATTATCGAAGCGCTAAATGACCCGTATGTCTTACTCTGGCATTAGCTCGTACTGCTTGCTAATCATTACCGATTAGGAGTCTCGTCAACGTCAAAGCACCGCCTCGACTGTGGAATTTCTTTAATGGTTAGTCCTTGCAGCTCTTCTGTCTCGTCATATTCAAGTCACTGATATACTTCAGGCGACCCGAAATTAACAAGTGACGCCTTCCCGGAAGACATGGACACAACGTCCCTCGGCATACTAACGATGCCTCCCGAGGCGGCAGTCGTCCACTCCATCCTGGATGAAATCCATGACTACGTCGACGAAGACGGCATCGTACAGGTGCGCCTTAGACAACCCCATATGCCGGTGCATCAGTCATTGGAAGCTGACACTGCCTCTCAGACATACTTTGACAAATCAAGACCTCGAGTTGACCCCGTCGTAGCCTTGAACGTCTTGACCGTATTCCATAAATATGGGCGCGGCCACGAGCTACCGGACACGATGGAGTGGATTTACAACGTCCTGCTTAATAGAGCCTACATCAACGGAACGCGCTACTATCCCAACGCAGAGTCATTTCTCTACTATCTGACGCGCCTTCTTCGTGTATCCACTGATCCTACTGTCAAGGAGAGGATTGAACCTCCTCTCCGAATTCGTGTCGCTGAGAGGATCGGTGCCACTGGCGATGCATTCTGCCTTGGAATGCGAGTGTTGGCGTGCAAGTATCTTGGAGTTGACAATCATTCCGATCGCGGGAAACTCGCCGATATGCAGCAGAAAGACGGCGGCTGGGAGCCCTCTTGCATGTACTTGTTCCCCGGGACTAAAAGAGATGTGGGGAACAGAGGGACCAGTACGGCATTTGCGGTGAAGGCTCTTGAGGACTGGTCTGCATGAAGACAGACGCACGATCCCATGATAAGTGATAAGATCTCGATTCAAAGGGTTTATCTGGTGGAGCAAAGACAGTGGGTGATTAGATAGCCCTTTACCATTTAGGCCCACCGCCCTTTTTCTGCCAGCCAAATTCATCCGCCGTAGTACGTGCTTCTCAGCCAATAGAAGAGCAGACCGCCATCGTCACCTCCTCGCCATCTAAGACCGTTGTCTCCACCAGACCGCCCTGGAATCTTTTACAGCATCTTTGGCTTAATGTAATATATGCCGCTTGGCTTAGGCTCCATCCTTGTCTTTTGAGACCGAGAAACTTTGTGGTATCAGGGATTTTGGAATCCCCGAAGCTAACAGTCCCGAGCTTCAGAGCTCCATTTACCCTCCATCCTCAATCACAAACAACATGGGAGCAAGAAGTGATCCAGGCGACACTAACTTTACGGTTTTCATCCGGCTACCTTTTCCCAGAGGAGATTTTGTCGATCCACCCCCGGTGTGTCTATCTACACAGCGGCTTATCTTCCATCTATTAACCTCATTAGGTGGCATGGAATGCATCCAAGGACCAAGAGCTGTGGGATATCTTGTCCCGACCCTCTAAAGGAGATGATATAGACTGTATGACCCCTTATATGGAGATATTGCCAGTCCATGATATCGGATGTCTGACCGCGCAATAGGGAAAGCCCTGTAACTACACCTTGCAGCCAGCGAACTTCATCCGGAACTCTGGAAGCTTGATAAACTAACAACCTCGTAGGGCCGACAGCTTTGACGTTACTCTCCAGTTCCTTCTTCAACAAGCCGCATGGCTTTATGATCGACAGCTGTCCCAAGTCCGTGCCCAGATGCGCAAGGTGCCTACCACTCAGTCGAATTCTCCTTCACCCGCTCCAGGGTCTGTGTCAGGTAGTACCGCATTTGCTGGACAATCCCAAAAAGGTAATGCTATTATCGGTATGTTTTCTTGGTATTCCATGGCTGAACAGTATGGCCGATCATGTATACAGGTCCTCGAGCCCCCAGTCGCCAAATTTCCCAACAGAAAGATATTCCCCAACGAGGTAATTCCCGTTCTGCATCGGATTATAGGGGCTTTTGGCATCTGACACTTTTCACAGGCCCCGTTCATCGGCGTGGCAGCTCCACATCGATAACTACAGTAAATCAGTTCCGTCACTCTCGGGATACATCCCGGCATGATACTCCAACTGTCGAGGGCAAAGAGCAACGGTGGGAGAACTATGTTCGCCGTCCGTCGGCTACAAAGAGGGACAAAGCACCCGTCGATTCAATATTACGATCACCTCCTCTTGAAGAGGAAAATCTATCAAGCTCTGAAGAGTCCGACTCGGAGGAAGAAGATTCAACGCGGAGAAGGCCCAGGTTTGGACGCTTCGGGAAATTCTCTACTCAAAGAGCCGGTCTCCGAGATGACGAGGATGACGAAGATGACACTCCCGCATTCCTGCCTATGGCCCGTGATGCTGAACTCGCTCCACGAGAACGGCCGGGTGAAGAACTTAGTGCAACACTGCGACTCGATGCGGAACGTGTTGCCACTGCACAGCGACATATGGCGGGCCGACCCGGATCCAGAAGGACTATCAATACGGAGTCCTCTACAAGCTCTATCAGCTCCGGAGCTCCAGTGAGTCAGACCCAGGGTGACAGTGGGAGAATTGGCCCATTGAGTCCCCACCGAGCCGGTGCGCTACCGCGCCAGAGCCCTCGCAAGTCAATAGCATCAGGGCGAGAGAATAGCGATGGTACCCCGAGCATGGGCAGCAGTTTTAGTGACCTGGATGGTAATCCTCCCTTCTCAGCTTGAGTCTCCTCCTGCTAACCACTCATGAATCAGACGTCAGCGTTACACAATCCGCATTGGAGGAGGCTTTGATGAGCAACATGCAGCATGGGGGCATGGCAAGTCGAATGAGCACGATCAGCCAGGCCCTGCGCAGTCGTTACCTGCAATGATGGATGGTTTGGACGTTCTCTCGTACGTCGGTATGTTCTCACCGCACGCTAGATCTGCGTGATGAGATGTACAGAGTACAGAATCATTCGCAAATGGGCGATCAAGTATCCCAGCATCACCGGTGATGCAATGAATACACTTTTTGCTCTTTTTGGTTATATGTAGACATCCGTAGACCCGAGTCATCACTGATTAAATTCTACAGACTAAATCGAGTCTCATCCAATCCTCAACGGGCACGTGACTTGCGACGGAAACGGCCTCGGCATCGGCGATGAGCAACCAGTCATCTCGAGATCCAGATATCTTCATCCAGTGACCTTCGTCTCAATCAAAGCTCCATCGGTCCGGCAGCGCTAGCACCAAAACAGACCGCCCGATCTTTATCGTTGTCAATTTTGATTTCACACTACTTGCCATGATCGCGAAAGCTTCACGTCCCTGAAACAACCTTATAACAAGTCCACCTTAAAAAGCTATCGAGAAAGAGTGGATTTGTATAAATCGCGCGACGCTGGTTGACTTCACGGTCGCATCCCGCTATACCCCTCCTGTTGGCGGCTTTCTCGGCTTCTGATTTGCCCGACCGTCCTGCCGAGTCGGCGAGGCATAGCTTTTTTTTCCCTTTGTTTCTTTTTATTTTAAAAACACGGGGAAATAACCTCGCCTTGTAGCGCATTCTCATTGCACCATGAGCCCCTCACTCGGCGACATGGAACCCGCCGAGGCGGAGTCTGTCTATTTCAATGAGTACCCGCCGCCAAAAGCACTTCCCAACCACGAGGCATTGGCCCGCGCATTCATCAACCTTCATGTCGAGGCCAACCGTCGCGTGGTACTCGTCACCTCCGGTGGAACGACCGTGCCACTGGAAACACAAACCGTTCGCTTCATCGACAACTTCTCCGCGGGTACCCGCGGAGCCACATCCGCCGAGTACTTCCTAGAGCAAGGGTACGCGGTGATTTTCCTGCACCGGCAGTACAGTCTTCTGCCATATTCGCGACACTACAGCCACTCGACGAACTGTTTCCTGGATTTCATGGACGAGGCGCCGCCATCGAATGGCTCCATGGACGGATCCATTGTCGTGCGCAATGAGTACCAGAACCAGATGCGCGACGTGCTGCGCAAGTACCGCTATGCCAAGAAGAACAACCTCCTACTTCTGTTACCCTTCACCACAGTCGCCGAGTACATGTTCGAGCTGCGCGCCATGGCCAAGCTGATGCGGCCTCTTGGTCCCAATGCGCTTTTCTACCTTGCAGCGGCTGTGAGTGACTTCTTCATTCCGCGCAGCCGCATGGCAGAACATAAGATTCAGTCTTCGGAGATTCCGGCCAATTTCCGGGATCATGCGGTTGAATCCGACGAGATTTACACTGGCGAGAACGATAACGGGCCTCCCAAGAATAGCAAGAAGCTGGTTATCGACCTTGACCCTGTGCCGAAATTCCTGCACAGACTGGTTGATGGCTGGGCTCCGGATGGGAGTATGGTTGTCTCCTTCAAGCTGGAGACCGATCCCTCGCTCTTGGTATATAAGGCCCGTACAGCGCTGCAGCGCTACGCGCACCATCTCGTCATCGGTAATATGCTCTCAACCCGGAAGTGGGAGGTTGTGTTCATCACGCCGGATCCGCCGTGTGAGCGATGGATCCGGGTACCGAGGTCGAGACGCAGCAAGAGTATCTCTGGCTCGGAGGATCAAGTCGGCTTGGCTGAGATTAATAAGGGAGATGGTCAACCCCAACCCACGGAAACGGATCAGCCTCGCTCGGATGGCGCTGAGGAGGGTGTTGAGATTGAGAGTCTGATTATTCCCGAGTTAGTCAAATTGCACGGGACGAGGATTGAGAAGAAGAAAGGTGCTCAATAAATGGCTTTTCCGTTAATTCGGACTTGAGAGAAATGGCCTTGACTTTGCAATATCAGAGTGTATACTAGATCATGCGTCATCGGGTGTCTTTGATGGTATACTCAAGGTCCAAATCAAAATACAAACTGCCTTGACCCTCTGGTCAACACGTCAAGAGGTGCATGGCATGCAACTTGCCAGCCAAGTTTCGTTCTTTTACCTTACTCAGGCAAATACTCACCAGACTTCGTTTTGTACTTAGACCATTTGACAGCATGAGCCTCGAGGCACATTCCTGTACGGAAAACCAGGGGTAATTGAGGCAGTGAAGTAGATCCCGACGATCAAGGGAGCAAGATGTGCCAGAAAAACGAATACACAGCGACATATCAGACCAAAAAATCGTGAAAATAAAGATGGATGATATAGAATGAATCTCGGCATTTTAAAGCAGTCTAGATAAGATTGCACGCAGTATAGATGTTGACATTCCCCATTGCATAGTTCGAGGATGTGTCAGCAAGTGCGCGGCCTCGTCGATCACTGCATGAGCGACATTTCCCAGCTGCAGGACATCTGCTCCTTTTGACCTCGATGTAGACTCCTCAATCCCAGCATGGTCCTTCGAAGATTCAGCCGCCGCTTAGCTGCCGTCGCTGCCGCCGTCGCGCTCCTCTTCCTTTACCATGTCTTCTCCCTGCAATCCAGTCTCCCGCAACGACCTGCCCGCACCAGCAGCACGAGCGCCGACTCCAACATCAAATATACCGGGGAGCCTTCCACAGGGTGCCCGCCCCTTCCAGGCATTGAAGATATCCTGGTCGTGATGAAGACAGGTGTCACCGAAGCTCGACAGAAAGTCCCGATCCACTTCAAGACCACCCTGCGCTGCATCCCGCACTACGTGATTTACTCCGACTTCGAAGAGGAAATCGAGGGTGTGAGAATCCACGATGCTCTAAAGACCATTGATCCCGACGTTAAGATGCGCGTACAAGACTTCGACATCTACAACCGTATCGCCGGGAAAGGACGCGAGGGCCTGGAGCAGCAGGACTTCGCAGACGAAGACAACACCAACTTCGGAAAGCCCAATAACCCAGGCTGGAAGCTGGACAAGTGGAAGTTCCTGCCCATGGCACAGGAGGCGCTGAAGTACAAACCCGACGCCAAGTGGTTCGTCTTCATGGAAGCCGACACCTACCCTTCCTGGCCGACGCTGCTAGCCTGGTTGGCCAAGTTCGACCATCGCCAGCCATTTTATCTCGGCACCGAGACGCAGATCGCAGAAACGATCTTCGCGCATGGTGGATCGGGCTTCATGCTCTCGAACCCGGCACTCACGAAAGCATCCGAGCAGTACGAGAAACGCCGCGCCGAGCTCGACGACTACACAGACGGACACTGGGCGGGCGATTGTGTCCTAGGCAAGGTGCTCGCCGATGCAGGCGTCAACCTGCACTTTTCCTGGCCGATTTTACAAAACTCGAATCTCGGTGAACTGGACGAGTTCACTACTGAACTATACCGACATCCATGGTGTTATATAGCTGTTGCACTGCACCACCTGAACGCAGACCAGATCGAAGACTTGTGGAAGTTCGAACAAAAGCGCTGGCATGAAGTAAGCCTCCCCCTTCACATATCTCGGTAACAAACGTACTCACCAACGCAGAAAAACAAACACATCCTCCTCCACAGCGACCTCTTCCGCGAAATCATCTACCCCGAAATCGCCTCTTCGCCAACCCGTCTCAACTGGGACAACCTAGCCGGAGAAGAACAGCCGTTTGCAACAAGCTTCGAAGACTGTCGCGAGATCTGCGACGCGCAAAAGAACTGTGTACAATTCAGCTTCCGCGACAATACATGTTTCACTGGCGGGAACCCGCGCCTTGGAAACCCGCACCGTAATGCGGCGTCGGGCTGGTTCTCGAACCGGATCCGCACGATGATGGATAAGAAGGGGTTGTGTCGGGCGCCGGAATTTGGGAATACATCTTGAGCATTGGCGTATTAGAGGATTTCTTTTGGTTGGGATTGGTTGGGTGGGTTTTCATATGCATGGCATCGGCGGGTTCTATTCTTACATTGTTTTACTATATTGCATGTTTTCGTGCTGGCTGGGATCTTGGCCGCATTGGTGTTGGAGTATAAGTCATATCGAACTGGGGTCGATGCTTTACATCCTGGCGCATATACAGTCTATTTATATCATGGAAAGTTGAAGGATAAAAGAACTTGAATGATTAAAGCAGACCGAGGACAAGAATATACACTAAGAATATAGGTACCGAGGCAATACGGTCATCGCTCCGCTGGGACACTTGGTCTTCCTTTACACCAATGGCGGGCTGTTGGGGTCTTCCATACACTGATCGACGCGCATGATTTGCAAACCGGCTGCCTTGACGTGTTGAATGAACTGGGGAAGATACGCGACAGTCGTGGGATGCAAGAAGTGCATCACGGCCAGATTGCCGCCCCGTGCGACGCTGCGGTGGAATGCTTCGAGCTGTTTTTCTGGTGTCGGGCTGTCGGCCCAAAGCCAGTCCTCAACGTCCACACTCCAGTTAACGATGCGCGCATTGGGGATGTATTTCGCAAGCTGCTGCCGCATGCGCGCGCCAACTGTTCCGAACGGGGGTCTGAAATAGGAGGCTGTCGTCATTGTCAGTATTGGACTCTATATAATATCTGGATAGACTAACACTCGATCTTCAATTGCTCCTTCAAGGTCCTTTGAGACTGGACGATCTCATCGTCGATCTTGTCAATGGTCGGCAGCGCTTCCATCCTTGTACACTGGTCAGCAAATCGAGATTTCGTTGGGTCAAAGCCCAACTTACTTTGGATGAGTATTCGAGTGAAGCGCAACTTGATGTCCCTTGGTCAACATCTCACGGTAGAAGCTGGTGAGATTTGTCGTGGGGTCTCTGAGCCCAGTGGCCACTGCAAAGAACGTAACGCGGACATTTTCCTCATCGAGGATTCTCATGACATCTTGAGCAAAGCGAGGGGTTCCATCATCGATGCCAAATGCAAACGAGTTTGGCCGAGAGCACCGAAGAACCAGCTCACCGGTAGGCAGCTTCTCGGGTATCTTGAAGTGGTGATTCGCGACTGTCGGCGGCGGGATAGTCGGTACGATCTCAACACGATGCAGCGTGACAGGATCTCTGGTGTAAAATCCCGTGAAAGAGACAGACACAACACGATCGTGGTTGACCCGGAAATGATTCAGCGGGATGAACAGCTCCTTCTTCGGAAGTGCTGCAGGAGCTTCGTCATCTTCACTGCCGCAGTGGTCTTTGGCCTTTTGCTTCTTCTTATCAACCACATGATCCTCATGTTCAATCCATTTTCCAGAGCGCTCAGTTGTCATCGTATACCTCGAAGCCTGAACACTGTCCGGTACACCAGGAAACGGAGCACGACGTGGGTTGCAATTGGCATTATGCTCATTCAACGACACGGTAAACTGATCGGTTCCCTCAAACTCAACATGTAGGAATTGATCCCGCCATGGCATCAGACTGAAGCACCCCTTTGTTTCAAACTGTGTATGGAAATTCTGATCCGGGTCTGTTGGGAAGAGACGCATGGAGCCGGGGTGGTGTTGGGTAACCAAGTCCTCGCCGGCACCATGCCAAAAGCCGAGATCATTGTGGGTTGGGTTTTGGAATGTGTCGATGACGAGAGACGGAACAGCCCTAGCGTTTCCTTGTTGACTGCGAGGCTCGTACCAGTGCTGATCGCTATAGTGCCCATGGGCGAGACTTGTCGTTGGAAGGAGCAAGGTCAGGAAGAGGGCAAAAGGTGATAGAAATACATGGGTATTCATGACGACGGATCTGCCGGGAACGTAAATGAATGACTCGGCAGGACAGGTGTACAAGGAGTGAGCTGGTGATATTGAGGAGGTGAAAGTTAGCAGACTTGGAGTCTTTGAAGTATGAGAAAGTACGGAGTACGTTGTTCTACCTTTGGGAAGGCGCCACCCTTTCCCTTCCAAAATTGCCTACAACCTCAGCAGGGAATGGAAATATTTCTGAAATATTCAATAAAAAAGATCAAAAGATGACTTGGCATACAGGGCTCCAGCCGGCAACAGTGAACGTCTCAATCGAACCCGTCAACGCCTCCCACTCGCCATAACGCGAAAGCTTCGGTGAACATAGCAAAGAAACACAAAGCACAATAGCCCCATAGACCTGATCGGAGGGAACAGAAAATGGCTATGCCGAAGGTTCACCTGCTAAGTCCCATGGGCATCCAGGGTGTATGGTCAGTAAACCGTTCGCCATTCGGAGCCCGCACTCCGAACTCAAGTCTGGTAAGACTAATCTCATCATCACTTGCACCACCAGCACTAAAGTGTTCCCGGGAGGATTGAATGAAACTCCACCGAGACCCGCCTCCGAGCTTCTAAGCCCAGCTGGAAGCGGCGAGGCCGGAAGGCTCGCTCTCCGCAGTGTTGACTTCTCCAGCCGGGGAAGCAGTCTCGCCGAATGAGTCCTTCTTGTCCTTATCATCGGCATTCTGGTCGTCCTCAGGGTCGGTGTCATCATCAATGAACACTGGGGTATTGTCCTCGGGCGCATACTCCTGAAGGAACTCAGGAACCTTCTGGTTACACTCCAACAGGATCTTGACTAGGTCGAAGGCGATATCCGAGTCCTTATCGTTGTAAAAGGAAGTGGCGAGTCCCTCGTTTCCGATGCGAGCAGTGCGGCCTAGACAGATTGACAAATATTAGTGCCATAACTTGGGAAAAAATAGAAGGAAGGCAAAGGGGGAAGCAGGGCAAGGTACCAATGCGGTGAACATATTCGGTGATACCCCCGTGGACGGCCTTGGGGAGATCATAGTTGACGACATGCATGATGTTTGCGATGTCGATGCCTCGAGCAGAAAGACCAGTAGCAACCATGATAGGGCACTTGGCAGTCCGGAACGCGCGGCTATATAGTACATCAGTAATGGGTTGTAGAGTCAAACAGTGGAAGTACTTACATGGCATCTTCGCGCTCTCGCTGGGTTCGGTCTCCGTGAATAGAGGTACTAGGCAGGCCTGCATTGTAAAGGAAGTCGTCCACGTAGTCAACCTGCGATTTGCTGTTGACGAAGACCAAAGTTCGAATAGGGCACATGCTGAGCAGAAGGTCGTAGAGTGCCTTGTTTTTCATGGAGTCCTCTACGTAGTGGACCTAGAGATACAGTCAGTTGGCAGGACCTCCAGCTAGCATAGTGTTATGAATTACCTGCTGTTCGACATTGAGATGCGAGCTGCCTGGGCGGCCAATGCGGATGCGGATGTGGTTAGATCCGAGATAGGTACGGGCGAGCTGCCGGCATTCCTTGTTGAAGGTGGCCGAAAACATCAAGTACCGGTGATCATCGTCCTCAGTAGCATCTGAGTGTGTAAGTATCGGGGACGGCGAGCTGACGGAACTTCACTGGATACTTACCTCCTCCGGACATGATCTTTTTGAAATCTTCCTCCCAGTCAGCGTGCAGGAGCTCATCGGCTTCATCAATAACAGTGAATCTTCCGTACGGTCAGCTTCTCAAAAACCAAGAATAACAAAGTGCATGTTGGAGTTTGCCTGAACATACTTGACACGACGGAGCGACAAGACGTGGCCCTGTGACATGAAATCGATGATACGGCCCGGAGTACCGATAAGAATGTCACAGCCCTTCTGCAGCTCCTGGCGCTGGAGGTGAGAGGGAACGCCGCCATATGCGACACAGGGACGAAGCATAGACCGGTAACAGAGACGACGAGCATCGTCAAAGATCTGGGTAGCCAGCTCCCGTGTAGGGCACACGACGAGCACCAGAGGTTCGGCTCGGACACCATGAACCTTGGGGTCGAAGTCAACCCCCACGACATTGGGACGCGGGGCAGCCAGCTTTTTGGCTTTTCCCATCAGCTTCGACAGGATAGGAATAAGATATGCTCCAGTCTTTCCAGAGCCTGTTTCTGTTAGTGGCAAGTCAGTGGGAATTGGTTCAATACTGACCTGTCTGAGAGATAGCAATGAGATCCTTGTCCATGATCATGGCGGGGATCGTGTACATCTGGATGGCGGTAGGTGCAGCGTAGAGACACAGAGAAATGTTCTCTCTCATGATGGGATGCAGACCAGCGTTGTCCCACTAGAATTGTGAAGCCGAAGGGTCAGAGCCATGAAAAGACAAGGAAAGGACTGGAACTCACATTGGCAATAGGGATCACACGCTCCTCGCTCTCAGTTCGAACCTCGATCTTGTTTAGGCTGGGCATCATTGCTGGTTAGATGAGGAGCAGGAACACATGAGAGGTTATGTTACCTACCGATCAAGTTTCAAACCGGCTTGGGTCATGTTCTCAATGTTGAAGAGCTGCTTCTCGAGCTCTTCGTTCTTGGGGCCGACATCTCCATACTCATCGCTCCACTCGTAGCGTTTGGCATTGCCAGCCCACTCGGTGAACTCTTTGCTGATGTAGTCTTCGTAAGTGAACGGAGTTCTCTCAGACCAACCTTTGGCAGCAACATCCTGAGGCGAATCTTCAGTAGGGCCAGTTGGCTGAACATTCTCATTCTCCGATAGAGTGAGGTCGGCTACAGCGGTGGCACTGGCCGCCACATCATCAAAGGACTCAGGACCCTCGGCAGGATCGACAGACTCGTGGTCTGCCATTTATGAAAAATGACGAAATGAGAGTGAGTTTTTGGAATCCCAATTTGGGAAGTGAGAACTTAGGAGGATTGATAAAGCAGCTTACGAGATAAGCAAAGCTGGAAGGTAGAAATAATAGAAATTATGGAGGTGAGGAAGGGTGGAAGGGTGAGGGAGAAAGAAGAAGAGAGGGAGAAGAAGAGAGAGAGGAAGTAAATAACACGTCCCCACGTTCACACATTCACGCTCCAGGCAAATACATGTGTTTGCCTAATTTAGAATTTTCCGGAAAGAAAAGACACAAAAGTGACACCTGACCATGTGCCTTGTTTTTTTAATGTACTCACGTAGGCTACTAGCTTTACCTGCTTGGAGTTGGTGGTCTATTGGATGTAGATGATTACTCGCAGGCCCATACATCTGGAGACCCTAGCGGTCTATGGGATTGGGACCTTTATAGGGAAACCCTTACCTTGGATTAAAAGTCAAAGGTCTCAGAACTGTTTGAATAGAGAAGTAGATACTGTGAAAAAGCTCAAATTCCATCTGATATCCTTAGATATTGCGACTAAATACATACTACTTAATTGGGACTAGCGTGTGATGTCGGCACGAACCCTAAATCTAAAATAACCGCCTATACATGCACAATGCGCAGAATAATTAATTGGATTTTGAGCTAATGCATTTATCAGACACTATTGGAGGGTACCTAGGTAGACACTTGGCTTTCTGTTCTAGGCACCAACAGTTGAAGGTTTATATGTTGTCTATAGAGGCAGTATAATAGTTTCCGTGCTATTGCATTTCCTAATGATCCTAGGATTCATGATTCGACCCAATCCAATAATAACGGGTGATATCAAGGCACATATACTTATAGTATCAGATTATCCTACGGGGCCCTCGGATGTAGAAGGTTTTCCTCGGTAGGGATTTTGTTGGGTGAAGGTTGGTGGATCCCGATTTTGGCAGTTTCGGGTAGAAGGAAAAGTACGCCGTAAGCCTGGGCACACTATCTCCAAGAGCTCCCTTCACATCTCCTGCTCTTCTGATCTGCTGTACACTTCAATTCATTCATCATGACTCCAGCCTCCCCCCACACGGAGTCTGATACTCGTCGAAAGCGCCCTGGGCGCCTGCCCAGGGTGGAGGAGGCCATCTCCAACCCCGGTGCCGTGAAGATCAATGTCACGGGCGCATTCATCGTCGATGACGACGATCGCTCCCGGAGCCCCGTAGAGGCCGAGGGCGTCCACTATGAAAACAAGGATATCCGGCTTCCTCACCATACCGGCGTTGTGAGCCACGTCGCCGTTGATGTGAGTTGTTGCTTTTATCTGCCCCGCACTGCGACCGACGCCCCGCAATCTGCGGAAATTTTGAGGCACGACTGACCACACGTGCTACCTAGATTGGCGGATCACTCGCCAAGCTCGTCTACTTTACTCGGGAAATTGATGCAGAGGACAATGGCGGTCGTCTGAACTTTATCAACTTCGAAACCCACCGGATCGACATCTGTATCAACTTCATCCGTCAGCTCAAGGAGGAGCACGAACAGCGCAATGGCAAATCGCGCGATGAGCTGTGCGTCGTGGCGACTGGAGGGGGCGCGTTTAAGTTCTACGACAAGCTCAAGGAGGCGCTAGACGTCAACATTCTGCGAGAGGAGGAGATGGAATGTCTAATCATCGGTAGGTCCCGAGCTCACCGGAATTGGATGTCGGGACGCCCCTCCTAACCACTCTCCCTGCCAGGCCTGGACTTTTTTATCACCGAAATCCCCAATGAAGTGTTCACCTACAGCGATGCCGATACCGAGCCAATGCAGTTTGCCGAGGCCCGACCAGATGTCTACCCTTATCTCCTGGTCAATATAGGCTCCGGCGTCTCGATGATCAAGGTGTCCGGCCCCAGGCAGTTCCAGCGTGTCGGGGGTACACACCTCGGGGGTGGGACTTTCTGGGGTCTGATGTCCTTGCTGACGGGCTCTCGCACCTTTGATGACATGCTGGCCATGGCGGATCGGGGCGACAACAGCGGCGTGGACATGCTGGTGGGCGATATCTACGGGATGGACTACACCAAGATTGGACTTAAGAGCACAGCCATTGCTAGCACTTTCGGCAAGGTCTTCCGCTTGAAAAACGCTGCCGAACGGGATGCCGAGGACGGCGAGGGACTGTACCATGACGATGACCCGGAGCAGACCAACGGCGGTGTCAATTTCCGCCACGAAGACATGAGCCGAAGCCTCCTATATGCCATCAGGTATCTTTTCGATCATTCTACTTTTGGGAAACACAATGCTAATATGCACCAGTAACAACATTGGCCAGATCGCGTATCTCCAATCGGAGAAGCACGAAGTCAAGCACATTTACTTTGGCGGCTCATTCATTCGTGGACATCGCCAGACTATGAATACCCTCTCATACGCCATCCGATTCTGGTCCAAGGGTGAGAAGCAAGCATACTTCTTGCGACACGAGGGCTACCTGGGAGCTGTCGGCGCTTTCATTCGGCGACAACCGCAGAACTGGGGACGCAGAAACAGCGTCGATGAGGTGGTGGCACCGCAGGCGGTCCACAGCCTCGCTCAAAGCAATGTTCTTAATCAGCCACAGGACAGGCAGCCCAGCTCATCATAGCGGACAAGGGCAATCTTTCTATATCTTCACCTCTTCTAAAGCACTGATACCCCTTTCTATACTTCAACTTTCCACATCTGTCGGACTTGATAGACTTGAAATAGCACATTTCTTTTGATCTGATAAACGTGCTGAAGGCATCTACATGACACAGCTCCTGGCCCTTGGATGCATTCCATGCCATCTAATGAGGTTAATTCTGATTCTATTGCCCTTCTCTGGGGATCCTCTACACAGAAATGCAACAACATACCCCTGGATCTGCGGTCTTTATACACCTTGGCCATCCTGGAGCTATCAGCCGGATAGAATGGACAGAATTCGTATTTTATTTCAGCACCTTCTCATGTGGTGATTAGGTCACCATTTGCAATTAACCTGAATTCCTCATTTGCATGCTCAACTTCTGAGAGAAGGGCTGTTTGCTACTTCATCTACACAGAAACAGACTGCTCAGCCATGATGCAGTCTCTTGGAGAATTCAAGTCTGATGTTCTCGCTCCTTCTACCTTCATTCTTCACCTTTCATCATTCTCCCGTGATATTCCATCTACCTTTGTCCATTCCTCTCCGTCTTCCCTGGCTCAAATGCCAAAGAACCTCTTCCAGTTTCGATACATCTCGCCTATTTGAGTGTCCATCCGTTCTTTTGACTCCCGATTGTTATCTCCATAATCCGGGACTATCACTACAGACTCCCATCTATGACGTCTCAAATCGATAATAAAAATGAGCGCGAATCGCAGATGATCAAAAAAGAGACAATCGCGCACGGCCTAAGCATAGCCAAAGATGGTGGGACAGCCTCTGAGAACTTCCCCTTTGGTTATCAATGCGCACTGTTTAAACTTGATGACCGAGATCATCAAAAGATTGCTTCAAACTGTTCTTCTCGGGGAATCCAAAAGTCGTTGACAGGTCAAGGCTCAGTGGGCTCGCAAGTCAACGACCTAACAAGTACCAGGATCACACACTTCAATTCTGGTACTTTCATATTCAACCAAATCTGGGGATCAGATAAGCCCCCTGCAGCTCACATCTGTCACATTTTGGTAGACTGGCATGCTCAGCATCCAACAGACCATCCACCTTGCAATTATCTTGGCTCTGCTATTTGGAAGATTTCCAAGATCTGTGACCGAGATGGATCAGAGCTACAGGCGACTAAACTCAGTGTCCGAGTCGTGTTCTCAAAAGACCATCGCAGGTCTTACAGTTACCATGTTCTTATCCTGCATGCCGATAATAGATACAAGCTTGTAACATGCCCAGAGAGGGACAGAGTGCCTCAAAAGGCCGCAACTCTCGAGGGAGGAGTGTCACATGGTGTTCTTGTTCCCATGGCTTATCCCCGGCCTGGAAGAAAAGGAGAAGATTGCCAGGATGAGTTTGATATTCTATGTTGCGACATCAGGGGCCTCTCCATGAGCCACGAAGTCGTCCAAGAAATAGAATTCAGGCTCGCAATCACGCTGCCGAGGCCGCCAATTCTGCCTTCCAGTCCCTCCAGAAGCGCATGAAGACGTCTGGTGTCAAGGCCCCATCGCCGCTTGTTCTCCGCCTACGCAATGCTAATCGGACTTCTCTCGTCCTCGAATTGGACCCAATTGGTTTGGAAACAGCATCATCTTGATCCTATGGAATTAGACATTGCCATTCCACATAAGCAACCATTGAAGCATCCTCCACATTCTTATCCGTATCTCAAATCTCCCTCTAGGTCTGCGGCTATGGCCGCCACAAGTAGAGCGTGTTAGGAGTTGCCAGGCCCCATTTCATCATTCCAAAGGTAGCTTCGGCATCCGAAGATTCGTCCATCATGTGTTTGTTGTCACCACTCAACAGAGTGCTGAACTCCCAACTCGCGACCAAGTTGCTACCTTCTAGGAGAGCAGCGACCACAACCTCATCATCTTCTAATCCGAAGGCGACGTAACCGGCAGAAAACTTTGGTTCTTGATTGAATCTTCTCCTGTAGTCACCGACCCAGTAGTCTGACAGTTGTAATCTGAAACGTCGAGGAGAGTATTGCACCGTAGGAAAGAATCGGTTGATGTTGGTAACTTGGCGGGGAACAAGGAGCAGATAGCTGTCACTAACGTAAATCGTGAACGGTATGTCTGGTCTCGTGATGCTGCATTGAAACTCGGGTGATTCAAGTGATATAGTGTCAAGCGAAGGGCCTAGAAAAGGCATCGTGATCTATATTCTTAGATCCGTCAATCTCGTGGTATGTGTGTGTAGGGGAAAAGCGACTGCGAATGTATGTAGTTAGATCAGATGCCAGATACTGCGAATGTATGTAGTTAGATCAGATGCCAGATTGTAAAGGCACCAGATAGTGATATATCACATGACCAGTCGCATGCACGTGGGATTGCGTGTCTTGCATTCCGGGCCATCTTGACAATTGAAAGTCCTTCGTTTCCTAACGTCATGCTGCGATGCTAGTCGCATCAGCTCGATGACTTCTCCGCCCTCATCGCTGTCCCCGTTGCCCCCGCCCATTCCCGTCGACACGCATCCCTATCGAGCTCCGGGGTCCAATGCTCCTGAACAGGGGCGCGTCCCCGACCCCAATCGCCTGGCGCCAGAGGATGCATACTTTGCGCCATCATTATCCAGGATCCGCTCAGCGCCTGTGAATTATGATGAAAGTCTGCGCTCCTTGAATGGCGACGGCGTGTCTACGTTGCGGCCTCGTGGGGTACTTGGCACGGATTCTGGTCGAAAGGATGTGAGGAAGTTGGGTGCTGGTGGTCGTCGCAGACGAAAGGGTGCCTGGAAGAAGCTTCTATGGGTGAAGCAAACTTGTATGCCGAGATGCTGTCGTCGCTAGGAAATTGTACTGACGGAGCGGGACAGATCCGGACAATTACACCGATACCGAAACCTTTCTTGACCACCTTCAGCGAAACCCAAGAGTACGACCATACGATTTCTGGCCGTTAGTCTCGGATTCCACCGTTATTGTTCAATGTCTGCTCGGTTGTCATATTCGTTTGCTGCTTTGTCGGGATTGTTCAAGACCGCGTGAGCCCGGTCTCCATTGTCTGCTGGGGGAGTGTTGGAACTGCCATGGGCTGGATCCTTTGGGATAATTGGATCTGGATTGAGCAGACGGAACTTTCTCAGGGTGCCGTTGGTGCAATCGGTGACGACGGCTCCAGTTCAAGCTCCATGGCAAGTGCTGCTAACCCGTCCGGCAACGACGCCCAGTCTCACGGCAAGAAAGAGAATCCAATTCACGGGCTCGGCTTGACAATGTCAGGCAACGAGTCCAAAGAACATATTCCCCAACGCAGCCCAGAATTAACCGGCATGATGGATCCTTCTTCCCCCATTGGTGCTTCGACGGCTGCGTCTAGTGCCTTGGCTGGCAGCGAAGAAGCTCGGGACATTGACCGGTCTTCATTATTTTCGTCACGCAATCGCCAGCGACTATCAACAGTCAAGTCGGCGTTTTTGATCTACTTTTCCCTGCTGGGACTCAGTCCCATTCTAAAGTCCCTTACCAAGTCTACCGCCAGTGACTCTATCTGGGCAATGAGTTGCTGGCTCTTAATCATGAACATATTCTCCTTTGACTATGGAAGCGGCGAAGGCGCAGGCGCCACCAAATTCCCAGCTTCTCTTTCGACCAACGCGGCCGTGATGGCATCAACGGTGCTAGCGTCCCGTTTACCATCTACCACACACGTGTTCAGTCTGATGCTCTTTTCCATGGAAGTTTTCGGACTATTCCCTATCTTTCGTCGCCAACTGCGACAGAAGTCGTGGACCGGCCATATTCTCCTTTCCCTCGCTCTGGTTATCATTGCTGGAGGTGCAGTGGGCATGACCCTGAGTGGTGGATGGGCATCCGCCATTATCGGGTCTGTTCTCGGCAGTATTCTTACTGCATTGACCATGGGCGGCTGCAGCTGGTGGCTTATTAGCCTGCAGAAATACAAAAATGTGGTCATTGGTCCTTGGGATCCAGCGCGTCCAGTCATTCGGCGACATTGGAACTAATTATTGTCCGGTGAAGCATCTTTGCCAGTGTCATAGATCCGGCGTTCTGGAATTTATTTTTTATACCCCTAGATAACTGTATTTTGTTTACAGAATCTCATGCTTATATCGTATCGCCTGTCTCATCCGTTCGTAGTACAAGTCCTTGCCAACTACCCGACCTCTCGGTATACGGGCCCGACCTAACAGTTTGAAATATGACCTCAACTTCTCGGCTACGCTTACTCCCATTGGATGAGTACGCGAATGTATACGCAGTATCCAATTGCCCAAAGGAATGCAACTGAGAGGGCGATGAATGCACGGCAGATCTAGCATTCCACCCCAAATGTGATCCACCTTGGCCTCCTTCGACATCACTTCAGCCTCCCAATTCGCCGCTCAGACTCACATAGACTTCAAAAACCGGAACGGAACCTACCATGCTTTGCGCTAATAATACGTTTCTGCTCACTCTAGGGTCCTAGACCCCGGGGTCCAAGCCGGCGCCACCCCGTTTGCCCGGCATTCCAACCCCCTCCTTGAGCCTGAACTCCCCTTTCCCCAGCATCGGTCGTGCAATTGCCTTGCTAAAGTCTTGACTTTGCGTACAGGGATGAGCTAACATGCTCCACAGCTGGAGGCATGACCCCTTCAGGCTCCGAGGCCAGAACGCAGAAGATGATCATCCGGAGTATGTTTACAGTATATAGGCACGTTCTTCTGCATCTACGCGTTTGTTAGGACTTTCTCCTTCCTCCGTCCTTTGGTGGTGGCCCTTTGCAGTGTGACGCTGCCTTTATACTTGTCGAACGCTTAAACTTCCATTCTCGAATCTATTTCTACACACCATAACCACCCTGCGGCCAGCTTCACCATGTTGAAACAACTTGCTCTCGGCCTATTGGCCGCCCAGGCTGCTGCCAGCCTCCGGTTTGCCATGTATATTGACGAGTGAGTAAACTAGAAAAACTACTACGCAATATCTCTAATAAGGGATATAGATATCACACAACGGATCTACCAGGCTCAGACCAAACAACCGATATCGACCATGCTATCATGGGGTTCGCCCCGACCAAGCTGTTCAACTCGGACTCGCCGGCCTCATTCAAGCCCTTTGAGGATGTGGCCACCATGCGCAAGCGCTTCAGTCCCAACACCAAGGTTATGATAGCCATTGGTGGATGGGGTGACACCGCGGGCTTTTCCGAGGGCGCCAAAGACGACACAAGCCGCGAGCGCTTCGCAAAGAACGTAGCCTCGATGCTAGATGCCAATGGGTTCGACGGTGTCGGTATGAAAACTTCCCTAAAACCACGCAAAACGCAAAACTAAATCCATTACCAGATATCGACTGGGAATACCCCGGCGGCAACGGCCAAGACTACAAGCAAGTCCCCAACTCAGACAAGGTCTCTGAAATCGAAACATACCCCAAGTTCCTCGCTGCTCTGCGCAAAGAAATCGGCAACAAGACACTCTCTATCGCCGTTCCAGGCCGTAAGCAGGACATGATTGCCTGGAGCAAGGAGACGGGCCCTGAGATCTTCAAGTCTGTCGACATGGTCAATGTCATGAGCTATGATATTATGAATCGTCGTGATAACGTTACCGCGCACCATAGCAGTGTCCAGGGCTCTCTGGCTGTTATCCAGGATTATCTTGATTTTGGCGCTGATCCCGAGAAGCTCAACCTTGGTTTTGCCTACTACGCTAAGTGGTTCACTACTGACCCGAACTCGGACTGCAAGGAGCATCCTCTCGGCTGCAAGGTTATCAAGCTGGAGAATGATGATGGGAGTGATAATGGGAAGTCGGGTGCTTTGACTTTTGAAAAGAGTACCATGACACAGCCTTCTGGTAATCTGAAGACTTCTACCAATGGTAAATGTGGTAATAGTGATGGGAAGTGTCCTGATGGGCAGTGCTGCTCTGCCTATGGCAATTGGTATGTTCCATTCGTTACAATTCACCGGAACTCGAACTAATTGAAATCAGTGGCTCGGGAGACGACTTCTGTATGGCGGGTTGTCTTTCGGACTTTGGCACTTGTAAGGGTGTCTCGATTACAAACTCGTGGCGCCGTGCGGAGAAGGACGGCAAGACTGATGAGAAAGAGGGTGGCCAGTACTACTGGGATGAAGAGAGCAATATCTTCTGGACCTGGGATACTCCGGAGTTGATCGGTCAGAAGTTCAAGGATATTGTCGATGCTAAGAAGATTGGTGGTGTGATGGCTTGGAGTCTGGGTGAGGATACTTACAAGTTTGCTCATCTTGAGGCTATGCAGAATGGTATCAAGTCTGCTACTACTGAGCAGGGCACCAATGTTGCTAAGAAGCCTGCGGTTGGGGGCAAGAAGCCTATGAAGGGTGCTCCACAACATGCGTGAATTAGTTGATGTCGACTTGGGGTTGGAAAAGGCTATCTATTGATGTCTATTAATATCTGTTTTGTTTCTTAATACATACTAATAGATGCTATTCTGCTCTGGGTTGTTTTATAGCATAGCTTAGTACCAGTAGACGAATCCCAACTGACGTGAAGTAAGGAAGTAAATCAAGAGAGAATGATTCAACTAATGGGTATCCAAGACAAGACAAAAAGTACCATGAGAAATCCGGGGAATTCAAAACCAGTCCACTGTGCCACCAATGCTTCTCATTCCCCAAACACCTCCTGCTCTCCATTACTCCACGTCAGAAGCTGCCTCTCTGGGCCCACTAGACGCACGCTGTCGCGTCCACGGCGCGGATATCGTTCACGTGTAGATAATTTAATCGCGAGCTCGAGTAGCTCAAGGATGAAATATGCGATAGGGACTAGAACGAATAACCCCAAAACGATGGACTCAGGACCATGTTTGTAAATGACATCGAGTAGGTCTGCGTGCTCGATATAGGTGATGACGCGAGATGAGGTGCAGGTTTGCTTTACATGGGATTTTGGATGATCTTTGGAGATAGGCTTCCCCACGAATGAGCCATAGTGACTCGAGAGCGGCTCAGGATGGGATTTATTTGTGTTGGCCACGGTTGTTTTATCTGTATTTGAACCTGTGGCTTGTGATTCAGACCGGAAGCGAGTGATGTACTCCTGGAAGGTCGGGCGTGTTGTCGACTCTTTAACGGCGAGAGGTATTTGCATCTGAGATATCTCGTTTCTCTCAGGGAAGATACCCGGCGTACCACCAGTGAGCGGAATTCTAAATGGTAGTCCGACGGCGATGGTCGCGTATACCAGCACGGAGATACCATGGGCGACCTTCATGGTGACAAGGCCGGGGAAGGGGTCAGGGATGAAAAACATTAATTCAATGTGCGCATCGGGGTGAGGGAATTAGATTTAAATGCTGGAAATTCGCCGATGTCGAGGTTAAACACCAGCAGCGAGGACATGTGGCCGATTCCGCGCTGTGATTGGTTCCTGCTAAAATGACAGCAATGTCCTGATCTGATAATCCAGAGTGCCCTATATTAGAGTATTTGCTAGTGTAATAAAGTTATTTACTCGGCCTTACCACAGCTCACCTTTCTTTTTCTCGGTGCTTACTGAATTCGAAAAAATAACATTCGACGTAGTCCACGCCGTCCAGCATCCGTTAGAGAAAAATCACGCAGTTCATTATAGCTCGATAACACAGGCATAGGAAAACTCTGCCACAAAAGACACGTGGGCGAAGAGGGAGGAACTGAACAACAGGGAGCGTGCAGAAGACAATCATTACAGCAAAGAAGGCAGGAAAAACCGAAATAGGCAGGCAATTTCGACAGCAAAGAGTAAGGGTACTCGGTGCTTTAGCGATTAGAAACTGTCTTGAGTTTCCGGAATGGCAAATCTGATCGGAATCTGACGAATTCCTATAGCCCATGGATCTTCAAAACGGGCACAAAATAAAGAGCTACCCACCAGGCAGCGACCAGCCTGTAACTTTTATGGTCGTACTCGCGGGTTCGATAAAGTAAAATATGAATCGAAACAGCAGACCCGATGGCGATTGGCATCAAATAGCCAATAGTACCAACATTCCAGTAATAAGGACAGACCACAGATTGCACGAATATGGCAGTAGTTGTTAAAGCACGCGTTTGAGCGTCTCCGAGGATGAGGGGCAAAGTCTGGCGATTGATTTTCGCATCACCCTTCTGATCACGAAGATCCTGAACTTGGATCGTGGTGAGAACTATGCCCGCGCAAACGAAGAACCAAAGTAGGCCTTTCCCCGTGAACAAGATAGGCTTAGTTTGTACTACCGTGGCGGCTACCTTGAGAGTAGCGACACGATTCGCTGTGATGCCGCAGGCATTCAATATTGCTCGTTTCAGCCACGAACTGTCTCCCCAACCCCTGTCATTATATAGCCAGGTGCAGACAAGATAGAAGGCTACCTCTTTCCAGGCTCCGAGGATTGTTCCGCAGAGAGTCAGAATTGATGTAACCGAAAGGATTTGCCAGATGCGCGCTTTTTCGGCCGAGATCCTGCCCGCTGGGATTGGTCGCCATGGCTTGTTCGTACCGTCCTCTAAAACGGACTGTGGTTGACGCTGATTCGCAATGTTGAAACAAAGTGTAAGATGCCAGGTAAAGTAGAGCGCCACGGTTACAGCTTTGCACATATCAAACCAGTCAATTTTGGATCCATTGAAAATAGCCCGCTCGGATAAAAGGCCAGCGACAGCAAATGTTGTGTTAATTGCTGTAGATGTAGGTAGGTCGCTCTTGGTAAATAGCCACAAAGTCTTCAAGTTGAAGGCCAGCCTTTCCATTTTACTACACGTTCTATGTGAGTATACTCTGGCACCATGAGTATTTGGAGTGACTCAACTCGATAACTTACTATAGATTTATCGTGGGCGCTGGATTATTGTCTTCTTTTCAAGTGCGTATCTGTTATTTGATCACTGAATCGCGCTATCCCAATCCGTACGAGAACGGTTTCCAGGACAAAATGAATGAAGGAATACCTAGTCGGTATATACACCTTTTTAAACATTTTACAGTATGTAGGCTACGCAACATCTTATCTTAGACCCCGAGTAACTCGAGTCGGCAATGGGATTACGTAGCCAATTTTCTGCCAAGACGTAGCTCGAAGATCTATCAACAGGGCAAGACGAGGTATAAAAAGAGTAGGACACGTGCAGGGCGGGCCGCTCACCGTGGCCGCGTACCGTGATAGGATCAAGAATTTACGCTTGGTCACAGACCCCAAAGGCGGCACAGTGTAACACATGATGTCAATCTGCATTTAAATGGTTAGTTTAACCTATTTCAGGCCAAATACAGCACGAGTGATGTTACCACAGAGTAGATCGTGTAACCACACTTTAGATCATGTAACTATAATAAGGGGACGGCTAATCCGCGCACCCCCTGGCTAATCCGCGCACCCCTCATGCCTAATTTTTCTGGTTTCTGCACCTAAATCGGTTTGGCCTAGTAAAATGTTTATACCGCATAATCCACCGCTTCTGACTCCTTCCAACCTAACACATATACTCGCTCTTACTGCCTATCAATATAGCATAATTACCGCTTACGTTTCTCTTTGCTTAGCCAGGGAGCACTAGCATAGGCCGTAGAGAGACGTATAGGGCGTATAGGGCGTAGGAGAGGGCGCGGAGGCATGGTGGCAGCGGTCGTAGCGGTCAGGGATAATTCTATACAGTAGTCAGCGTATTTCTAGGCTCAATTAATTAGATTGCCGCGTCAGATTAGCTATTTAATGTTGATTTTAATCGAAGAAAAAGGGGACGATCTAATAGGCTGCAAATTAGAGGTTTTACTATAGAGATCAGAATTATGTAGTGGCAGGGTAGGATCCGGATTAATAAAAGTTCCGGTTATGGCTGGCAGAAAGTGTGGAAACCTAAGAAATAAGGCAGGGGGTGCGCGGATTAGCCAGAGGGGTGCGCGGATTAGCCAGAGGGGTGCGCGGATTAGCCGTCCCCTATAATAATACTAGACTCGTAGAGGCCGCGCTAGGCGCGGCACCCAGTATCTGCACCAAATACACAGATACCTAAGGTAACTCAAAGCTCTTAAGCTAATCAGGAATCGAGGATGTCAGTCAATTTCTAATGTAATGAGTAAGATGAGATGCCGAGGACGAGAAATAGAATGAAATCCCAAGAGGTACATCTAATTGCAGCCAATAATGCGTATATTAAAGCATCCGCCAGGATAGTGAAGTTATTTACACCGACTCCGCCAACGAGCTGGCCATCCTCTCCCATAACTGGGTAGACAGATATCCCTGGACCCAGTAGCCATCTTCATGTCCATCTCCCTTCCACATAACCAATACGTCGTCCACGACAAACCCAAGACGTCCGAGAAGCCCATAGAAGCCCACGCTGGCATCCACAAGCACCGGATTATTATCTTGAATCTTGAGATCAAAGAAAGGCTGCTTTGCCCAAGAAGCCACTACGAGCTGCGTAGATTTCGAATCAAACTTCCGTGGAACCAAAGGACCCGTTTCCATGCGTGAGTGTTGCTCCATAATCTGATGAAGACATAATGGCTCTCGAGCATTATAGATAGTCTGTCGGATGTGCACTGCCCTATCAACCAAAGCAGTGGTGTCATTTTGAGATGTCAGGCCATTAAATTGTCGTGGTTGCACAGGGATCAGAAACCAGGGATTTCCAAACACTGCCTCGGTCTCCAAATAACGCTGGATATTCATGATGATGCTAAAAGTAGAATGATCGGTAGGGTCGATTGAGGCTTGTTGGTAGAGAAAAGCTAGGATGAGATCGTGTTCGGTGACGCGGATGCCACGGTTTTCAGCCTCGTCTGCCCATGTGTTGATTGCTGCTTGGGGTATGTGGAGCGTCATGTGGACTCGCCGTAAATTGTGACGAGCCTTATCTTCTAGTTTCTGTCGGACAGAGCTTAACGCACGTTGGAGAAAAGCCACCCAGCCCACTTTGAATCTCTCAGCGCGTAGTCGTGCAATTGGGCTATCACCAACATATCTTGACTGTTCGAACGCCTTTTCAACAAGGGGATCCTTCAGTTTTAGCGGTGGTCGAAAGCTTGACACTTTCGTTGGCTGGTATCCATCCAGTATGGAGCAATACGCTTTTGCTATTTCAAGCATGGCTGGATAGTAGTTAGAGATTATTTCAGAATTCTCATGACGTTCTGGAGAAGATACCATTCGCATCACCAAATGGACCTTGGACTTTGAAGCGCAAGATACTTCCATTAAGCAACACCACGGTTTGAATGGTGACGACGCACTGTCGTAGTAACTTGATAACATTAATTTTGGAGTCCAGGAAGCTTTTCACATGTGCGAGTTCGACTTTGTTCACGTCGCTAATCGATGATATTTTCACGACATCCTCAACGTGGAGATCGAGTTCCGTGCCTTGCCAGAACCTGGATAAAGTATCTCCCTTGCGTGAAGGTTTTATCTTGGTTCGCTATGGCCACATGAGTAATGTTCGACGGGAAAAGATGGTTTTAACCGCTCACCAAAATGTTCAGTTTTCCACCTAGTATAGGCAAAGTTGAGAGCAGCACATTTGCTGCATTTTCGAACTCATCAAGGCTGATTCCAGCATGAAAAATCAGAATGAGGTCGTTTTCCAGGAAGCGGGCAAGGCCCTTGTCGAGGACGGTTAGATCCAATTCCATTGTCAGTGAGATAGAAATTCGAGGTCTCCCTACTGGGCATGTTTGACAGCATGTCTTTCTACTTGGACTCGAGTTCAGCAAGGAGCTTCTTGTTTGGGTTCTCATTCCTCTTTGGCCCAGTTCTTTAACCCATTGGCATGCCAATTCAAGGGATGACGTCTCTTGAAAGTTGAGAGGCTCCCGGGGAATGTCACCAGGTTGAACAACGCCGATAGCGCAGAAGCTAGAAGGCAGCTACAGGGACAAGATTATCAGATCGGAACGTTGCTGTCATTCCCATTGGGCGTCTAGATTAAATTTCGATATATGGCTATAATATTTACAAATCCAAAACTCCATTAACCAAGTAGCTCATCACTTCTCGTCACTGATCATGCCATGCTTTCCGCAATTCGGTACTCCTCCGGAATAACCGGCCACTTATCAACACCGTCAAGGAGCGCAAGTGCCATACCACCACTAAGATGGACCTGAACATGGCAGTGTAGCAGGAATGCTCCCGGGTTGGTAACGTGGTATCTGATCGCCAGCCACGTCGGTCCTGCCGAGGCAGGAGGAGTCGCATACGTGTCTCTGTACTGAGGGTTCTTGAGATTGAAGTTCTCGGGAATATGCTCCATAGCCTCCGCCACAGAAGTGTAGTTCCAAACACCCTCACCCTGGCCAATGACGAAGTACTTGTTTGAATGCTTGTGGATGGGGTGGGGAGGTTGCAAGGGCTGGTACACGTAGAAGATGAGATCGACCCAGGTGTCGTTCTTGGTGTGGATGGTTAGATCGCTGTGAGCCACGGAGCTGTTGGGGTGATACAGTAGGGGCTTGGCTTGCTCGAGAGTTAATGGGAAGGTGGAGTTGCCCAGTGTCCATCGATAGGAGGTGTGGTAGTGGCCGATTCGCAAAACGTGGGTTTGGGCGACATCCTGAGAAGGAGCAGAAGATGGGAATGGAATAATTTTTGATTCGTCGAGAATGACGGTTTCGGCGGTGGTGTTTGATCCGGTGATTGTGATTGATGGGTTCGAGGGGCCATTTTTCATTTTTAGATGAGGCGCACCATGAATGTTGTAGGAGAGAGTCGCGGTGGTGTTGAGAATCTGGTTCACGCCATAGTTTACCAGGCGGACTGAATAGTCGCCCAATGGCTTGTCGAGCTTGACCATGACTGAATACCGGTTTCCGTTGGCTAACGTTATAGCGTCCACCTCCACAGGCTCCACGTATTGGCCCTCGACGGCGTAGACAATCATCTTGTGCTCGTCAATGGAGAACATCATGGTCGCTACACCGGCAGAGCTGATTAGATCATAGCTCACATAGCCGTGAATAGGATCAACCTTGAACACCTCGCTAGGGCCCTGGTGTGACTTGCACCCCGAGAAGACAGTGGGTGGAAGGGCACTCAGGTTGTGAGAATAAGAACCCTCCGCGATTACGTTCGAAGGAGGTAAACATCCAATATCGGTCAGTTCTTGTCCTCCAAGGACCATTTTCTGCGGGGCAGTGGTGTACTCGTTCAGCGTACTTCGGCTTAAACAATGGATCGAACCCTTGCCGTTGATCATGAGCGCATTCGAGCAGAACGCGTCGCGTCGACTGGCCTTGGCGGCAGCCCAAAGCTGCTCCGAGGTCACCTGGCGCCAGTCGGAAAGCATTATAGGGGAGGTTAATTTTTCGGCTTGTTCCATTTGCCGCTGCTCGATTGGGTTCTCTGTGATCAAATGAAATGGCTTCTGAACCGACTCATCGGGGCTGATATAGATCGGTCCGTAGAGACCGTCTTCAATTTGTCCGCGGGTGTGAGCGTGGTAAAAGTAGCTTCCGTATTGCATTGCAGTCCATTTGTAGACAAACTTTCCGCCGGGAGGGATGGGCTTCTGCGACAGACCCGGGACTCCATCGGACCATGGTGTGCCCATCTGGTCAATTCCTGCGAGGGAAAAAGACAAAACAATTAGCGATGAACGATATCCGGGCAATTAAGCATGATTTACCGTGAAAATGGATCGTAGTCGCATTAGGAAGGTTGTTGTTGACATAAAACTCAACGTTATCACCTTGCTTCAATCGAAGTTCAGGGCCTGGGAATTGGCCATTGGTGAAAATCATCTTTCTGGGAGCACCGGGAGCATCATGCCAGTCTTCCCAAGTCAAATTCACTTCAAATCGAACCGTGTTCGTGGACTTGGGTGTTAAGTCCGTGCCCTGGGCCCACTGGGCAAGGCACAAGAATGCCAAAGCCCCCAATCTGCAGAAGGATTTCATCGTGCTCAAGCTGGAAGGCTTCGCAACCCAACTATGGGCGCTCTTTTAAACTTATACGAGGGCTCAAAACCAGCTAAGCTTCTCTGAGCTAATCCTAACCCAATTTACGGAGTGCATATGTCCTGGGAATTCCGGATTGTATCGGATCGCCCCTTAATTGCCCTATATCCGCTGTCTGTGAAATGCCGGACCCAATTGCGCCACGAAGCTATTAATCACGGCTTCAACCTTTGTGGGCCAGCTGAATAGTTAGTGGGCCCCAGTCGATCTGGCAATGGTGATCACGTTCGGGATCTAGTGAATCCCCCAAATCCCGCCGCTTTAATAGGACGCTAAATCTCGGCTTCACGACTCCACTTTGGTCTGAGCTCATCTCGAACCTGTTAGGGAAGGTCTTCCAATATTTGGTCTTCATAAGATTATTTGTACTATCCATGATTGGCCAGGGAGGGGCAATTAGTATATACATAGTTAGTTCGTCACTGTAGAACGAAGCCATGCGGTGCTGATGCGTGCTGTTCCTTACGGACTGACTCGTCGGAAAGCCGCATCTTGGCATATTCCGAATTGTCCTGCATTTAATCAATCACCTTTGGGCGTGGCTGAGCTGTCCTTTTTTTTCCTCACCGGTATGAGACCCGGGTCTACGGACTCGGGAATCAGTTATCTTGTTCTCCCCGATCGGATCCAGATCTCTTCCGTTCTAGCCTTCCCAGGACCAAATTATTTGAAAGAAATCGTTTCACACTTGCACGTTTTGAGAGAACGAAGTTCTTATTCTGACTATAATAAATAAGTTATAATAAATACGTAGAATGAACTAAACGACAAGGCTGGAATATGAAGTGACAATACGTGGTATGATACCAACTTTAGGCCCGCAAACATCCTTGCAGGTCTCTTTGCTGGCACTCTGCTATTCGCCTACCTCTCCCGTCTGGTCAGCTTGACATGACATGCGCCCGGGTTCATATTGAACCTCTCAACAAAAGGCAACTCATCTTGTAAGAGCTCCACCTCGTATCTGTTCACTACGGTGGCGACAACCTTGGTAAGCTCAATCATCGCCAGGTTCCTCCCCACACAGCCCCTGCCGCCAATCGAGAATGGCTGAACGTATTCCTTAAGATTAGGCAGTTGCTTCTCGTCAAACCATCTTTCAGGGTCGTATTCGTCGGCATTGGGGAAGAGATCCGGATGCCTATTGAGCTCCAGAATCGGGGCGGAGACGGTAACGCCGCCGGGGATGAAATGGCCACAGATGGTCGCTCCTTGGGGAGGCGTCATGCGCGGGAGACCGATAGCGACAGGAGGGCGGAGACGCAGCGACTCATCAATACATGCCCGGAGATAGGGGGACGCCATGAGCTTGTCAAATTGTGGTGTGGTCTCGTCCGCAGCCATGATGCCCTCGAGCTCCTGGCGAAGTTTGCGGAGCGCTGATGGTCGTTTCGCCAGCAGGAAGAGTGTATTGGTCAGTCCGCTAGCTGTGGTGTCGCTTCCGGCGTTGAGCATGATACCTGCTTCCGCGATCTGTTCGCCGTGAGGCATCGGAGAGCTTCGACCCTTGGGGGTTTCTTCAAGTTTGGAGAAGAAGTCGACTCGGTCTCCTTTACCAGCTTTGATGCGCATATTTGCCTTGTACGTGCACATAGCTCCAAAGTCTCGCAACGAGTTAGCTCCGTGGGCTCGAATAAGGCCAAACACTTTCTTGATGAGAGAAGCAAGACCTGGCCTGGCGTGGCCCATGAAAGCAGCATACGTAGTTGCATCGTGGAAGGTCTGGACAATGTTGACGGGGTAGGTTGAGCCGTCCTCTCTCTCGCCGAACGTGAGGTCGTTGCCTTTCTCGAGGAAGCCGAATGGTTGCGAAAATGCTAGGCTGGAAATGGCATCGAACGTGAAGAGATTGAACCAGTACCTGATGTCGAGATCCTCGGTCAACCTCTTGTCCAGCGCCGTGATAAGCTCGGTAAGGACTTGGTTGATAACCTCTTCCATGGTCAGGATATAATTGTGGCTGAACACGTGGCTCATGAGCCTTCTCTTGCCCGAGTGTTCAGCTCGGTCAACCGCATTGGCAACGTCGCGGTACTCGCCGGCAATGTTGTCATAATAAGGGGCCTTTATTATAGGAGATCCATGCCCATAGATGTCTTTCAAGGCTTGCGGATCCGTGAATGAGACATGATGGGGCTGGATTCGCACAACAGGCCCAAGGCGACGGTGTGCATCGTGTACTGCCTCGTATCGGTTGTTTGTCCAGTGATATCGGAGAGCCCACAAGTCTGAAAACCCAGCGAACCCAGCGATACCGGGAGAAGGGAAGCGTCGCAGCTTCTTCGTGTCCACGAAATATTCGACAATAGGATACAAGAACAGGAATATGATGGCCGCTGCCACAATAATGAGTACAAGCGCCATGCTGATGCTGTTTGTGTCGCCTTGGCGAAGCCAAAATACGGGCTTTGTCTCGAGGGTCTAGCAGTAGCCTCGACCTGGAGGCGTGGACGTCTGCTTTATGTTATGGCGAGAGTCCAACACAAAATACTGGCCAGAAGAGACGGCATTATTTTCCTCATCATCTCATCTGTCAGCATACTCGTGCGCATGTCCCACGCACAACGCCCCCAGTTTGTAGAGCAGACAGACTCGTCCACCAGCTCCCCTGTGGTCAGCGGGACATGACATCTCGCCGCGGGATACTCCATGTCGTTAGGGGACCCCGGCGATGGTTGATTCAGGGCTAGATAGTGTCAATTTCCGTATGGAGGAACTCGCGGCGGTGCATATTCTGCTCGCGGCAGCGTGTAGAATGAGGAACCACTGCGACTTTTGCACAGCGTTCTAGCCATTCTCCATCCGGTCTACTTTCGGTCATGAGTTCGAGTGTTCACTGGTGCCACAATGGGTTTCATCGGTTAAGGTTGCCAGTCGCTTGATGTCCGATCAAGGGCGCAGAATGTGGCGTTGACCCATGGGGTCGGGCATCTCTGAAGAAGAGTCAAAGTCCGAGCTATTCCCCAGATTATGGCACGTGGGTCTGGGGTAGTCTGGGGTTCCCTGTCCCAACCCTTGGGTGGCAAGTTGGGACGGACCAATCCCACGGCCTTTTGCCATTATCATTACCGGGTATGTCTCCAATCTAAACCGCATTGGGGAAGCCGCGGCGAGAGTGGTGCCCCCCGCACGCTGTCAGTCCATACGCGAGGCTCGGAGATGATGCGGTGGCGCACACCCTGCATGATTGCATGATTGCATGATCCGGGGTATATCGGGGTACAGCCTTCCGGAACTAGCTAGCCCGCTATAGGTGATGAATGTCTTTTGAATCTCCTCGCAAAGATACTTTGTGAGCTTCAATTTACTGGTCTGCCCTGAAGTCTGGTGATTCCATGACCTCGGGACATTCCTTCACCCCTTCATAGCTTCGCGAAACCGAAACAGGATAATATACCTGCATGCATCCACTTTCAACATCCGTCCCACCCATATCATTATCAACATTGCAAGCGCCGAAGAAGCGCATTCCCCAATTATCAGAACACTCTGGGAAGTGTTCGCCTTTCTCGATATGTCTCCCCTCAGGACCAGATTCGAGAGCCGTCTGCAGGGCAAGCTCCTGGTGAATCTCATCACCGTGGTCTGCTCTGTTGGCTTCTCTCTCTTTGGCTACGACCAGGGCGTCATGGCCAACTTGATCGGTGCCGACAACCAATTTGGCATAACCTTCGACCACCCAGATGCCAGCCTGCAGGGCACAATCGTGGCTATATATGAGCTGACGGCGTTCGTCGGCAGCATCGCCGTTATCTTCGTGGGCGACTGGCTCGGCCGGCGAAGGACTCTCAATTGGGGTATCTACATGCAGCTCCTCGGCGTCATCATCCAGTGCTCGGCCTACTCTGTCGCCCAGCTCATTGTCGGGCGCTGCATTACAGGCATTGGCATCGGGATACTCACGGCGGGTGTGCCGGTCTACCAAGCCGAGTGCTGCCCGGCCCACGACCGAGGACGGAATGCCTGCATCTTCAACTGGATCTGCATCTGCGGCGTCACTGCATCGTATTGGATCGGTTACGGGTCTTCTTTTATCTCGAACCAGGCCCAATGGCGCTTTCCCGTTGCGTTCCAGGCTGTCTTCAGTGCTGTGATTCTCTTCATGGTTCATATCCTGCCGGAGAGCCCGCGGTGGCTGGTTCATCACGGGTTCACGGACGAGGCGAGGCGTGTCATTGCGCGACTCGTCGGCAAGAACGTGGCCCTCGATGATCCCAGGGTTCAGAGCTTGCAGGAGGAGATTCAGGTCGCCGTGGCCACGGAAAAGGAGGCTGGCAAGATGAGCATCAAGGAGATGTTCTCAGGCGGCAACCTCCGAAACGGCCGACGGATGCTGCTCTGTCTGGCGGCTGGGCTTGGCTGCCAGATGAGCGGTATCAACCTAATTACGCAATACGCGCCCATCATCTTCCAGAACTCGATCGGCATGAGTCGTTCTTTATCCCAGCTGGTTGCCGGCTTCAACTCGCTGGAGTACATGCTAGCAACGATCCTGCCCATCTTCTACATCGAGAAGGTTGGGCGACGGAAGGTGCTCATGTGGGGAGCGTTCGGGCAGTCCATGACCATGATGGTGCTCGCTATCTGTGTTCATGATGGTGGATACGGGGCCAGTATCGTCGGCGCCGCCATGCTCTTCCTCTTCAACACCATCTTCGCCCAGGGCTGGCTGACCTGTCCGTGGCTGTACGCCTCTGAGATCTGCACGCTCCAGCTGCGAGCGCGCGGTGCAGCCATGGCGTCAGCCGGCTTTTGGATTATCAACTTTGCCGTGGTGGAGTTCACGCCGTCGGCCATTGATAACATTGGATGGAAGACGTACATCATCTTCACCGTCTTCAACGCCGTGTTCATCCCGCTCGTCTACTTCTTCTTCCCGGAGACCACAAATCTGCCACTCGAGGACGTCGACTACCTCTTCGAGCCCAAGGGCTTCACTGCCGGCGCCCGCGGCGAGGCTAGGAAGCGCATCCAGATGCGGCATGATGAGGAGAATGCGCGGCGAAGGGAGGAGAAGACCGACGAGAAGGGCGTGGCTGAGCATTATGAGATGGCGACCGACTCCTCGAATGAGTCGTAGGTCGAGTGTTAGGCTATTGTTGGGAAGATTCGGATGGGTTGAATATATATGCAAAGATTCGGTACGGCAGGAAGAAGCCCTTTGTTTAGATGTCTCGATGGATGATCTGCCGAAGCGCGTTACCTAGGTATTCGTGCAGATGGTCTTAAGGTAGCCAAATGCCACTTTAAATAACTACCGATGCGCATGAATGGATTAACGAGATTCCTACTGTCCCTATTTACTATGTAGTGAAACCACAGCCCAGATGAACGGGAAATAGGACTGTTCCTTTGACCCTAGTTTGACATTAAGAAGAGATATATCGGATGTAGAATAGATGGGAGCTCCAGAATACCACTACCTATCGGGCATTTCCTATTTTTTCCACATCATTATTTCCACTCAACGAATGTATCCAAACTATGTGGCCATCGCAAAACACGGTGATGACCCGCAATCGTCCAGACTCGTAAATAGTAGTTAGCTTGCTTCGGCACTCGGCCGATAGGAGATTCAAAATGTGTCCAAAAATAGTGAAGTCATCTTCTATCCATAGATCTATCCATCGAGGCTACATTTGTGCCCCACGTGCGAAACGGTAACAGCTGCGTCTTCCCCGCTCCCGAGCCCCTCTATCAACTACCCCGCGTTTTCCGTCATGGGCGTGGGGGATGCGGTCCAAGCGAGAGCTCAGGCGGGGATCCCTGTCCCAGTAGACTCGGACTGGTAATTCGGCACGAGCGTGAGCAGCCACCTCGCCGCGAACAACCTTTTCCGGCCAGGATCGCCCGCGTCGAAGATGCGCGCCATGATTTTGGAGACCTGGAGTCGGCCGACGCAGCGGACGGGCTAGTATATATCTGAGGCCATGGCCGGGGACAACTGCTAGTTCACAACAGCGGTGCTCTTAGAATCATACCTCCGGTTCTTCTGCTTTGCTATCATCGGAAAGTACACACAATGGCTCAAAACGGTGTCAACGGCCTCGGCGCAGCCGTACGAGAATTCAACCCGGGAAAGATGCAGTATCGCTTCTTGGGACGGACTGGCCTCAAGGTCTCGGCCTTGTCGTTCGGATCGTGGGTGACAGGTATGATCCCAGCTTATGGCCGAAGCTCCCTTTTAGTGTTCTTGCTCCTAACAATGCGGTAGTTGGTGGTCAAGTCGGCCAGGAGACTAGCAAGAAGTGTATGCTGGAGGCCTTCAACCACGGCGTCAACTACTTCGATACGGCCGAGGTCTATGCGTCTGGAGAGTGCGAGAAGGTCTTCGGCCAGGCCCTTCGCGACCTCGGCTTCAAACGCAGCGACATAGTAGTCTCGACCAAGCTCTTCTGGGGTGGGCCCGGACCCAACGACACTGGCCTCTCGAAGAAGCACATATTTGAGGGCATGAACGCGTCGCTTAGTCGCCTCGGCCTGGATTATGTCGACATTGTCATGGCTCATAGACCCGACCCTTTGACCCCGATGGAGGAGATTGTCCGGGCCTTCACCCAGATTGTTCAGTCCGGCAAGGCTCTGTACTGGGGTACGTCCGAGTGGAAGGCCCACGACATCGAGCGGGCACACCACATGGCTGCCGTCCACAATCTCATCGCGCCTGTCTGCGACCAGCCCCAGTACAATGCATTCTGGAGAGACCGGGTTGAAGATGAGCTGCGGCCGATCCTGCGCAACTACGGCTACGGCCTGACCATCTGGTCCCCGCTGGATAACGGTGTTTTGACGGGCAAATACAACGACGGCATTCCCGAGGGATCACGGCTGACCGGAGCCGACGCGGCCTCGTCAGACAAGCAGAACATGATCAACTTCGGCAAGGCCTTGTCAACACCTGCCGGACAGACTAAGATTGCCAAGGTCCGCGAGCTCGGCGTTGTAGCCAAGGAACTCGGCTGCACGACGGCCCAACTCGCCCTTGCCTGGTGCCTGTCCAATGAGCAGGTCAGCACCGTCATCACGGGCGCTAGCCGTCCGGAGCAAGTGAAGGAAAACATGAAGGCGCTGGATGTATATGAGCAGCTCAAGAAGAACCCGGCATTGCGGTCGAGGATCGAGGAGATTCTCGACAACAAGCCGGCCGACGAGGAGCTCTTCAATCGATGGGCATAGACAACATTCAGCGGTGTATCTAAAGAAGAATTCAGTACCTATACAGAAATATAAGCACAGACCCCGCAATGCCACCCAGCCCAATGGGCATTTCGTGGTTTTAGAAGATCTTCTCACGTAGACATGATCGAATAAACGAGGGAAATTGAGAGCCGAAAACCGGGTGTAGCTGCGAAACGACCCATCGCCCTCATCGGGGGATTATGCTGTCCCCCTACCATAGTACAGCCATTGGCTCACTATGCCTTGCCTAGAGTCACGGGCTAAATCCGGGGTAACGCCATCCGGGGTAAACACCAGTGCCCGATTAGCTTCAGATCAAACGCGGGGTCGCCCCAAGACCTAGAGTGCTATATTGTTAGTTCCTCCTCGCCCCACGACCTATCTTATTCCTGATGTATTTCAGGAAAGTTTGGCTGCCAGGACATCACGGTCCGTGGATGCTTCCAATAAACACTCCCTGTCACGTATTTCTCCTATGAGACGGCTGCGCCATGTCAAGCCCACCAACGAGGCACATTTTCCACCATCTGCCACCTCCCTCAACGCACCAGCAGCCAGTCACTCTTTTTCCTGGGCTGGGAAATGCCTCCGGTGCTTCGGTCGCTCTCCCGCCGCCCGTCCATCTCTCAGACAGCTTGCCCTCGATTGAACTCCGGGGAATTGGGCAGCCCCGAGTCTTGGGCGATACCATCTCTCAGGAAAACACGTCCAACCTGAAAAAGAAACGTCCCACGCCCAAGGGACCAAGGGGCCGCTTCGGTTGCCGGACGTGTCGGCAGAGACATATCAAGTGCGACGAGAACCGCTCCGTATGCGACAACTGTGCAAAGGCCAAGCGAGAATGTGTCTGGAACCACGAAATCCGGCTCAGCCATGATCCTCGGTCCTTCTCCAGCTCGGTTGCCCGTCCCAAGACGGCGTCTTCAGCGAGCCGCGCCTCCCCCGAAGACAGCCAGCCCACAAGCAGCATCTTCGAGGATCCTCGGTGGCGCGTGAGGATCAACTTCCAAATCAACCCAGACGTGCTACGGGATGCACCTCGAGATGCCTCTGGAGACTACGTCGCCAACGTGTCACACTGCGAGTGGATCCCAGAGGAGATCTTAAAGTTCCCACTCGAGGCGTGTTTCTTCCGCTTCTACGTAGAACACGCAGGCCCGTGGCTCGACATCACATCACCTTCCCAGCATTTCGGCCTGACCGTTCCGCGCCTGGCCGTCTCCAATCCCGTCTTGTTGTTTGCCTGCCTCTCCTACTCGACCAGGGCGCTGATGCCGGATAGCTCGTTGAGCGAGCAATACATGAGCGCCTGCATCAAGCTCTTGATCCCGCTGCTCTCGGACGAGGTGTTCGTGAGCACCGACGAGACGCTGCTCGCGACCCTGGTGATTCTGAGACACGTTGAGCAGTACGCCGAAGCGCCAGACGATAAAGGTGCTCATCTGTCCGGCGCCTTCAGCCTGATTGCGTCTCAGCGCTACTTGCCTCCCCATGATTCCCTGCCAGGCGCGGCGCTGTGGACGTATATGAGGCAAGACCTTCGCCAGGCACTGCTCACAAGAGCTCCCCCAAAACTCAAACCAGGCCACGGCATTCAGGTGGAGAACTTCGACGAAGTCGGCGAGAGTAGTTGGGCTGATCGAGCATGTTACCTCGCCGCCCTGGCATGTACCTTTGCCTGGGGCGCGGACGAGGAGATTGATCCCAAGTACTTGAACCATCTACTGCAGTCGTGGGAGACAAATCTACCGAAAGAATATCTGCCTTATCATGTATCAGGAGACTCGATTCAGTATTTGGCCAGGTGGCATGGTGAGTAGCTCCGCATCTGCCCCTGATGTTATCATCGCTTGACTATTGACAAAGGGAATAGGGGTCGCGTGGCAATTCTATCATCTAGCGCGAATACTGATGAAGTTATATAACACGGAACGACCAAAGGATATGGATGTGTTTCTGTTCAACGAGCAGATTGAGGTCGGCTTGACTCCTGTATCTAGTGTATGCTGAGTTGGTGGCGTAAACTAACCGCAATTGTTTCCCAGGCCGAGATAATAGGACATGCCCGCATGATTTGCAATATTGCGTACTCGAGCAATGACACCGGGTGTATGTTCAACGCCTCTGCTATAGTTGGGTTTATTGGCAGTTATTTTCGGAACGAGCGCGACCAGAATCAACTCATTGATTTCATGATCAACATCACCCGGGAAACTAATTGGCCTACGCAAACCGATCAGGAGAGACTGCTGGGTATTTGGCGAACGAGGGATAACCGACACTGACAGTACTTCGCTGGGTTCTGTTGATGAGTAGTCTATACTGTCGTCGGAACAGGAATCACGGCGAAGCACGGATATGCCAGATTTTGTTCAAAGCTCAATGTCCTGCGTTGTCTGTCTTCGGCACATTCGATTTGGCAAAGTTGCATTTCCTTTACGATGCTGGAGGGATTCGCCACGTGTTAATCATGGGCATATGGGAGAGAGAAGCACGGAAATGATGGAGCTGAGATCGTGGCTTTGCTGGGAGACACGGAGGCCGAGGAAAGAATTACCTGTACCTTGGGTATTCGCCACGCAGATGCCCAGAGTGAGAATGCTCTTCGGCATGAGGAGCTTAGATGTTGATCGTCGGCTTTTATCGGTCGATATTGGTTTACTACCCACGTTAAAAGAGTCATGACAGTGAAGAGACGATTATGTCGGACAGAATATCGAGGAGTGGAGGAAGATCAGGAATAAGCCGGTGAATCAGAGAATAGTGACAGAGGTATTTAGTTGACTTGAGCCTGTTAAACCTACTTTCCAGATAGTGCCAAGAGGGAGAGTGTTGACTTACTACTGGATTAATCTTTTCAGAATCATGGCGGCCATTCTCATAGCGAACGAAATCGATTAAGGCAGAACAAGGGCATAGCACGTCCCACGTCAAAGCATCAAACTCCTGCATAGATGTTGTTTAAACCTTGTCCAAAGAAGATTGCACGGGGCTCATGCCCCTAGGTCTGTCATAATAAGGCATAGTAGGGGCGGTGCGAGAGTATTTGTCCTTAAGGTGATGAAGGACGACACTGTGACTTGAACCTACTAGCATTGGTTTCAAAGTAAATGCATGCTGTAGGGTATGTAAACACCTAAGAATGGAACATACTGTAAGTAAGATAGATAGGAAGATTTTAAGTAGCTAACTGTAATCCAAGTGACGTTCCACCGTTGTCACCTTCCTCTTTCCTAAACAAGAAGCGGAGCTTGTCAAGAACTAAGCCTAGACGAGAGGAAGTCGGACCTTTCAAGAATTCAGTCATCCATCTTCATCTTCTAAATCTTCTACAATATTATGTCGACTAGTCCTTCTTTGTTGTTCTTGACATATACCCTCGAGCGGTTATTTACCTTCATCCTCTACTATATCTCATCGACTACTTCCTCACCCTTGTTCATAACACTACGTAAGTTCGCCTCCGTGATTTATCCTCATCTCTTGTTATATCCTATCGACTGTTCCCTTGCTCCTGTTACTACTCGTACGTGAGTCGACCTCTATCGTTTGACATCCTTTCTCACCTTACCCTATCTCTCACTGTATCTCATCCTCATCTCTCACTGCATCTCTCACTTTATCCTATTCCTATCTCTCACTGTATCTTATTCCCCCCTTACTAACCTCACATCTTGCTGGAGTCTCCACTGCTATTTTACTTTAACAAATCGCACCCCTGAACGAGTCTGAAAATGCCCTCCAGCCAGAGCGACAGATCACATTCCCCCACTCATTCGCCAGAGGGGGCCGAGGTCGAGTACGAAAAGCCCTTCGAAGAAGACAAGGGTCGCCTTCAAACTGCAGCGGCAGGTGCCCCTAACATGGCTCAGCTACTGAAGGCGCGCCGACAGACCAGCCTCGACGAGATGGCAGAGAGCATCGCCACCGGGCGAGTGAAGGAAATGGCACGGCTGTTCCATCAAACATGTCCCGGAGACTGGAATAAGGGTCCCATGGTGGGGTTTGGTGGCACTCTTCGTGCGTTTTACGAGCGCGGTGAATACGAAGAAAGAGCGCCAATGTTTGCGGCAACCATTCGCTTCAGATGGGAAATAGCGCTGCTGACAGACTCCATCGTCGAACTATTCAAGCTGCCAGTTCCAAATAATGAAGTCTGCATTCACTGGAACTGGTCCAAATGGGAAAGCGATAAAAGTAATGCCAACCCTTCCTGGAGAGAACATTACGAGGAAATCATAGACGGCCTTAGGCGTTGCTTCGTGATCTCACATCTTGACGAACAAGGCCCAGTTTTCTATCGCCCACGGGAATACTTGGGAGCGGCCATCTACGACCGGAACGCGTCCAATAATGAAGACAAGGCCTTGTTTGACAGGATTGGCCTGTTTATGAACGATGTCAGGTCGTTCAACCAACAGCGTGTTTGTGCGGAACCCAGCGTCGAGTTCGATATTCCAGGCTCAACGGGAAGTGGGGGCGATACAGGTGGGGATGTTCATTAAGTTGACCCCGTTTGGCATGTTATGATAGTTCTATTTTGCCAATCTACTCGGTGTAGCCGTGAAATTGAACAAAATGTCCGGTAGATGGCCGCACCCAAATATAGGTACATATAGCCGATATAAACACGCTGTATAGAGCTTATCGCGATATAAGCGAACCCCACGCTGACCCCGCGTTTCTCCCATGGTTACAAGTGGGCTCTTTTAACCCCCTTTTAAATGCAATCAGTTGGAATTTGTAGAGTTGGGTGTCAGAAATAGAAATGTGTCTAGGTCGAAAACAGCTACAGCTTTCTTTTCTCAACCAGATCTGGCGAAAATTCCAAGCTATCATGTACATGGGGTAACTCACCCTAATCCGCAACATAACCTCCTTTCCAATTAAATATGCTATTTAGACATAGCTTAATTGATGAAGTAGCCGTCTTGTGGGAACCGGCGATACGGGTCATGATGAGGGGTTTCGTACTAGTTCGGTGATGATCTTCCTTCACAAACGTTGAAAATCCACCCCGCCAGAACTCCTTTCCTCTTCAATCACCCATTGGGAGAGTCTACACCATGGCGACCAAGTACGAATTGCCATTCAAGGTATGCCTCTCTCATTTTCTAGGCACTCATGCACCTTGAGTGCTGCTCTGCAGCGATCGGCGACATGTCCGACCCACGGAACGTCAACGGTCCCCTGTACCGTGGTAGAGAGACTAACTGACATGCCTTAGTTGAACGACCCAACCCTCTTGCATTTCGACTCTTTTATCGGAGATAAATGGGTTGAGGCGAAGAGTGGAAATCGATTTGAAGTCCTTGGTAAAGCTGAAGCTTCATTCGTGTCCGAAAACCCTCAGAACTGACGAGATACAGACCCCGGTACCGACAAGGCATGGGCAAGTTGCCCGGCAAATTCAACAGACGATGTACCTGCAGCAGTGGAGGCTGCACATGCTGCATTCGAGGAGTACCGCAAGGTGAACCCGCGCCAGCGCGCAAAGTGGCTGCTCAAATGGTGGGAGTTGACCACAGCAGCGAGAGATGATCTGGCTCAGATCCTGACCCATGAAACTGGAAAGCCGCTTTTTGAAGCTTACGGAGAGCTGGATTACTCCCTGGGTTTCCTGTGGTGGTTTGCTGGTGAGGCAGAGCGCATCCAGGGGACTGTGTCCGTTCCCGCGGCGCCCAACCGTCGACTGTTCACCCTCAAGCAGCCTATCGGTGTTGCAGCCGCGCTGGTGCCATGGAACTTCCCCGTGGCTATGGTGCTCCGCAAGGTCGGTGCTGCCTTGGCGGCTGGTTGTACTATGGTGGTTAAGCCTAGTCCCGAGACACCTATTTCGGCGCTTGTGCTGGCCGAACTGGCGCGTCGTGCGGGTATCCCGGCCGGTGTGTTGAACATTTTGACAACTGATCTGGAGAATACACCCTCTCTCAGCGAGGCTCTGTGCAAGCACCCCCTTGTCAAGAAGGTGACATTCACTGGATCAACCCGTGTTGGCAAGCTGGTTGCCTCGCATTGCGCTCAAGGTCTGAAGAAGGTGACCCTTGAACTGGGCGGCAACTGTCCATTCCTTGTCTTCGACGATGCCAATCTTGACCAAGCGATTGAGCAGCTTATGGCTCTCAAGTGGCGCCACGCGGGACAAGCTTGCATCACTGCGAACCGAATCTACGTGCAAGCTGGCATCTATGATCGCTTCGCCGCTCTGCTGAAGGAGCGCACCGCTGCCCTGGTTGTCGGACATGGTTCTGCAGCCGACACCACCATGGGTCCATTGACCACGCCGCGCAGTATCGACAAGGCCTTAGCGCAGGTTGAAGACGCGCGACGTCTTGGTGCGGATGTGCTTTTGGGCGGCAAGGCAATGACCTCTCGTCCGGGTTACTTCTTCGAGCCGACTATCTTGTCCGGGATGACGGAGCAGATGCTGATCTCACAGGAGGAGTCGTTTGCGCCTATTGCGGCTCTTTATCGCTTTGAGACTGAGGAAGAGGCGATCAAGGCGGCTAATGATACCAGTATGGGTCTGGCTAGCTACGCTTTCACCAAGAATGTTGATCGCGTGTGGCGCCTGTTCGAGAATCTGGAGGCGGGCATGATTGGAATGAATACAGGTACGCTTAGTCCCGCTTGGAGGAGGAATACAGCTGACGTCTTCCAGGAAATTCATCGGCTGCTGAGTCGCCGTTTGGAGGCATCAAGGAGTCTGGTTACGGCAAGGAGAGTGGTAAGGAGGTTGCTGTCAACGAATACTTGGTCACCAAGACGGGCACTTTGACCATTGAGGGACAGTACTAAGCTTTGCCCTTGGCCTGTAATATCAGTTCTTCGGAGGTATAGCAATTTGGATCCATTTCACCGTACTGCTGCTGTGCGTATTTCACTTTCACCTGTTCGTTATTTCCGAGTAAGAGGGGAAATTTCGTGGAGTTTCATACATTCATTTCATACATAATCCTGTATTGGATGTACAGGATATCAATAGCTGAGGGAGCGACAAGGTCAGGAAGAAAAGTCATTACAGAATGAAGATAGTACATCATCAAAGTTCTCATCACCAAACTGCCTCGCTTCAGCAAACTCCGAATACTCATGAGGTTCTGTGACTGGAGTGACCTGGGCCAGATCACCCACCACATGGCCCTTTGCTGTCTCTACACTCGAATCGTGGACATTGATCGACCGCCGAGCTCGCAGTGCCTGCTGACGGAAAAGAACAACTTCCTTGAACCTGGATGATCAATTAGCTTTTTGTCACATTACAAAGGAAATGAAACGCACACAGCGGCTTTCCAAGCATCGATAGAAATCTCGGCATTATCAAAGCGCCAATCGAATGGTACCTTGACCACCGGTTCATCAGTTGGGTCGTGGTACTGTGCGAGATACGGATGTGAAAGTGCGTCCCGCGCGCTGGTTCTTTTTTCAACGTCAAAAAATAACATTAGTTGTAGGAGATCCATTGCTGCGCATGTCAGTATCGTGGTGTACTTCTGCCAATGAAGCAAGCTTGGAATAAAGACATACCATCTCCGTCGAGGTCAGGGAAGGTTTTCGACAAAGGTTCTCCTTTGCATTGAGGCAGAGATTGAACGAAGGCTCTGGTCTATCTGCGTGTAAGGCTATGCAATCCAGCTGGAATGATACAGGGAAACTCACATTTTTGTTCTTGATCATGTCCACGATTCGCGAGTCGGGACTACCCAAGAGATTCACAAATAGAGTAAACTGGTCCACATGGCTAGCTGCTGGGAATAATGGCGTGCCTCGCAGCATCTCAGCGAATATGCAGCCAGCGCTCCAGATGTCTACCTTCTCTGAATACTCTTGCCAGGTAAGCATGATTTCCGGGGCGCGGTAATATCTCGTGGACACATAGCCTGTCATTTGGTGATCGCGTAGCCGTGCATGTCCAAAGTCGGCTATTCGCAAGTCGCAATTGTCATTGATTAGTATACTCCTCGGTTTGAGATCGCGGTGGATGATTCCGGCCGAGTGGACGTATTTCAATCCACGCTTTGATGATTGTTAGTTTGCACATGCCGGGAATGGGAGTTGCACGTACCAGGATCTGGTAGAGGAAATATTTTGCAAAGTCGTTGTCGATTGGGCCTCTTGGAAGGAGCCTCTGGAGATTGGTCCACATAAGGTCCGTCACGATATAGCTGGGAATGTTAGTGAGAGATCTTTGGTAGCTGCCCAGGCGTATTGGACTCGACATACAGGTCTTCCTTGGGGGATATGAATACGTCCACCAGACCGACAATCTGACATGAAATTAGTGATATGGACTTTCAAGCTTCTAAGGCAAGGTCAAACATTTTCATGTTGTAGATATCGCGACAGTTTAACTTCGCGAAGAGCTTGTTTCGCAAGCATCGCAGAGGAGAATGGCTTTGGCAGTTTTTTGATGGCTACCAATTGACGCATAATACTGTCTTTGGCCGAGCTGATGGAGAAGGTCAGTACTCAGATTCATGTCGGTGCCAATTGAGAGCACTTGAAGCGTACCAAACGAGCCCAAAGGCATCCAGCTCTACTGGCTGCGGCTCCGAGTACCTATAAATATATCAACATCATGTTCTTAGTCATGGAAGAGACCACCGCGAAGTTACCTTGCAGTCAGCTCAAAGTCCACGCCCACGATTGATGTACGCGAAAAGTCCGCCATTTTGCAAGAAGAGAAGAGGAAGTGATTAAAAGATTCAAAGAGAAGAAAAAGAGCCTGGACGCCGACGCTAATTAAAGGCAAAGGCAGAGTAAGAGTAGTGAGGTCGAATGTAAGAACGTGTCTGTGTCTGGGTGAGAGGGGCAGACGTGGGAGACCGCGGCAATTCTTGGGTAAGGGTGGACTAGCTGTGGCGCCAAGCAGATGCACATACGAACTAGACTTCGTACCCATGGTCTAGGTCCCGGCCCCTGGTCCCTGCCCTATACCCTAAACATCCAATGATCTATGCATCACATTTATAACTTGGGAAACACGGTCTACGAATAGTGTCCACGGTTACTGAAATTCAGTGCTTTCGAGACTACTTTCCAGGGATATAGAGATAGATTACCACTACAACGCGAAGCAGAGCACTGTGCCACAATGTGGTAGGATCACCTCAGTATCGCGTGTGAAGAATGGACGATCATGACAAGTCTCGAACATGCATAGAGAGCTAGAGACTTAAGAGACCTAGATCACATCACGTTCATCTGATTGGTGGATTTCCGAGCCGACAGATTGAGTGACGTCTTGTTTGCTCCACACTAGTCTTAGAATGGACTAGTGTATATCTTATTAGTCATAATGTCACATGACCCGTACGTCATTGAATTTTCTTTGTTCTTCTCTTTCGGGCTCGGCAACTATCCTCGCCACACCTTATTTGCAGAGATCACTGGCAAACCTTATTCCTATTCATAGGCGCAGCACACGATGGAGGCTTGGTGGCTTAGGATTTTACTAGGGACTCTAGTAGTCTCATAAAGGACGACGACCACGGCTTCTCACGTGGTAGGGCAACCTCCAATCATCTAGAGAGATCTCGACGAATAACAACACTTTCAAAAGGTTTAACCTCCAAGTAGCTTTGTACTTTGGGATAGATTCCTCAGTAGAACTCCGAGTAGCTCAAGTTAATGCGTTTCCGACGCGTACCTGGATCCCCACCGCTCGCTAGTCAACACCCCAAGTTGTAGACATTTGCTGCAGTACCTCTCTCTGCCTTCTCTCCCTCATCTTCTCCACACCACCATGGCCTCTCTCAAAACACTCCGCCATCTGGTACAAACGCACCCGATCATCGATCATCACGCTCACCCTCTGTTAAGACGTGACGTCGCCTCCGACTACGATGGCTACCCGCTCGAAAACATCACATCTGAGGCCGAGGGTCACGCACTACGAAATGCCTGCACAACGATACCATTTCTACGCGCCACGAAGCAGCTCGCAGAGCTTTACGGGACACCTTGTGCATCCTGGGACGATGTCCTCGTAGCCCACCGTCGCTGGGTTGAGGATGATTACGACGGGCTGGTTCAACGCAGCCTGGAAGGCACGCATGTACTGCTTCTCGATGACCTACTTAGTGACGACGATGAGCCGGCCATCGACAACGATAACGAGTCATATGACTGGCACGACCGCTTTACCGTCTCAGCGACTAAACGTATCCTCTGCATCGAGACGCTAGCGTCCCTTGTCATCCGGGACCTGATGAGCACTACGCGCATGGAAGGCCAGACAGTGTGGGACTGCTTCCGCCAGCAATTCCTCAATTCAATCGAGCGCGCATTGAATGATCCAGCTGTGGTCGGTTTTACCTCCGCCATCTGTTATTATACCGGGTTAGACATCAACCCTTACTCGGCCGACGAGGAGTCGTTGACTGCCTCATTGCATCGGGTACTTGACTCGGGTACCCGGAGGTCCGGCTACCGCGTCGAGGACAAGCCGCTAAACGACTGGCTGGTTCAGCAAACGCTCAAAGCCATCACTCTCAAGATAATAGATCACGTTGTGAAACCTTTGCAGTTCCATACGGGTCTCGGTGATCCCGGTCTCGATCTTGTCAAGGCTAACCCCGCCCTTTTGCAGCCTTTGATCGTCCAGTACCCGCATGCGGATATCGTGCTGCTCAATGCTGGTTATCCTTATACCCGCGAGGCGGGTTATCTGGCTTGTGTGTATCCTAATGTCCATCTAGACATCGGGGGAATGCTTCGCATGGTCAGCCGAGAGGGCCAGGAGAAGGTGTTGCGGGAAAGCCTCGAGATTACTCCTACTAATCGACTGCTTGTGAGTACGGCTAGCCATTCTCATCCCGAGATGTTTTGGTTGGCCAATCGGCAGTTCCGTCAGGCACTGGAGAAGGTTTGTGCCGTATGCTAACCCCCTTTTTACCTACCCGTGCTCATCAGTTCTCGTACTAGGTACTTGTGGAATACGTTCAACATGGTGACCTCACAGTTTCCGAAGCAAAGACGGCCGCAGCGGATATCCTCTTCAACAATTCCAACTGTCTTTACGGGTTGAACCTGGAATCAGGATACGTGGATGAGGCTGAAGTCCAGTCTTCGCTGCCTTCAGATGTATTGAATGAGGATATGGTATGATCACGGATACATCCATCGAAATTTTTTAGCCTTTAGCTACTCCAACGTGACCACGAGCAAGTTAGTTCGGTACGCACTTACTAAACACCAATCATTCTCCTTTTAAAAGCGCAGCCTAACAATCCTGGCTCATGATCACCGGGCACTAGAATTATCAGTGTTACTTCGATGATACGTTGGATCAGAGTATTCTCTATTACGAGTGAAGCAATGGGATAGTCTCTTTAATCGTTCTACGAGAATTCATCAAGATGCAACCCACTAACTTAACGCTGCTTGGGCTGCGTCACGAGCATAACACCAGCATAGGCTCCGTCATAGGTGTATAAAGAGTGGATCGGGCATCAAGATCATCGCCAAGGACCCTGCATTTGACGGCCTGAGCAACGATGAAGATCCATATCCTCGTTAGCATCCTGGTCCTTGCCTCTATTTCTCTGGCAGCACCGGCAAAGGTCATAGAGAAGCGCAACCCAGCGGGTCCTTTCAGCCTGATCGCCTACGGTGTCGGTTCTTCGTACATTAAGATATTCTATTCCGACGGTCGGATTGTCCCAGCCTCACAGTATCCATGAACCATCTGATATCTATATAGGCCTTGCATATGCCGGCGATCCATGGCTATGGACCTACGGGCAGGTCACAACGGACGTCACATGTATGATCTCGTGCCCTGAGCAATTGGTTGCATCCTAAGCGCCATGCTTTATTTCTGAGTTTCCGTTCGGGTCTGTGTACTGACTTTCATAGTTGTGATCAACAACACCCAGCTGACCACCACGGCCACTAGGTCTGGTGTCACCCTCGGTGCAGACACCCTATTCTATATTCAACCGATCAAAAATGCGGTCACCAAAGTGGGATTCACCGGGAATGGAGCCAGTGTACCCTCCGACGCAGTGACTGGTCATTTCCTCTTCTATGGCCCGTATTTGACGTGGGAAGAGTCTGGTGGAGAATTGCTCGATTCTTTCCGACTTAAGGTAACCAACACCTCGGGTGTTTACCAGCTTTACTGGGATCAGTCGAACCTCTATCCGCCTGGGTATCTTCTGCCAGTTGTGAAGTCATTGTCTTGAGTACTGCGTATACAGTGCTTGGGGCAGTGCTGACATGGTATCTGATTGGTGGATTGTGTCGATTATAGTTGAGCAATAATCGGTGGCAACTATCATAATTTGCTGAGATACAGAGCATCCGTGGAATAAGAAGGAGAGTCACGAATGTAGATACATGTCTAGGATCATTGATCTATTTGGTCGATCATTTCATTATCAACTCGCGGGCAGACGGGCCACCAATTATAGTGAGTTCCCCGCATCGGTCCGCTACGCCAGCCACTCATGTTCGGGTAGGGTTATCCCCTGCTTCTTTGCCACTTGAAGGACCAGGAATATGATGACATATAGGTAGTCTTTGATTTAATTCTCTACTGGAATAGTACTGACCTGAAGATTTAGTTAGATAGGAGTATTCTAGGATATTAATGTACACTATGGGAGGTAAACTAAGGCTATTACCATATACACATAGTATAACTAAAACATACTATATCTAGTGCTGCAGTAGTAACTACAGTAGCGCCCACGTTTCTCCATTATGGAGCCTGCCCCACAGTGATAATCTCTAAAAATGCATTTACAGTTGTACATGACGCGGCTAACCGGCTTCCGAGCGCCCAAACAAGGTACGCCGTTACGTCACATGCCAAGCCGTCACTTATAGGCAGAAAAACATCCTTTGAATCAATTCAACTCCTTCCCTCATCTAGGGTCTTTCTATCTTATCAATTATGTCTACAACTACTCAGACAATGACAGCCGGTACCGCCGGCCCCTCGAATGGAAGTGTGATAGAGCGCATCAAAGCCCGAGCTATAGAGTCGCGTGATAACGATAATGCGAAGCCTCGCAACGGCAGCACGACTTCTCAACGCCCTAATAAAGATATGCCGAATTATCCCGGTCTCGAACGCTGGAGTTTAATTGAAAAGATTGGAGACGGTGCTTTCAGCACGGTCTACCGCGCAACTGATACCAAGTCCGAGTTCAATGAAGTCGCTGTCAAAGTCATCAAAAAATATGAGATGAACGATAATCAGGTTGGTAAATCGATGCGCTTGAAAAATACCCTCTAACAACCTTGCAGAAACAAAAATTGATCAAGGAGGTCGAGATTGCACGGAAACTCAACCATGAAAATGTCGTTCGACTTATTGATTCCTCCGAGACACGGCAATATAGCTATATGGTCTTGGAGCTGTGTCCCGGAGGAGAACTATACGATCAAATAACGCAGCTCGTATCTCTGGACGAGAACTTGAGTCGACATGTTATAACGCAAGTTGCACATGCTGTTGAGTATTTGCATGAAACTATGGGTGTCGTTCACAGGTAAGATCATTCCTTGAGAGTATGGATACGAGATGCTAACATTCTACTAGGGACATTAAACCCGAGAACATCCTTTTCTACCCCCGGTCAGAGAACGATGCCGAAAAAGGTAACATCGGTGTGGTAAAACTCGCCGATTTCGGTCTATCCAAGATGATACAAGGTGTTCCAACAACGACTCCCTGCGGCACCATGGGCTATGCCGCACCTGAGCTTTGCAAAGAACAGAAATACACCACCGGTGTGGACATGTGGGCTCTTGGATGCCTTCTTTACACCATGTTGGGTGGCTTCCCTCCCTTCTTCGACGAAGACTTTCAAACCATGGCGCGCAAAGTCCTCCGAGGCGAATACACATTCCCATCTCCAAACTGGGATCCCATTTCACAAGATGCAAAGGATTTGATTTCTGGTCTTCTGTCCGTTCGTCCCGAGGAAAGGTTGACTATCAAGGAACTCCTCGCTCATCCTTGGATCCGCCAATCCGAGACCCCGAGCAATACTTCAACCCCCAAAACTGAACCCGCGCCAGAACCTCTGTCGGCTCCAATTGCATATACGTCCTCGACCCCTTTCCAAGAAGCTATTGCAAGCGAACCCGGGTCACCCACTGCCGACACCCCGAATATTCGGGATGTTTTCAACGTCGCGCTCTCGGTGCAACAACAATCTCCTCAGCGCAGATCTCGTGGGCCAAGACACATGTCCCAGGGACTCAGGCCCGATATGAGACCACCGGCAGTCACCCGGTTCTCGGATATGAATATGGATAGATTAGCGCCATCCGCCCTTGCACGAAGTCGGCCACATGCTGTTAATCGTGCGAGGAGAGTTCCCCAGAGCGAGTCCACTGGAGATGGATTCAGCAAGGGAGTTAGCAAGGCTGATTCCGTGCTTTCCAATCTCAATATTAACAACAGTGCGTTGCTCGAGAAAAGGAGGATGCGCGGTGGTGGTTCAACCCCAACAGCAACCCCCAATTAATCATCCAGTCCCAGATACCCCAATATTTTGCAGTCTTGATCTATTGTGATCGAGTCAGGTTTATCGCTTAATAAGGGCCATGCTGCTCTATGTATTACTAGCCTTGCTTATGTCTCTACCACGATGTACGATATGACTTGTTACTAGCGTTGTCTGCAATCAACTGGCTCATCAAATGATCTTTCAAGCAATGAGTCTGAACTACCACTCAAAGTTGTATCGAAATTGCATCAAATCTATCTCTAGTACTCCCCCTCGCCGGACATGGCACTTTGAAGCGCAGTAGTCAGATCCACATGGAAAAATGGCCGATTAACACCCGCAACAGTAGCCTTCTTAGACCCACGCGCGATCTGCGTCTCATTCCCGGATACCTTATCCACCGGCTCGATATCACTCTCCGTAGACCGTGCAGCAGCTTCCTTCTGCAACCCGCTCTCCACATCCTTGCTCGCTTCTGAATCCCTATTTGCAACTGTACCCGAATCACCATGGAGCTCTGCAACGCTGAAAATGGGTTTCCATCTATGAGATGCCGCTAGGCATTCAGGCGCAGGGTATCCAAACCCAGCAGCGGCCAGGGCTCGTTTCGTCCAGCGATTGTGGATATGCGCGAAGTGCCATTGCACGCGATGGGGAGCAGCGTAGCGATCGAGTTGGTTCCGCACGTCGATTAGCGTTTGGACACATGTGACGTCGACATTATTGACGGATGAGAAGTCGAGGATGATGGCGCGGAGAGTTGGGCGGGCTAGGAAGGCCGTTTGGTCCTTTGCTTTTGGGCCCGGGTCGTTCCATGGTCGATCGCCGGGTCTTTCAATTGGCTTGTCGTCGGATGGTCTGGTGGTCTGAAGATGTGTTGGACCAGGTAGTCCGTGTAGTGGTTTGCATTGGGGTAGTTTAGGCCTTCTGAAAGTCGGAATATGAAGATTCCTGGTGCTGGCTGGTCGATCCTGATGCCCGGGTTGGATCCGTCGGCTCGGGAAATTGGCAGGTAGACTGTTCTGTCGCTGTCGAAGCTGGCGTTGGATAAGGTGGCTGCGTCGTCTAGAATGTGGTCGCCCACGACAGAGTGGATTCTGGCTGCGCCGAGGAATTGTCCTCGGGCTTTGGCGAGTCGGAATAGGAGGACTGCGGCAGAGGCGCAGATAGTGCAGTAGATTCCGATTTCGATGGTTGAGAAAATGATGACAATAACACCCATTAGGAATATCAGTGCGTCGATGGGAGATACGCGCCAGAACTGATATGTTGTGTTTGGTGGAGTGATTAGGTCTCCGACGGCGTGGATGATCACGGCGGCTAGCGATGATTTCGGGATGTAGAAGAAGACTGCGGGAAGGGCATATGCGAGGAGTACTACAATCGCAGTGATCACACCGGCAAGAGGTGTGCGGACGCCTGATTTGGATTTAATGGCAGTGCGAGAGAAGGATCCCGTAGCAGGGTATCCACCTAAGAATGGACCAAGGAGGTTGGTAATACCAATAGCGATAAACTCTTGCGATGGGTCGATTGTGTAGTTATTGACTCGGCCGAACGACTTGGAGATCGCGATGTGTTCGATCAGTAGGACAATTACTGCGGCGGGGAGCTCATTGGCGAAAGTTTTAATGATCTCCGTGTTGATCTCGGGGACTTCGGCGTGTTTGAAGCCTCGTGGAACAGTTCCGAGGATCTTGAAAGCGGGATCATGGCGACGGTGTAAGTTGACAGCGGCGCTAATCATCACGTAGAACAGGATCACAAAGGCGGTTCGCAGAGTAGAAAGGAAGAAGAAAGTCTTGGCTCTTGCCGGGTGCTTTCTAGCTCCGTAATTGCATCCCCAGCGAATTGCGTAAAGCACCGAGCGCAGTCATACCCATAGCGGCATCCATCTGCGACGACGGCAGATGCTTCAGTGTATCGATGATAACCCTGTAAGTGGCTCCACGCGTCGAGAACTTTGCCTTTTCACCGAGTAGGGTTGGAACCTGTCCCGCAATGATATTGATCGCGGATCCGGTCATGAATGCCATGATTGCTGGCAATGGTATGAAGTCGACGATAAATCCCAGACGCAGGAATCCGAGCGCGGCCACAATTGCACCGCAGATGATTGCAAGGGCGGAGGCTATAACTGGCCCTTCGATCTCTGGGTGTTCTTTTGTGGTTTTAAGGACGATTGAGCCGACGAGGGTTGACATAACTGCGACGGGCTAATGGGTGTGAGCTTCCTATCAGCTGAAAATCGACATGGCTTCATGCACTTACCCCGATAGTAATGTCTTTTGAAGTTGCAAAGAACCAATAGATCAGGACACCCATGAAAGACGAGTATAGTCCATATTCCGGGCGCAGCGCGGCCAGTTCGGCATAAGCCATTCCCTGAGGAATGACAACAGCACCGACGGTCACACCTGATGTATTTAGTATGTTTCTTCCGATATGCCCTCTATCTCTTGACTTACCTGCAATGAGATCGCCAATAAACCATTGCAAATTGTAATACCCGATCCAGTGGATAAAAGGGAAGATATTGTAGAAGTATCGCCCAACTTGCTTGGCTGTCGGTGTTTGTGACTTGATCCATTCTCCCGTCGTAGGATCGGGCTCAACATAGTGCCCGTCACCTTTCGCGGAGTAAGATTCCGATCCCAGATCAAGCCTCAGGGCTGTTGCCAAAGCATGGCCGACCTTGGTGGATGTTTTCCCAGCCATCATCCAAGCTGACTCGGCTGGTGCCAAGAAGCTCGAGATAAGGGTAAGGTTGTAAAAAGAAAGGAAATTGAAAGCTGAAACAGAAAGAGAGAATTCACAGAGATAAAAGAATCGTGGTCATACTTAGGTAAATAGTGACTACAGTAACTATGGTTTAATCCATGGTATCTGGCCAAAACGCAATACTTGGCGCAATGTCGTGATACTCGCGGGGGCTCGAGACACAAAACTGTCTTTTTTAGGCGAACGCCTCAACTGTAGTTGCCACTTTTTGGTCTTGGCATGAATCAACTAAGAATCAGCTAAGCACGCCATCATTGTATAGCAGTAAAAGCGTATTTAGCCCATGAGTACAAGAGATATTTTCGGGTGACATTGAGCTGAAAGATCACTTCCATTATCTCCCTTCAAAACGATAGGAAAGTAAATAAGGCTGAGATCCATGGGTCCACAAGACCCACTAATTGGCGGGTTAATTTTCCGAGAGTCCACATGGGAATAAACTACATGTCACCACGTTGCTGATGTCTGGAGAACAATCTTAGCTCTGGTGATAGTTAGTACAGTGCATTTGACGAGTATTGCCTCTGCCGATGGCCACACTATCCCGATCTGGTTAGTTATGCATCGTATCTGCATCTTGCTTTTGATTTGTGGCTTTGCAAATCGACATGAGGTGTGGTGCAATTATATGCCATCTCTGTCCTAATTAGACCAATCAAGAAACTCTGGACCGATGGTGAAGAAGGAGGATAGATTTGAGAATAGGTAGTCCCCCGCCTGCCTTAGAAATCAGGTATCGACCACTATTTAGGTTCGATGCAAGGTATTTCTTGGCAAATGTAACTCCTAGGTATAGATTTGACACCTTTTACATGATCCTATATGTTCAACATATTCGAGTTAATGATGAAATTTGGCGCAACGTTCAGCGGAAACCCAAGACTTCCTACATTGGCCAATACATGTCAACCATCTCTGCATAGATATGGTAGGGGCTAAATACGCTAGAGGCGGTCATAATGTTAATCTGAATACGCTTTATCTATAGCAAACAAATTTCTCCCTACTCTCTATCCTTATTCCCTCATCTATACTATCCATCGTCGCTATGAGGGAACCACAAACTTCTTCGACTGTCTTCATCTGTCACCCCTGCGAATTTATATTACACGACTCGTTAGAACATCTGCTTAGATAGTGGGACATGTATTGCTTGCGAGCGTGTTATCGAGGGATCGAGGGAGGTTACATGGTATGTTGGTTCTCTAATAGCAAACAATTTGGTATGATGTTAACACCTATCGTCATAGATGCCGCCCTCTGGGACCGAGGCTATTCGCCATGAATTAGCAGCTACAAAATTGAGTCTGTTGCAGGATTATTGTATGATGCTTGATACGCTACGCCTGGGGTTGCGTACTCTACGTGACCTGGGTGCGCGCCTAAACAGTGGTCCTCCGGCAACCCGGCATGCGGGATCTTGAGGAATACTTGATCCATAATCGATGATGAGAAGTGTGGTATAGCGACAATGACAGAAGTATCCCAATAGCCAAGCCTGCATAGTATGTTGCACGATTACACATGACTAAAGCCCCTCATCCCCCGCACTACGTCGATCGCCCCGCCGTCACCTTCAACCCCGAAATACCCCGATCTCTTTAAATCACCGTTTATCCTTCTCGACTTCTCATCAATTTCCATCGATCATTCCAACACCGCACGAAATCACCATGCCAGTCACTGCAATCGAAAGGTGAACTCTTACTCACCCCGTCCCCAACGCAAACTAACACACTCTACAGTAAGCCAGACTTCCTGGAGAAGGTCATGTTCTCAGGAGATGCCGCCGTCCTAGATTGCTGGGCAACCTGGTGCGGCCCCTGCAAGGCCATTGCCCCATTGTACGAACAGCTCAGTGAGGAATTCCCTCAAGTCAAGTTCTTCAAAGTCGACGTCGATGCGGTGGATGATGTTGCCCAGGAGCTTGGGGTCCGTGCGATGCCTACTTTCATGTTCTTCAAGGGTGGCGAGAAAATTACTGAGATTGTTGGTGCTGATATTAAAGCCATTGAGACGCGCGCCAAGGAGCTCGTTGCCGCTTAGTGGTTTCAGTGTCCACCTTGTGACTTTTTCTCTCTTACGGGGTTATCTTTGATTTGAAATGTGCTTGCGGATGATTGAAATAGTTTTATAACTTATTCAATTTGATTGCCTCCCAATCCATATTTTTGCTCTTATTCTTCATCTTAGGAATACTGCAAGGAGCTACTGTCATCGTCAAGGGGATATATAAAGGCTTAATTTGATTGGGGCATAGATTCTACTAGGTTTAGTGCTGGCTTTACGCGCTAGTATGATAAGGACCTTGTGCATTTGCAGAAATAACTAGATCGAAGAAGAGAAGAAGTGAGGAGGGTCGGACTTCCACATAACATGATTCCCAATCCGGTTAGTCCACCTTTATTTGATATCACCTGACCGCTCTGACACTAGACTATTTACATTGTTTGCATCATTCGCCTATTTGGCTTATGTCATGCGCCTACCATAGAGAGTTTTGCACACTATGGTTCTGGATATACGTATGCTTTTTGCAAGCTAGTATCGATGCTGACGGTGATGAGCCCGGCTCAGCTGTTCTGATTGGTCGATTGCGAATTCTATACTGCGTACTATTCCAATCGTCCCATCTGCTTTGTGACGCGCGCCAGACGTTTTCCGACCCTACTACTGTCTCCGATCACCCCGAAACTATGATTTCGGAAGCCGCGCCAAGAGAAGCGCTCTCCGTGATCCCAGGAGCAGAGCTAAGAGCAGCGCTCCGCGTGTTTCCGGAAACTGCGCTAATGGAAGCGCTCTCCGTACCCCCCGCCCAAAGGCTTTCCCATTCTTGACAATGGCCCCTTTGGCATAGCCGTGTCAAAGCATTTGGGACAAAGGTCTGGCACCTTTGCAACCCAGACACTGACGAGGCGGACCTTCCGCCACGAACCATTGAGCCTCTGTTCCCCCAATATCCCGAGGATGGGGATGATAAGGCCAAACAGCACTGGCGTGACATGGTGGAGGTATACAAGATCTTGCAGGACTTATACGAGACTGAGGAGAAGCGTCTTGCGGAGTTGAACGCTTACATTTTGCTCACGATCGACCCATCGCTTACGTCGCCGGTTGAGATGATGTGGACGCCGCACGAGCGCCTCAGATTCTTGAAGAGATGCTTTGCATGGTCTTTTACATGTCATAAGCCAAATAGGCGAAGGAAACATGCAAACAGAGCGGTCAGATGATATCATATCCGAGACATGCCAACGCCCAATGTTGGATGTGGCTAAGAGAAAGTTGGAGAGAGCCTCCCTGTAGAAGGCTGCATGGATAAGCAATTCTAAGTTAGGTCTCATCCAAGGTCATGAGTTTGCAATTGGACAATCTGGCCTTGACTGGAAGACATGCATTGCTAACGCGGACTGAAATCATCTCAACATGTAAGTATACTTGTAAGATACAATAATCATTATGAAAAAAATTGACAAGTTGAAAAAGGGCATCCCTCCATATCTAATCTTTGATCATAGATATGATACAGACTGCCAGAATACTAGAATAAAAGATGAGTACTCACCAAGGCAATTACCAAGCCGATGTTGAATTGACTTGGCTGGAGGGATACAAGAGAAAGGCATTTTTTGTGACAAGTTTTTACAGATAATAAAACAGAATGAAGAAGAGTGAACAAGCAGAAAATGCGAAGGGGTATTGGGCCGCTCATATGTTGACGTGAAAAGAGGTCGTTCAATCGTTCAATTGTCGAAACCCGGGTTACCATAGTCAGGCGAGCGGGCCAGTGACATGATCACATACAAAATGTATGCGGTGAGGTATTCAAACACATGATCCGCGTTCGAAGTGCACACGTCAGAAGTTATGTCCGTAGGAGACCGACCTGTCCACTTGGACAGCTTGGAAAGGGCCGATTGTAGGTCGAAGTCAAATTGAATCATGGTATCTCCATCACTGTTCCCTTGGTCCTCGGTGTTGTCAAGGGGTTGCGGCAAGTCATCGGATGGGATGTCTGGACAGGCAGTAGAACTCGGTTGGGCAGGAATAAGGGACGCAAGGTCCGGACAAGAAGAAGCAGTGGACAATGCATCACCTTCATCTTCATCAAATACCGACTCAGTATCAGATTCATCTGAATGATCCGAGTCGACGTCGGGAAGCTCCGAGATACGATCGACCAAGGTCCGCTCAAAAGCCTTTGCAATGGCCGACTTGTCTTCGTCTCTCTTTGCCTTGGAAGCAGCCGCAGACGAGCGTAGCTTTAGAAGCTTCACCACAATCTCCACTCGGCTGCGCAGATGACTGCTTCCGCGATACTCAGGGCGCAGCTTGAATTTCATTTCCACTTGTCGGTCTGAGGCTAGCTCGGCTCGTGCTCTGGCTCGGCAGGCACACTTGCACTGACAACCAGGGTTGACCTGGGGAATTGTGCTAGGAAGCTTGTCAATCTGCGTGACAAAATCCAGGCCTATGTTTGTCAGTATTCTGATCTTATCTTCCTCTCATTGTGGAGAAATGGAGGCACTTACCACTTAGTGATACTGAGAGCGAGTTTACCAGAGGCTTGGAGAACCATCCCTCCAATGGGTTCATCATCGGTAACATGTTGAGCAAGCCACCATTGATCTTAATTGGTTTGAGGTCAGGCAGTGGTGGTAATTCCATTTCTTGCTCGCTCAAGCCGGACTCTCCAAGACTCATCACCGCCAAAGCCCTGCGGCTCGTCCTAGGGCTGTTCCTCTGTGTGCCAGTAAAGTTCCAATCCATGCTGGGATCAAAGGCCCATTCCTGGAATTGTGGCCCTCCGTATTGTAGGTTCCTGTATATAAATTGCTCCGGTATATTTTGGCTATCAGCCCGTTGGGGTTCGTATCCTGGGGGAAGCATAGACGGAATATTCATGTCGTTGCCGTACGTTTGTTGTGATGGCAGTAGACCAGTTATCGGTAGCCCAGGGTTCAGTACACTGGCCAGGATACTCAGGCGATATTGGCATGCATGGCAGCCCTCAGATGATTCCGTTCTGTTGCGGCAGTGTAACCGTCGGCAGCTGCGAAAAGGGTGCAGACATCGTTTGCAGCTTGGCTCAGACTCTCGCCAGGGTGTTCCTAATCTCGAGTCCTGAGTACCACGATCTGTACCACCATGCCGGTAATGCCGATCAACTCGACCGATATGATCACCTGGCACAAAGCGCCTGCGGAGCACATTGGCCGGGAAAGCGCTCAGGCCATTGTTACCGGCAGTTGCGCCATCTGGCAACGGGCGAGACCGACCCAAAGGCCTTGCAGGATGGATTGCCGGACCATTGAGGGCCGAGCGTAAATGAGGATAGTGGCCTGGCTCAGTGGTACTGTTTAAGGCATTTTGTACTTGAGCTGACGCGAGGCCATCCATGAAAGTAGCCTGTACTGGCTGTTTATTGCTCGGCTCATCATCTTTTCCTCCTTTCCCTTTATCAGCGCTTCCACGACGAGACTCCACTCCTGCATCTGAGGAAGTCTTATAGGAGCAGTATTCGAGGTAGCATATCTCAAATTCTTCCCAGGAACTGTGATTCTCACGACAGATGGGGCACTGGTCTGGACACGCATATTCCCATTTTTTGGCTTCGAGTTGCTCAATAGTGGGCCTTTAGTCGTGCTTCTGAAGCGTATGTCCTTTGGTCTGATCTCTGCGGGGTTTCTTAACCGGACAGCCATTCTCGGGGCAGAAATAATGGCATTTTGGGTAATGCACGTCATTAACGTGGCGGGTAAAGATATTTCTATCAGGAGTGTCGAGCTTATAACACTTGGGATCCCAGCATTTGTATTTGGTGATGGTCGCGGAGACTGATGACGGCGAGTGAGGATGTTCCGGTGTGGGCAGAGGAGTCTCTCGGTTCTGCAGAAGAGTATTGACATGATCAATGAGGTAGGCCAGACTCTGTGCTGTCTGGAGCAACTGATCCTGGCTGCACTCCGTGCCAGACAGAATCTTGCCGTAGCCATCGTTGACACGCTGAAGGTACTGTAGTAGTTCATGCGCCAGGCTTGACTGGTGCAAGACCACTGGCTGGTTTTCGCAGCCAGCCAAACCCATCAGAGCACCCTCCCTGCTCCGTCCGGGAAAGGTCAAAGTAGAAGACATCCCGGTGTCTATGCCACTTCTTTCGAGAAACCCATCAAGAATGGCTGGGTCCATCTCATGACCGCCGGTCATTCCACGCACGTCGGTATCCAGTGAGGCAGGCAGGTGTGACGGGTTCATCTGGTCCCATAGAAGAGAGCCGCAGTCCAACGGATCTATGTCCCAACTAGTATCCGTCGTGGCGCTTTCACGGCGTTTACTCGGATCATAGGGGTCGGAAGATACGAGTGACTCCTATGAAGAGTCTATTAGCTACCCAGTATACGCCACCATATCGGATGAGAAAGTAAAAGTGAGGAAGAACCACGGTAGGAGATAACAACAGGATGTCTTGGAGGCCTAGATGGAACAACTCACTGGATAGGATGGTCCAGTATAGTCTATGTCTCCAAACGTTACTCCAACGGGGAGCTCAAAGGAGCTTCCTCTCACAGTTTCTTGTGATAGTAACAGGCTACCATCATCCTGTTCTCCATTGGGCGAGTACATGCCATTCTGGTATGGATTCATGGTGGCGGTAAAGCTTTGAATAGCTTTACTGGTGCACCAGGACTAGTGCCAGGCGACCGTTGAATGAGGTCCGTCAAAGATGGTGCAGGAGTAAAGAGTATATATGAGAGGAGAGCAGGAGAAAGAAGACCAAAAATTTGGTCACAGCGTGCTGGGGAGCCAGCCTGATATAAGGTCGAGATGACTCAGGATTCATCAAATCCTATGGCATCTTTTCAAGCACGCGGTCCGATCCATAAAAGCACAAAATCCGACAGAAAATGCGACAACCGGCTTCACCACGGTCACCATGGTGGGCCTTATTTGCCAAGCTTAGATCTCTCGAGTAGGCCATGAATCCCAATTGGATGCGATGGTGAGGCAGCGAAGGAATGGGGAAACACCACGGCTAAACACGGCTATGAAGCTCAAGATACAAGGAGTAGAAAATTGGGAGCACATCAGTTTTCCCTTTAGCTTGGCTCTAATGAGTTCAGAAGCTTGAGGGTGAAGAAGGACACAGTACAGCCTGTTCTCAATGGTGGCGCAGCGTCCGATGCAAGTCGACCCCCAATCAGCTCAATGTAATTGATGTACATTCCCTCTATTTCATCGCTTATTAATTGGTCGGTATTAGGTACTGTTGGTGTATTTCGCTCACACATGGCAGTTTCAATCTTAGCTGTAGATCATGTGCCACTGGGGCACTGCTTCCTCTTTCCTACTGTATGTACTAGGTTTAGTATTAGCTGTGAGTGATAAGTCCAAAGCATGAGTTCTAGTTCAGTGAGGTAAATACAAGGTACGTGGGTTAACGTTCGTTCGTATCCACATTCCCTTGATCGAGAGCCGACACTTGCCATGAGCAGAGGTTAGTGTATCCCATCTAACCAGCTCGAGCTTCCTTTAACGCGAGCACACTCCCCTCGAGCGCCCGGTGAAGCTTGGCACGAGATATGGAAAATCGGGCGTAAGGCAGGTGGAGCCCATAAGTGGGGAAACCGTGTACAACGTGGCAGAATCCGGGGTGGGATTGAGGCCATATGTCGGTAAATCCAAACCGCATCTCTCAGTCAGTCAGTGGTGCTTTGGCCTTCGGGCACTTATCACGGTCGGAGAGGAAAGATCTACTCCGGTGGATCATTCAGGAAGCGGCCGGGAGGCGGGTAGGAGCGGAAAGTGGTAATACCTACGAGGATGGTGATATCAGTGATATGACAACGGTCGAGCGTCCTTAAACAACGATCTTGCCCACAACTCAAGTTCGGCCTTCCCCGAAGGTTGCGTGACCAATAGGAAAAGATGGACCCTTCATTTTAGTACTGCGTATGATCTCCCGCTAAGTATGGGCAAGATACTCCGTATCCACTTCCAATTTGCGGACAAGACAAGCACAGACCTAAGGATGGGTCCTCGTCCTTCTTTTCTTTGTCGTGGTTGTTCAAAGTCAATCTGAGATGAGCCACAACCCCGGCTCGACCCGGGAGGTGTACCGTGGTTGAATGTATCTACCGTGGTTGAGCCAGCTTAAACATCGATCAAATAAAATTACCTCGAAATAGGCATCGTGAACTAATTGAGAGTGCCCGAGAAACGTAAAAGAAATAGCTAACTACTATAGTTAGTCAACTACGTACTGCATTCAGCTGCAAAGGTATGTAAGCGAGGCGGATTTCCATGTGAGCAAAGACCAATAGGAAGTCTAATTGTTCTCATCTATGGTCCACACCCTCCTTCAATAGAAAGACATAAAAAAGCCAAAAAAAAAAAAAAAAAAAAAAAAAAAAAAAAAAAAAAAAAAGAGGAAGAAAAAGGAAAAAAGGTCGGCTGCCAAACTCGCCGCAAACATGAAACCCGTTCGATATCCCAGGGCCCATGACCGATCGCCCGAGACCGAGAACTATGAAAATGAAACATAGCGCTCTCCGCCTTTCCATATAGTAAGCACTTATGGCGCAGTAAAGCATGCCATACCGTACTTAGCGGCTAACTCTCAGGGGTGACCACGGCTGGGAGCTAGCCGGGGCCTTGATGTATTCGTCGAGCATTACAGAGCTCTCCTTGCTCGATTTTCCCCCTGAACTAAAAGATGCAGTCGAAGTGCAACTGCCGGAGCTCGTGATTACCGAGGGACTATCCTTGGATGTGGTAGTCAATGTGCTGATTTGGCTCAACTGAGGGTTGCTGTCCCATCGTAGATTAGTATATCTGTGTCTGAAGATAGCATAAAGGATAGGGAATTTATAGAGAATTATAATTGGCATGCTGCATGCTTACCTGGACGGGGGGCTCATGTTGGACTCCGAGGATATGGTGCCGTGGTACTCCGTATCAGCGAGGAATTGACAACCTCCGGAAAGTAACGATTGGAATCCGCGATACGATCTCTTTAACAGTCTGATTGAATAAACAGCGTGGGTCGATAGTCGATATTGGCAGTTATAACTCTTGGTGACAGCTAGGGCCGTATAGGACGGCTGCACGTGCGAATGAAGTTGCGGAGATGGGTGGTAAACTACAATTTCTTCCGGAGAACTGATATCTTTTATACTAGACAAGACGCAATCTGTCGTGAGGGTAGTTTGGCATCGAAACCCGGGTTTGCACCTTCTCTCAACCTGGGAGTATCATGCCTTCCCAGAAGAATGTCAGGTCATCCATTCAGTACTTCAGAGATATCTGGGCCTGTCAAGTCCTCATTCTCGCTCCGTCATTGGCCAATGTGCCATTCACAGCCAAAGCTTTTTTACCCTTTCTTCTGAAGCTCTCTCTCGGGTTCCAGGCTTTGCGCTGTTGCCTAAGAGCGGGCGATCACATCAAACTAGGCATAGCTCCAGGGAAAACCTATAGGAAATTTGAAAAACCAAAATCAGAGAATAATAACGACCAAGATGACCCTGTAGAAGTGGCTATCCCAAGCACATGCCTCTCTGCTAGATTGGTGAGATATGTTCTCATGGAGATTCCGGGGTGTCACTTGCTTCCTTGCATTCGATCTTCTTGGGAGATGCGAGCTTGTCCATGTATTAATGTACTGGGCGAGCATAACCCTTCCAATGCAAGAAACTCGGTGTAGTCGACTGCTCAAATCTCCCCAAAGAGCGACGTACATGGGATCAATACCCGTTCATACAGCGGGGCGTGCTAATACACATATAGTGCAAACATACCCTGTATTGACAATACATGATGCCCATTTTTGTAAATTATGTACGTATATATTCAGTCGAGACGGACTGTGGCAGTGGTGGGCCGGTGGCTGTGGCTGTGAGAATTCTATTCTTCCCGATGCCCCCGAGTCCAGTATCTGTCTCCCTCAACACACTGAAACTTCCCAAGTTTACCTGGGCTGTAGGCCATGGTGTCAAGAGATGAATTGTTAGTAGGGTGGCTGTCTTCCAAATTCCACCTAGGCTTTAACCCTAAGGTAAATATGGCGGGTAGTAGATCCCAACGTATCCTTCATCTCGACACTGACCGAGGTTGCAATCGATGTAGTTACCTCTAAGGCTGATGAAACAGACTGGTATAGGTCCAGAACTCTATTTCTGTGTTCTCCTTTGTTCTCACTTTGCTCTCACTTTATTTTTACTCCATCTTTACTTTTCCCTTACTTTGCTCTATGTCTTATATTACCTTCCTTCGAAAAGACTTAGCGGCGGCCCAATATTTCTGCTCCTCCGCTTTATGCCCTTACCATCTTCAACTCACTTGCCATCTTCAACTCACTCATTAGCTTCAACTTACTTATTTCTTCCATCCTCAACTCACCTACTTCTTCAACTTACTATCTTCAACTCACTTACTATCTTCAACTCACTTACTATCTTCAACTTACTTACTATCTTCAACTCACTCACTATCTTCAACTCACTCACTATTTTCAACTTACTTACTATCTTCAACTTAATTACTTCTTCCATCCTCAACTTACTTACTTCTTCCATCTTCACTCACTTACTATCTTCAACTCACTTACTATCTTCAACTCACTTACTATCTTCAACTCACTTACTATCTTCAACTCACTTACTATCTTCAACTTACTTACTATCTTCAACTCACTTACTATCTTCAACTCACTTACTATCTTCAACTCACTTACTATCTTCAACTCACTTACTATCTTCAACTCACTTACTATCTTCAACTCACTTACTATCTTCAACTCACTACCTAATCTGCGAGAAGATGAGGATGGATTCGCTATGGTCGCCCCCGGCGCAGGAGAACAGCCGAAGGTGGTTCCTTTCAAGACATTGACCCGCCCCTACGACTTGGCACACCGCGAGAAGAAAGGCAAGCGACGCGCAACCGATCTTTCCTACTCCTACACTTCCTACTCCTACACTTCCTACTCCTACACTTCCTACTCCTACACTTCCTACTCCTACACTTCCTACTCCTACACTTCCTACTCCTACACTTCCTGCTCCTACTTTTGCGGCCGCTCTCCCAGCCGCCACCGGCCTATTCGCTGGGCTGTACTACCTCTGGCCCGAAGGGCCGTCGCGTAAGTTCCTATCCTTATGTGCTAGCTGGATATAGCTAACAGAACTGCAAATAGCGATAGGATCGGTAGTGATGCCGGGTTTATCACGAGCGCAGTCACCGTATATATCCTATCCCAACGAGTGTGTTTGTTAGGAGGCATTCGCTAACAGATCACAAGGCCTAGGTGACCCGCCCTGCCTTGCCCGCCGCTGGCCCGAGGAGACGCCAGGTAAGTTCCTATTCTTACTTGCTAGCTGGATATGGCTAACGGAATTGCAAATAGCGATAGCATCGGTGGAGATGCCAGGCTTGTGGTGTGCGGGGTCACTGTATGTATCCTGTCCCAATGAGTCTCTTTATTACGTGACATTTACTAACAGATCAAGACCCCGGTGACCTACTTTGCCAAGCTGGCTACTCCTCGGGTCAGCAGGGGTTGTCGCTCGCTGGAGCGAATTTTTACGGGGTAAGTATATGATATCCTCCTTGTTACTCGTGCACTATATTAATCATTGGCAGCCGGTAACTTTCGTGGCTGGTCGTAGTGGTTTCGGTGGTCGCGGTCGTGGTGTCTCTCGTGGTGGACGGTGGACGTGGCGGTCCCGCTCCCGCACCCGCTCCTTCTCCCGCTCTGGCTCCTGCACCGACTCCTCCTTCTCCTTGTTGCTGGTGCTGGCTCTGGCTGCCGCACCCACTCCTTCTTCTGCTGCCGCCATCGAGCGGCCCGTGGTAAGATTGCCGCAAGGTTTCTCCGGCCACACGGACACATCTTAGTTTTCCCTTCTCTTTTCATGTAACCAAATTCATCGTTACAATGGATATTCTGCTTTACACATATTTTTGTCAACTAAAACAGCAATATATTGACTAACCTGTCTCTTGATTACATACTTTGTACGATGCCCAATCTAATTGCATAAAGAACACGTAAATGGGGCTTATGAAAGCGATCCCTATGGAATGGAAGGCAATCCTGAACGAGAACCCTGTGGACTTCTACTGGGTGCGACCGACTGTAAGACGGGGGGATTTATTTGTTGGGGATTAGCCCCCTCCGGGAGATATCCTTCACGCCTGCCTACAATAATAAGAGCATGGCCCAGAAACTGAAGAAACAGAGACCTCGGTTAGAGCATAGCAGCGTTGGTGCAAGAGCATAGTATAGCGGGGATATACTACCTAGATATGTAGCTCTAGGCCTTTCATTTCTCCTTTTGTATGACATTTCTGGGCTTAATATCATACGTGTTTTTGAGTTTCGGCAGAACTGTATGTAGCTGTATGTAGTGGTAATGAACTGGTCATCAGGCAGCGATGAGCCATTGCTAGAAGACAACATTAAAATCCGAATCGCCAACTAACAACCTAACAACCGGGTGTACTTCAAAACAAAATGCAAATCGATGGTCCTAGCGGCAGGAGAGTAGGAGGGATCCCCGAGCTCGTGACAATGATCCTGGACCAAATGGACATGCGCACCGTGATTTCCGCTCAACGCGTCTGTCGCCTATGGGCAGATTTGATCCGCGAGTCGCGAACTTTACAGCAGACTCTCTTCCTCGCGCCTGTCAATGGCAATTACAATGCAATGCCCCGAAATCTCAATCCTTTGCTCGCAGAGGCATTCCCGTTCCTGCTTGAGATGGAGAAGCTCGACTCCTTTTCAAATTACGACGACCCTACGATTTGGACAACATGGCAGCCGAGGGACCTCACACTGAGCAACCTGGAATTGATGAAATCTTGGACCAAAAGCAAACGATACTCGTGGCCTGAAGCAAGCTGGCGCCGTATGTTCACCCACCAACCCCCAATATATCCAGGAGTTGAGGACTGTGAGTACGAGTCATGGAGGCGGCCAAAAGCACCAGGACAAAAAGACGGTCTGCAACAGAAAAGCGTCTTGCAAATGGGACCCCTTCTTGATTCGCTCTTGAACAATGGACGGGTGCTGCTGGAATTATGAGCCGACAAATCCTACACCCCCTGCCTGATTTTCATATACTACCCCCAACTAGACCGTTCTTTTCTCCGTGTGCGTGGCATTTCTGTCAAGACGCGAGGCATAATCATGCATGTTATGGAGAGGACGGGTGAACTACTCCTGAGCTACCTAACGTCTGAATTTATATGGATCGTGCGCGTTTATTCGAATGACTTGCGGAGTAGCTGTGGGTGAAGAGTCCAGACCGGTCGAAGATCGCCCTCGACTAATTCCGTGCAATGACACCCATATATCTGTAGGATTCAAAGTCTAGACTTGTACATGGGTTGCGAAGGTTCGTTCCTTCAACATGAAGCTACCGTGGAGATTGATTGGAACTCAAGGAAACCCAGCTGGTTGTTTGCGGACATCCGACAACTATAGTCTCCGGGACAAGAGGATCGGCCGTTTGTTCTAGACTGTAGCTATTCAGCTGTAGACCAGACAAGTGCCCGCATATCCTTGGCTTGTTTTGACTACGATATCGCACATGCGCAATCAAAGCGGACAAGGCAGGACCCTCCCCAGATGCTCTAGAGAGACCGTTTAATGGTCAGCTCGAGGGGAAAAAAGAAACTTGTGAACTCGGAAATTTTTGATTTTGTTTCATTCAGGGGAATCTATGCACAGGCGAGAGATGTGCCGGGGCATGGACACCCTTCACGTGTCGTCTCATGCAGCCAGAGTCCATTCCACCCGGTCGGGTAAAGAAACGGAGAGTAACCCAGATAAAAAAACACCAAACAACCACGCGCACCGGACCCAGACCCAATTCCTTGCGAGCCGCTTAGATGTGGGTGTCGTAGGCAATGGGGACAACGGTCTCGGGGACGTTGCCAGCGGAGGTGACGAGGTGACCCTCACGGGGGCCAACAGCCTGGCGCTTCAGGTGGACGTGGACACCCTTCTCCTTGGCCTCGCGCTTCTTGATGGCGTTCTCCTTAACACGGTTGATGAACTCCTCACGGGAGCGGGATGCTGGACGTGCTCAATGCGGACGTTGATGCGCTTCTCGATGTAGCGGTTGTCGACACGCTTGTAGAGGAGGACACCGACGGAGGACTTGGTGACGTTGTAGACAACACCAGTCTTGCCGTGGTAGACCTTGTGGGGCATACTGTTCTGACAGTCAATTTCTCATGTTCCATCTCATCGCAAATTGTAGATTGTATTCATAGGGGAAATTCGCTGGAAATTCGGAATTTTCGAGGGTGTAGCTGGGCGAGCGGGGAGAAAGAAAATTTGGATTGTACTGACCCCTTCTGGACGGCACCGTTGACCTTGACATCGACAATGTCACCAACACTAAAAACTCAGTCAGATCTCGTTCCTTATATCCATCACAATATCGGGGTTCGTAGGATCGTACCGGAAGGTCTTGAGGTAGGTGGACATGCGAATCATACCATGTTCCTTGAAGTTGCGGCTGAAGGCATACTGTCGACGCAGTTAGTATGTCATGTTCCTCCCAATGGGCCAGAAGTAATCGAATCTCGGAAGCGCAAACGTACCCGAGTGCCAGCGCGCAGACCGTACGAGTGAGGCATGACGGCGGTGTTGTGGTTGGTGTTGTGGTGAAAATTGTCGACAACGGGCTACCTTCGTCAAAGGTGAAGCGGCGACCCGGAGATTCTGGTTGTGTCTCGCTTACGTTATCTAGGGCTAAGCCCACACACTAACCATTCCGGGACTAGACTGTCGCTAAGCCCGCCTCAACTCTTCCTTCTGTGAATTTCACCTCCAATTGCTTGTTCGACAACTCCCGCGACAACCAGGACAACCGCAGCAATGGCCCCCGTCCCGTGAGTATACTGTCTGCAATGCGCCCATCGCATTCATCTAACCGCTTTTTCTATACAGCCGTGTTTACTCCAAGACCTACAAGGTCCCCCGTCGCCGTGAGTACAACCTTGAAAAATCGCATCCTGGTGGAATTTGAGGCTAATTCCATTGCAGCTTTCGAGTCGGCCCGTCTGTTAGTACTCTCCGGCCACTAATCAGAAGCGTGCTTCTGGTTATGTCGTGTGTTCCACTCTAACCACTTTTTCTAGTGACTCGGAACTGAAGGTTGTCGGCGAGTACGGCCTGCGCAACAAGCGTGAGGTGTGGCGTGTCCAGCTTACCCTGTCCAAGATTCGTCGTGCTGCTCGGTATGTGGAGGATCAATACCCGGTCACTGGAGGAAACACGAGACTAACGGTCGCAGTGAGCTCCTCACTCTCGATGAGAAGGACCCCAAGCGTCTGTTCGAGGGTAACGCCCTGATTCGCCGTCTTGTGCGCATCGGTGTCCTCGACGAGTCCCGCATGAAGCTCGATTACGTTCTTGCCCTGAAGGTCGAGGATTTCCTTGAGCGCCGTCTCCAGACCTGCGTGTACAAGCTTGGCCTCGCCAAGTCCATCCACCACGCCCGTGTCCTCATCAAGCAGCGTCACATCCGTGTCGGCAAGCAGATTGTCAACGTGCCCTCCTACATGGTCCGCCTGGACTCCCAGAAGCACATTGACTTCGCTCTGACCTCGCCCTTCGGTGGTGGCCGTCCCGGCCGTGTCCAGCGCAAGAAGATGCGCGCCGCTGCTGGTGGTGACGGTGAGGAGGCCGAGGAGGATGAGGAGTAAATTATTCCTTGAAAACTAAAAACGGGAGTACGGTCGGGTTTCGCTTTGGGCGTCTCAAAAAACTTCTGGGATGTTCATGATGACTACAGCATATCCACATCATGTATGATCATGCAAATTGAATGAATCACAAACAGCCAGATGGCTTCAATTCGGAACCCGAATTCTTATTCTTTCTATTGTGTCTGGGCCATTACAGGCTTCAATATGTACAGTAGATCCTTAGTCCTAAACGCCCTTCCATTTCGCCAGGTTCCTTAGTCGTGTAATCGTTGTCGCATCCATCGGGTTTCATCCCTTTACGCCCACCATTTCCTTCAAGGTCTCTTCTGCGCCTCGGTACCATCGACCCATCTCTTCGAGACCATCGCTCTCTCCTTGTTGCTTCTTCCGCTGCGCCTCGCGCGCCTGTGCAATCGCCTCCGCCTTGCGACGCTCAAGCACCGTACACTCCCTCTCACTCGCCTCAGCTTCTCGAGTCTTACGAGGCAACGCGTTCTGCACAGCAGCAATCTGCCGGTTTAACGCCGCCAATTCCGCCTCGCGCTCAGCCAACAGGCTCAAAGTCGCAGGGAGAGGAAGGTTCTGAGATGATCGCGGGTCCGACGAGTCCATATTGGCGACCTGTTTCGCGCGGAGCCCTGCAATAGTAGACTCGAGGTTCTCGATGGCGTCTGGCAGAGTCGATAGCTGTTCCATTTGTATCTCGACATTCTTGTACCCTGCGTCGTACCTCGTTAGCCAGTACGGTTTATATCACCGACATGCGGACTTACGGCTCGCCAGATCTCGGGCCATTTTCTCCATTTCCTCGATCATAAGGCGCGCTTCTTCTTTGCTCGCCTTTAGTTCTGCTTCACCTCTGCCAGCTGTGTCTCCAATTCCACGTTCTCATTGTGTCCGACCACGAGAGGCGGGTCGCCCACGATCGCTCGTAGGAACTTCTCTTTCGTCACCTGCTCAACGTAGGAGAATCGTAGCTTGGAAAAAAGTTCCTGTAATGAAACCATGTCAGTATTCACAACTTCGGTAGACATGGACTCGGCTGCAAACCTTGTAGTGCGTAAGATCAGCTTCCAAAGAAGCTGGTGTCGGATCATTCAGATTGGATATAGAGACATCGGAGCCTCGCTTGGAGGGAGAGAAGTTTGCATCGCTAACATCGGATATAGGTTCACTTATGCGAATAATCGCGAGCTGCTTTTTCAGGTCACCCTGGTCTGCTTCGAGCTGTTGAAGAGCCGCTATGGACTCGGAGACATCCGCCATTTCAATGACACGAGGAAAGGTATTTCACACCTGAAGGGATCAAAGCGAAGCGAGGAAGGTGAGTCCCACATGCGAACAATTGCGGCAACATAAACAACCAACTCTCGATAACAGATAGCTGGGCGGTGAGTGTCTCGCCATTTGGCAGGCGCAACTCCATCTGCTCCACGCCACGACTTCCTTTTACTTCCAGGTCTCTCTTGGATAATGGGACGGTGACACTGGGATTGGTCCTTCTTTGTATTTTTTTCCTTTTTTGGTCTGGTCGTTCCGCAGTCTCATCCAACACCGCAGTCTGCTCGACTTGCGGCGACAACACCATGGACGACGATTACGTTGCGCAGGTCCTTGCCAAAGAGGCTCGTGAGACTTCTCAGAAGTACTCGGCTGAGGGTCTCTCGGCCTTTATGCCTCGCAGGTGTGTATATTCTTGAAGTTGAGTTAAGCTCCTGCTACCCATGCTAACTTGACTCATTCGCAGACCCGCAGGCAACGCTCCCAAGCCCAATACCCGGTTTCTACGGCATCTCATCAAGGAAACGGATAATCACAATACAGCGCTGAAGCGCAAAGAGGCAAGAGAAGCGCGGGAGCGAATGCGCCAGTTGAAAACCAACGCCAATGGTGACTCAACTTCTACGTCGCAATCCTCCCGAAGACAAGATCGCCCGAGCAGTACACGAGACGCCGATAGACGCCACAGGGAAGATCGCGAGGACCGACACCACTCACATCGGAGACGGCACCGAAGTCGCTCTATATCTCCAGACAGAGATCGCTCGCGACGGCATCGGCGAAGGGACGAGGAAGACAGAGTGAGAGATGAACGCAGAGACGGTGACCGCACAGACCGACGTCGAGAGCGCCACAGGCACGACTCCTCTCGAACAGAGCGACGTGACCGGAAGCGATCATACTCCAGATCTCGCAGTCGTTCTCCCCGCCGGGATCGTAGTTCTGGACGCCACCGTAGCGAGCGGCGGTCTGAGTCCCCACATGGCATGCATTCATCACGATCACACAGAACACACAAGGATCGACGGTCTCAACGAGACGAGGCGCCAATTCGTGAAAGCCGTTCATCTCGGATACAGACAGCCGTTCCGAACGCAAATCATCTTCGACTACGACACTCCTCCGCGACAGATTGGACGATGAGTCGGATCCCTTGGAAGATCTCATTGGCCCTCTTCCTCCCCAGAAGAATGGTGCAGACCTAGCGCCTATTCGTTCGCGAGGCCGGGGTGCCTACAAACCCAGTGCCAGTGCCATCGACGCTCACTTTGCTGCGGACTACGACCCGACGCAGGACATACAGCCCGACGACGATGGACACCATGTGGCTAGTCAGACTTCTCGCCGCCCCGTTGCAGGTCTCATGACCAAAGAGGACGACTGGGATATGGCTCTCGAAGCGATGCGCGACCGTGCCAAGTGGAGACAAATGGGAGAGGACAGACTGCGGGCAGCTGGCCTGGATGGTGAGACTATTGATCGATGGAAGAGCAATGCCGCCTTCACAGGGCTGGACGGCGAGCGCAATCCCGATGATGTGAAATGGTCGAAGAAAGGCGAGGGACGAGAATGGGATCGTGGCAAAGTCATGGACGATGAGGGCCACATTGATGTCCAGGCTGTCTGGAAGTAAGCTTGAGTGGTTTGGATATGGCGTTTTAGGGCAATATTTTAGATACCAGGATGCATTGATTATGAACCGCGCAGTACCCCGAGGTCTGCACGTTATGATTGTACGAATACACATTGAGTATATAGTTACCTACATATTCAGTTCCCTTAGATATCAAATCCTGTGCACTAGGTTTGAAGGTATTCCCAGAGGCATAAGGACCCACCGCATTCCGCAGCTTTGTCAAGTGCGGAATTGGACCTCGCGCTTATGGTGATACCGCCACCACAACTGACGACATCAGTCATCTTCCAGGTTGCAAATGCTTAGCTATCACTTTTTCCTCGTGTCATACAGCTGACTTTCTACCTTTTAAAGTTGCATTATTGGCTAATGAGACTGACCCCTAGAATTGCCGGGCTGGTTTGCGCAAATATATCATCGCGCGGAACGCACTCACTGGGCTATTTATTCATCAATCAGCCATTCCAATTTCATACAAGAGGCTCATACCGAGTATTCCACTCAAGCACATTCGCGATGACGGATCAATTCGCTTTCTCGTACCCATCGCCATTGGAAGGATACGAGAACCTCGAGCCGCTATCCGAGTGAGTCCGCACCAACTGAATCATCACAGTGAAGAACTGACAACAGCAGGGAGAGAAACGAGGACGGAAAGTCACTCAAGAACCCTCAGCACGGCATCCTCAGCAAAGCCTACGAGGAGTTCCCAGACCCGTTGGCCAAAGACCGACGCGGCGGGTTCGACATTCACATCTACCACTTCCAGGTGGGAAATCCACACCCGAATGCAGGTGTTCAACATAACTGATACCCGAGTAGAACAACCCAGACCAAGTCGCATATGCCAGGGCGCTGTGGGAACGAATTCGTCGTGAATGTAAGCATCCCATACCCTTTGGGCGAGTCGAATCTAACATTGATAGTCCCTGAACTACGCATCTACGCCTTTTGGGACAAGCCTGTTGGCCCACACCCGGTGGCCATGTTTGAAGTCAATCTCTTCACGCCGGCGCAGTTTGGCGCTTTTATTCCGTGGTTGGTTATTCATCGCGGCCCGCTGAGTGTTTTGGTTCATCCCAATACGGTCGAGTCGGAGGATGAGCGGAATCATACGCAGCGAGCGACGTGGATGGGGGATCGGATACCGTTGGATTTGAGGATTTTTAAGTTGATGAAGGAGGCTGAGAAGAAGAAGGAAGAGGAGGCGGAGAAGGCGAAGACTGGAGGGTTGTAGGGTATGGATGTTTGTTTTAGAGTATATGATCTGAAGCGTGATAATAAATGCGATGAAGCTGGTCATGGCGTTGTGTTCGGGTCCCGCCCTTTATCCGATCTGATGATGGCCATCTTATCAGATGACTCTGTCAGGAGTATACCGTCACCCGCGAATGAGCAAGCTAGGTCCCTGTGGCCGTTAAGTTCGAAGTTCTCCGCCAGGTGTTCCTGGACTCATTGATCTGTGGCGCAGCATTCAGTATGAATCGGCACATTCCAACGCATCCCTGGGCCACCTGCCCATGTCGTCCCGCGCCCTGAAGATTCCTTTTTGTGGACTTTGTCTCTCCGATAGAGAACATTACGGCCTTCCCGGAGTCTCGGCTGTATTTAAAGCGGGTAATCGCGTGATGGTTTTGTATAAACTGGGTTAGGCCAAAAAAGCAATGTGACATTCAAGGGACGCTGATTTAGATCGCGCCTACCGTCACTGCTTATTTCTTGGTCACTTGTCACTTTCTCATCCTTCAGGGGCTTCCACTGGAGATCCTCGGTTTTAGGTGAGTTACTTTGCTTGCGCCTTGTGACGGGCTTGCTGATCGCTATATAGATAAAAGCTGGACTGGGACTCTTCTCCACATAAGCTTCGACCAGCTTGTCTTTGTCATCATAGCATTCGGATTATCAACATGCACTTGAAATTCGATCTGGTGGCGCTGGTCGCTCAATCTATGATTTATCCGGTCAGTGCCACGGCTACTATCCCACAATATGTATACGACTACGGTAAGAAGTATCAATTTGAGTCACCGTTCCATTCTAACTATGGATAGCCCCTTTGGTTTGGCTACACAGCCAGGATCCTTACCGACCAAGCGATCTCCAAGCACAACTGGATCATACAAGTCCCAAGGTCAACTGGACCACAGTTGAAAGTGCCCCGTCACCGTTGACTCTCAACAACCTGGACCAGCTCAATAGCATGGGCAACACCAGTGTATACCTCACGTCCGATGAAGGAATCGATGCGACTCCCGAACCGGCCTGGTTCCGTGGCATCACCCCTGATAGTGACGGGCGGATCGGCAACGGCACTGGAAGTGCTATTGTTGTAGTTGACCACGGTGGCGGGGAGGTTGATGCGTTCTATTTCTATTTCTACGCGTAAGTACGTCTGCCTTGCCGAACGATACATTCGCTGACCCGTCCAGATACAACAAGGGTGATATCGTCCTGGGCATGGAATTCGGAGACCATATAGGCGACTGGTAAGTAAATCGAGATCAAAACCTCTACCAAACTAACATATACCAGGGAACACAACATGATCCGCTTCTCCAACAGCACCCCACAATCACTTTGGTTCAGCCAGCACGCCAGCGGCCAGGCCTTCACCTACGACGCATTAGAGAAGAAGGGTATACGACCACACTCGTACTCTGGAAATGGTACCCATGCCAACTACGCTATTGCTGGGTGATTATCTCCTCCATATCCAAGAGAGAGTACATACTAACTCTTCAGGCAACACGACCATACGATCCCGGGCCTCAACTTGCCCACCGGTTTCCTGATAGACTACACAGATCGCGGCATCCTATGGGACCCCGTACTGAATGCCTTCGCCTACACGTACAACCCATCAACAGCGACCTTTGAAGCTGGCAGCGCTGATTATCCCCTCGCCTGGCTGAACTTCAATGGGAAGTGGGGAGATGACAAACCACCAAATGAGCCGTCTATTTTCGGAGAGGCGAAATACGTTGCCGGGCCTAACGGGCCCAAGTTCAAGTCTTTGAACCGCAAGCATACCTGCCCGTCTACCCCTTGTGTGGTATTGCCATTTAAGGTCTGGGCGGAGAATGCGACATTGTCCTGATACGTTGTGTCGTGAGGTGATGTATTGCCTGGTAGTGTAGTATAAGTAAAGCCCAAACCAGTACTTTGCAAGATCCTTGGATTCCAGTTCAAACATGGCTTTATCTCCAATGGCAAGAGAAGTACTCCTACTCGGGCAAAGAGATCGCCGATGCCGGATCCACTCCTGTGCCGGAACGTGCGACCGGCATTTTCGCATTCTGGTTTTCCGGATTTGTTTCGAGAGATAGTATGCGTTATATGGGAGAGGAACTGTGCGGGAGAAATCCATGGTTGGCGGTTCGATAGTTAGCTCTCGGCTTTCACGCGTCCCAGAGCGAGAGGTTCCGCGGTTGCAGTGCCCCACGCTCCACTGGGAGAGTTGTATGGCTATATCCTTAAGATAATGAACTTGCAGTTATCTTAAAGCCAAACACGGAGCCACGACAGGACAGAACAAAACAAACTTGACAAAACCGAGATCTCAGCGAGTGGAGACCAACGGCCGTTATGCACGTGCCAGATCAGGGGCCTCGTGGGTTTTCTTTTTTGGTTTTCTTTTCTCTCCATTCATCTCATTTCCTCTCTATTTCATTTCATCACAGTTCATCTCATTCATCAAATATCTCAGCCGAGTACTCTCAAGGAGTACAGATTATACAGAGTACGCGAGAAATGGCCATTTCCAGGTCCCGGTCATCGACACCAGGACTTCCCGGTGCGGCCTTAGCCTCGTGGAACGAACCGCGCTCCAGCCAGCAAGCTCCGAGTGGGGAGCCTTTCTAAGCTCTGGACTCATTTTACCCCTGAATCCCCTCTGTCTTCGTCCACGGCTTCCTCCGTGCAGAAATTCTGGATATCGCAGGTCGTGCAAAGCATTGCAAGTATCACCTCTTAATCCAAGCAATTGGATCCGAATCTTCCATGTAAAAAGCAAAAAAGAAAAAAGTAAACAAGAAGTCAAGGTAGGAACCCGTATCGATAATATGTACTAAGATTTCTCTCCGCATCTCTATTCACCTGTCGCTGTTCCTATCTTTCTTCCTCCCACCTTCTCTCCTTTTTTCCTTTTTTTGCTTGAATTTTACTTCATTCTATTCTACTCTCCATGCGCCCTAGTCGGAAGCTGTGAGCAGGCCATTTCTCAACTTCAGCCTTTCCGTCCAGGAAAAAAAAAAAAAAAAAAAAGGACTAGAAACTTTGTCCCCGAATTCCACTTCTGCCTTTTCGACACTTCTTCCCCTGTCTCCGTCCTCCAGTAGCGACGTGCAGCGAACCGCCGACATCTCACACTGGCTGCGAGCTTGTCGCCCTTTTAACCCACTTTCGCCATTCCTTTCGTTTTAACCGCCCAGATCGGACGTGAAGGCTATCCCCGAACCCCTGAACCGATATCGACGGATTGAATTCGCCGTATACTTCAGTGCTCGGAGATTTGAACTTTGACTTGATATTCGATTGTCGAGACTCGATCTATACCGAAGTATTTGTACACGGGTACATACTAGGTAGACATACTGGTAGATTGCTGTATCCTGCTGTAAGTAATGGCATAAAGTACCTGAGTGATCCGGGTATAACAGGGAAAAAAGAGTACAAAGGGCTGATTGGAAATGTACAGGGAAACCACCCAAAATGGCAACCACCCCCTCTTCGCGCGCGCCTACCGATGCGCTGCCAGAAAACGGCCAAACACTCAACGCGCGCCGTACCTCTCTCGGATTTCTCCGTCGTCCCAAATCCACCGAACCTCTCAGCGAACGCAAAGTCTCTGGTCGCAAGAAGATGTCCAAAGCTGAAAGAATGGAGGATGATCTGCGTCGTCAGCGCGAATCTTATGCGCCCCGGAATGCACCCCGCTTGCCTGATCTCTCGCCCCCTCCGCAGCTCGAGACATTTGGAGGTGATGAACGTGAAAGTATCCCCAGGGTCCCTTCTGTGCCTCGCCCACAGTCCGGCTCCGCTGCTTCTCCGCCTCTGAACTCGCTCGACCCGTATGCTCGCACCGAAAGCATGACCCATCGTGGCCGCTACAGCTACGCCAGCAGCGCCGTGAGCACTGTCAACAGTCCTCGTCGCGTCCGCCGTCGCAAGGACCCCACTCCGTACAAGTGAGTTCCCCCAATTGATATATACCCAGCTGAATGGCCTACTCATCATGAACAGTGTGCTGGTGATTGGCGCCCGCAACTCGGGCAAGACATCCTTCCTCAACTTTCTCCGCAAGGCCCTGGAAATGCCCCCGCATAAACACCCTTCACGCACTCCCGAGGAGTTGGAGGAACTTGAGAGCCAGTCCTCCGCCTACGAAGGATTCACCCCGCAATATCTGGAGACCGAAATCGATGGTGAGCGCGTCGGTCTGACCCTGTGGGATTCGAACGGTCTGGAACGCAACATTGTTGATCTGCAGATGCGCGGTGTCACTGGTTTCCTGGAGAGCAAGTTCGAGGAAACCCTTGCAGAGGAGATGAAGGTCGTGCGCTCCCCGGGTGCTAGGGACACCCACATCCACTGCACCTTCCTGCTTCTCGACCCTGTGCGCCTTGACGAGAACATTGCTGCCGCCGAACGTGCCAAAAATGGCACCTCCAAGCCCTCCGACTCCCCCGTGATTGGAGTTCTGGACCAGAACCTGGACCTGCACGTGTTGCGCACCATCCTGGGCAAGACTACTGTTGTGCCCGTGATCAGCAAGGCTGACACTATTACCTCAGCCCACATGACATATCTCCGCAAGGCGGTTTGGAGCAGCTTGAAGAAGGCCAATATTGACCCACTGGAGATCTTGACCCTGGAGGACCAGGAGGAGTACACTTCCTCGGAGAGCGCTGACGAGGAGTCCATCCACGAGGATGCTACCCCCGCCCAGGTGACTGAGACCGCGGAGTCTGCCGAGACTCAGGAAGCAACTGACGAGACGCACGAGACCAAGGAGACCCACGCTGCGGAGGAGGAGAAGCAGGCTACTCCCCTCGTCCACGACTCGTCCTCCAGCCTGAAGTCCAGCGCATCTGTGCCCGCCAACCCAAACGTGCCATTCTCGATCCTCTCCCCGGATCCCCACTCTCTGGCATCCGGCGAGGAGCCCGTTGGTCGCCGTTTCCCCTGGGGTTTTGCCGATCCTTACAATGCGGAGCACTGCGACTTTGTGCGCCTGAAGGATTCCGTGTTCAGTGAATGGCGATCGGAGCTGCGCGAGGCCAGTCGTGTGGTCTGGTACGAGCGCTGGAGAACCAACCGCCTCAACCGTAACGGTCAGCCGGCGCCTCTGCCACCTAAGCAGTACGGTAAGCAGTACGGTGGCCGCATGGGACCCATTCGCGATGGCCGCCGCACGCGATAAGCGATTGTCTTGTCCCTCAAGCACTCTGTATCTTTTCTCGTCTGTTCGCATAGCTTGCCATTCCGCACATACCCCGATCTTCTTCGTCTTGTCTGTTGACCCCTTTTCTTCTCTTCTCCTGTCTTTCTTTCCAAGGTTCTGTATTTCCATTCCAACAAAACCTGTGATACTATCTCCATCCTGTATTCGAGCCAATGAAGCTTTCTATGTCTTTTGTGACATCCCTGGCCAATGTCTACGTAGATAGTACTTTGGTTCGTAATGCAACCCTTAGCGCCTTCTGCCCTACGAGCGGCTGAAGATCTCGTGAAAGACCAATGAGCGTTGGCTCTACGGGGTAGATATGGGGGCCATTCATGCGCTGCAGGATCACGGGCGCTACACTCTAAGGACTCGAGATGTTAATACGAGCTGAACTTTTCCCTCTTCATTTGCTCTCCATTTCTCTCTCGCTTTTTCCTGTCCGTCATGTCTACACTCTATGCGCAGTAGTGAAGCCTTGAGGACTACAAGGCTGCTTCATCCCACTCTGCTCTTTCCCCGCACAGATCAAGCTCTCTAGCTTGAACGAGCTTCTTTGTGCGCCCAATTCCTGAATTCCATGAGAACAAGCTCTATACTCTCTGTCATAAACACATCTCCAGATCCGGCACTGTCTCCACCGCTGGACCTTGGAACGCAATGTCGCTCCAGGTGAATGACCCACGGTCGAGCACCCGCTCCAAGTCCCCTGGTCGCAGCCGCAGCCGCGAACGCTCCCGGTCGCGCGACAGCCGAGTGCGCTCCCCTCTCGTGAGCGTTCTCGCGCCCGTTCTCCTGCAATTGAGATCGCCCCCAAGTCTACGAACCGAAGCTATGGTGCCGAGGAGGAGGCCGAGATTGAGCGCCAGTACAAGCTGATGAAAGAGGGCCGTCTGCGTGAACCTCGCAGCTCCCGCGAGACCGAGGATCCGCGCAGTGTCTCCCATGCCACTCGCAGCCCCGCCCGCCATGATGCTGCGCGCTCCGACTCGGATGATTCCAGGCGTCGCGATCCAAGTGCGGAGAAGTCGCGCCGTCGTGATGGCTACGAGCATTCGGAGAAGGGCGATGTGACGGTGGCACGCCCGCGTGAACACAGCCGCTCGCAGCAGCACATGACAGTGTTGCCCACCCGCCCGAGTGAGCGGGATCATCCGGACTCGGACTCGGAGGTGGATGATGGCTTGCTTTATGGTGATGTTCCCGGGAGCCATCCGAGCTATGCGCGGCCGAGCAGGTTCCAGTATGCGCAGCCGGCGAACATCCTACACTCCCAGCCTGGTGCTTCGCGCAAGCCCGCGTATCCGGGAGAAGGGTCTGAATGGGCGCCTGTCCCTGAATGTGAACGTCCAGGCTTCGTCCCGCCTGTATCGCAGGCTGGGCCGCCGTCAACTATGCCTGGGGGATTCCCCGCCTCGACATATGCTAACGTCCCCTCGACGATGGCGCCATCGTTCCCCATGCCGCAATATGCAGGTCATCAGCAGCCTGGCTACGTACCCTGGCTACGCGCATCCCTCGTCTGGTCCGTATACTGCGTCGCATTACCGCACTGCCTCTGCCCCCGACGCCACCTATCCGCCTCTTGCAAATTATGCCCAGCCGGGGCAGTTTCAGTATGCGCAGGTGGATCCTAACGTCCGGTATACTTCCAAGGCAACTCCCGTGCAGCCGTATACCGCTTCGGCGCATGCGCAGTTCCCCAAGCCTCGTGATCAGTTTTCCAATTCGCAACATCCGGATCAGCCTGGATACCCGTACAGGTATAGCAATGAGCCCCAATTTGTAGAAAGACCGCAGCCACTACCGTATTCGCAGCCACAGCCACAGACTCACCATGAGCCTCAAATTATTGAGATCACTCCCGGTGGTGGGCGCGGTCGTCCCCATAGTCTTTCTGTGTCGTCGGCGAATAACCTGGCGGTTGCCAGTCCTCATATGGGTCATGTAGGCCACCCACCAGCAAGTCCTCTGCTGGAGCCTTATCATGGCACCTACCAGTCCATATCACCCATGCCCTCGCCGATCATGATGCCCTCTCGTGACGATGACCTATCCGACTTCGAGCCTTTGGATGGCGGTAGCTCAAACTCGGAGTCGGGCCGTCGCAAGAAGCACAGCTCCAAGAGTGAAAAGGACAGTCCCCGGAGCAGCAAGGAAAAGCTCAAGGAGAAGGAAAAGGTTCGAGATGATCGCAAGGATGATAAGCGTCGCAGCCGACCATCTGGCCACCACCAGAGCGGCTCGATTTCGTCTGTGCGCGGCGATGCCGTTGTCCTGATCTCGCCAAAAGTTGATAGGAAGCGCGTATCATTCTACGACGCCGCATCAGACGCCGAACTGATGCAGTCCGCTCTCAATCACACTATACATATCGACAACAAAGCCATCATCCGGGTCCTGCCCCGTCTGACCAGCGACGAGATTCTCCTCCTCCGCCAGGAATACAAGAACAGAGTCAAGTTGCACGGCAAAGGCATCAACTTGGCCAAGCACCTGCGCCTGAAACTGGGCAATTCCAACTTCGGCAAGGTCTGCTATGCGACCGCTCTCGGCCGCTGGGAATCAGAAGCATACTGGGCCAACTGCTACTACCAAGCCGGCACCTCACGTCGCGAACTACTCATCGAGTCGCTCATCGGCCGCTCCAACGCCGCCGTCCGTGAAATCAAGGCCTGTTTTCGGGACAGCCGCTACAGTGACAGTCTCGAGCGGTGCATGCGCGCCGAGCTACGCGCAGACAAGTCCCGCTACGCTGTTCTTCTAGCCCTTGAAGAACGGCGCCAAGATGAGCGCGAACCCTTGGACTCCAGACTAATACGCCAAGACGTCTCGGATCTGCACCGTGCCCTCGTATCCAAAGAGGGCGGCGAGACGGCTATGATTAATATCATTGTCGTGCGTAGCGACTCCCACCTGCGCGAGGTGCTGCGCACTTACGAAGCCCACTACGGGCAGAATTTCGCCCGTGCCATGATCGCCAAGTCGCGGAACCTGGTGGTATGTACCTGTAAGCCCCTGCTTCCGTATAACACTAATAATGAAATAGGGTGAAACACTCGCTCACATCCTAAATGGCGCTATCAACCGGCCCATGCGCGATGCCCTTCTCCTCCATCAAGCCATTCACGAATCCCACTCGGGTCGTGAGCGCTCAGAACTGCTTATTTCACGTCTTGTCCGGCTGCATTGGGAGCCGAGACATCTCGAGCTGGTCAAGTCGGAGTATCGGAGACGGTATAATGAGCGTCTGGAGGAGGCTATTGCGGAGGTGATGGCGTCGACTGGTGGGTCGGAGTGGGGGGAGTTTTGTATTGAGCTTGCGCGCAACTCGTAGGTTGGTGGTATCTAGTAATGTTTAGTATATATGAGGGTTTAGAGCGAGTTTGGTAATGTAGTAACTACCTATTTGGAATATTCCCGTTATCTGGACTATACAGGTTTTCAGTGTTCCACGGTTGTCTGTGTACCTGAAACAGATGAGACCATGAACTGGAAACCTGAATGAGCTGGATCTTGGTAGATGTAAATCTGACACCCAGACTCAACCTCGACATATGTAATATGCACAATGAGAGAATTGTCTCATGCAAGAGCAGTCTACCTAGTCTCTCGTGCTGGTTCCAGAAACATGCAGATACATTGCATCTGTCCACGTTCTGGTCTTGGATGGCAGCTTGCATTGGCAAGGGGTGCAGTGAGACCAGCGCATGGAGATTTGTGTATGGTCTGGTTTTGGGCGTGGAAATGGCCCGATTTGATATGCCCAACCAGGGTGCTATTGTGCTGAGTAGAGTATACTTATTCGTGGAGACGGTAGGTAATGACACAGGCTTTTACTAGGTAGTAGATGCGATGTGAATATAGTGGATTGTATGTGGATATTATAGAGTCCTGGATTACTTTGTAGGGTTGACTCGGTGATTATACTAGCCGTGTTATACTCAGTCTCAGCCAATCAAACATGTAAACATCACTATTTTTCCGCCAACCGGCTGATATCTTAGTGCTTAGAGGTCATGGATCCCGAGAGGAACTGATGGATCGTACGCCGATCATCAGCCCATCAGCAAGGAGATCCGATGGTCCCACTTGATAGGCTGTGGCTCTGCCGTGGTGGAGTACTCTATACTTGCCAACTGCTTGGAACAGACGACCACCTTGAAAGTACACAGTACTTGCAGTGTAGGGATGGATTTCCCTGCAAGGAGAGCAGTCTACTTCTGCAGGTCCCCGAGGTTTGCTTTTATTTATTTACTTAGTGATGTGCGAAGACGAGAAGATGAGAAGATGACATGAGATGAGAGAGATGAGTGATGAGAGACCCAGGTGATCGTCCTTCCCCGCAGATTTCCAAGTTCGCAGATTCGCTAGTTTCCGTATAGACTTTATACTTCATTGTGTTGGTGTCGCATGATGCCATCAGCTCTTTCCTTGGCTGTGGCCACTTCACTTCACCGCGACTCGATTCTTGAATGAACCATCACACTCATTTTTCCATCCTCTTTATTTGCTACTGTGTGTTCAGTCACACGTCCTTTCGTTATAGAAGGTTGTTTCTGTTATTTCTACTCTTTTTACTCGCTCGGAGTCCCGGACCCATTCCCACACAGACCGCTGCTTGTTCCATGCGATACACCCATTCGACGGTTGACCTCTTCTGACCCATCTTCTCTCCTTTGGACTCACCAGGTAAAACCCCGGTCTCCACGCGCTTTCCCCCTCACGTCCAATTGCCCCGATATGGCCGAGCGCATAATATGCATCTCTTTCTCTGTCTCTCCCTCTCTCTCTTCGGGCACTGACGATGATCAGCCGACTTCGCTCAGGACTTCCACTTCCAATACATGCAGGTCTGCTGCTCCACGCGATCACCATCCCCATCGCACTAGTCCCTTTCCACTCTCTTTGCCGTGGGTCGTGGCAGCATTCTGGCATGCGGGCCCTTGTCGGTGTTTCTCTCCTTTCTTCTCCCTCGGGGCGCTCGACTATAAAAATGTCCCTGGCATTCCTGTAAACACAACGCAGATCCTTACCTGCATCTTGCAAGCATCGCTGCAGCTCAGCTATCGGAGCTGTTTTATTATTATTATTTTTTTATATTTCCGATCAGGTCAACTACAAAAAGGGACATGCTCCTCGGTTGATCCATTATAATCCAGCCCAGTCTTTTTTCGACAATCATTCGACCCTCGCCACGATGCAGCTGTCTCGCCTCGGTCTGCTGGTTGCTTCCTTTATTGCCTCCGTTGGAGCGCAATCGACCTTCACGCCCGCTCGACCCCCAGCTGCTCCATTGGCTGTCAAGTCGCCGTACCTGAGCACTTGGCTCACCATCGGCAGCGATGGTGGAGATGGAGGCTACCTCGCCGGCGAATGGCCTGTGTTTTGGCAGTAAGTCTAACCTTGTCAATTGCGCTGGTGATTCTGTCTAATATGTCGGCGCAACAGGAACCAGATCACCGGCTGGGCTGGTATGGTTCGTGTCGACGGTGAGACGTACACCTGGATGGGCCTGCCCGGCTCCCAGACTGTCAACCAGACCGCATTCGAGTACACGTCGTCCAAGACTATCTTCACCATGAACGTCCAGGACAAAGTGGAAATGAACATAACCTTTATGTCGCCTATCACACCCACTGATCTGAAGCGCCAATCACTGGTCTTCTCGTACCTGAATGTCGAAGTTTCATCCTTGGATGGTGGCGACCACGATGTACAGGTCTATGCGGATATCTCCGCCGGTACGTCGTTCGAGTACATACTTGTGTAACGTGTTTGCTAACCTGATTTAGAATGGGTGTCTGGAGATCGCAATGCCATTGCCCAATGGGATTACGGCACAACCGATAACGTCGCGTACCACAGGGTGTACCGTCAGACCCAATTGGCATTCTCTGAGAACAACGAGCAGGGTGAGTGGGGTTACTGGTATTGGGCTACCGATGCCACCAACGCCATGACCTACCAGTCTGGCACCGATAAAACCGTGCGTGGCCAGTTCGCATCGAAGGGTGTCTTGGCCAACTCGGGTGATACCAACTACCGAGCTATCAATGACAACTGGCCCGTCTTCGGCTTCGCGTCCAACTTGGGCACTGTCAACTCGTCTCCCGTCAGCACGCTCTTCTCGCTTGGGCTTACCCAGGACCAGGCTATTCAATTTGAGGGCGCCTCTGGATACGCTCCTGTTCCCTCACTATGGAAAAGCTACTTTGGCACCGAGCTGGAGGCCCTGTCTTTCTTCCACCATGACTTCAAGGACTCCAGCATCCTATCCAGTGCGTTCGATAGCCAGGTTGCCAAGGACTCCACTGCTGTTGGTGGTGATGACTACCTCGTCCTCACCTCACTCTCGGCTCGTCAGGCATTCGGTGCTACCCAGCTGGCCGGCACCCAGGATAAGATGTACCTGTTCCTGAAGGAAATCTCGTCCGATGGCAACATGAACACCGTGGATGTTATCTTCCCGGCTTACCCCATCTTCCTGTACTCTAACCCCCAGCTCCTCAAGCTGGTCATGGACCCGCTGTTCGAGAACCAGGAGGCCGGCAAGTACCCCAACGACTACGCCATGCACGACCTTGGGTCGTCTTATCCCAATGCCACCGGCCACAACGACGGCAATGACGAGAGGATGCCTCTGGAGGAGTGCGGTAACATGGTCATTATGACTCTGGCTTATGCCTTGAAGGCGAGCGATTCCGACTACTTGCACACCCACTATGACCTACTCAACAAGTGGACGACCTACCTCGTGGACGATGCCCTGTACCCTGCTAACCAAATCTCGACCGATGACTTTGCCGGATCCCTGGCGTGAGTACCAACGAGAGTTCCATTCCATGACCAAAAGGCTGACTAGCATGATTAGCAATCAAACCAATCTGGCTCTCAAGGGCATGATTGGTATCCAGGCCATGTCGGTCATTGCCAACCTGACCGGCCACAGCGACGACGCCGCCCATTATTCCAGCATTGCCCACGATTAATTTCCAAGTGGCAGGATCTAGCCATTGCCAAGGACGCCAACCCGCCACATACCACCCTGTCCTATGGCGATAACAGCAGCCATGGTAAGCCGCATTCCACAACCACCATAGTTCCAACCCTGACACTTCCCAGGCCTCCTTTACAACCTTTTTGCCGATGCCCAGCTGGGTCTAGGCCTGGTGCCAGACTATGTCTACCAGATGCAGAGCAACTTCTACCCGACAGTTGCTAACAAGTATGGTGTTGCCCTGGATACGCGGCACACCTGGACCAAGTCCGACTGGCAATGCTTCACGGCTGCCATTGCCTCCACCCACACTCGGGCTACCTTCTTCAAAGACTTGGCAACCTGGGTCAACGAGACCCCGACCAACCGCCCCTTGACAGACTTGTACGACAGCGTCTCAGGAAAGTATGTTACCTCCTTCAATTCCGTCCGCCACGACTATCGCTAACTTTTCCAGCTATCCCCGGAACACCTTCGTCGCTCGCCCTGTCGTCGGCGGTGCCTTTGCACCTCTCCTGGTGACATCCCCTTAAAATACCACATTCACTTCTTGTGCATCTATTCTTATATACCACCTTTCTTGCAGCCCATTTCCTCGCTTCGGATCCGTCAGCCACGCGGGCATGGATACTGATTTTGAAATGAGGTGTGGCTGCCGACCTTCGCTTGACTGCGATGGGAGGATAATACCCTTTTGTTTCGCGCTTGATACCCATCCTTGGAAACCGCTTTGCATGGCTTGTGTTGTGCTTTGATGCTTCTTTGGTTTCCGCTCGTTTTGTGGAGGTTGTCTTGTTGTGTATACCTATTGCATTTTAATGCATGTCTTTTACTATTGGAGTCTTGTAGGATTGTAGTATACTTAACTTTGCTGGATTCGTAAGTAGGGAGGGAGGTGTTATTCTGCTGAAGGACTAGAGACGAGTTTTGTAAAGAGCTTTGATTGAACTTTAATCGGACAGATGTGTTTGTCATTCTCCATTCTACCCTCGGTCTCTGTTATCCTACATGTCCTCTCCAACTCTATCACCCCATCTCTCCGTCCCATTTATCAGTCAATCTCCATGAAATGCCGACTGGCCTATGTTGCCAGGCTCACTCACACTGCTCCAAAAGGTTGACAATCCTTTGCTTGCAAGTATAGGCGGGTCACTCAGTCCATCGCAACTTATGCTAAGCACAAAGTGCATTCCACGAGATTTGTCGATGTCTGCATTTGAGCGCAGACCACCAGCAGCTCCATGGAGCTGGTATACCATCTGGTCCATAGCCTTCGAAGGACTTGTCTAGATGAATCGAAGACAAAGCTCAAATGGGACATCTAACCATTCACGTTCATTGCGGTACTCGACTTTCCGAAATCTCGGTTCTCTTTTCTAACCCGCCTGGGCTTCTAGATTCTATAGGAGAAACTCATTGCTAGATCCAATCACTTCAACCCCTGCCCAACCATGCATCTCCTCTCTGGACTGGGCGAATCCGTCGCGTGGACTTATATTTCTCACCTTCTTTACTCGGAATTCTCGTCCCAACCATCAAATGAGCGGATCAAGTCTAAGCGCGGGTCAGTGGTATTCAAACAATATTCAAACAAGTCAAAGCAAGACCTACCATAGTACAGCATCAGTCCCTCCAGGTGAACATCCAGTCGGATTCGCTCATCCACAGTATGAATGTTAAAAGTGCCACCAGCACGCGAGGGACTCCAGCGATAGATATTCTCAGAGAGAGACCAGTAGAAGCGCGTATCAGTGTTCCCGGTCATGATATCACCAGTCACAACAACAGTCGGCGAAGACTCGCTCTTAATAAGCGGGTTAGGATGCGACTCGAACACGCTGCGAGCAACACCCGCAAAACGAGCCCAGATCTTAGAGGTAAGCGGGTTGGACGGAGAGATCGGGGCTGGGGACAGGGCTCCGTTGAGAGGCCGCAGTACCAAAGTGCGGTCACCGTCCCCGCCGAAGAAATTGTCCTTGGTGTCAGCAACCGGGAAATCAACGTGCAGGGAAACATTGTGGCTCTTTGCAATGGGGCTGATGATGCGCACTGCACGCTCGCGCAGCTGGTCGGGTGTCATATGCAGTGCCACGCGGTAGTTCACGACAGCTGAGATCTTCTCCGGTAGAGCATTGGTCTTAACTCCGCCGCGGATCAGATCCGCTGCCTGCGAAGTCTGCAGCGTATACCGCACAGCCGGGCCTCGTGATTGCGCTACAGCCTCGCCCAGAGCCTCGGCATCACCTGCAGCCAATTTATCGGCCAGCCAGGGCTCGACGTGCTGCGGCGAGTACCGGGCCTGACACTCCAGCATACCATGCGACGGATGCGAGGGATCCAGACGGGGAGAGAATAGTTCCTGTCGCTCAAGCTGGTACAGGATCTCAGCCATGATGCCGATACCCGTGTGCGAGGGCGGAATCGAGCTGTGGCCGCCCGGAACAGCAAGTTCCATGACAAGGTCCAGACTACCCTTTTCACCGACGCCAGGAAGAGCATAGACTACCTCGGGAGAGCCCTCGAGGGACTGCAAGCCCATGCCGCCCTCATCGAGAATAAAATCGAAGCTATCCTTGCCGTACTTCTTTTCCAGCTCTGCGGCAATTGCGCCCGCGCCCAGGAACCCGTGGGACTCCTCGTCGAACCCGAACGCAAACAGAACGGTGCGCTGCGGATGCCAATCCTGGGCAAGCAGTTCCTCGACAGCGGACATCAGTCCGATGAGCACGTTCTTGCAGTCGCTGGATCCACGGCCCCAGAGCCATTCCCCATCGAAGTAGCCGTCAAAAGGCGGGTGAGTCCAGTCGTTTGGATCATCGATTGGCACTACGTCCTGGTGGGCCATGAAGAGGATGGGCTTTCGTGTGGTATCAACGCCCTCAAAGGTGAAGACCAGACCGAGTCGGTTGATATGCTCGATCTGGGCCTTGGCGTGTCTGCAATTAACCGTTACTATCTCTGAATGGTACCAAGTTGAGCCAAAACATACACCAGAGGGAACATCTCCTTCAGCAATTCCTGGAACTGCACCACCGGCTCGAAAGCATCGTCGTACGGGTCGTCCATGAAATCGCCAACGACCGTGGGCACCTGCACAGCCCGTGAGAGCCGCTTAGCCTGGCGGGCTCGAAAAGCACTGTCATTGAGGAACTTCAATGATGACTTAAACCCATCTTCAGGGACGGCGACCTTTGGTGCTTGAGGGCATATTTCTCGATCGGAGGGCTCAGCGGAATTGCGTGATAGCGACTCGGAGAAGAGAATCTGCTGCGCGGGGATGTTTAGCGCGAGAGTCGACGGCAGCGAGGCCAGCCCGAGCAGGGCGAGAGGCTTCATGATCAATTGAGTGTTACAGCGCTAGTGTTGAAGGCCTGGACTTGGACTTGGACTATAAGTAGTTGGGGTTATCTCCAACTACCTTATCTTCCCCTCTCGATGGCGGCCGCTGCCGCCGCTTGCCAATTGGGGCAAGGTTGGCTGGTTTGCCGATAGGTCGGTTATGCATGTTGTGATATGTGCGATACATACGCGATATGGGAGAGTGTGAGGTTACAATGGATGTGTTTACATTGGAGACGAGTTCGGGCCAAGGAAAGAGTGGTACCTGGACGGGTGTGGAACCAGGGAAGAAGCTAAGAAGAAACGTGGAACAACGCACGCGACAAGCGAAGGCTGCAAATTCGAGTCCCTCGAAAAAGGACCTCGGAGAGCTTTGAGCTATTTATGGCCCCGAATCATCCGGCGAATCTCCAAGGGGCAACTCAAGGGGGATCCACGGGATCCGCAACATGCGGAATTCTCCGTTAAGCGATGAAGCTATTCCCGAACGAACCAAGTGACGCAAGTGGAGAAGAGTTTCATCAGTGACTCGCGCGGTGCATCATCTCGCCGTCAAAGGCACAGCACAAGCAAGGCATCCACTCCGGGGTCGCCGATCAGGAGATCAATTCCAATGTCATCCAATGAGGCCTCCGCTCTACGCGGATAGGTTCAATAGAGCATTCCATTAGTGTTTCAGGTCTCGATTGGGGAACTTCACGATGTCATCGTATTCGTTTCATCCCCACAAACAACATGGGTCTACAGCCGAACCGATCTGTTAGCCCTATAAGCTGAGACATCTACAAACAGGGGCTTTTTCGCTCTTTGCTTCTCTTTCGTTCCATCGCTACATTCCTCATACTCACTATATATCCACTCCTTCATTTCCGTTCCTTCTTCCTATTTCAACACTCGCTACAATATGCATCTCCACCTACTTGCTACTCTGTCGCTCATCCTGCCAGCCTTGGCGAGTACCTCCGTCTCCCAAATCGGCTGCTACTCCAGCATCCCGAACCTCAAAGACGAGGGCGAATACACCTTCCAGTCTCAAGGATACTGCGAAAATAAGTGCCAGCGCGGCGGTTTCCGCATCGCTGCTCTAACAGCCGGCAACCAGTGTCTCTGTGGTAACGAGCTGCCGCCCAAGTCCGCGCAGATCGACGACGCACAGTGCAATATTAACTGCGCTGGCTGGCCCGAAGACAACTGTAAGCTTCCAAAGCACAAAGGGAAGGAATATATACCTAACATACTGCGTATGAACAGGCGGCGGTCAAAATGCATACACAGTCCTCAGCACCGGCGAATACACCGAAGTCTCTGTCTCCGGCTCGACTGGGACTGCCTCCCCGGCTGTCACCGGCATCATCGTCGCCCCGACTAATGTCGATCCCAAGTCTGTGCCCACCGGCATCCTGACTGCGCCGGGTTCAATGGTCTCCAGCGCCAGTGCCAGCGCTAGCGATTCGAAGACCGCGTCTGCTGCTATTACTTCTGTGACGACTACTGCGTCGCCATCGCCTACCTTCAATGCTGCCAATGCGCTGCATGCAGGGTCGTCGGTTATCGGTGCTGCAATCGCTGGGCTGGGTCTGCTCCTGTAAAGTGCGGGTTGTACTGTACTATATCTTGTATACTGCACTGGATTCGTGGGCAATAATTATTAGAGGCATGGGCTCAATTGGGGTAGGGGGAAAGCGATCCGCTGGCGGATGGCTTGGGTGTTTGGGCTGGTTAAGGGCTGGATGAGTCTTTACGTTCGTTTCGAAGATTCAATGAATGTAGATTGAACATACCTAGCGGATTTCCTCTGCTTCTTGGCTTTTTACTTCCGTATTAGTGCTTGTACTTTGCCGCTTTTACGGCCTCCCTAATTGATATGCATCTATAGCTGATGTAGGTATAAGGGACCCGGAATTGATATGTGATATCTTGGTTGCCGGCTACCCAGGTGTACCATCTTGGGAATTCCTTCCAATATACGGATGTTTGGCAGCGCCAAAGCATCGCCAATACAGGCGGACCACCCTGCAGTATCACTCCAGTCATGCATTTCGACGAGGTGGGACTATTCGAGACAAATCCACCCTATGCAATCGAGTATCAGCCGCGCCCTAAAGCTCCAACTAGTAGAGACGGTGAGAGGAACGAAAAGTCTGTTTCGAGGAAGCTCAGTCAAGACCCACAGCTCCTGTGGGTATTGATGATCAGACCAGGAAAGAAGAGAAAATTGTCCGAATCGGTATCTTCATGGATAGATCAGATCGAAGCTGGAGATCTGCCTGCGTATTGTACGCTATCTGACAAGCTAACTCAGACGGTTCTGCAGATCTAGTTAAGACCCACCACTGCTGAGAAGCCCTATTTAAAGCGGGCAAATTCCCTTGATGAGCAGATAATCTTCCTCCGCATAGCCTTCAGCCATGCGTTTTCTATTCACACTCCTCGTCCTTGGCGCTACTTCCGCTCTGAGTGTCGCTGCCGCCTTGCCCAGCGACGTGCCCAGCGCAGCCTCTTGTGCTTTATGTCCTATCCTTTGCCGTAAGTGTAAATTACATGGATATATGCCTATTGGTATGGTTAACTGACCATTCCGCTGTAGAAGCAAAGTTTCAGTGTGGATCCTGCGACGACAATGGTACATGCGTATGTGATGCGACACGCATGCCACCTTGTGGGGGAATTCTTTGATTATGCGAGTTATCAGTTTCAGATGTGGAATTTTACAAGATCTTGGTTCTTCTAGAAACATGTCTGCATGGCCAGGGAAAGGAAAATTGAAGCTTGGTACTTCGTAGCGGATTGGACTTCGATATTCAGTAGATACATAGGTATAAGTATTCATTACCAGCCACGTCAATATGTACATTGAAAAAAAGTATTATTGTACAAGAGATAACAGCGAAGTCAAAGTTGGATCCTTCATCCAATGGGTATCCCGAACACCGAAAGAAAAAGAAAGGAGACCGAGCAGGAAAGATAGTCTGTCCACTCTCAGTTGCTCACATACTAAAAGTTTGGAGGAAGAGGCCATCCTTCCCTCAAGTATTGTTTTTTGATACTCCGTGCCCGGTCTTTCATATTAACCTGACTGCGAGCCAATAACTTAGGGCCTCCGTCCTCGGCCGGAGTCAGCCTATCTTGTGCCTGGATAGTGGACCAGCGAGTCCCGTACCTCCCGACCAGAAGTATGAGTCGCTCGGTCTCCTCCTCAGTCCAGCGCCCAGTCCTGGGTTTGACGTGAAATGTCTCTGCTGGGATCTCTGCTGGGATGTTGTTCTGTGCCCAACGCGAGGGTGGGCGGCGTGGCTCAGGCTGTGTGGAAGCAGGTGGCTGGGCCTGACTGGACCCAGTCAGGTCTATTTGTGCTCGCTTCTCTTGGTGTGGATTCTGCGCTCGCCGCGCGCCGGCGTCGAGATTGCGCTCGAAGGGATCGTCTGAGTCTGGGTCTTCATCATCGGAATCGCCATCGACACGGCGACGCTTGCGTGTGCTGGTTCTGGCGGGGGCAGTGACTTCCTCGCGTCTCCGTGCGCCCTGGGTGCTGGATTCGGCGCCCTCACCCCATGACACTCTAGTGGCATTTGCCTGTCGATCGATGAAGGACCGGGGCTGTGCGGGCTGTACGGGCTGTGATGGTTGTGCTTCGCTCTGGGTGAGGGTATTCCACACTTCTAGAGCCGAGCCTAGTCGCGGGTCCTGGTGTTGGCTGCTCTGCTGTTGGGAGCTCTGGGGCTGGGCGCTCTGGGGTTGACTTTGGCTAGGACGATCGAAGAACAGGGTATTCAAGTCGGTACGCCTCATAACAGGACTGGCGGGCACTTCAGCTTCGGTCTGCAGTATGCCGAGATTCATACTATCATCATCATTCTCGAAGTTCAAGTCCCGATCATCAGAGTCGATGCTTTCGGCACGTGGGTTGGTCGGATGAGAGGGTCTCGACGGAGATTGGGGTCTCGGAGACTGAGGGATTTCGTCAGGGATCCGCGAAGCCGGCAAGTTGATGCTTGGCCATTCACTTGCAGAAGACTGTCGGCTTGTACGTTGGGATTCTATGTGTGACCGATCTTGGTTGTGACGTTCTGTCTCGTTGCGCTTCGCGAGAGAATTCTTCGCGAGAAGGTCGAGACTGTGGCCCAGGTGGCGTGAGCTGCGATGCGAAGTCAGTGCCGTGAAAATCCAGCAGGAAGGCAACATACATTGTTTTTTTGGAGGATTTACGTCGTTTTGAAGGCTTCGATGGTGACTTTGCGGGACGACTGGCCGGACTGGGAAGAACGACGGAGATCTGTGAGGCTTGGGGAGGGGAATGGTTGGTCTCGCCGATAGGTTCTTTTGTCCGTTGCCTTATTCGCTCTGGCGACGCGATGGTAGATGGCTCACGTTGAGACGTTTGGGGAAGGGGAAGATTGGTCTCGCTGAGAGGTTCCTTTGTTCGCTCTACCGACGCCATAATTGATGGTTCACGTTGAGACCCGCGGGCTTGTTGTGCTGGAGACTCGTGAAAATGTTCCACGGAGGTAAAAGCAACTGACTGGCGAGGCTCCGGAGATTCACTAGTCGCGCTCTCGCGACGCTCAATCTCCTTCCTCAACAGTTCCTCAACTTCGTCAACTTTCGGTTGCTGTTGCAAATCGAACTTGATTTCTTTGTCTCGTGTGAGATAAAGCGCGCGGTACGCTGAATGAAACGCGCCCAAGATGCACTTTTCAGATTCTGGATTTGAGCAGAGGCATCCTCGTTGAGCATGGCCAATTCAAGTTCATCGATGCGGTCAGTCACATCATCCTGAAAACGATCTGGAAGACGTCCATTCTCATCCTGGAAAGTATGTTCGAGGTTGAATCCCCGAAGGGAGCCCGGTTCGAGCTTTGAATCGGCGTCGACGTCCTCAAGCGCCAGCTCATCATAAAAGACCCCTCTCAGGATCGACTGCGGGTCAAAGTCCTTTTCGTTTTGGCGCCTTTCCAACTCCATGATGAAGTACTGTGTGCGAATTTCAAGGGCGAGCTCAAACGTCTGCTTCTCGGCAGTGCTCGCTCCGATAGGCTTGGATTGTGATCTTTTCACTATAGCGTCCATGAAAGGAGCAGGAAACTGATTCTCCAGACTTTCGATCGCGTGCCGAGGAGAGTGGGAGCCAATGGTCGCCAGAAGCACATCGAGGGCTAGCCGCGCACAGTTGGCCTTGTGTAGAATTGGCGATGGGCTCCATAGATTCCCAGTGTCTTCGAGTTGCACTGAGGGAATCAACTCCTTGATTTGCGCAACATCTATAAAAGGGTTTTCGCTAAAACTCCTCATTGCACTGATAAGCTTGTGGGTGGCTGGTTTCAGGCGTTTGTTTTGAGTGTTCCTTGGGTTGGTGAGACGCTTCGCAGCATCCACAATGCTCTTCGGATCAGCAGCATTGGTAACAAACATGTCCATCAATCGGGTGGCGGCAGACTGAAGATCAGGAAGTTCATCCACCAGGACGATGGGATCAGCCTCGACATCTTCAAATGAGGAGTCCTGCGGCAGAAAAGTGGTACCGGAGATATTGCTGTTTCCCTCTCGGTTTGCTGGTGACTCGGGTATCATAGGAGTGTTATACTTGGATGTAGGTGTCTCCTCCGCCACAATGCTCAGTCCTGAAAAGGTCAGAATGTTGCATTCATCTCAGCAGCATCAAGCGTAGTGGAAATGAGAGATAACCAAGGAAATCCAGGGTAACAAGTGGGAATAAGATCGAGTGGATCATCACATGCATAGATACTAGCACGGTCGCGCATGTTTTGCCAAGGCTCGGGGTAAAATGAAAGACGTAACACTTACGATTGCTCCCGGCTTTCGCCTTACCAGCATCTCGTAGAGCGGCTGTTTTGCGAAATGCAATTCCAGACTGCTCCTCCAGTTCTCGACTCTGACTTCTTGTAACACGGCGTAGGGGCGTGGACCCGGGGACCACGGCGCGTGCCATCTGGGCGGTGTGCCAAGGTGCCGCTCTGTATACTCCGCGCGTTTGTTTTGGTTTCTTTCTCACAGCGGTCGTTTGGGTATGAAAGAGAATCGGAAGGCAACCAGATATACGCCAGCGAGTGCTGGGAAGGAGCTGATACGAGAACGGCTCAAGATGTTGTTTATGTGTGGGAAGAGCGGCAGCCCTAGGAGGTTAGGTTTAGCGATTGTGGATTATCATTATTCCGGGGAAACTAAACTGCTTTACATAATGTTGTTGCCTGATTGGTGCCTGATGACGCAAACCCCTAACCCCAAGCCCCTAACCCCTATCCTTGAAGGCCCTATTACGTAAGTACGCACGCGGGCCAATCTTATCTCTTATCTTATCGCCATAAGCTAGCAGTGGCCACCGTAGTGCATTTACCACTACTGGTCATTCACTACCACTGGTCATCAAACTGTATCAGAAGGTTGAAAAGAAAGAAGAACAGATTGGCTGATAGGATGCCCTTAAATACCATGAAGGCGGACGACAAGGCATGTGACCCAATATGGCGGCAGAACTGGAAATGGCACCCTCGATGCCGGAGGGGTATGGTTTTACGAGTTGAGCGATTCAACGCCCTCTCCCCTCGGTATCTGCCATCCCCAGATTTTAGCCGCCACCTACCCCCGCCTTCCAAAGTTGGCCATGGATATCAGGAATTATCCAAACGCTCCATTCTTCCCTTGTAACTCATCTGCCCCGATGAAATACACAGAAAAATTATCCGGAATCATGCTGTGACCGAATTGGCAGTTCTGAAGCTATTCCCAACACATGCATTAATTGTCATACATTGTACGATTTTGGCCATTTCCGTGTACGTATTATTAGGAACCACCAAATGCTCCATTCTTCCGTTGTAACTCCTCTGCTTCGCTGAAATGCACAGAAAAATTAGAATCATGCTGTTCCGGAACTGGCAATTTTGAAGCTATTCCCAACACGTGTGTAACTGGTTGAAACCTGTCCTTCCTACTAGGCTAAGACAAGCCTACCTAGGTACTAAACTTACCAAAGCAATCCTAAACCCACGACCGCATGACAAAATACGTATATAAGTATGTGGGAAAATTGAATGATCGAGCATTCAATTTGACTTGGTCTTTTGGCCCAGAGGTAAAACCTCCGAACCCACACGGTTGGTTTGACCCGTTTCACAACACATGCGTCAATATCATATTCATTGTATGCTTTTGGCCATTTCGTGGGCCAGACACGATATTATATCTATTAAACAATGCTATGTCACAAGCTCATTTGACTTTTTACACCACCCCAAACTTTGGAGATAATTCAATCGCCAAGATGCTGCTCTAGAAAAGACCCTCAATCAGATAAATGACGCCAAATAACAGGAAGGCAGTTGCGCCTCCAAGAGTAACTGTCATGATAATCAGCTCGTGAACAGGACAGGAATTGGGGAACCGCAGGTAAATTTGAAAACATACCGACACGCATGCTGACACGGCCAGCGATGGCACGTCCGCCAATGACGGCGGCGGCAGTACAAATGCCATGGCCGATGGTCGCTCCAATTGTCACCCACCAGTAATCCTGACCGGCAGCCATGGCAATGGTGGCGATCTGACTGCGGTCACCCCACTCACCGAGGAAGGTCATGGCGAAAGTCTGCACCCACGCCGGGCTGAGGAGAAGTGAGAAGAGGTTGCTGACGCCGACCATGAAATCGTTCCAGCGCTCCTGGGGACGGGGCGATGAGCCACGCGACGAGGATGAGGAGATGCTTTCCGGGGGCGAAGGCAGACGGTTGGCCGAGCCACGAGACTTAGGGCGACCTCCAAGACGGCCAGCTTCCAAGTTGTGAGGAGTGACCGAGGAGCGGCGACGGCCCAAGCGCAGCTGTTCCTGTTCCTTTTCTTCCAACTCTTGCTCGACCTCGCGCATCTCCTCTCCAACGCCCTCATCGGGTGACATTTCGCGACCCTCCTTGAACATCTTCGCACCGAAGACCAAGAAAAGAACGGCGGCCATGAATTTGGTCACCGACTTGGGGATCAGTGTCGGAACAGCATGACCCAGAATCGCGGAGAGAACGGTCATGACAGCCAGAGCGGAGAAAGCGGAGGAGAACACAACAAGGCGGGGGTGTCGCATAGCCATGAGTGCTGCAACGAGGAAGGTCTTGTCGCCAATCTCGGAAACGACGATCATGGTGAATGAAAAGAGAAGGGAGTGTAGTCCGTCGCTAGCTTCTATCGGGCTTGTACTTTGTCCGTGGGTACTCGATGAGCTAGAATACGAGCCTGAGCCCGAGCCAGTCATGTCGTGCTCAACGGCAAGAGGATTGTCTTTAGCCTGGGAAGGCGACTTGGGATGGGGAATATCGTGGGGCTTTTGGGGGAGATCGGCGGGTTTCTGTAGAAAGTTGTCAGTATCGCAAGCTCTAGCGGATCCTCCTAAGTAATGTATCTATTACCTCCAACATGCCCAAAGTCCCGGCACCCTCGGCAGTGCGACCGCCAGTGCCAGGTGCACTGTCGCTGTCCGATGGTAGTTTCTGCTCCTCGCTATGCGGCAGCGGGGGCGCTTCCTTGGGACCACCAGGCACCTTTTCCGCGTTGTACTGGTTCTCCTTCTTTTTCTCCGAGACACCACCCTCAGTACCCCGGGTACCTTCTCTCGGGCCTGCGCGGTTCGGATCGTCCATCACACCGTTGTTGGAATGCGGGATGATTTTCCCATCTTCAGTGCTGAGGTGCTCTGACGACGGGATTTTGGAGTCGTACTTCGTCGAAGCCACGTCAATATCGTCACTGGCTTTGGCGCTTTTTCGGTCTCGCTCTGCGCCAGTTTCTACCCACGGGCCCGCATGTGGCCTTCCATCTTTTCCATCCACTGGGACGTCCTGCGCTCCTTTGGCGACGTTGCTGGAAAGCGAGTCGGGATCCACATAACGCGAAGTGAGGTCATAAGAGCCTCGCGAGGCAGAAGGGCTCGCTCTGCTGCTCGAATTGATGTCTGCCGCTGCTGAAAGGGCGGGAAGGAGGAGAAGGATCAACGGGGACGATAGGTGAATCTTCATCGTGAATTGCGGTTTCTACCGCAGAACGAGCGACACGCCGGGATTCCGGTCGGAGAATTCGATTTTGAAGAAAGATCGGTCCCTTGAGTGGTGACTAGGATGTCGCGGCCGGATTTGGTCGGAGAAGTAGAATATGAAGGATCCCAATAAAGCCAACGCGCGAGGAGGCAACGGAGTTCCGCGTGTGTGGCGAGACCGTCCGGCAAACGGCGGCCGGAATATGCGAAGAAGAGAAATTGAATATTAAGATCGATATCGTAAAAAAAGGAACGAAGAGAAGATGCAGCGGACGAAGAAGCTGTTGTGTTGTTTCTGCATCTGCAAAGGGGGTCCACGTGACCAATCGCAAGCGGTGCAAATTAATGCGTTGATTGGTGGGTCTACACTTCCTCTTTCATTATTGCGACAGTAAGATCAAGAGGTGTCTATAATAGTTTGTCAGGATAGCTTTCTCAATGTTCTTATCTGACTTAGAAAGGGTACTACTAGCCTTTCTTATTATTTACTCATAATCAAACTTACTATCTCTACAGATTATTTATTATAAGACCTCTATATATAAAGTCCGTAGTATACACCCCCAAGAGGATATAAGGCTGCATTGAACAAGGTGTCCTCCAAGTAGGGTGTCCCAGGGGCGATCGCATCCTCGGGAGAGCACGAGGTAATGAATTGACCGAGTTGAGGGAGGTCGTTCTGCTTGATGATGTTGACGAGGCGGTTTCTGCGCCTGCCGATCACCTGAGAGGGGGATTCCGGGCGGTCCAAGGAATTTAAGATAGGAGGGTTTCTCTCTACCATGATAATTCATTCCCCCTTTCCTCTTTCGTGTTGTCATTTGCGGGAAAAGAGAGTGTGTGTGTGAGAAAGGGGGAGATGGAAGAAAAGAGAGGGGAAAAAAGCAGATGAAGTGGGGAAAGGAGATGGTTTGATTAAAATCAAATATAATCTTGTGTGAATCGTACTCCGAATAGTTAGTTATGAGCCTGGTTCGTAGTATCATAGACATCGGCTTAGCTCGGCCGCAGGTATGTCAGTGTCTAGTAGGTATCAGGATTAACACACCCACGCGCTGAAGATCAGATCAAGCAGTCCCACCGCTATCTTCGAACCAGTTTTACTCCCTGCGCTAACAGCTTAGGACCTGATCGATTGCCAGCCATCGTGCGAGGATGAAAACGCCATAAACAATGGATAGATTAGTGCGGGCCATGAGAACCATGCTATATGGACTCGAATGCCTCGCGTCTTCGCAGTATCACGGCTCGAAGGAGTCATGTGAGACAAGCATCGGCTTTTATTTGGATGGATCAACTCTCCGACTGACCGAATATTCGAGTGACGGATCAACCATCGATCTTGAGCCATGACGACACTTGCAGCTTCGCGCACATGGTAAGACAAGGTTGACCCCAGGAATATTCGATTGTTTAGCTCCACCTCACGACTGGGCAACTGCATGATGACGGCCATGCGCAGTCAGCCGAGGTGACCATACCTAAATCAGGGATATCATCTGAGCAAAAGCAACACAAAGCCACCCCAAAAGTAGGAGAGGAAGGGACATAGCGTGTTGAGAATAGATGCTGGAAAGAGGTCGTTGCATACCAACCAGAATCTGGGGTCAAAAATGGCCAACTGCATTCAGTTTTAACTTCACCGCGTCCGCCACTCATGCAAGCCCAATGATTTTCGCCATGCGATCGCCTTATCTTGCGCGCACAGGTGGATTCGGGGGATTTTGACTGGACCAGTAGGATGCCCACATGCTTGGGCGGCAGGTCCGGCCGAAAACGTGCACCTATCGGACTGCGATATTGCTGGATGCAGCTTTGTATATGCAGAGCTCTGTCCCTCCTCTCTGCGGGCCACACCTTTTCAATATGCGACGACAACAAAGGTCTCTCAAATTCACGCATCACACCATACAAAGGAGTGATCTATGAATCATTATCGAATCAAAGTCTCGGGTCAGGTATGAGTGGGCTATCTCTAGACTCACCGCCTCGGTAGCGGGTCCACAAGAAGACGCTGATCTCATGGTTATCTTGTCATTTGACATCCTCGTGTCTACTCTCGTGCTATTTATTGATCTCTGCTACCCCTGATATATCTTAATATCTTAATATTTATTGCCTTATCCCATCAGCTATGTCGTGGATTTTTGCTCCCTTGCCATTGCTTAGCTTCTATCGCAAACGCTGATCGACCCTGAAATACGACTTTCCACGACCTATCCACGACCTATCCACGACTTAGTCACAAGCGACTCGACACACATCTTTGAATTCACGGGCGGTGTTCATTTCTGTTTGGTGGCATTTTGCAGCTTCTCGACCTACACGGCCGGCTTGATCCGTGCACCTTAGATGTAAGCCTTCTGCCGACCTATTTCTTTGAGCTTGCCATGAAGTGTCTAATATAGCTTTACTAATACCCCTCCCCCTCCATAGTCTGTTCTATTTCTGGCTCGATACTTGCATACACCACTTTGCGATCATTTGACATGGAACCATCCAAAGATTCTCCGATGGGTGAGACAAAGAGTCAGAATAATACCCCGCCGCAGGCGGCGACGGCACGCTGGGGACGCTTTTTCAGAAGAGGATCGAAAGGCACCTCGGAGGGCAATGAGGAGCCCACGTATCGCGCAAAGTCAACTCTGGGCATTCTCAGTGACAAGCAGACTGACGAGGTACCTGGTAAGTAGCATGTACTCAAATCCATCAACAAGCTCTTGGAGCTGACATATGGCCGGTGCTGTCCTGCAGGAACTATTCTTCTCCTTTCAGATCATCGCAATGAACCATTGGGCATGAGACACCAACCAGAACGCCATTCGACTTCTTCAATCCCCTCCACCTACGCAGCTTCACGCTCTTCTTCACGATCTAGAGCACCACCCCAACAGAAGAAAACAGCTGATGGGCAAATATTACTAGATCCACAGCCAGACGAATCTGTCAATGACCCACTCAACTGGCCTGTGTGGCAGCGAGACAGTGCATTGATCTCTCTTGGACTGTATTGCTTGATAGGAGGAGGAATGACACCCATATTGGCTGCGGGGTTTAGTAGTGTCGCAGCTACATACGACGTATCCAAACAGCAGGTGGCTCTCACCACTGGTCTATACATGCTGGGTCTGGGTATCGGATCTGTGATTATGTCTCCAACTGCGATCCTATTCGGAAAACGCCCTGTTTACCTCCTCGGAGCGATACTTTTTATCCTATCCGCAGTGTGGTGTGCACTGTCGCCCAATTATGCGAGCTTGGTGGTAGCTCGTGTATTTCAAGGTATTGCTGTCAGTCCAGTTGAGTGCCTGCCCTCTGCCACTATTGCCGAAATCTACTTCCTACACGAGCGAGCATATCGTGTCGGTGTCTACACATTGTTGCTACTCGGCGGAAAGAACCTTGTCCCACTGGCCAGCGCTGCCGTGATTGGAAACCTTGGATGGCGCTGGGTGTTTTGGATTGTTGCGATCATCGTTGGAGGGTTCTTCTTCTTGTTGTTCTTCCTCGTCCCGGAAACCTTCTGGGACCGAACTCCTCACCCTCGCACTCGTCGCTCTCACAAGCGCCCGCATGCATATCGCACCATGTCTGACCTGGTCAGTCATGGATTCACCGAGGTCGTCAACAGCTTCCTGACGAACCGACAGAGCCAAAAGAAGATATAGATGACCCCCGACCAATCAGGAAAAACAAGAATGCGCATGTCGGGTTTGCCGAGGATGAAGCCGATAATGAGAAGCCGCACCTCGACGATGGAGCAAACTTCGGTATCTCGCAGGCACCTCTTACCGAGGAAGCCATTAGTACAGTTCCTGTGGCCCCAGCCGTGGAGAGAGATGACGGTCTTCTTCGCCCGCCCCTGGCAGTCATCTCACCTCCAAGCCCAGGCGACATGGAGGCAGGTCGAAATGTCGCTCTCTCGCCGGCGCGCAGCGAATCACATTCACCTGGGGCCATCACCGGATCCATGCAATACACGAACCGGCTGCGCGAGCGACCGAAGATTCCCTATACCCAGCAATTGAGGGTGTGGAACGGTCGAATCGCCAATGATCCCTGGCTGAAGATTGCAGTGCGACCTTTTATCCTATTCGCCTACCCGTCCGTGCTGTGGTCGGCGACCATTTACTCCCTTTCTGTCGGATGGCTCATCGTGCTGTCCGAATCCGTCGCAGTGATTTTCGAAGGATCAGACCACTATAACTTTACTGCGTTGCAAACCGGCCTCATCTACATCTCGCCGTTTGTTGGCGGCTTGCTTGGCACTGCCGTGGCCGGCAAAGTATCGGACATTGTTGTGAAATTCATGACCCGGCGCAATGGTGGTATCTACGAGCCCGAGTTCCGCCTGGTGATGGCGATTCCAACTGCACTCTCGACGGCTGCCGGGTTGATGGGATTTGGCTGGAGTGCACAGCTGATGGATGCATGGATCGTGCCCACCATCTTTTTCGGCATGATCTCATTTGGTTGCTGTCTTGGTAGCACAACCGCCATTACCTTCTGCGTGGACAGCTACCGTCAGTACGCTGGCGAGGCACTGGTCACACTGAATTTTAGCAAGAGTATGTTTCCCCTTCGTATCTTTTCAATGCCTATTCTAACATGGAATCTAGACGTGCTTCATGGCCTCGTATTCTCCCTATTCATTGTGGACTGGCTTCAATCCGATGGTTCTCGGACAGTGTTCCTGGCCATTGGTGGGATCCAAATCTTCTTCTTGCTTATGACTATTCCGATGTACATTTATGGCAAGCGGGCTCGCATGTGGACAGTTCGCAAGCGCTTGATGGAGCGATTTTGATCTGCATGAGTCGAGGCATTTCTACGAAGTTCTGTTGCATGGTTGACTATGATTGGATTTACATAGAATTAAGCGAGATCTATTTCAATGCATGAATTGTATTCATACGTCGGTGGCGTCAGTAGCACCTACTCCATCTGCGAACCACCATACCTAGGTATCTTATGAGAATCATCATCTACTGTACTGCGTACTGCAGTTCGATGGCGGAAAAGTCATGAAGCGGAGTCGATATCATTCGATGTTATTGGATGTATAGTTGGGGCTTAATGCCACACACGTATATTTTGCCACCGCCACCACATTTGGTATGCGCCACGGATCAAGCCCAAGCCCTACAAATGAGTAATCGGGAGTACTAACTTTAGTTAGTTAGCTATGTTACTCCACCGACAAACTAATTAGGTAGTTAACTAGCATAACTAACTAAATGGGCTAATGGATTGGGCACTAGGTGTGCCCAATCTGGAGCATTGCATAGTGAGGTACAGTACAGAACTGCGTAGTTATATGTATACGAACTATGTTGACCCAACAGTCAAACCAATTTGGGCATTGTGAGCAAAAATGGAATGATTGTGTGCTCAACCAACATGCCGAGATTCAAATCTCCAAATCCCCACCGCTAAGTGTGCCGATCCAGTCCCACCGGCCCACCTGGGCAGTTTCTTCTTCCACACACTCCACCATCCCTCAACGCCTCAGTTCAACATGATTCATCCAATGACAATTAAGATCGGTTTCGCCCCCGGCAGATGCACGGATTTGCGCTCCTCCCCAGTCCCGCGGGCAGGGACACGCCCCCTGGTGCGGTCGTGGAGCAAAGGGTGCACAACTGATCGAGTCACAACACACGAACAGCTCCCTCGGAGCTAATCAGATCGCCAGGACCTTTTTCCCTCCGTGTCCCCCACCTGACATGAAGAGATTCCCGCGCTCCTTCTTCTCTGTTTCCCGTCTCACATCCCTTCTTCTGGTGGGTGCAGGTGGAGAGGCGCTTATTCTGGGTTTATCCGCTCCTTTTTTTTTCTCTTACAATATTTCCGGTCGATGACTGATCCTGTTGCGGTTGTCGCCTAACGCCCACCCGTTTTAAGCCCCATCCTGCATACTACTACCTTTATCCCGATTGAGCGCACTCAATATTTCGCGATTGCGTTCTCGCTTTTTGTGCTTGCGACACTACGGAGTCCGAGGATGCACCCCTGCATCTACCCTTCTTCAGCGCTAGCGGCAAGCTATGGAGGCTTCTTCTAGAACGGAGCAGAGCGTTGAGCACAGTACGGATCGCAGGGTGAGAGAGCTCTACCGTTACTATCATCCGGCCGGCCTCCCTGGTGTCCTCCCATCATGGCTACCTTCGGGCGAAGGTTCGGGCGAAGGTTCACCATCTAACAACAATGGTAGCTCAACTGCATCCCCGAGTGCAAAGGATGATTCAGCAGCTTCCAACAGTAGCGCCACTTCACGGCCGTCTACTGCGTCTGGACCGGAGACCTTGATCTTGGGATCGTCGAACAATACATTGACATCCTTTTGTCAACTGGCTGCGCTAAGACTTGATGTAGAGCGCGCGATGATCTGCGTGTTCGACCGAGATACGCAGTTTATCCTTGCAGAAGCTACGAAATCCGTGAATCTCAATGATAATTCCATCCACAAAAACAACGATGAGCTCTGGATTGGGAGTAGTGCGTCTAGAAAGGGATGGAAGTGCTGTGAGGTAAGTTACGGGTGACCTTGCTGAACCTTTCTATGACCCGGCCCCATTCGACTCAAAACGGCTTCGACTTCAGTGTGTTTGACCGACCGCGACAGGACACTGCTGCATTACCACCATCGGATCGCCAAGCTCCCACCTATCATCACCTCGTGGTGAATGACCTATCCGAAGACGAGCGTTATAAGAACTTGAAGTTTGTTGCCGACACTCCGAATTTCCGATTCTTTGCCGGGACTCCCTTGACGACCGAGAAGAGAATCAACTTGGGATGTTTGTTCGTGTTGGATACGAAGCCACGGGATGGACTGGGGGAGTTGGAGAAGGATACTTTGGGGTCTTTGTCGTTTTTGATCATGGATTATATGAAGATATGTCGCCAGGCCTCAGAAGGTCGTCGAGCTGCCCGTCTTTCAAGAGGATTGAGCTATTTTGTGGATGGAAGCTCGAGTTTTGTGAACAGTATTGATCCTTCGCGGGCCGGTAGCGGCGCGCGCTTTTCAGCGACCTCGCCAGCCAGCCCCAACCGTGTCAATTCAACGGATGAATACCAGGGCAGCAACGGCCCAGACAATGCATCTGAACCGACATCAAATAGTCCACCGAATGAGCAGTCTAACGGCAGCAACAGTCAAGGCAATGCATCTCAAGTCCCATCGAACAGTCCACCGAACGACCGTTCACTCAGCGCTGATACCCACTCGTTTGCCTCCAGCGCGTCGGGCTTGAAGCTCGACCATACGGCCTCTGGTGAAACGACTTCTGGAGTCGGAAGCTCATTGCCAGAGTGGATTACCAACAGTAGTCGCAATCGGCTGCCTCCGGATGATTCGCATGGAAATTCTTGGTGTTTTCGCCGAGCTGCAAACTTGCTTCGGGAGAGCCTTGATTTGAGTGACGATGGTGGTGTGCTTTTCCTGGAGGCAACACAGACTCCTTTGATGGATGGTGAAAGTGGTAGTGATTGCTCCATGAGCGACAAAAGTGGCCCTGCCACAGTTCTCTCGATGTCTACGAACGAGGACCCCTTCGCGCCACGAGCCGGCTCCATGGCTGCACCACCGGCCAGTGTGGACCGTACGTTCCTGCGCCAACTCCTTCGACGCTACCCTCAGGGCAAACTCTGGTCTCTCCACCGAGATGGGGTGATTTCCACCTCTGATGATGACGACCAAGAGCCCCGTGATAATCCGATCAGAAATCCGAGTCAGTCACCGCCAATTGTCCCACCAATCGACGTTACCAAATTGCGAGGCAGGCGGCGCAAGGCGGAGAATGAAATGCTCAACCAGTATTTCCCTGGAGCCACACAAATCATGTTTGTGCCGCTATGGAATGCTGTTAGTTCACAGTGGTTCGCAGGCTGCTTTTGCTGGACGACGGTCGAGACTCAAGTTTTTACATCCGCCGTTGAGTTGAGCTCTGTCCTTGGATTCGGGTCCTCCATCATGGCCGAGTACAGCCGTGTGGAGTCACTGATCGCAGACCGGCAGAAAGGGGATTTCATTGGTAGCATTTCACATGAGCTGCGCAGTCCATTGCACGGAATTCTAGCCGCGGCCGAGTTTTTGAACAGCACCAAGCTCGATGAATTCCAAAAGTCGTTACTCGAGACCGTCAATGCCTGTGGCAGGACTCTGCTTGATACGATGAATCAGGTTCTTGATTTCAGCAAGGTCGTCTCCCTTGAAAGGACGTGGCGGTCTATGAAACGAAAGAAAGAGTCTCCGCTCGACTTTAAAGGCACGGACAGATTAGCTTCTCATCTCGACACATACATCGTGACAGATGTCTCTATTGTGGTCGAGGAAGTTGTGGAGGGCATCTCTCTGGGTCTTGCGTACGGGCAGAACTCTACCGCGGCTGCCGACTTGCCGGTTGTGTTGTCCAGCAGCACACCCAAGGCTTCGACATTCCGTAACGTGGATGTGATTATCGATGTTGCCCATCGCGACTGGCTTTATCGCACGCAACCCGGCGCCCTGCGGCGGATCATCATGAACATCTTCGGAAACGCCATGAAGTACACCGACGAAGGTCGTGTTACATTGAGGCTCGATGCATCGAGTCATTCCGAAGGACGATCGAAGACAAGGCCTCGAAGATCTGGTCACGTTGACTGTTTCGGACACTGGCAGGGGTATTTCAGAAGAGTTCTTGCGCGATCGTCTTTATACGCCATTCGCGCAAGAGAATTCGCTGGCCGTGGGGACAGGACTAGGGCTGTCTATCGTTCGAAGTCTTGTGAAGGCCCTGAATGGAAATATCCGTGTCCGCAGTCGTCCTGGCGAGGGAACCATTGTTCGGGTGTCTCTGCCTTTGGCACGTCCCGTGGGTGAAGAAGATCCACCTGTTGAGCCTTTTGGTCATCAAATGCAGCACAACGATATACTGGCGAAGACTATCGCCCTTCGTGAAAAATATGCCGGTAAACGTGCCGCAATCTGGGGTACCGACCCCGACCACATTGCAGAGAACTCCACTTGGGCTGAGATCGGGCGTTATCTGACGGAATGGTTCAAACTTGAGATGGTTCCATGGCCGACCAATTTGCCGCCTGACATGCTCATAGTAGAGGAATCCGACTTGCCCGTGCTTCGCCAGACTGGACTCTCCGCGACATTGCCATCTCTTCTTATTCTGGCCGGCAAATCCTCGGATTACACTATCGCGAAAGGCGAATGGTTATCACTTGCATCTTCGGTGAACGTTATCCGACGTCCATGTGGTCCCCACAAGCTGGCTCGGAGCGTGATGAGATGTTTCGAGAACTCAAGCTCAACGGTTGTCAGTCCGGCATATGTCGCTGAGAATCCCATGGACATGCCCATTCGATCCGCGCCTATTCCCTCTGCGCCAGCGACTCCTATTGCTGTATCCTTTGACGACCCTCTTGAGACGAAATCGCCCCCGAAGGAGGTCCGCAGCCGGTCACCTTCGGTGACAGTCGCTTCACCTGATGCACCCTCTGTTATCTCTGCACCCCCGGAAGAGATTGTGGCGGCCCCTGTACCGCCACCTCTGGGAGAGAACAATACTGAATCCTCGCGGCTAGCGCGGATCCTGGTCGTTGATGACAACCGCGAATCTCATGATGACATTCATGAAGAAGCGCTCTCTCACCGAGCTGGAATCAGCGGAGAACGGCAAATTGGCTGTCGAGGCCGTCGAGCGGGTATCAAGTGGCTTTGATATCATCTTCATGGATATGTCGATGCCCGTCATGAACGGGTTTGAGGCCACCCGTGCCATCCGTGCAATTGAACGAGAGCGTGATGGCTGCGGGCCAGCCATAATCATTGCACTAACTGGGCTGAGCAGTTCGCGTGATGAATCCGAGGCCCTTGCTTCTGGCGTGGACATGTTCCTCACAAAGCCGGTGTCTTTCAGGGAAGTCTCGCGGCTGTTGGATGAGTGGGAGAAGGATGGGATGGAGAAAGAACGAAGGACTAAGTCATGATCTGCTCAGATGAAGGCTCGTTCGCTATGGTTCTGCCCTTTCCACCTCTCGCTCTGTCCATGTCATTCGTTTTGAATCACATCTTGCCTTCACTTTCACCGTTATCCCCTTAAAATACCCAGAATGCGAATGCATTCTGTTGCACTACATAATGCTATCCCGTCATTGGCCTGTCAACTACATTGATCTTGTTAACATAACATCGTCAATAGAGTCCAGACAATGTACGCGCTGGCTTCTTTCATTTCTCTAACCTTGTGTCCACCGAGGTCGCATGTTCACGCATTGGGCTGTATACGATTTGGCGTCTTTTTTGCATGACACACGATATGACCCGTGACGTTAGGGCCTGGTACCCCTTGGCCTGTTTTGCTTGGTGATGACATGATTGGAATTATCTCTGGCGTTTTCCTGTACACGAAGCGGAATGCGCGCTTTTACTTAATAGAAGAATACGGATCTATTAAACCGGTGAATATTGCTTGATCATGTTCCCTACTTGACTAGGTAACAAAAAAGTTGACATATACCACTGCTGCCGAGGCCCACCTGCGCCAATAAAAAATTCTCTAATGTGCTGCATTCAAGCAGAAAATGTGATGCCCGAGGTGTCAAAGTTACCCCTTTCAAGCCTATGGCCTCTTTTCTGCCCGCCAAGTTCGACCTGACTTTGTATCGTCGACGGTACTAGCGGGGTAACAGCGGGGTAATACTCCATCTTTCCCGAGCCTTAGACTACGCTCCGGGGTAATAATACAGAGATTTAGACTCTCCGAGGCAATAATATCAATATCACGGCAACCAGAGGTCCCGATATGCCGAAACGGACTGACTACATAATTCCTTTCAATCCCCCTTCTCCACAAGGAAAGTCGCCTTATACTCTACCGAAGTTGTAATTCCGTGGCTCATATTACCCCACTCTCCTACCATGACCTTGACTCAGGAGCCAAAGTTCAAGTCTATCGAGACGCGGCTATTCATCAATGGAAAGGTAATAGCATGGAGATGACCCCTTTACATACCTTTCATACTGACCCTGATATAGTTCGTGGAATCATCGGACGGGCAAAAATTCGATCTAGTGTCACCGACAACAGGTAAAAAATTCGCTGAAGGTATGGTCCAAAGTCAAATAGGCGTGGCAGATACTCATTAGTTTAATTCCAGTATCGGAAGCAAGCGAAGATGATACAAATGCAGCAGTTGCTGCTGCCAAGGCTGCATTCCCTGCATGGTCAGCCCTTTCGCCCGCTCAGAGAGGTGCCTACTTCAAAAAGCTAGCTGCGCTGATCATTGAATCCCACGATGAGCTTGCTGAGTTGGAGGCTATGTCAATGGGTCGCCCTGTCTCGAGGTACTTTGAGTCCTTCGCGGCCGCTGACGCATTCAATTATTTTGCGGAAAACGGTTTTCAGGCTCTGGGAACATCTAGCTTGAATACTCCCGGCTTTGTGAATATGACCATGCGCCAGCCCTATGGAGTTGCTGCTGCTATCATTCCTTGGAATGTCCCCCTCGTGTTCCTGGCGTCTAAGGCGGCGCCTGCACTGATCGCAGGCAACACTGTGGTCATCAAGAGTAGTGAGAAGGCTCCGTTGACTGTATGAACGCAATATGCACCGCATTGCAAATAGTACTATACTGACGAACTGCATAGTCTGCAAAATTTGCCACACTTGTGGAGAAAGCCGGCTTCCCAGCTGGCGTTGTCAATGTTATTTCCGGCCACGGTCAGACATCCGGCAATGTCCTATCCCACCACATGGATGTTCGCGTTTTGAGTTTCACGGGCTCAGGAAGAACAGGCCGTGCTATCCAGACTGCAGCAGCCAAGTCGAATCTGAAAAACGTGATTCTAGAACTCGGTGGTAAATCCCCAGCCATCATCTTCCCAGACGCCGACCTCAAGAAAGCAGCAGAGGAAACGAAGCACAGTATCCAGTGGAACAGTGGAAAGATGTGCATGGCCAACTCCAGAATATACGTTCACGAGTCCATTGCCTCCACGTTTATCGAACTGTTCCAGAAGAGCCTCGCCGAGGTTAAGATTGGTGACCCACTGCTCCCAGATACACACCATGGCCCCCAGGCAGACCACCTGCAGTTCAAACAGGTCCAAACTTATATCGAGGAAGGGAAGAAGGCTGGCAAACTTTCCATGGGAGGTGAGGTTTCCGAGAGCCAGGATGGCTTCTTCATTCCCCCGACTGTGTTCCTCGACATGCCAGAGACGGCACGAGTGACAAAGGAAGAGATTTTCGGACCCGTGGTCCTCATTAACACTTTCCGTGACGAGGACGAGGTTGTTGCCAAGGCCAACGATACTGAGTTTGGTCTCTACGCGGCGGTGTATACCAAGGATATCAACCGAGCGCTCAGAGTGGCGAAGAGGCTTGAATCCGGGACGGTTGGTGTCAACTGTACTAGCCCTACAAATGCGATGGATATGCCATTTGGTGGCTACAAGTCTAGTGGACTGGGAAGGGAGGCTTGGACCGTCAGCATTGATAATTACCTGGAGACGAAGAGCGTGCTCATTAAAGTTGAGGATCTTTAGCTCCGGTTATGCATCAGCAATATCGGAGTCCGATAGGTGCACGTTTTCGCCGGACCTGCCATGCAAGCACAATGTCGCATGTGGGCATCTTACGGTCAAAATCCCCACGTCCAGCCAACTGCGCAAGATAAGATGATCACACGGCGAAAACTATTGAGCACATGTATGAGCATTGATTAGCATACTGGCTACTTTTCTCTATTGAGAATCATGACTAGTAATACAACCATGCAAACATCCTATGACTAGTGATTTAGGGACATCAAATGAATAGTGATTTGGCCCTACTCCACCGAACTATAAAAGAAGGGTCCATCCTTGAGATTTCTTCCTTCCTTAGCTCATCCACATTGAAGATGCTTGTATGAGTATTGACCCTATTTTATGTGTCGATCATGCTACGTATGTGCCCATCAATTGCTGTTCAGGCTGTTGTCGTGTAGCCGAACAGATGACCTCGTCTTTTCCTGGGGGTCCTCCAAATGGCCCCTACTCTCGTGTCGTATCCGTGATTTCTGAGGCTGCCACGAGGGTTGTTAGCTCAACCAGAGCGAACCCGTCGCGAGTAATTCTACAATAAGTGATTGGATTCAATGCATGGCCGTGGATGAACTTCGACCCTGGCATAAGGTTATTATTTAAAGTTTGGATGGCAATCACCAACTTATGCGACTTAAGGACATCCCGGGTTTCCGCCCCAAATGTGCTAACCCGGCAGAAGTCGCACGTCACAATACTATCGATTGCGACGATAGCGTGCTCAGAAATCTACCGTAGACGCAAGTCATCGCCTCAGAGGTTTAACACACTCTTTCATTAGTTGGCGAGAAAACAGAGTCGACAGAGAGACGGGCCTGGCTCTCTTAAAGGACCTTACAGACGGAGGTTTCCATGCTACGCTAAGATACAACGACAAAGTTGTCTACGAGCGCACTGAGAAATTGTACCCATCAACCACAAACCGCCCACTCACGCCCACCTCTGTTTTCACTACCTGGCCCATCTTCTATGATGCCGCCTGTCTAGCCTGCACGCCCATCTTCCGGGGTCGCACCATCTCCGTACTCACCGACTGATCCATCCTCCAGAATGGTGCTAGCGCGCTTTACCCGGTCGATGTACGCGGTTTTTCGTCTAGTTCTAGTTCTTCTTCTTGCTTCTTTTCCCTAGCTTAGTTGTTTCGCTTATTGCTACTACAAATATACCATAATGAATGCGTTACATCATCTCTCCTTTCTGCGATATTTTCTCGGCTTGATTACATGGTTTTCAGTTTCTAATGATTCGCGTTGTATCACTGCTAGGGACTCCATCATGTACATCCGAAATTGCTGTGGCCTTGGGTACACAAAGGGCACTTTCTGGTGACGAAAACAGAGAAACGGATGACATTCTGATGTTCACGTATCATAATCCCATTGCCTCAAGCTGCGCAATTAGTTGAGGCGGCATCACATCCTCGGGTGACGGCCTCAAGGGGCGGGGAATTGAAGGACGACGCAGAGACCGAGCTATATTCCCCGTATCTTAGTGTCAATTCGCTTTAAGGTCCAAAACTGAGATATCCCAAGCCACATCAGAATCTACCGGGAAAGGCGTAATCTTACCTGCTAGAATGTCATCGACGGTTTGCCTTCTGACGACAGCACTTCGAGGTATATGATGGGCAATGAGATACTCCCTAGCAACACTCGCTTGGGCTGCTTCGGGGATTGACAACGAAAGTGCATCAACAATCTCCTGGGCGCGGAAGATAAAAGAGCCGTTAAGATCTGTCGTATCAATTTGAAGAAGGGTGCAGTTTCTGCTGCCAAAACGGGTATGCCTATCCAGCATCCAGTTTTCAGCATGTCTTCTCTGAGAAAAGAGCGAGATAAAAATGCTCCTGTACTCAGTGTCCCAGCTCAAATGCCGCTCCACTGCGTCACCAAACTCCTCGAGAGAGGTATCGTATTCTTCCTGTTCGTCCCCTGCATAATCATACGCCGTGAGTGTATCATCTGCCCAGAGTCCCTCATATAAGTCATAGGTCGTCATAGAATCCCCATATTGGACTCTGTAGAGAGTGCTAGGGACATCGGTTGGGAAGAGGCAAAATGTATTCATTACTATATGCCAATTGATAAAGCCTTTATAATGATTAGTTTCACTAAAAAGCGCTCGCCGATTTGCAGTATAGAACAAATTGTAGAATGAAAAGACGCCCCAAAACCCGGCGTTTTGAGGACTCTTAAGGGTAGCACCTCCTTAAGCCGAGAGGATCATGTCATTATGCACAGGGGGTACTTAAAGCCCATGCAACGCGGCCCAACCCCGCTTCTAATTCAAAAGAAAAACGTGCAGTACAAATGAACGGAAAGCCAATAGAAAGAAGAAGAAAATGATGGAAAAGAGTATGCACGCAGTCAGCGTGCGTGACGAACAATTGACCGGCAAACAAGCTTCAAGTATACAAACGAAAGCCTGAGTTCAGGACTTAGCCGATAAGGCTATGAGTGAAAGAAGCCAGTAAGTCACAATGTAAACCACTATTAATACTAAAAGCAACGATGAATATTTGAGCAGCAATCAAAATAGGCCATGGGAAGAGGATAGAGCGAATCGAAGGATAGAACTGGGTCGAGGCAGCGAATGAGGATCCAGAATTTGGCTAACTGCAGTATAATTAGCTGGTGACGTGCTTCGCACTCGGGGACCCAGAACTGAGCGAAAGCATGACAATTGCATACATGAGATTGCAATAAGCAGGCAAATCGGAAATGTAGGAACAAAGGGTGGATAGCAGGATATTGCCAAATAAATCAACCAATCAGCTTCTATATCGGCGACAGGTTTGACAGTGGCAGGCCTAGAGCTAGGAATGTACGTCCAAAGTGGATCCACATCCATACTATCTTGGAGCCCAAAGCCTCAGCCTTCCCACCCTAGTATTCTCAGATCCCACATCTCTAGGCTCAAAGCCCTTCTGGACACCATTTTGGTATTCCTTGTATCTATTACATCGTAAAGAACAGCAGAAGAGTGCCCTCCGTATAGTCGCGTATGGTCTCGAGACCTTCTAAAATATTAATTTTGCACATAAGCCAAACAGATGTCTGCTCTACGTGGCAGTTTCCTGTAAGTTACAACATTTATGCGTCAGGCTATAGTTATGGCATAAGTAACCGGGGTGACAGCTCGCAAGGCCACGGCTTGGAGGTCGCTGCATGAGTTATACTCGGCCGCCCAACTGCGTACTAGACAGGGCTCCAGTCCAACCGGATTAAACCGGTTATATCTGGCCGACCGGTCAAAACTAGTAAAAATCGTGCAGCGACCTCTATCTAGGCCGCCAGGTCCGCGACGTATATACTCGCTTATTCTTTCTCCATGTTGATATTACTTTACAGTGTACAGGATTATTCGATAATTCTGGCATTCGTAACAAGTACGAGTAGGATTTGAGCTATATGAGAAGGCTCTTTATCAGATCCATTGTCCGGTGAGATTTCTATCAAAGGAAAATCATGACTAAGGGTGGCGTTCAGTGCGTTTTGCAGGACCCGGAACAGCCCCGTCATCACCGACACCACGGGCACCACGAAGAACACCATACCCACGGCCACGCCACCATCCACCACGCCCACGGTCATGACCATGCCCATGACAGTGAGGGGTCCCCCGGGGAGTAATGACTGTAGTGCGCCCCCGAGTGATGATCGTCACCGGCTGTCAATGGTTACTATAGTGCACCTATCACAAGGAGGATATAATACACTTACGCCATGGATAGTCGCGCCGGACAAGTAGGGCACGCCCAAGGACGCAAAGTCCACAGGCCCAGACAAAACGGACACCTGCTGGCCCGAGGGGTGGCCAGCTTGGCGGTGCGGGTCACCCCGGCCTTGATCTGTTAGTGAATGCCTCCTACTAAACACACTCGTTGGGACAGGATACATACGGTGACCGCGCTCACCCCAAGCCTGGCGTCCCCGCCGATGCTATCGCTATTTGCAATTCCGTTAGCCATATCCAGCCACCTAAGAATAGAAACTTACGCGGCCCCTCGGGCCAGAGGTATGGGCAGAGGGTGCGGAGCGGGCAGCGGTGGCCCTCGAGCGGGCAGCTGCAGAGCGGGCAGTGGCCGCCCTAGAACGAGCAGCGGCTGCCCTCGAGCGGGCAATGGCGGCGGCAGACTGGGCAGAGGTAGCGGCCGAGCGGGCAAAGAAGGCAGCCGAGCGGGCAGCCGCGGCGGCCGGGGCAGGATCGGGCGCGCGAGAGCTGGCGGGGCCATTTCCAGGCGCCCCGGCAAAGGAGAAGTCCATCTGGCGAGCTACACGATAACGTCAAAACCGGAACAGCAATTGATCGACACACGATCGACACAAGCGCGACATGATCTACGGGCGAGAATAGCGGCCACGGCGGACATATCGATTTTTACTAGCTACTATATTACAAAGAATTTTTCTGCCGGGTCGATTTTAAAAGTAAGAGAAGTAAGAGAAGTAAGAGAAGTAATACCGTTACGAACCTAGCTAATATCCTATTAAATCCGTATTCCTAGTAAAATATCTCCTTAGCGGTAAAGTCAAAATTCATAGCCGCTAATAAAAATCGATATGTCCGCCGTGGCCGCTATTCTCGCCCGTAATGATCGACACGTAAGACAGGGTCAGCACTTACGTATTTTGGAATTGCGGGTGAACTAAGGAAGGAAGAAAACTCAAGGATGGACTCTTCGTTCATATATGTAGTTTGGTCCATTCCCACAATGGCGACTTCCGCGCGTCTCAATACATCCCGTGTTTACCCCACATATATGCACCCCACAGTATGTCTCTCTCAATAGAACAATGAATCCTCGATAGAACAATAACCCCTCATTAGAATCAACAGGGACTTGATTTTTGGTGTTTAGGGTACCGAGGCTCCGAGAGACCACTGGTAATTGCTAGGTGTAGATTTGATCAGGTAGTAGGACGAGATCTTACTAGCGCGTTTGAAATTTGGAATATGATCGGTAAATGAGACGCTCATGCAAATACCCCCAGTGAGGATTTGAAAGAAAATGGGTCAAATAAGAAGCTGGGTGAAATCCATAATACTGTCTCCATTGTGCTGCCTAGGTAGGTACCGTATAAATTGGATCCATTAAGATAACTGCAAATAACGCGGCTCCCAAGCTACCCACTGTCCTATTGCAGTGTATAGGTCATCCTCCTCACTCACTTGAACGATCCATCCTGCTCGGCATTATATCACCAAGCTGGGGCAGTCACAAAGCAGGTGTAAGTCGAAGCGGATCCCCAGGATCGGTTACTTCTTGGTACCGTATCCCGCCAAACGTCGAAAGTCAGGCCGATTTAGTCTCCTCAGGCGCCGAGCGATCGGCTGCGGAGATGAGTCGCCCGAGCTTTCATCTTCGAGGGGCAACTGGCGCTTCTTGCTCGAGGAAGGTGCGAGCTTGTTCGGTGCGATCTGCTCCTCTGTATTTATATCCTCATCAGACTTCTTCTGATGCTGAGAGAGGAGAGCCTCCAAATCCTTGATCTGGTCCGTCAACTTGTCAACACGGCTCCTCAGTTCTTCGTTTGTACTGGAGAGTTCTGCGACTCGGAATGTGAGTTGATCAACCTCCATTGGAAGTGAGTGCAGAGTAGGGTTGCCCACGGTCGATGGACGTTCAATCTCCGTGCAAGATTCAGATTTTGAGTTTGGGGTAGGCGAGATGGAATTTTTCTGAACGAGAGGCAGACCCATAACTGTTCTCCAGAGCGGGAAAATAGCCGTCATTTGGGATTCCGTGAGCGGCATCTCGTCATTCTCCACTTCTTGGACCAAGACCCAGAAGTACTCAGGCCTGATTCGCACAGCAGATGAGCTACTCCTGTAGAAAACCTCTGCATTGTCGTGGATATCTCTTTGTGTTTCCGCATCATGTCGGCGAACAATATCACGAATTTGGCGAGGGGACAGATTTGAGTATATCTTTCCCTGCGACCTGGTCTGTCTCCTGCGGATGATTGAAGGAAGCGCACGACCCATTGAGTCCACTATGCCGGACCGGGAAATCTTGGATAAATCGGGAGCGCCAGTATCTTTAGGCTTATGGGGGGAGTGGGGCGGTATCACGGTTATCTTGACTTGTTTCTGCATTTCTTCGGATTCTCCTGTGTCTGCCTTCCCTGCACTTGAGTCCTCCATGCCTGATCCCCGGTGCTGCATGACTTCGGGCCTCACTTCAACCTTGCAGTTTGGGGAAATTGAGAGTTGTTCCATTAGTCTTGTAATGGATCCATCCCGAAGCAAGTCATTGTATTGCTCCGCAATAACTGCTATGTCATCTGTTGTCGAGAAAGAACCGTATTTAGTCCGCAGGCGGGGTGAGGCGAAAGGATGAGCAGCATCCCGAAAGAAGACGGCGAGGTTCAACCAGATATCGGCTCCTTGGCCAGCAAGATTTTCCAAGTATGAGTATAGAGCTTTTATATCTTGCGGATCAAAGAGAGTCTTACCAGACTCATAAAGGGAGAGAATTGCGAGCGCGGATTGTATGAGATCATCTTGGCTTGGATGATCGCTCTCATGTTGGGCGGTATCTTGTGAACCCTGCAAAACTTCTCCAACAAAAAACAGTGCCTCCGGGTTAGACTCATAGTAATTTTGAAGCCTCATAGGAGCTCCGTCCTCGATGAGAATATTCTGATATTGGTCCAGAGTCGACTGATCATAAGAATTAGAGAGGCGGTTCAACTGTTGCTTGGCTCGACGGGAGGCAAAAGGGAAACAAGCCCTCCTGACGAATTTGGCCGCTAGGGCATTTGGACAGTCTCCACGTTCAGACGTGGAAATATAGTATTGGCAGACCTTCTCCACCTCCTTTCCAGTGAAGATGGCTCGCCCCATGTTGGGATATGATAAAAGCAGTCGAAAAGGACTCGTGGGGAAGGCTGGTGTGAATGAGTATATGAGAGAAACAGAGGATGAAATTGGAGGTGGGGTAGTGTGATGAGTATGAGAGGGGCACAGAGGAGGATGAAAATAGATTCAAGGTAGTATAAGTCAGTATAAGGGTGGAAGGAGGAACAGAGGAGGATAAAGGTAGAGGTATAGGCAAAGGAAATACGAAGTGAGGAATAGAAGTCAAGTTTAAGATAAAGTATGGGATATAAACGGCGGATTTACGAGTTCTTAGATCGGGTTAGTCTTGCATTTGGGGTTTAACACCCCAATACAGCGTTCTATAATCTCTCCTTCTCGCCCGGGCATAAAAGAGCTGACCCGCAGACCTGGCCCCTCGTCTCCATCTCTCCTTCTTTTCTCTCTCCTCAACTACTATAGTGCGGGCATTACAAGGGTCATCTGCAAGGGAAGAGGATATTTTTACAGGTCAACTATATCCCGTGGTTGTGAGTAGTGGAACTAACATGATCTCTCGCATCCTTAGTTAGGCCAGATGCGGCCCGGGCTCCCACGAGAGAAGACACGAATTGCATACACTTCTCAATCAATTTTCTATCACAACGGAGAGGATAGCTATGGCGCAAAAGAGCCAAGTCGGCACAAGGCAGATTTGGACATGCGTCGCGACTCGAGGCTCCTGAATGGAACTGTTACTAAGGGTCAAATGCCATTCATATGGTCTTCCCTAGGTAACAGCTGTTGTCGGCCATTGACCTGTTGGACAGTGGGATAACATATAGGACAGCTGAATACGTCCCAATTGGTGATGGATCTAGTAGGCTTGTGCCAGCTACTTAATCCTAGCTCCCCGCTGAGATATTTTCCCGAAATTGTAGGTTTAAGCTTGCCGCCGTAAGAGGCGTGGTAGAGTCTCATAGTCTCATCTCCAGCTCACCGCTTGACTAGATCCTTAGGTCCAAAGTAAAGCTCCTAGACACGATTTTGCTTGCTTATAGGTATAATTACTCGTAGCTCCCAGGATTAAATAAAAGCAGCACAAAATAAGCCATAGATAGTTCTTTTTATAGGCTACGGCAATAGGAGAACAAACGCTGATACGTAGTGCACACCTGACTAAACTTAAAATAAATAGTTAAATGAAATCGAATATATTCAATCCTATAGAGTTCTCATCCGCATAGAAATCAGCAACTGGGAGCAGAACAATCGGTGAATTGAATGCGCCTAACTCGAGTCTCTCTCAATTGTCAAATAGACGCGCAGATCACTTGTAGGGCTCTAGGTCAGTCTTCTTGACGGGATCTACTACCTTACACGCCATCCATTGAATGATTTCTCCTATCCGTTCCTCGTTTGCGACTCCGTCCTCCCCGGAAAGATCTATGGCCTTACCGAGCGAAACTATAAGATTGGGTGCCCCTCCCGTAGTTCCCTTTTTATAGATAGCCTAAACTAGGCGGACTTGCCGAGGGCCAAAAAAGGATATCAATAGAATAGCGATACGGGGAGTCCCCGAGAAAGTAGGTTGACAAGACCGAATACTAATAAGTTGTACTAGCGCCGAAAGTTTACTCGCGAGTATACTTCCCTTATTAGGGATAACGTTGCTAAATATAGCTATCTGTAGATATAGATAGATAACGGTTGCTTCGCGGTTGCGATCCCGATCATAGTATTCTTCTTGGCTTAGCTTGTACTATCCCTAAGTACGGTGTATAGTAGAGATCCTAACTCGACCGACCTCGAAAAACTCGTTTTCCTCACTAGGTAAGTAAATTGTTAGCGAAGGCTTTTGATTCGTGAGGGCACCGCTTACTTAATATTTAACTAAGGCCTAATCGTACCTAACAAACCTAGCGATCGATTCGCGTAGGTACCGATACGTTCCTCGATAGCATACCAAAGACCATAGCAATAGTGTATATGCTGTGATAGAAGGCTATAAGTATCAAGTTTCTCGTCGGCCTTTAGATCGAGTGTCCGTAGCTTGCGGCCAGGTTCCACCAAGGTGAATCTGTCAAACTGATCAAGGGGCTCAAAGTGAAGTGTATCATGTGAGGGCTTGCCAAAGACTAGCTTGATGTTCAGTGGAGCCAAGTCGGAAGCGAGGTACTGTAGCTTCTGCGGCTGGTCACTGGAAATCACCAACTGGCCCCAGACTTCGTCCGAGCTTAGGCTGCGTTGGTGTCTGTATGGTAACATGCTGGCAAACTGTTTCTAGTAAGCAAGGGGAGAAACGAAGTAAAGGTGCGAAAGGTGAAGCTGATAAAGTTGGAGTGGGTAGTAGGGCCTATTAATAGGCTCACTACTACGTACTTCACTAATCCTAATCGGGCGATTTACGTTATACGCAGTACGTGTTTTGCGAGGCTAAAGTAGCTACTTCCTTCTCAGGTTCGTAGATGAATATGTAAGAAATAGGGCAAAGTAAGGGCAAAGTAAAGATAAAGTAACCGTAAGGCAACTAACTATAGAGAACGACAAAGTAAACATCAAGTGAAGATAAAGTGATAATGAACTGATAATAAAGTAATAATAGCCTACGTTAGAAATAGGTTCTCCGAAACAGAATCAAGAAGAAAGGAGAGGATGAAGAAATAGTAAACTTGTCCATCATAGAGCATTTGACGGGAATTACCGCAGTACATCCACAAGGCCAACAAGCTGAATGGCTAGGCACTCGTCTCGCCCTGAAAGCCAAATTCCAACAAGCCCATCTCAAGGCTACCACCGACGGTTATCTGATAAAGATTGCCAGCGGGAAAGTGAGGGCTCTAATGGAGACGAAGGCATTCCGCCGGGAGAAACATGAACCGTGGGTGTCTATGCAAGAGGGAGCACAATTTGTGGCGCTCCTAAAGGACAAAAGGCTACCAGCAGACCAGTAAGTAGTCACCCTCTAATACCTACGTTATATATCGATCAGAGCACGCCAGCTAGTTAAGCGAAACTAGACCAATCTTCCTAATTTCCCAGGATAGTTATGAACTTTACATCAGCGCAGCCGTTCCCTCTGCCGCCTATCTGAGCTATATTAAGAACCAATCGTCTACGCTTGCCGCAAATGATTTCTTGAAGATTGAGCGATACAGGCCGTACAATATCAACATGGAAGATGAAATTCATGCATTCTCATGCATTGCCTTGAGCATCTTCCTCAGGGGTACGAATTGAGGGAAAATGCGGATGAGAAGCGATGACGACACGGAAGTAGGGAAGCGGTGGATACAGAGGCGATGATGATCTTCGAAGCTACCTAGAGTGGGTTGTTCATCACCATGATCAATCGCATCCGCCAGCAATGGTGAGCCGGACGAGATGATCGCGGAGCATTGACAGGTCAGCGTCGAAGCCGCCAGCGATGGTGAGCCGGACGAGCTGAACAGAACAAACCCACGATGAAGGGTAAGCCGGACGAAAAATTTCCCTCTCCACTCTTCTCTTCTACCGCTCTATATTGTTGATTTCAGCTGCAAGTGGAATGAAAGCGCTGCCCGTGAGGGCAGCAATCTTTTTGTGAGTCTCCCTCTCTCTTCCCTGCTCTTCTTGCACTCTGTCTCGTGCACCACTTATTTCTAGGATGCTAACCACTTTCTTCCGCAACCTCCTACAAGCCTTCGTGGCTCGCTTGTCCATGACCTTGGCGTAGCGGCGACAGTTTCTTGTCTTTCTTCCACCGCCGTGTATTGTTGGTGTCAGGTACAAGTGAATTGAAAGCGCCCTTAAGGGTCGCAATCTTTTTGTGAGTCTCCCTCTCTCTTCCCATCTCTCCTTCCCACTTATTTCTAGGATGCTAACTACTCCCCTACATCGCAACTTCCTGCAAGCCTTAGTGGCTTGCTTATCCATGACCTTGGCGTAACCACCTTGGCGCAACTACGTTTAGGCGACAGTTTCTTTTCTTTAACCCCCAGGTCGGCTGATGACATTGATACCACGAGATCATATTTGTTCAACTCGACAGATAACACGTTGGGAAGAGAATTGAGGTTCTATGCGCCTCCCCTGCTTCCATTTATCAATCTCCGTTCCAACGCACCCGTCCGCAGTCCCAAGTCCAATATACAACCAAAGCGAACACTTTTATGGGTGTCGAATTAGAATTGACTCCTCAAAATGCCTCTCAGCCGTCTAAAGTGTCCCAGAACATTCCAAGGCCCTCTGGCACGCGTTCGGAAAGTTAGGCTGTGTATTCCTTCAAATTCTCTGCGAAAATGACCCCAAAGATGGAGGGACGTGTCAAGAGGATGTTTGGGCAGCCTAATTTAAGGCTCGTATTTGCCCTTCGCAAGCGATGGCACCCAAACCACACGAATGGGATTCGGAGGGAGACGTTCCTCCTGGAGAAGATGCGCCGCATTATCAGGACGCTGATGCCGGCGCGCGTTGTTTGACGGACTACTTACGGTTGTGGTTCCGACTACGAGTACGAGGAAGAAGTGGAAGGTCTAAAATTATCCGCTACGAGAGTGACCTTCTGGGAGCTTTAGTGCCCCCCTCAAGCAGAAAAACTAAAAACAAGAAAACATTTCCTTTCCTCAAAAGTTTGTCTTCTACTCCAAACGCCTCTCGGAAACTCCCAAAAACGCCACGGTATAGAAACGGGGTTCCCTGAACTTGAACCTCAAGGCTGTCATGGCACTGGAAAAACTTCTCAGTTGCCCATGAGATCGCCTCATGCGACATCAATTACCACTACTTTGATTGTCGATGATTAAACATGCGCTTTTTCGACACACCGCCAGATTGGTTATGTGTCCTCTGGTCGCGAGGAAAACTCTGTCACTGGTCCGAGTTACAGCTTTGAAAGACACCCTCTTGAGGCATCCTGGGAAAGCCAAAATTTACCGAATTTCAGGATGAACTCTAAATTGATTACTGGGACGCTTCTTTCACTTTTTATCTCTGGTGAATTACAGACGAACTGCCCAGGTGCTAACTATGAAGGACTTATGACAATGCGCGAGTGATCTACATATAAATCCCACCCAAGTAGTGAGCCTATTTAATAGGCCCACCTCTTCCCCACCCCCACAACTTTATCAGCTTCATCTTTCGCATCTTTACTTGATTTCTCCATCTTGCTTATGTGAACCACTTGGCACCATGTCACCACACCAAGGCCGACGCAGAACTTAACGTTCGACGCCTCCAACAGAAGCATAAGTCCTACTGCTATGGTCTTTGGTATACTCTCGACGAACGCATCCGAAGTTATAGGTAGCGATCGTCGCCTTCGTTGAAGAGGATTCGGCCCTAGTCAAAGATTGAGTAAGCGGCCCCCTTACGATTCAAAAGCCCTCGCTAACAATTTACTTACCTAGTAAGGAAGACGAGTTCTACGAGGTCGATCGAGTCCGAAAGCCGAATTTTCACTATACTTAGGGATAGCACAAGCTAGATCTTTATAGATACTACGATCGAGGTCGCAACTATAAGGAAACCTTTTTCTATCTATATCTACAGATGCCTATATTCAGCTTTGACTTGCTAGACGAGGACAGTATACTCGCAAGCGAACTTTCGGCGCTAGTACAACTTATTAGCATCCGGTCTCGTCAACCTAGCTTTCTAGGAGAGTCCCCTATCGCTATTCTGTTGATATCCCTTTTTGGCCCTCGATAAGTCCGCCTAGTTTAGGCTATCTACGAAGAGGGAGCCGCGGTAAGTAGCCCCGGTCTTACAATTGCGCTTAGCGAGACCTAGGATCTTTCCGGGAAGGATGAAGCCGCAAACGAGGAACGGATGGCGGAAATTGTTCAATGGATGGCGTGCAAGTAGCCAAGAAGACAGGCCGTAAGTAGTCCTCGCATCACGAACTGCCTTGGCTGAGGGATCATCGGGTTGGGAAGGATATCGTTTTCCAGCTGCTTGTTACATTGCTCTGGCTGGCGAAGCCGCATTCCAGTTCACCCAGGGCGATGCACGGGACTATTCTATGAAGTCCCTGGATCTTGATCAATCTTTGCTTCTAGTTGACATCGAGACAGAATCTAGTTATTGCTCATACACAAATTTTAAATACTCGCTTTGCCATCGTATAGTGCTAAATGGATGGGATGTTCATTCAGCTAAAGCTTGGCACCGATTACCGTATACCTCTGTGGCCTCTTCGTCAGCCTATCTGTCATATATACCTTCTAGATGGGTACGAGATGGTCTTCAAATCACATTTTTGAGGGGCTGAGATGCCAAAAATCGTCGCAAATTATCCGCGATCAATGCCGTGCAACCTTGAGGCCTTCCACCCGCCGCGTGGGGCGAAATGATCAGATTGGGCGCCTTCCAGAGACGGCTAGACTCTGGAAGTGGCTCAGTCTTGAAGACATCAAGCGCAGCGCCACCAATCTCACCCTGCTCAAGGGCATCCACCAAATCATCTTCGTTGATCGAAGTTCCCCGACCCACGTTGACAACCCAGGCGTGCTTTGGAAGCAGTTTAAGTCTCTCGGCATTCAAAACGTTATTTGTCGCTTCACTGCCCGGCAGGATCATCACAAGGGCATCTGTTTGCGGGAGAAGCTCGGCAAGCTTGTCTTCGCTGAAAACCTCGACGCCGTTGCGGACGCCGGAGCTGCGGGCCACTCCTCGGACCTTGGCTCCAAGGGCCGTTAAAAGAGGGGTGAGTGTCTTTGCAATGCTGCCGAAGCCCCAGATGAGCACGTTTGCGTCCTGCAGTGTGGTGAAGTCGTTGCGAGGGAAAGATCCACCGAGGTGACCGGGCCATTTCCCCTGAAGTTGGTAATCGCGCATCTCATAGAAATGACGGGCGCTGTTGAGGAGGAGGCCGAGAGCGTGTTCGGCCACTGGGTGGTCATGCAGACCGACGCCGGTACAGACGACGATCCGAGAGGCGTCGAAACCGGCATTCAGGACATCATTGGGGCCAGCGGCCAGGGATTGAATCCATCGGAGGTTCTTCATGCGTTTGGCGGCATCCTTGAGGTTGTCCGGGGAGTTCGCCCAGGTTACCAAGATGTCGGCGTCGATAAGCTCCTCCGGGATGGGGGCCTTCACATCGTAAGGATGAAGAGAGACAGAGAAGCCCTTGAGGCTGTCAACATCGAGTTCGACCGAGGTAGGGTAGAGGAGTTTCATCGTGAAGGTGGAATGGTGAAAGGTTGTGGTCGCAAAGAACAAGTTGGATTGTCGCGGTAGAAGTTAACCCCCGCCTGGACACCCCACGCTTTTGCGCCCCACACTTTTCGTCATCGGTCCATGTCCGACGCGGATAACCGAGCTGTTCGGCGCTCAGCCCGAGTTCCCACTGGGGCTGAATATTCCAGACAATATTGGCAACATATTATTCTGTCATGTATTTGAAGGAGGCTGAACTGCAGAGTCCTGCATCCGACTTCCCCCTTGTCGATCGCGAGAATATCAAAATCAGTTAGACTGGTGATACGACTCCGTACACTTAGCTTGTCCTTGCTTTTTTATTGTAAAGGCGATGTATAAAGTTTTTCTTACAGAGTGATTTCCACGGGTTTAGCTGGATTAATTTAACATGCAATGTACCGAGTCAAGCCTGTAGGTCAGTATGAATCTCATATGTTCTATAAGAACCAGAGATCGGCAAAGAACAACTGGAGATATCATGCTGGCGACTTAAAGAGATCGACGCAGAGGTAAACCAAACAATTCATCTCTTTAGGCTTCCCAGATCTGCGACAAACTATGCTCCAAACAACTTAGGATGCCTCGATAGTCTGAACCAAGCAGTCGGCTTCTCGGGTACACTTATGCATCATCGAGAAAAGTATACCCAAACATGGCAGTCCAAGCTTGTTAGATAAACCATGATTCTGCAAAGAAGGCTCTGCCGTGTTTTATCTTTCGTTGTTCGCCCTCGAGACAAGATTTCCCGGCAACCAGAGGAAGCGTGTTTTCTCAGATTATTATGTCTCACAATACGCCAATCCACGGGTAGCCCATGCTCGTAGACAGATGTTGAGATGGATGAAGAAACAGATGAAGATATGGCATCTGGTTTGCGGGAGCGCAGAGTAGTGAGTCTGACGTCCATCTTGTAGACGCGTAGCGTAGTAGTGACCACCTAGAATGAACTTGTCGCGGCTCTGGAGGAAACGACTGGTGTTCGACAAAGTATCAATGACACCATCAGAAGAGCAGGTTAGTCAAGTGTCAGGAAGCTCTTACGAGCCGTCGGTGTCTGAATCCATGCCGGTGTCTGGTCGGTGTCTGGTCGGTGTCTCATTCCATGTCGGTGTTTGATTCCAGGCTTCCTGGACTCTGAAGGGCTGTAGGACACCGATAAGGTCCTGGATAGATATCAAATGAGAACGATTCGGAGAAAAAGTGTTGCACTCCGGTGAGAGGTGGGGCCTGAAGAATTACAGCAGCCAATCAACTGGTAGATTATGCTGAGTCAGCGCGGGGCAGGCGATTGGCCGTGAGCGATATCGCTTTTGATTGCGCTTGCCACACGCCGTTTCATCTGCAACAACGCTGTCAAGTGGTAAGTCACGCTATTTCGTTCTTTCTGGGTGTTCAAACTATGTCATTAGACCCTGCATCCTCCTGCCGGCAATCGGTGAATCAATTGAGTTGCAGCGCTTCTTTATCCACTCGGCGGGGCACTGGATGAAGCCTTGACTCATAAGATCTCCGTGGTCCAAGTCGCGATTCACTACATCATTGCATACATGCTTCCTACCTGGAGCTCTCACAAGCGGACTTGACTTGGAAAAAGCTGACGTTATAAAAAGATACCCTTCCCTTCCATAGACGAGGATGGCGCCCTCATATCCCAAGAAGAAGTGCGGTATGTCTCTGAACACTTCCATGATGACGACACAGGTCCTAACGTTAATTAGGTGTGCTCGGTGCCACTGGCTCTGTTGGCCAGCGATTCATTCTCTTGCTGTCCGACCACCCATTCCTCGAGCTCCATGCTGTCGGCGCCTCAGACCGTTCCCTCGGCAAGAAGTACAAGGATGCCGTCCGGTGGAAGCAGTCTTCTCCCATGTCGGAGAAACTCAGCAACCTCGTCCTGCGCGAGTGCACTGCCGAGCAGTTCAAGGACTGTGACCTTGTCTTCTCCGGATTGAACAGCGACGTCGCTGGTGAGACCGGTAAGGTCCCAGGGCAGCCCTGTATGTGCTAGGTTATGCTGATGATTTACAGAGATGGCATTTATCAAGGCTGAGATTCCTGTCTTTTCCAACGCAAAGAACTACCGCAAGGACCCTATCGTGCCCTTGGTCGTTCCCACTGTGAACCCCCAGCACTTGGATCTCATCCCTCACCAGCGCAAGCACTTCGGTCTCAAGAAGGGATTCCTGGTTTGCAACTCCAACTGCGCCGTCATCGGCGTTGTCATTCCTTTTGCTGCCCTCCAGGCCAAGTTCGGCCATGTCGCGGAAGTCGAGGTATTCACCGAGCAGGCTATCTCAGGAGCAGGCTATCCCGGTGTGCCCAGCCTGGACATCGTCGACAATGTCATTCCGTTCATCAGTGGTGAGGAGGATAAGCTCGAGAATGAGGCTCAGAAGATTCTCGGTAATCTGAACGCCGAAGCCACTGCCTTTGAGGAGCAGACGGGTTTGAGCATCGGTGCCACCTGCACTCGTGTCGGCGTTACTGATGGTCATATGGCTTTCGTGTCTCTGCGATTCAAGAACCGTGACCAGGTTCCCAGCGCCGAGCAGGTGGTGCAGGCCCTGCGCGAGTACCAGTCCGAGGCTCAGAAGCTCGGCGCTCCGTCCGCACCGCCTATGGCCATTAAGGTGTTCGACGAGCCCGACCGCCCGCAGCCCAGGCTGGACCGAGACATTTCCGGTGGTTATACTGTGAGCGTCGGGCGTGTTCGTGAGGGTGCAAAGGGCGGTCACTTCGACATCCGTTTCGCTGCTCTCTCTCACAACACCGTCATTGGTGCTGCCGGATCGTCCATCCTCAATGCCGAGGTAGCGGTAATCAAGGGATACGTGTAAATATAACTAGATACGAAAATCGAATTTCTCAGCGATATTACATATTACTTTTTCTTTCCCAAGAACTTTTTAGTCTTGCATAGAATGTTGATGCCTCAGGTGTAAGTACTCCAAAACGGGATAGCCCTAGCCATGACTAAGCGGAAGACCGATCCCCGTTGCGGACTAGCGTGTTAGGGCTCAACCCACAACCGATCTAAGCGAAATTCCGTTGATTATCACCACCTCTCGATCCTTCTCATCGCGATTCTTCGACAACCAACCCCGACAGGTCGACAATTTCAAAATGGGACGCGGACCGTAAGTGTCCATCACTATTCCAATCACTCGCAAATGATGATCTCGACTCGACGTTCTTCTCGAGCCCAGCTCGTCGTTTTCCACGAGTGTCGAAAATTTTGCATCTGGAAGAATCCCGTCACTAACCCGCATGTCTTTGCAGTAAGAAGCACCAGAAGCGCCTTAGCGCCCCCTCGCACTGGCTGCTGGACAAAATGTCCGGCACCTATGCCCCCAAGGCCTCCCCCGGTCCTCACAAGCTCCGGGACTGCCTGCCCCTGATTGTCTTCATCCGTAACCGGTACGATTCGAGACGCCATCCTCTATACGCAAAACAACTCGAAAACTGACGGATTACATAGTCTCAAGTACGCCCTGAACGGTCGCGAGGTCAAGGCCATCATGATGCAGCGTCTGGTCAAGGTTGACGGCAAGGTCCGCACCGACAGCACCTACCCCGCTGGCTTCATGGACGTCATCTCTCTCGAGAAGACCGGCGAGCACTTCCGTCTCATCTACGACACCAAGGGCCGCTTCACTGTCCACCGTATCCAGGCTGAGGAGGCCGAGTTCAAGCTGTGCAAGGTCAAGCGCGTTCAGCTCGGCAAGGGCGGGATCCCATTCTTGGTTACGCACGATGCGCGAACGTGAGTGCAAGCTCCAAAAGTTCCGTGTCATTCAGTCGTTGGACCATGATTTGGTTGATCGGCGGAGGACCTGGAATTTTTACTCTGTTCCGATTGGAAACAGTAAGACCCCGACAATAAGAACAAGGTTTTGCTAACTTGCGCTCTACAGCATCCGCTACCCCGACCCCGCCATCAAGGTCAACGACACCGTCAAGGTTGACATTGCCACTGGCAAGATCGTTGACTTCGTCCGCTTCGACTCTGGTGTTGTCATCATGGTCACTGGTGGTCGTAACATGGGTCGTGTGGGCGTCATCACTCACCGTGAGCGCCACGATGGTGGTTTCAACATCGTCCACGTCAAGGACGCTATTGACAACACCTTCGCCACCCGTGAGTCCAACGTCTTCATCATCGGCCAGGAGAAGCCCTGGGTCTCCCTCCCCAAGGGCAAGGGTGTCAAGGTATGTTTATATCCTCATTCGACATTTATGCCGACTCGAACTAACATCTTTGATAGCTCTCCATTGCTGAGGAGCGTGACCGCCGCCGTGCCCACGCTCTTGCCAACTAAATGTCTCCCGACATTGGCAAGTAGCATGCTGGCGGATGGATCCAAAAAATTAACCAAAACAGTAGCTGGGAAACGGCGTCTTGTCTTGCTTTATGGGCTTGGATGATGCTTTGTTCCGTAGATTCGAACCATAGCAAACAAAACTTGGGCGGGCGAACCGTCTCGTTTCCGAGTGATATGATGATACCTATTTTATGTTATTTTCCTCAATGATTAAATGATCGTACTCTCTCCTGGGTCCCTGTCTGTCGCCGTCTTGTTTTTGCCTCCCCATTCTCTATATTTGCCCGACTGCCTGTGACTAGATCCCTCACCTCCCACCTACAGCCAGACCCGGAGACGTAGAACGCCCTTGTCCTAGTTGGCTCCCGCGGCATGGACCTTTCTTTGCAGGTGGCCCAGGGAGCCTGATCGAGAATCTACTGGGTTTTCTATCTACTGTCCTATCTCAATGCATGATAATTCCCGAGGTCCAGCACTCCAGTCAATGCTATGGCCAACTCTAGTCAATCGACGAGCGAGGGTCGAATTGGCAGTCGCCTTACTTATTCTGGTCTATTGCAGGTTCTCAGACGAGTCTTGGCAGTTTGATCTACAGTCCTCGAAGACCGAGGATTTTGAGCGAACACCGCGCTGAGTCTCGATATTGTCCACGAGATGTGCTCTTGTCGGTATATATAGCGAGACTCGAACAAATCAAAAGTATATGTAGGTTCGCATTTCCAAGATACGCCGGAAATGCCAACTGCCAAAGGTGATATGGCTCAAGATCCCCTTCCTGCGATCTGAGACAAGTTTGTCTTCGAGTTATGCACGTAGGATTCCAGCAATGCCCCTATCGACAGTGGACTATTTCAGACCTCTGTCAAAATCTTAGTCCAAGATGGTGATACTTCGCAGATTGCTTAAAATTCAAGCACGCGGCCAGTAAGATCGGATACCTTCGGCCATACTTCATACTTCAATACACATGTATATCCAGAATACCATTGTGTTATTTCCTTTTCACGTCGATCAAAATGGAGTGCAACAGGCACTACTTGCCAGTAATGTCGTGACGTGTGTCAAAACTATAGAAAAACCGTGCCGTGGTACGCTCAAACCTCGGAGTCATGGATTCGGTTTGAAAAATTCAATTCAGGATGAACCGGTTTGAGGACACTCGGTAGAGCCGCAAAAAGCTAAGCCAGGAAACTCTTCCCTTGGATAAGCTCCACAAAGTAGTAGAAAAGCGGGTATCCCGTGGATCTTTGGCGGATACGATGACATCGCTACAGATCGCGACCGGGTACCCGAAAAGGTAGGTATGTATGCCGAGACCTTGTTATTGGTCTCGGTATGCCGACCTCTGGAGTATTCCGGGACTCTCGGATTGAATTCTGATGGAAGTTCCAGAATTCTAAGAGAAAACAAGGAAAGAAACTGTAGTGCCGATCTGTCTCACATGCCTTTGTTTTTCTTTTCCTCCCTTGACGTCTGACACGACACTGTGTCACCTAAAATCTTGCACGCCATGGCCGACCAAGATGAAATCAGAGGCAACTCAGTCTACGAGGCTGCTGAGTCTGGCATTGATAGGCCTGCGCAGGCTGCTGTTGAGCAGCCGAAGCCAAAAGCTGGTCTCATGAACAAGTCAGTATGCCCAGCTCATCTATCTTTCACGGGCGCTCAAACTGACGGTTCAAGCAGGCTGAATGGATTCCTCAAGGGGGATCTTCGTGAGGAGATGCCTGCGTACGAGAATATTGAGATTCATACCTGGAATGGCCCTAATGACCCAGAGAACCCTTTCAACTGGAGCAACAAGTACAAATGGGTTTTGACCATCACTATCTGCTTTATGTAAGAAACACGTCCATATCCCTGGCACAGCCTTGCCATGGATAAGCATGCTAACGGAGTAACAGCTCTATCTTGACTGGTCTCCCAGCAGGAACCTACGGCTCTGGTAACGACTGGATGGAAAAGGAATTCAATGTGCAGAACTCTCCATTCCCCAACCTCTACTGGGCGACTACGTCCTGGAATATGGGCGCGGCTTTTTGGCCCTTGATCTTCGTGCCTCTCACTGAATCATCGGGCCGCATGCCTGGATATTTCGTGGCCTATATCATTCTGGTCATCTCGCTCTTCCCATCCGCGTTCGCAAAGAACTTTGCTACTTTAGTTGTAACGCGGTTCTTTGGTGGTGGAGCCTCCTCTGTTTCGATCAACATTGTCGGAGGAAGCATTAGTGATGTCTGGTTTGGTGAAAAGGCTCGCAGTTTGCCTATGTCTATCTTCGGATTCACCAGTGTTGTGGGTATTGCACTTGGACCCTTCATCGGCTCTGCCATTGTGCAGATTGATAAGAGCGATCCGTGGCGTTGGTAAGTTGACTCGATCGTTGAATATTTGTTTTTCGTACTCACCTTTCATACAGGATTTTCTACATTCAGATCATCTACAACGCAGCCCTAATCCCCGTTTTCTGGTTTATCCTCCGCGAAACCCGACCCGATGTCATCCTCAAAGCGCGAGCCAGGAAGATCCGCAAAGAAACCGGCCGCCCTGTATACGCCGCTGCAGAGATCGACGCACCAAACAAGCTTAGCCTCCTGAAGGTTTCATTCCAACGCCCAACACGCATGCTGACCTCGGAGCCTGTGGTCATCTTCTTCACGCTCTGGATTAGTTTCGCCTGGGGAATTCTGTATCTGTTCTTCTCTAGTGTTGTGCAGCCTACTCCACAAACTACGACTGGAGCATTCTCGCAACCGGTCTAGTCCAACTGGCCATCTCCGTCGGCGCTATCATCGGTACACTCATCAACCCGATCCAGGATTGGTTCTACCTGCGCTCTGCAAGCCGAAACACCGAAAAGCCAGGTCGTCCGATTCCCGAAGCCAGATTGTATACTGCTATCCCGGGCAGTCTCCTCTTCGCAGCAGGCCTGTTCTGGTATGGCTGGGCTAGTATGCCGGATGTACACTGGATCGTCCCTACAATCGGTATCACGGCTGCCGGTATTGGTATCTACTCCATCTACATGGCAGTCGTCAACTACCTTACCGATGCGTATGAGCGGTATGCGGCGTCAGCCTTGTCGGCTGCTTCCCTTGGACGGAACTCGTTCGGTGCCTTTTTGCCACTGGCTTCGCCCCAGCTATTTAGTAATCTCGGCTTTGGCTGGGCTGGTACCCTTCTTGGGTTCATCGGTATTGCGTTATCGGTTGTGCCCGTGGTTTTGGTTTGGAAGGGACCGCAAATCCGAGCTCGCAGCACTTTTATGCGGGAGGCTATGTGGGAGCCTGAGGAGAGGGTTGAAGTTGACGAGTCTGGCAAGAAAGAGATGGGACCTTCTGCTGAAGGGGCTGAGGGAGTTGTGTAAATTGTCTAGTTGGAGTCTGATATGTGATGTGATTCAGCTGGTATCCCCGATAGCAATCTCTCAGGAAGATAAGCCTTGATCTAGTTATTTGTCGAAAGGGTTACTCAATAGGTCCAAGCCCCAAAGATTAGCAATCTCATACTGTATAGTCGTATCAATTCAGTCTGCTATCCCAACAAGACTTTTCGATGACAAATATCACACCATATCACGGGCCAATTGGTAGTTATAAAGTACAATAAGGAAAAAGAACATCGAATTGCATCTAACACATTAAAGAAAAGAAAATATTCAATCCGAATCGAGCCAAAACGAGCCCTAGATGGTTCCGTTTCCCTCCCGACACCCGTGAAGGAAACATTGAGAAAGAGAAATCCCGATCCGAGTGATGATCCGATAAACGTGCAAGTCGAAAGAGAAGAGCCGATAAAGAGAATGAGATTGAGAACTGGTAGAACGCCGTAGCCAGCTCCGCAAGCAAAATGTCCAGACATGGAGGAGCTTACTCCTGTCGACTGCGCTTCGCACCGTGAGGGTTCCACGATGCGTCACCGCCACCAGCTCCCTGGTTATTGAAAAATGGCTGATTGAAGGCATGATTGGGACCTTGGAAACCTGGACCTGGAAACAAAAATGATCAGCACTTGTCTACCATCGGACAAAAGATGGACGGAAGAGATGGGCGGAAGTATCAGACAAAAGGAGTATAACAAGACTCAGTCCTAGTTACTCACCTTGCATGCCCATGTTTCCGCCCATGCCGCCCATCATTGGATTCATACCGCCAGCCATGGGGTTCATGCCCATACCACCCATGGGGTTCATCCCAGGCATGGGCATCATGTTACCGCCCATATTTCCGCCCCGGCCGCCACGCATACCACCAGGTCCACCGCGCATGCCTCCGCCCATCATGCCGCCTCGGTTGTTGAAGCCGTAATTCTGCATGCCGCCGCCCATGGGCCCGCCCTGGAAGCCACCCATCACGGGTGCAGCACCGCCTTGGAACCCTCCCATCGGGTTGAAGTTATTGAAGTTGCCTCGGTTGTTGAAGTTTCCACGGTTGTTGTAGCCACCGCGGCCGCGGAAGCCACCGCCGCCCATGTTGTTCATGCCGAAGTTCATGTTGCCGCCGGCGTTAAATCCGGCGCCGGGGCCGCGGTTGCCATCTTTGCGCATCGGCGCGTCCTTGGGGAGGGTTCGGAAGGGGTTGGTGTGTGGGTTGGTGTAGTTGACCATATGTTTCCGGCCTGTCTGGCCGACATCTTCGATCTTGTGCTTTACAGCTGTGGCAGCTTGGGGAGTGGTGAATTCCACAAATGCTTGACTGTTATTATAAAGTCAGTAGATAAGCAGGAATCGAAGGGATATTGTCTTCTTACCCTTTGCTCTTTCCGTTCACCTTGTGTTCGCTGAATGTCACATCCTTAAGCTCATTCTCGCAGCCAGCTTCGACAGCCCAACCACGGACATCATCATCCGTTGTCCACCAGAAGAGATCTGAAATCAACAAGGCCGTCGTTGCGGCATCATCGGTAGGGCGATCATCGTATTCTTTGCGCTTGATGCCCTGCTGGGGCGCCGGGGCGTCCTGGTGAGGGGCGTGGTGTTGCTGCATGTTGTGGTCCCCATTCATGGAAGGAGCGTGTTGCTGTTGAGGCTTCGTTTGTATCGAACTTTGTACGTGGGGCTGAGGCGCGTTCTGGTTCTGGGGCACTGATTGAGCTGTTTGAGGCGGTTTCTGCGGCGACGTCTCCTGGGTGTCTAGTACGAGCTCCGAGTCATCGTGGTTCTGGTCCCCCTGCTCATTGCCCCCATCCCCATAGATGTCAATATCGAAGTTATCATCTTCTGTGGCCATTGTGCACTAGGGAGTCCAGGGGACTGCAGGCTCAGAGCAAGAATTCTCGATTGTGGATAAAGTCAGGTTGGATAATACACAGGCCCTTCTCTTTTCTTTTTTGCCTCTTGCTTCCGGATTCAAGGAGAGTACATGTCTGCAGATACAGGCCATCAATTAGCATGGAGAATGATTCCTAAATTCGACCGGCAATTCAAATTGTGAAAGGTAAAAACGAATGCTCATCGCTTGGCCATCCCAGGAGAAATGTAGCAGGTAGATGGTGGAGAAAGCGACCGAGACGCGGAACAGACATAGAAAATCACAACTATACGTACAATCCGAAGCGATCAATGGTATACCGATGGTTAACAAGAATGGTATACCGACTGTTAACAAGGCCAGGTGAAGGGGCGCGTACAGAGTGCCCTTTCGAGCTCGGGATACAGGCAAAGATAAGTCTTGTCACAGTAGCACAGGGTACAGAGAATAGCTGTGAGTAACAAAATGAGAAAGTGAAAGACTCCCAGTGAGTTAAGAACAGAATGTAGTCGCGGGATGAGAGAAGGAGAGAGAAAGATGCGCGACTTGAGCTTAGCTGCGTCTTCGGTATTACGTTTCTCCGTGGTGCCTTCGGAACCCCAGAAAGGCCATTTGTCCAGACTCGCGTTACTTCCCCCTACCTACTTTCTCTCCATCTTCTTCTACACTCCTTTTTACACCAATTCGCCATAATGTCGGAGACTCTTCAAGAACTTGCTGATATTCCCAAGGACTTTGTCCGGGAGGGCTCCCTATTCATTCGCCGCTGCACCAAGCGTTCGTTAATTCCTCCTGTACCAGTCACAGTGCATACTGACACACTTCACAGCCGATAAGCGGGAGTTCATCAAGATCAGCCAGGCTGTCGGCATGGGCTTCTTGGTCATGGTATGTATCCTCTCTGTTGAACCCCGGATCACACTTGACGGATTGGCTAACATGGAGACTAGGGTGCCATTGGATACTTTGTTAAGCTGAGTAAGTGCCGTCAAGGGCATATTGCTACATCCTTGAACATACCATGTTAGGTACGGTACTAACATTGCATTTCCGCAGTCCACATCCCCGTTAACCAAGTCCTCGTCGGTGGCGCATAAATATGACGACTTATTGAGCATTAATCAGAGATCTGCGACCGAACAAATCACGACACAAGGAAGGAAATGCCTATAAAGCCCGAGAATTTCCAGTTGTTCTGTCGCTGGGCATTGGATCGGGGCTTGCAGATCTGAACACCATGGGTTCCAACTAAGCCCCTATTTTGTCTTTGCCGGAGTCATTGTCGCTATGGCACTTTGTTTTGGGATGCGATGAGAGGGAGTGCCTCATCTTAACCCTTGAGATACCACATACCATTGTTCCTGTACAATTAGGGTTCTTTTTATTTGATTTAATGAACGGCCCTCTGAAACAATTCTTATGTGCATGCTGGAACTAGATTCAATTCAAACAGAACATTGAGATTGTATGTATCATGAATCATTATACCTAAATATGAACGAACCTTATATGTAGACATCCTCCCAATGTGCAGAAAGAGCCCAGACGAACCCCCTTTGGAGAAAAGAAACAGTATAGGCTTTTGTCCTCCATATCACCACTCAATACCCTCATCCTCCTCCTCAAGAAACATTCGACGCACAGGACGGCTACGCAGCGGTCGTCGTGTGCGGGCCGCTGGGGCATTCTCCCGGTAGTCATTGAACTCAGGCACGTATCTGAGCCTGTCATCATAGCTTTTGCCAATTGGCGGGTCTCCTTCATCATTGGCCGCACCGTTGTTCCAGGAATGGACAGTGCAGGTGCCAGTAGACAGTCCCCATCCATTCCACGAGGTTGCTACACAACATGTCAGTTCATCATTCAGCCAGGCTTGAGATTGTGGATAATATTACCTGCTAACACTGGGGCATTCGGATGCCAGCTCGCATCGCGAACGCAAGTTCTCCACAGCATCTCCCCACTCATCTCATATGCCGCCGCGAAAACATCTGGCTCGTGGGGGCGTGAGTTAAGTGTTGCGGAACCCACATCTATTGTACCAGCCAGTGTGGCATCCATGTTGTACACATAGACCTTGCCATCTTCACTGCCAGAGTAGACATAGCGAGAGTTTGTACTGCCAGGTGGAGAGAAATGGCAGCGAATCAGGGTCTTGAGGACACTGTGACCGCGGAAGGTGACCACCGAGTAGTCATACGGATGAGGCTCGTAGAAGTTGTCAGGATATTTTTCGAAGCGGTAGTCAAATCCAGTTGTGAAGACGGTGGGGTCGATGTTGTCAAAGTTGGCGGTTGTCATCATCTTCCGTAGATCCCATAGTTTCATGGTCTGGTCCTTGCCATTGGAAAGAACGTATCGGCCATCGCCTTTGCTGTCCACGTATGTTAGGCCTTCAGTGTGGCCCATAAAAACGCCAGCTTCGCGCCCATCGCCCATTGACCGACGGTCCCATACTCGCAGCGTCGAGTCGTCGGAGCCTGAGTAAAGCAGGTGGGGAGACGAGGTGTCGCCAAAGCATACTGCATTGACGTGGTGCTGGTGACGGTCTCGCAGGTGGAGCACTGGCTGCTTTGTCTCAATATCATAGACGATCACGGAGTCATCGGATGTACCCGCGACGATCTCCCGTCCATCCCCAGAGAAGCGAAGAGACCATATCTAGTCAAAACACTTGTTAGCAGTGTGAAAAAGTACTTCGATCGCAGTGAACATACTCCGAAATGGGAGCTGCCCCAACTTTGACGTCTCCCTCGGTTAGCTGAAAGTGCAAAGTCCAATTGACTCGGATCCGAATCATCTTCTGGATCTGTCGGGGCTAAATAGGCCTGACTGCGTATTGAACTGTAGGCCAGGAAGCGATTATCGGGACTTAGGGTAGCATCCGTAATTGTCCATTGACCAAGCGGATAGCGGACCGTCTTGTAGTATTTCCACTCATAAGGGTTAGATGTGTCGTACATCCGAACCTTGAAATCCTGCGCGCAGCAGAAGAAAAAGTTCCCATCATCGGAGAACTGGCCGGAGTAACTGCGCGAGTCATAATGGATAATCTTGTCGGCCACGGAGCTGGGTATCATGTTCTACAATAAGAGTAACGGTTAGTTGTAAACCGACCACCTTCCGGGATGCATCGGCAGCTTGATTTACCTGCGAGATAGCCCGATCGGCCCTCCTCCGAACCCCGTAAGAGTCCACGCCGAGTTCCCGCCACATCAATTTGGTAGCAAATCCCATTTTGCGCTTCTTGAGTCGGTCAACATAGTGCTGGTTGGTCCCGAATTGACCTTCGCCCATCAGTGCGGTTCCTGCATCACTAGGGACTTTGGGAAATTGGGGTTCTCCTCTGGCCCGTCTTGTTCTCAGTCGCTGTCGGAATGTAGGAACGTAGTAGTCAGGGTCATCCTCGTCGTCATCTTCTTCGTCTGCGGCATCAGTTGTCCATCCATGGGCGTTGAGAATATGCTGCAGTCCGCTCGATGCTAGTAATTGGAATAGCCGTTGTGCCGGAACTAGAAAACTGGTAAGCGCAAGCTCTCTGGAGAAAGGGACGTTTGCCATTGAACGAACTGCGAGGCTGGCCACCATTACCCCCTCTTCGTCTTCGTCGTGATCGTCTGTAGTAAGCTCAATCTGGATATTGCCAATGTTGATGCGCGGGTGTTCTGCCGAGAGCACAGTCAGAGGTTTTCCATTGAACGATCAATTAGACTGTTGTAATCCCACCATCCGAAACCCCGAGGCCCATATCCTCGGCCTCGGCATCCATCTCTTCCCAAGCATCTTCGGATTCGTCCAGGGCAGGGTGGTAATCCATGTCTATCTCGTCGTCTTCCTCGAGCCACTCTTGTGCAGGATGCCAGGCTGGTGTACCTCCAGCTGATTCCCTTGCCTCATCGGAGGCTGACCCTGGTGAGCTCATGATGGTTGATGAGGAGAAGGCTTATCGATAGCGCGAGAGATAAGTCACCGCTGCTTCCCGAGTTGAGTTATGTCATCAACCTCATGCCTAACTCCGTTAAACCCCGGGGGAATCTTCAACTGTAAATTGTGGGACAGTTTAGTGATTTTAGTGATCCTTCAACTTTAACCTAGTTATTGAACTAACTATGTACTGGGAATGACAAGGACGTGTTTGTGCAACGGAACTATGCAGACTCGGACCCTGGACAGCCTCGCGTCTACTCACTTGACCCAAAGATTAGGTGCCAATATCTGAATCAGTTGAATTATATAAAGTTTATTAAGCAATATTTACCTATGACACTCACAGCATCAAAGGATGTGGATAGATTAAAACAGTGTCAAAGAAAGTATAAACTTAGGGTTAAACGACAGCGATAAGCCCCAGAACGCGGATCAAATATTTTCCAGCGTCGTCATCGCTGATAGCGAGATGATTCTTGGATCCCCGCTTCTTCAATAACACGACGCCGCGACCCTCAAAGAAACCTCGGGACTGTGCAAATTGCGAGGCCTAACTCTTTAGCTTTGATTTGCAATATCCCAGCCCTGGCCTTTTGCCTTTTCAGCCTCGCCATCCCCTCTCAACCCAACCCGCTCAAAGAACCCCACCATGCAGTCCGTCCCCGAGTCGCGCCAACAGACCTTTGAGGAGATCTATGGACCACCAGAGAATTTCCTCGAGATCGAGGTAGGTTACCAGTTACCTCTATTATCCCTTTCTTCGGGCGCTGTACCGTTCCGAGGTGTCTCGTGCCGCCCCCTCACGCAAAGCTATACCCGCAATTCCCCAGGTCCAACGGTCAGCTAAAATTGACCCACCAGGTGCGCAACCCGCAAACACACGGCACATCGCGAAACATGTACACCTCGTACGAGATCGTGTGCCGCACCAACATTCCAGCCTTCAAGCTGAAACACTCGGTCGTGCGACGCCGCTACTCAGACTTTGAGTACTTCCGTGATATCCTCGAGCGGGAGAGCACGCGCGTCACGATCCCGCCGTTGCCGGGCAAAGTCTTTACCAACCGGTTCAGTGACGATGTCATCGAGCACCGACGCGAGGGGCTTCAGCGGTTCCTGCAGATCGTCGCGGGGCACCCGCTGCTGCAGACGGGGAGCAAGGTGCTGGCCAGTTTCATACAGGGTGGGTTCTTCTTCCGGGATATATGTCGGGGTTGTGCTAATTGATTCTTGTAGATCCGAACTGGGACCGCAATGCGTGGTAGTGTGATGTGCATTTAGGTTATTTCTTTTCTTTTATGTCCATCCACACCAGAGAAGTAATTTTGAGCGTGGTTTTTTATTTCAAAGTCCTGTTTACTCCCCTTGAAGCCTTACTGTTTTTGATTACCCGAGCACACTTTGGTCGCATCATTATTTAATAACTGGTCTACCTGAAAAGCAAAATGTGAGCCACCAACTGTTCTATGTGGTGTGATGGTTTTTCCTCGAATATCCGTACTTCTGTTTGATATCCGAGTGTTTGAGCGTTCTTCTTTGAGCTCTTGTCTGACTTTGCCCGGTGGAATCGGGGGCTTGAAAGCAGCATGGGACATGTCTTGACTTCTAATCCATGTTAGCATAATAGGTAGTGACTTGTATGCTATTCGTGGATATCGGGTTAGGAGCCCCATGTCCGTGGTCTGCACGAGAGTGATTGTCTTATTATAAGGCCAGCTTGTGAAACTTGCGATCATTGTAGTCTCGATGTGAGAATCGATTCGCTAAAACTTTTAAACAGAGCCGTCGTGTACTGCGGGATATCAAACAACAATCAAAAACATCAAAAATGCAAACCTCAAACATAATCAAGTCACTGGCCCAACAGACCAAAATAGACAAAATCCGAAAATAAATTCTGCTTCGCTCAACCCCTCAGCCTAGATCATCCCAGACCATGGGGGCAAGTGTATTATCCTCCCATGGCGAGGATGTCCCCCCAGTATTGTCATCCAAAGGGAAAGAAAGAAGCCCAGACACTGCAGGCATATTGGAGGCAGGGGCTCAAGAAAGCCCTGACGAGGCGGTAAGAGTGCGGGATCGATTGGACCAGGGTGGGCATGAGACGCGCCGGATGGATGGCGGCTATGCGTAGGACGAGGAGCCACAGGATGGATCGTTGTCGACGTGGACTCGCTGCTTGGAGGGCGGTCCCGAGGTGCTGGCCCAGGCGCTCCGATGGCCGGTCCCTGCGCCCCTGGGAGCGAGTTACCGCTGACAGAGCCCCCGTCACGGTAAGCATGGGGAAACTTCGTGCGGAAACGGTCACGAAGGTCAGTCGCCCTGCGATGACCTAGATTGAGCCGCTTGTCTTGTTGGATGAGCGTCCATTGGAAACCATGTACGGCGTAGCCCTTGAGAAGGGCTTCATCCTCTGCGGTGGTGAATGGGCGACGAGAGCGTCGTTTAGACTTCGTTGTGACGTGTGCTTCCGGTAAACCGAGAGATTCCAAGGTTGTTTGCGACTTTTCCGATTGCGGCGTGCCTTTGGCCGAAGGTGGCATTGATTGACTACCGGCGGACCCAGGATCCGTGTCGGGAGTCGTTATTGCGGACATGCTCGGAAGAGATGACTTGTACGAACTGCTGGCTGAGCTTCCCGCCACAGAGCTTGGCTCAGACCCAGCATTGGTTAGGTTTGGCGGTGGGATTTGGATCTTGCCCGGTGCTTTGCCCAGTGCATCACTAGACCCCTTTGCATGGGCTTTGAGAAGCGTGCTGGCGAGATGGTCACGCAGTTGCTTGATCGCTTCATTTGGGTCTGAGGCACGGTATGCCCAAGGACAGCAGACGCGGAATCGGTCTTTCAAATTGGAAGCAGTTCTTTTGTTGAATTTGAGTTCTGGTTGAGACAGAATAGTCGTCCAATTGCCAATGCCGCACTTCACGACTCCTCGAAGCAAGTCCGTCGTCTCCTCCTCGGTCCACTTTCTCAAGTTTTTGCGGGACCGGCCGCGGGTCTTGGGGGACATGGGCGCATCTCCATCCGTAGGCGTTGGGGCCTTATCATCGCGAGCAGGCTCTTTCCCAAGTGTCACCGTTTTGTGCGTAGACTCAATCTCCGCTTGGGTACGTGGTTCTGTGTCTTCATGAGCGTGTGCATCGTCATTATCATCGTCAGCATCATCAAGAGTATCCCCAAGAAGCTCTTTAATTCGGGCCTCTCGTCTCTCCGCAGGCTGACCGTCTGGAACCGGGCCATTGACAGAGACTAGACTACCGGGATCAACAGCAGCATTTCCCCGGGAGGGTTTCGTCAGAAGCTGGGGGATAGACCCAGCTTCAATGGGAGGAAGGAGGGCAGCATTGGGTGGTGGTTCATTTAAACCATTCAGAATAGCAAACGGACCAAAAGGTGGAGGGCGTTGCTCTTTCTGGGCTTGAGGGATAGGAAGCTGCAAGTGTTCGCTAAAAGAATCGGGCTGAAGGTCTAAGCGCCGCCGCTTGCGCTGTCCATGGAGTGCATCATCATCAAAGGAAGACGCAAATGGGAAGCGTTCCAGCGCACGAAGGTTTACAAATGCCGGGAGAATCGGTCTGGGCGGAAGTTCCACGCTCGAATGGGAATCCGCCCCAGGTTCGGCTTTCTTAGTCCGCGCGGCATCGAGAAATTCTGTAACGGTTGGGAGGCCGACTGTCGGGTTGGCGGGAATATTCCCAGAATTTGTTGGACCCTTAGATATTGTATTCGATTCCCCGGACCCGCTGGCATTTGGCTCCAAGGGCGAAAGGACGCTGAGGGTGCGAGATGAGACCGGCTCACGGAGAGGCGCAATACGTAGAGACAGCTGTGGAAGCTCGCGAAGTGGGGATTCATCCAGGGGTCGTACGGGACCATTGGAATCCATCCTCTGGGCATCTGACAGCAGTCACTAACAGATAGCAAGAACCGTGAAATATTTTTGATCCATCGGGCCGTCCATGGTGTCTGTGCTGATGGAATCAGGTTTGAAGAAGTGAAGAAGCTCTGATAACGTTGGATGCGATAACGTTTTCTACGGGCGGTGAGTGGATCCACTCGCGCAGTGTCTACGTCAGCCCTCGAAGGTTGAAGATCCATGGTTCAAAGTGACCCCTGAGCTCTTTCTGTGCTGTATTCTAATTCCAAGGTTACTACCACCGACTACCCCAGAATACAGCAAAAGTGAGTGTTGCTGAGCTCCGTGGCAGCGGGGCACTAACTATCTGCAGGGCACTCAACATGCCCACGATCTTCCCATCATGGCCACATATCGTCTTTGGGGTGCTTGAGCCTCTTTCACTGTACGTTCGGACTGCCCAGACCCTCAGTCAAGCCAGTTATTCATTACCTTGTATAGGGTCCTCGGGGCCCTCGCCCCGCTATACGACCTCAATGGATTTATTGCCGGTCAATGTCCGCACATCGAAGCTCCAATTACCCACCCCAGCAGCGTTGCACTAGCTTACCAACTAGGAAACGTTTACTTTCTATTGTCACTAGTGGGCGTTGGTGTATTACACACAAGCACCGAGCCCAAGTGCTGCGCAACTACCTGATTGGCCTGGCCATTGCCGACATTGGTCATATCTATGCCACGTACTTGGCGATGGGCTGGGGAGCATTTTCTGATGTTGGGAATTGGAATGCGCTGACATGGGGAAATATTGGAGCGACTGGGTTCCTGTGCATCAACCGTGTCTTATATCTATGCGGGGTGTTCGGGTTCGCGAAGGCGCCTAAGGTGCCAGGGAAGAAGGAATAAACCATGTGAGGGAGTGCATTACTGTATATAGTTGGCCAGAATATGGTCTTATTATTGTTATGTACATCTGTATAGACCACAAATACCACAATCTTTCTCCCGACCGCAGGGTCCCCAGTTACTGCGTAGGTACGCAGTTGCAAGGTTTTAGATCAGTCTTCTAGGCCTGGAAAAAGGTTGGCTTGCATGCCATCCATCGCACGACCTCCCCCATGCGCTCCTCGTTCTCCTCGACATCCCCACCGGCAAGATCTATTGCTTTCTCCAGCTCAAGTGTGATCTTGGGCCCCTCTTTATTTAACGGTCCTTTGTCATAGAGGGCCTGAATAACCCGTACTTGACGAGGGCCAAAAAAGGATACCAGCAAGATAGCGATGTATGTAGTTCCCGAAAAAGTGGGCTGACGGGACCGGATACTGATGAGCTGCACCAACGCCGAAAGTTCGCTTGCAAGTATCTTATCCTCCTTAGGGATGTCGAGGCTAACCATAGCCATCTGAAGATGCGCATAGATGACATCGCCGCCTCGAACGCAGGCTTCGTCTAGGCTTAGCTTGTGCCACGCCCAAGGACAGAAAACGCCAGGCAGCCGGACCCGAGCAACCTGGTAGAACTCGTTTTCTACACTAGATAAGTGGATTGAATTGTTAGCACATGCTTTTGAATCGTAAGAGCACCGCTTACTCGATCTTTGACCAAGGCCTGGTCATACTCAATGATCTGGTGGGCAGTGTAGAGAGCAATCCAGCTTCATTGGAGTAATTTCGGAGACGTTTTTCGATGGCATACCATAGCTCGTAGCCATATTCCTTGTATCGTTCTTGTAAATCTTCTTCTCCGAGTTTGGCGTCTCTCTTGGGATCGAGTGGTAGGAGTTCAGAGGGTGACTCAAGGTCCCTCAACGTAAGTTTTCGGAAGTCATCAGCAGGGAATGGCTCAAAGCGGAAGGTGATCTGGACGTTCTCGCCGAAGAGTAGCTCGACATTTAGGGGGGCTAAGTCCGCAGCTGTGTACTGGAGCCTCTCCGGTTTGTGGTCGCCAACCACGAGTCCTTCCCACTGCTCCCAGACTTTCGAACGCAAGTTGCGCCGTGGCATGTTGATAAGATGGTCTCAATAAACAAGAGGGAGAAATGAAGCAAAGGTGCGAAAGGTAAAGCTGAACTAAAGGTAAAGTAAAAGCGAAGTAAAAATAAAGTAAGGGCAAAGTGAGGGTTAGAGGAGTAGATATACTAACTAAATATAAATAGAACCAAAAGTAGGCAAGCAAATTAGGTAATCTAGTCTAAGCTGTCTGTAGAGATCATTAGGGGCTGGTAGTTGTGATAAATGTCGCCTTGGTCTGGAAACCACAGAACACCTAGGTAGGCAATACTAACATTTCTAACTTAAAGGTATAACTATGACGCCATCTTTTCATGATCTACGCTTTGATAATAGAAGTGATGATAGAAGTGATAATAAAGTGATAATAGGGCAACATCTCTGTATCTATATTAGATGAGGCCCTGGATATAGGAGCCACATCACTAGGTGTTTCCTTCCTTGTAGGAGTCATGCCTTCCAAAAAGGTATTGACAACCAATGCTACTCTTGATCATATAGAATCCTCGTAGTTCAACAGCCAGCACTTATATGGGCCAGTCTTAAACACAATCCTTTGTTTTTTTTTTTTTTTTTTTTGGTTATTTATGCCCACGGGTTCAAACAGCACAGATCCATCCTCGGGGGGCGGGGGCCACTTTTAACTCAACAAAGTCGTCGCCGATCTGGTGAAGACCGTTGGGTTAGCCAACACCGCACTGGTCCTGCTTATGATATTGGTCTTCAATATCCTAGTCCAGTTCTTTAATATTCTGCTGCGCAAATTTGAGCAGTGGATGTCCCGGTAAGGCAGTGTGGCTAGGTGCGATACTACGGACTTAAGACAGAAAAGGCTAACAACGGATATAGGAACACTGGTCCCAACAAGGAAACGAGCGAAAAGCCGAGGAAAGGATCCGAGTCAAAGCACTCAAAGCACTCAAACGCGCAGTTTAGCCCTACACGGCCCCAAGCTCAAGACATCAGTCAACGGAACTGTTGTCCCAGCCGTGTCCACAGACTACGTAACAGTTGCCCGGTTCTAAAAAAGATGGCGCCCTCGCCATCGTAAGAAAGGAAAAAGCAAAAGTCGAGTCAGAACATATCAAAAGGATTGCAAATCGGATAGCGAGTTACTCATCGTCTGGCGTTTAGGAACGATATTGCTTTCTGGTTTGAGTAGGACGGATGTCTGGTTTCTATGCCGTTTCCTTTTCATCCCAAATGAAATATCATTTGGTTATGCTATTTTCTGTGCACCTCCTGTTGTCAAATAGAGAACAGTCACTTTAATATAACGTTGTGATTACGCTAAACAATCTGCTACTGAATAACGTTGGAAATTGCATATGCGCGCTGAATCCGCTTTTTACGCCACCTTTAGAGGATGTAACCCTCTCTACTGAAGCCAAGTACTAAGTAGGTTTATCAAATGTTCAATTCTAGGTTTCTTTGTAGAGTAAGTGCAAATGACAGGCAGTCCGTGTGTCAGACCCACATACTTGTAAACCAGCCGAAGCATTGTCTCGTTGGTGCTACGAGTCTACTCTCTTTTGTCATTGGCTTAAGACAGATACCCTGTTGGACCGTTTCTTTCAAGTATTGTCAATGCGCAGCTGCATTTCGCTGCGAATTTGCGTTGCTTGTCTGAAACCAGCCAATTTGTCAATGCTGGACCACACGTACTGATGATTTCTTGAGCTATGAGAAACTGCTCAATAGGTTTCTTAGCCTTTCTCTTCTTCTCTGAATGCTTTATCTCTAAAGCCTTTAGAACGAATCTTCAATACTTCTCAGCCACAACCCGCTGGTTCAATGAGAGTTTATCAAACCCTGGCCATCAGAGCTGATTGCCGTTTATTGGGATCAGGATATCGATAGTACCCATGGCGGTCAGTTAGGCATATACATTCAGGGTAGAGATCAGGTTTAGGATGGGTAGCAGATGCAAGAGAGGAGTTCTCACCGGAGCGACCGACAGCCAACTACTAGGCCTCAAATAAGCCACAGTATAGTGGTTGGGTGGGTGACCTCCGGCGAATCCCTGTTCTTTGTCTTTCTTAATGTTCCTGATATATCTTAGAAGCTAGCCAAATAGTACATACGACCATAGGGTGTGGAGAACAGGGCTTCCCGTCCGCTCAGCCGTACTTAAGCCACACGCCGGCAGGTTAGTAGTTGGGTGGGTGACCACGAATCCCTGCTGTTGTATGTTTTTTTAGTCTTTTCTCTTTGTTTGTTGGTATACTTTTTTTTGATCTGTTAGGTTTTACCTGCTCAAACCTAGGGACTCGGACGAGCTCAGTGGTATCAAACCGGATGAAGGACGGCTAACAATACTCTGTAGGCGGAGAGATTGTGGGGTGGAGCGGCCCGAAACTAGGAGGGGTGGAATAAAATGGGGTCACAATGAAAATGAAGCCCCCAATGACATTCTTCCCCTGTTATTTCGAATTGCTCTCTAAATTGCGCTTCCTAGTAGGTTCAAAGTCCATTCTACGCAGTAGTAAATGTTGACACCAGCATGTCAAGCAACTATTGTACTTCTCCAGATCCACTGTAGACTTTGGAACATGTGGATCTCTACCGAGATCCACGTTCCAGTGCCCTGGCTCTGGGTTCTTGTAGCCCCGACTATCGAATTCCATCGAATTCCTGAGCCTTCAACTTGCACGTGGCACGAAGGATACCCTGTTCCTAAAGCAACTTTAAGGATGGTTTGTAAGGTCTCCTTCCTAACTTGAGACCCTGTTTTAATTTATTCCCATTTTGATGCTGTGATTAGCGGTGAGCGAGTCAGTCATCATGACGACGAATAGCGATGATCATAGATAAACCCGTGCTCTGCCTTGTGCTCGGGAGTACGGAGTATGGAATGGAGTCTCTCATTTGCTCGGAATCGAATCCACTCACCTTCGAGGTGCCCTGTAGATCCGAGGTCAAAGCACCAACTTTAAGAAACTTGACTGCTCATTTTTCCGATCACGCAGCGGTGTGAAGCGGATCATGTTGGACTCTGCTATGTTCCATGCAACAACCCATGTTTCAGCGATCCATGACCGACGGAAAACGGTCGGGGTACAGTGGGCTGATGGCAGTAGGAGCGTGAGGACCAATGGCAATGACCCAATGATATCATCCACATCAATAGGGAGCAAAACAAAACACATACAATGAAATAATGACGGCAGAGAGCCTCCGAGAATCCACCTGGGCGTTCCCAGTCCTGGGCGTTCCCAGTATACCTGTCAGTGGGTTTGGATTCCATCATGATCATCGACGGCAGTCCCCGGCTACGGTTAGTGTCCTCGGTCTAGCGCCGACCCGCTATCTGCGTTTGAAAACCAAAGCAATTCATGGCGATGTTATGGAGACGAAACAAGTCATACCCAGATTTCTAGATAGGCAGGGGGCATAGTTGATGCGTAGTTCCTTGAATCATACGTCGCATGCCTGGCGACATAGTTTTCGGCCTGACCGTTCATTGTGTAGCATCGGATGCCCGATACCCGACGAGCATCGTTCCAGAAAAACTGGGGTTGACCGCTTCCCAACCGATTGACCCGCGGACCAGGTAGGACATCTGCATAGAGGCAGGAAAAGGCTGTCATATTGGCAACTGGACCGTCCCATCGGGTGTTCCGCATAGTTGGGAATCGAGACGGTAACCAGCAGGTGAATAGCTATACATAGCCGCAGCAGAGATTAGAGCAGCATAAAGATTAGAGAAGCATAGAACAATCCTGCGGTGGAGACACCAATCCGGGTCTAGTTCACTCGCATACGTGTTGACCCCCTTTTCCCGAGGCTTCCTGGCAGTCGGGAGACCCAGTAGACCCAGTAGCCTGGGACAGTCTTCGATCACACTCGAAGATGTGTCGAACGTGGCGAAACAGTAGGGATACGGGATACCGCTTAAAACCAATCGTTCTCGCCCCCTTCCGAATAACCCGAGCACCCTTGTTACTATTCCCTCCCCTGCTTATAACGTATTGGGCTATTGCGTTTTCATTTGTTATTTACAAGTCACCGCGTCTAGAACAAGCCCCCCGTAATATTGTCTTTTGTTTCTTTTCGCAAGCGCCTCATCACATGACACTCGACTAGCATTTTGCCCAATGTGTTGGCTGTTAGAGCCGCAGGGTGGTGAAGTGAAATTCGCATAAATGCATCCCGTCGACGCTGAAGATCGATCCTCGACCCACCGGAGAACAAGACACTATCTACGGGTAGCATGACCCCGCTAGCTGAGATGTCGCAAAATCTACCTAGACGACCTCCACCAGAACCGACTCTATCGTACCAGTCTTTATTTCATTCCGGTGCAGAATTCCCTCGCTTCGTTGTGACTTACCGCTGGTGGGAGGATGAGGCTACCACTGTGCTATGGGCATTCAAAGTACCCGAAATCCGCCAGGTTATTCGCTACGGACTCTTTAGTGACGAGAACTATCCGCGCAGCTCGTTGTTGAGTCGGAATGCAGATGCCATTGATGCCTTCCTCATTGCGCTATCCGAGCCGCACGAACATCAGTTTCTTGCAAACCTATCTCACATGCAGAGGGTAGAAGAGATTCTACGACGCTCGAGTATTCCACCTTTCCAGCCGATTCCTTGGAGCTGGTTCCCTCTACCTCCCGGGCATTCCCTGGGTGCAACAACTATCGCCGCAGGAATCGAGGCCGAGAGTCAATTCCAGTTCAGCAGAATTGCCTTTGAGGAAATTGTGCGTGCATCTCTTGGGTATAACACCGTCTCAGTCGAGTGGTTCCTGCTCCAGCATACCAATCTCTACATTTACCTCTTGGATCACCTACAAGCCTACCCCGAGGAGATCCCGCTTTACGTAGAAGTGGAGAAGGTGAGTTTGCCTCTGTTCCATTCGAAAAACTTACTCTAATACTCAATAGCATTTGCGAACTCGAAGCCCATTCGCTCATCGAGCCCTGGTACAGTGCATGGTCACTGTTCATCCAGTAGTAGCACTCGAGATGCCACAATCGTCTTCTCCCGGTTTTGAATTCATTGCCGGTCCCATTCAGCGCCTGTTCAAAGATCAGCCTCCAAGTTTGACCACCATCCTCAGAATCTTTAGTGTTTTGGCAGTCCGGTTCCGACAGCAGTACATTCATACGTCCAAAATCAATTGGCATGCGCCATTCAACGCCGAAATCATATTCCTGGAGGACTGTTTCAACTCGACATCACCTCTAGATCTGGCTCGTACTCTGACAGGCACAGACGAGATAGACTTTTCCAGCTTGTCGCGGCAAAGTATCGTGGCAGATGACGCTGTGGTCAGAAAACTGATAGACAATTGGCACGCTCTCAGTAATTCCGTTTGGGAATGCTGTACATCGCTACCCGACATCATGCTTCCATATTTGCGCGAATGCGCACAGGCAAGTTTTTAGCGGTCTATATTTTGAGTACATCAGTCTCTAACCGGGGGAGCTTGCAGGTCCTCTTCACCAAATGTAATTACCACTCTCTAACAGCCATCTTGCATGGAATGCACCGATATAAAATCTCTACTGCACGATCTCGTGGGCTGAACAGTACCGTCGGGGGAATGGTGATCCTTGATCCTATCCTTCCACCTGAAGCCGCCTTCCTCACAAATCCAGCCCATAACTACGCTGCTTATCGTCAGCACTATTACGAGTACCCGGGTATCCCTTTCCTACTTCCACACCTTCGAGACTACCAGCAGCATGGCGAATCCGTTCTCCAGCCACTCGTCCAATACCTACAGGACTCACACCTGGCCAAAGGGTAATGATCGACAGTCCGCAGTGAAAAATGGAGTGAAGCTGGTGCGTGGCATGCGTGCCGTAGGTAAAACTTATTGGCTGTTTCGGAGTTTTTACTTGTCTTTGGGAAGGGAGGAGTTGCAGTGATGCCCTGTTTGAGATTAGTTGATCTGGGTTACTTATTAGATTGCGTCTGTTTCGGCGGATCGTGTATCTCTGCGCTATACCCATTGGGCCATTGCTAGTATCTTGCAGCGCTGGCGTCTGGCGTTGTATTTTACCATACGGAATTTATGCGGCCACGGTGTTTCGGAGTCTTTTCACTGAGTTCATTGGGCTATATATGACAGCCATTCTATGATTATGCCACGTAGCTAGCCATCCACGCCAGTGACTTCTTAAGCACGCTGCACGAGAGCAGAACCGCTACCCATGTTCGTTCCGACGTCAACGGCTTCGTCATCATACCCCCGTCGAAGGCCGAGCTCGAGTTATGCGCACCCAAAATCTTCCAACGTTACTGCTCCATAATTTATCCGGACTAAAAAGAAGGGTACATAGGATTTGTGGTATTTGTCTATACGAAGGTACATCAGAACGAATATAAGTTATCCCACTTGGGCAAGGCTCCATGTTTAGGAATCCTTTTCAAAATCAAAAATCTTGCCAGGGTTCAATAGCCAATGAGGATCAAGAGATCGCTTGACACTACGCATGACATTGATAGTTTCCAGCCCCAGCTCTTTCTTAAGCGAGTCCTTTTTACCCAGACCGATACCGTGTTCACCCTGCCAAAACCGTTAGCGCTGCTTCTTTCACAGTAAAAGGCAGGTTCAAGGCTGAACATACCGTACATGAGCCTTCCATATCAAGAGCACGGTCGACCATATCGTGAACCACCTTCTCGACTCGTGCCCGCTCTTCGGGGTCTTTGCGGTTGTACATGATGCTTGCATGGAAATTGCCGTCACCGATGTGTCCGAGAATACTAGCGAAGATTCCGAGACTATCCAATTCTTCCTTTGATTTTTCTGCAAAGGTTAGTATATGCGATTGGAGGGAAACTATGGAGAACAAACCAATAATGTCGGGCAACCTGGAAATTGGGACAGACACGTCGGTGGACCACACTTCAGAACCCTCCTTGCGTAGAGCCAACATACTCCACAGGGACTGCTTTCGCGCGGACCATAAGTCGTGAGCCTCCTGCTCAGTCTTGGCAAATTCGAAGGTCTTCGCGTTATTTCCCTGTGCAAGCTTCCTTGTCAAGCTGACGCTATCCGCGACGCCGGCCTTCGTGCCAGAGAACTTGAAGAAGAGATGCGGAGAGACAGCCCACGTCCGCCCCGTGCCACCAGCTCGGTTGATAACATCCATTTGAACTTCATCCATAATCTCCATACATTGCACAGGAATACCCTTCTTGATCAATTGCATGGCAGTCGATGCGGCATCGCGAATGGTCGGGAACGCAACCACGCCGACACGCGTATCTTCGGGGATAGCAGTCAACTTGAGAGTAGCTTCCGTGACAATTCCCAAGGTCCCCTCCGATCCAACAAACATTCCGGTCAAATTGTACCCAGCAGATGTCTTGCGCGGGCGCCTGCGAGTCTTGATGATGCGGCCATCAGCCAGGACAACTGTGAGATTGATCACCCAGTCCTTCATCGTGCCGTACCGAACGGCATTTGTACCACTGCAGTTGGTGCCAACCATACCACCGATCATGGCTGTTGGGCCAGGATCCACGGGGAAAAACAGACCGGTGTTTTTGATCTGCTCATTCAGATCCATCCATCCAATCGACGGCTGTACGACGACGTCCATGTCGTCCTCGTGAACCTCCAAAACCTTGTTCATAAAGGCAAAGTCGATAGTCATACCACCGTGCGGTGCAGAGAAGTTGGCTTCCAAACTTGAGCCGCCGGAGTAAGGGATCATGGGCATGCGATACTTGTGGCAGACCTTTGCTATTTCGGAAACCTGCTCAGTGGATGTAGGATACGCGATGGCGACGGGCAGACGGTCCGCATTGAGACTTGACCATTCTGAGTATCCATGCTGCTCAAGGTCGTCTTCGTCGGTGGAGATTGTGTCTTCGCCTAATTTGGCTCTTAATTCGGCGATGGCCTACCATTGTTAATTCTGTCTGCACGATGAACAATTACTACAAGGGAGATACCTTTTCGAAGTCTTTCATCGAACCATACTGCACTTTTTTGGTTGCTTGCGGTGTCTGGCTATACGAGGCGTAACCATAACCCAACCCCGCAGCAAATGCGGAGACGAGGAGAGTCTTGGTCGGTGTCCAGAAGGAATTGGAAGTGGAATTGGAGCTTGACGAGCTACCTGAGCTACCTTGATGCCTGCTGCTTTCTGTGCTGGTTGTACTGGCATTTGTTCGAATTGATTGATTAGCCCATGCGATTCGGGGTGAAATCCGGGGTCGACAATGCAAAATGCGGGGAGTGGAGAAGCCCATAGGCCTATGGACTATCAATGGCACTCGCATCGTGAGCTATTGACAATAACAACAGGGAGTCAAATTGCTGAGTTATAATGACTGAGAACGCGAGAGATAAAAGAGATAATAAAACAATGAACACGACATAAACAGCCCTGATGAGGCCATGTCTATTTCTATCGTTCCCCCGCTTCGGAGCTCGGCCGAGTCGGCTTCTCTTTAGACGTGGGGGTTGTATCTGTGGGGTGTTCATCTTAGTTATACTGGGTACAAGGTTCATTATACATGCACATATTACCGTCATCGATTCTGATACTCTGTAGCGTAAAAAAGATATTATAACTGGCCTCCCCGGGGGAAGTGCACCCACCACCAGGCGCTGTTAAACGTGGAATCGAACCCTCGTAGGCCGCTCCCCCTTAAGAGTGTTTCGGTCCCTAGCTGCCATACGTCCCAAGGAATTGGGAAGGGGCGTAGCCTAAGGTGCCTACTAGCCCATAACCTATCGCCATAACCTATTCCTAACCACTACCGTCGCGTTAGGCTACTTCCCCTTCGTCGTCCAAGGCCGATTCGGGGTCGGATACTAGCTCCGCCTCCTTCGGTTTCTAAGGGGCGGGATTTAATACCGAGTCCGATTGTTGTAGGTATATAGAACCCCTTAGGACCCTAACCGCGGGGAGCTCGCCCTAGACCTCTAGCCCCCACTCTTGCCCAAACCTCGCCCGCTGCGGTCCACACACTCTTCGCTATGTCGCACCACAGCCATATAGCCTCCGGGGAGAGGTTACACTAGTGGTGGGGGCAGAGCTACCGGGTCGATCCAGTGTAGCGCCTCGCCCATCATGACCCTTCGGTGTAGGAGTCTCCAATTGTCGGAACGAGAAATATGCCAAATAGCCTTACTAAGTAAGGTGTGCACCTTTTTAGTCGAATGGCTCAATCGAGGGTTATTTCTTTCCGTCACCAAGCCAGATCAGCCACCTTCGGATATCAAACATGTGCCTCACCTCTTTCCATAGCCGTGTCGGTGTAGCTGGGTCGCAAATACTGCGTAGTTCTAAACGTGGGAACCGTTGAGGGGGCAACCACAACAACACTTTGCCGCGTTCAACACCACCATCAAGCACCAACCACCAGCCATCGCCCAAAGCTCGTGATCGATGCACACATAGTCGCAATGACCGAACTGTCTTGCCTCGTGCGTGAAATCGAGCGCGTCGTGACTGCGCCCTACGTGCCCTCGCTGCAGGTACGATGACCGCGATCTGATCGTCAGGCAGTGATAACAGGAAATCAGGACCTCTTTGACCTCGCTCGGCGCAGCCCTAGCTCTACGATTCACTCCTGGGCGCTTCAAAAGTCCTGTCAAGTGGGTCTGTTGGCCGATGTCCTCGTTGAGGGGTTATCCCGATCGCGGGTAGCTCTCCCACTACTCTCCGTGTTTGGTAAGAGATACTTCTTTCGCCGCACAGTATGGCACACGCTTCCTGTCTTACTTTGCCCTTATTTTACTTTTACTTTGCCCTTATTTTACTTTTACTTTGTTCTCACTTTACCTTTACTTTCCTCTTCCTCTTCCTCTTACGATGCCGAGCCGGCCATCCGGCCAAACTTTTCGAACGGTCACTAATGAGTTCTAGCCCACACGAAGATCTTCAGAGATTCCCTGCTGAACCGGCATCCGGTCATTTTAGACGCATTTCTCGAAAAGACAGTGGACGCCACAGAGTCTGAAGTAATCGCACTTTCCTAGGAGTTGATCCCTCAGTAAACTGACAATCACAGTATGATCCGGCATGTATTGCCCTACTATCATCACCCCTTCCACCCAATGTGGTACCACCTGCTCGACTGTCGGGTTTTATCACAAAGCTTGTGCATATAATGGCAGAGAAGCCATGCGCAGACACAGTGGCCCCTCTTCACAGCCTGATGAACACTCTCCAGGCGTTGTCACGAGTATTAGACGAAGTTCCATTGGAAGTGATGTCGAACCTACAGCTTGAATTTACAAAGACCCTGCGCAACCTCGACGACCACATGGGCAACCTGCTATGTTTGGCGACGTTTGCACGAATAGCATCGAACCGAACCAATTGTCGTTATGATCAACATGGACGGGACATCCCATCTTGGCTTCTTAATATTCAGCATTTTTTCGGTCCTAAAAGAGGTCTAAAGACGTTGGATTTGGTAGTTTTGCGCGTCATTTTTGCCTGTTCCTCGAACTGCAATCTGACCCCATCCCAAGCTGCCGAAGGCATTCGTCTTGCCATCTGTATCCTAGATGCAGTTGAGCTAGAGCAAAAGAACGCTTGGATATCCAGCAACTCATCCAAGATTGCCAAGTTGTGCGAAAAGGTAGCCAAGGATGGTCTTGACCGGGAGACCCAACTGATGGGAGTAACGTTCTTACTCTCTCTCTGCCCTGTGGCGGCGCTTCCTTCTCAAATCCGTGACCTCGGATTGCGTGTGCTTGTTTCCAGTGATAGTCGAGCCGCACTAGGGAATATGGCACCGCACCTTGTATCACGGCTCACAGAGTTATTGGCAAGCTGCGATGAATCCATTGTATACGAACTCCTCCGGTTCACTGTGGATGCTTTGAAAGATGATAGTCCAAACCGGGGCTCCCTGGCGAGCCTGCATGTGGCCGCTCTGCTGTTTTCGGGCTTTCAATCAACTGAATCCAAGCCAATCATCTCTGCGCTCGTCAACTCCGTGTCCACGAAAGAAGCTATTTCTAGCTTGTTTGGACGCTTTCCTGTTACGTCAAGCCAAGACGAGTGCCGTGGCTCGGAAGTGTGCTATTGCGCATATGCAGCTTTAAAGAACACCATATTGCTCAACCTGTTCGAGCTCTATTTTGCTGCTTCACTGTCACACAATGGAAACACTGCAGATATTATGCTGATGAAGTCATTCGTGAATCGTGCGGCACGCTCTCTTGCAGACAAAGGCTGCTCATTTTCCACGGCAGACTCGAATGATTTTCGAGAATCGATTTCCTTGCGCAGCACGCGAGATTTCTCATCTGTGCAATCTTCCACCCGGGATTGGCGCTCTGGAGTGACGGAATGCTTTATGCAGAATGCTCAAATATCTCACGATAACATGATGAAAAAGCTCGGGGATGTCTGCTTTGATCTAGAGCGTCGCTGCTACGACGTCGAGGGTCCCTTGAGGTTAGCGGAACAAGAGCGAGACCATCATATTGCCGAAAACAAGCAGCTGAGCCGTCAAAACGAAGATCTGCAGAGGCAACTAGAGCAGTCCTCCCACGCTGTCTCTTGCTTACAACAGGATCTTTCACGCATGGAGGAGAATGCTGAAAGTGCATCTTGTCGAGTACAAGAATTAACCGCATCCTTGGAATCTCTGCACCATGAGCTCCAGAATCAACAGCGCATTTCTGAAGAAACACTTCGCATGGAGCGAGAGACGGCTCGAAGCAGAGAGCTCAATCTCATAGCCAGAGCTACTGAAAAAGATGATCAGTTTGAAGAGTTACAAGAAGAGACAGAAGAGCTACGAGAGAAGACACATCGACTCCGATCCGAAACCGAGGAGATACGACAGGCCCTAGATACTGCTTCAAAAGAGAGGACTATATTGTCGGAGACATGTGCTTCTTTGCGATATGAGCTTGCAGAGATCAAGTCTCTCCTAGAAGAAAGCAAGATCCTCTGTGGCCAGAAGGAAGATGAAGTCAAGCGTCTGTTGACAGACAATGAACATTTGCGGATGGAAATGGCGACAGTGGAAGCAACGGTACGTTTTGCGTTTACACAGTGAATTAATCATAGGTATTGACTGACGCTGTGTAGGTGAATGAGCAGAATATCGAGGTCGAAAGACTCCACTCGGCATTGCATGCGGCCGAGGAGAAGTTACAGTCAGAGACAGAAATGCTGACAAACAAACACAAAGTCGAGATTTCTCAGGCCGAATCAAAGGTACGTCGTGCATGATCAATATGTATGCAACCAAATCTAATCCCGCATTTCTGCAGATTTCCAAGCATAAGGAAGAAAACTCCCGCCTGCAGGCCAAATTGCATGCATCCATGCAAGATGCATCCAAAGAACTCCAGGCAAAGGATGCCCGCATGCAACAATTGGAGAAGAAGGTATGAGGATTTGGTCTTGAATTTGAGAATCATCTCTGACATTGACTCCAGATTCAATCACTGCGAAATGAACGAGCCACTAAAGCCCGAGAATTCTCCGAGGCGCAGCAACACATCGGTCGTCTTATGGGTGTCATGGGCTTCTCTGCACCGGCGGCTCAGCCGCCGGTCTCGAACAAACATCATCGCACAAGGAATACAGATGCAGCACATGGTGCTGATCGACGCCAGTCAGCAGAAGAGGATGTCGATGCTACGCAACTCGCAGAGTCATTTGATTCACTGGCTTCCAACCTGCAGGGTCCTAGCCCGAAGCGGTCCAAGGGTAATCGAAGGTCAATTGTCTCACCACAGGCACCGCCTAAGACTCCAGGAGTAATGACTAGGTCCAATCCACCTCCGACAACCAAATCCTCTAGTCGTCCCCCTCTTGCAGAGGCCGATTTCAATAGCCCGGCCAAGCCAGCACTGAACGATTCTCCCAAACACAGCCAGCCTGGGAACCATCTCCAGGAATTCGACCTGGACATGGATCTGGAATTCTCGAAAGACTTCTTGTTTACCAGTACGGCATTTTCCGGCTCGAATGACCAGGCGGCTCAGTAATAAGTGATCCAAGTTATTATCCTTGAATACTTCTGTTGCTTCTCTATAATGGCTATGTTGACATGTACATAATGAAAACAGTTCTGTTCACTCTTCATTCAAATATCCACGTATTTGGCTTGCACGGGACGGCTACCTCCCGGGCTATAGGTATATCATGACTGCTCTTTTTTCTCCTCCCACTTTTCTCTGACCCTTCACCTTACACCTCCATTCACTCCCTCTCCCCGTACCTCATCTGCTTCTGCTCTTATGCACTCCAAACTCTCCCACTGTCCTCACGAACATCTACTTCCAGTCTAAAGGGACCTTGTTCGCCTACAAGCATGCCCTACTAAGGGGTCAGGGACGCACTTCTACGCCCCCATCTTGATACCCACGATTTTTATCTTCCTTCCACATCTGCTATCTTTCATCTTCCATATCTTCTTCTCGTCTTCCTCGATCTCACTCTTCTCTTTCTTATCCTCTCTTACTCTTGTACCACCTTGATGCTGCTTGCACACCAATCTCTCTCTACCGGGCATGGTCATCAGTGCTACGCCCATCTCTCACTGTCTTGACTACGTGACTTCCTAATTATATCTACTCAGGCTCTATCCTCACTATATCACTATCATCGTCGAAGGTCTGAAACTTCAATCTTTCGCATATCTCGGCATCTCTACACCTTCTCTATACCAGGTTCTATCATCACCATCATCTATCATCATCATCATCAAAGGTTTGAAAATCTAACATTTCAGCATCTCTACACCTTTTCCATACTTTATACTGACTTTTCCTATACAGTCCCCTATATATCCTCAACGGAGATAATTCCGAGAAGGCGGGACTGGTGTGAATACGCCAATATTATACTTCCATTAACCCGCGTTACCTTACCCGAATCTACGAGGTCCCTTCTTTTTATCTTCACTTTTTCAAACTAACGTTGACCGAGCCTGATTTCTCCAAAGACCCTGCCCGGCAACAATCATCATGCCTAAACGCAATCGACCTATCAACCCCCGATACCCCTCAGTGGGTCAAGCCTGGAAGAGCTGGCCCGAACTCACCGTTACCCTTTACAATCTCCCAAGTACCATAACCACAAAGGCAATATGGAAGGCCTTTTGCATGCAAGGCAACATTGCCGCCATCGATATATTTGAAGATAGGGATGGTAACCCGATCTCCAAAGGTCGTATTCGGTTTCGGTATGTATTGTTTCTTTTTTCTCTCCTCAGCCCTACGTTCTCCCATTCGGCAGCCGTCGATGTCTTGTCTACCCTATATGAACCAGCCCTAATTGAATTCTAGTCCTCCTCCATTCTTCGCTTTCTGGGAGCGTGGTCCCTACACTGTGAAGCTTGATAGTGGTGGATCGGCCCGCGTCACACCCGGCATAGATCCCAAGACCAACTTTCACGAATACTTTGTGCAAAGCCCTGCTCGTCCACACGTCAGGTATCCTGAGAGAATTGTAAGTAAACAATTACCTCCCCCAGTCTTTGACAATGCTAATGTCATCATCTAGGAGCTCCGTGCTTCGCAGTTCGAAATCGGCGTCCAGCGGGATGAGTTTACCATTCATCCTCTCCGATCCTGCGCCAAGTCGGTTAAGCTTAAAATCGACGTACAGGGGCGAGCACTTCATATCTACTTTAACGAGATGATCTATATACATCACGGCCCTAAGCCCGACGACAAACCTTTGTCCTCGACCTCCTACAAGGTGAGAATCCCCTTCTCCGAATTGAAGAAGGTGTGGGAAACTCAGGATAATTCCCTTGGGAACATCTCTTTCCTTTTTATCCTGGACCACCCTCCTATGTACCACCGCAAGTTACGTGATATAACCAGCACGTTCACTGAAGACCGCAGCTGGAGAGAGATGGACACCTGGATTCGGCAGACTCGCATCATTCATGATGTTCGGCGAGAAGTGGATATGACTACTAACCTACGCAAATCAGGCCATCTTATCGATCTAGGTAAGCTACCCTCTATTTCATATTGGAATTAAGACTAACTCTCCATAGGGCGCTGGAATGTCCTCAAAGTCACACTGCCCGCCAACGACGGCAACATGAAGACCTGCAAGCTTATCAACGATATTCTCAAGGATTATAACATCTCAGTGCAAGACGGGAGTTATTTCCAGGAAGAAGAAGGCAAAATTGAGCCGGTGTGGCAGTGGATTGACGGACAAATGAATCCACAGTGGAGTATGCTGGGGTCCCTGGCCGATGAGCATTCGGTGCAACTGCCCTTCCACGTGCGTTATCAACTCGAAGTCTGCATTTCTCACAGCCATCTGTCCGAATTTAACATGACCCGGGACTTTATCGTCAAACTCATGAGTCTTGGGGAAACCAGGGCCCAAAGACTGCTTGAGCATGTGGCGACTCACAAAGTCAAATATCTTGACCCAATGGAGATTTTCAATATCAAGACAGTCAAGGGCGTGACTGACTCGAAGATTCCTGAGTACTGCTGCTTCATGCGCACTGCAAGGGTTACGCCAACCACCGTCTACTACAACACTCCTACGGTTGACACCTCGAATCGCATCACCAGAAGATACATTGAGTTTGTTGACCGGTTCCTTCGGGTCCGGTTTTCAGATGAAGTATATCTCGGAGCGGTGAGGTCTTCGATTAGTGGAGTGGATGACGAGATCTACAGACGGATTAAGTCAACTCTGGCCTGTGGAATCACCATTGGAGGCCGACACTATGAGTTCCTGGCTTTCGGTAACTCACAGTTTCGTGAACAGGGTGCCTACTTCTTCGCCTCTCTTCCGAACCTATCTGCTGCACATATCCGAGCCTGGATGGGTCAATTCAGCCACATCCGCAACATTGCCAAGCATACCTCTAGACTAGGCCAGTGCTTTTCCACCACACGGGCTGTCGGGACATGCGGGGTTCAGATCCAAAAGATCCCTGACATTGAGCGGAATGGGTACGTTTTCTCCGATGGCGTCGGCAAGATTTCCGTGTTCCTGGCCAAAATGGCCACAAATGCGTTGAAGATCAAGACACCCAATGGCGAACCTCCATCGGCTTTCCAGTTTCGTCTTGGAGGATGCAAAGGAATGCTGGTTGTATCTTCTGATCCTTTGCCTAATGAGTTGCATATTCGGCCCAGTCAATACAAGTTTGACTCTCCTCATGGCGGTCTTGAGATTATTCGCTGGTCTTCCAACTCCTTGGCAACGTTGAACCGTCAGTTGATTCTGATTCTCGCGGCTCTGGGCATTCCCATGAGAGTACTTGTCGACAGACAAGATGCCATGTTGCAGAGCTTGAACAAGGCCATGACGGACGATTTGCAGGCGATCTCTTTACTGCAGAGATTCGTCGATCCCAATGGTACGACACTGACTCTAGCAAATCTGGTGCAGGACGGATTCCGGCGGGTCAATGAACCATTCGTCACCTCTATGCTTTCCCTTTGGAAGGCTTGGCATTTCAAGTATCTTAGGGAAAAGGCCAAAATCGTGATAGAAAAAGGCGCCAACCTGTTTGGAGTCTTGGACGAAACCGGATCTTTGCGAGGCTGGTTTGACGAGGATGTATCTCGGGCAGAGAAGCCAGATGCTACTTTCACCGACAAGCTAGCAGCACTTCCCGAAGTTTTCGTCCAGATTTCATCTGGTGGGAAAAACGGATGGCCCAGGGTAATCGAAGGACTGTGCATTCTGGCACGCAATCCATCTCTTCATCCGGGGGATATCCGGGTGGTGCGGGCAGTCAATGAGCCGAAACTGCGACATCTTATCGACGTGGTTGTATTTCCCCAGACCGGTGATAGAGACCTCGCAAGCATGTGTTCAGGAGGAGATCTCGATGGTGACGACTACCTCATCATGTGGGACCCGGACCTAATTCCGGATAGGTGGTTCACCAGACCAATGGCAGATAACAACGAAGTAGCCCCCGAATTAGACCGCGACGTGACCGTGGACGACATGACCTCGTTTTTCGTCACCTTCATGAAGAATAACTGTCTTCCTAGAATCGCAAGTGCGCACATGGCCTGGGCAGACAGGTTGCCCAATGGAGTCCATGAGGAGAAGTGTATCAAGCTGGCAGCCATGCACTCCGCGGCCGTCGATTACAACAAGACTGGACGCGCCACCAAGATGTCTTACAAACTGGAGCCAAGGCAATGGCCGCACTTTATGCAGAAGAAACCCACATGCACTTACCATTCCACTAAGATCCTGGGTCGACTGTACGCGCAGTAGAGACCATCCACTTCGTACCCGATCTCTCCGTACCCTTTGACTCTCGGATCTTGCAATGTGACCTCGTCCCGGCAAGTGAGAGCTTCATGGAATATGCGATGCAGTTGAAAGAGGAATATGATGCTGCGATGCTGCGGATCATGGCTCAATTCGAGATCAAAACTGAATTCGAGGTCTGGTCCACATTTGTCCTCACCCACAGCCGTATCATCAGAGAGTACAAGCTCCATGAGGATCTGGGTCGTATTGCCAGTACCCTGAGAAATGGATTCCGTCAGCAGTGTTTCCAACATGTCGGCGGACGCACTCTCGAAGATATTGCTCCCTTGGTGGTCGCCATGTATCGTGTAACGCACCAAGTCGCAACTGAGGCTTTGGCAAGACATCGCAAAGGTTTCAGCAGCTCTGACGACGTTGATGACCTCAAGGGCAAGATTGGAAATGACAGCCTGCCGCTCATTAGCTTCCCATGGATTTTCCACGAATATCTGGGAAGAATTGCGACGCGTCGGTTCAATAATGCCAAGCTCGAGGCATACACCAATGGACAGGGTGCCGGTAAGGTTTACACTCACGCTGAAGCTGAGAGGCTGCTCAATGAGGTAGAGCATGAGGAAGAGCAGACGATGACTCGTGGTGAGGTCGAGAAGATTTCAACCGGGATGACCAACGCAGATCAGATTGAAGTGAAGGAAGTGTCCATCCAATCCCCCGACAAGCTTTCAACTTCCAGTAACGTTGACCTTGTTGACTCTGGAATTGATCTCAGTATCTCCGGCGAGACTCTCCTCTATGTCAATGATGACGGTGTCCCCTTGGTGGCATCCGATCAGAAGAAAGACGAGGACGAGACAGATGAGGAGGAAGAAGTTGTCGAAGAAATCCTGGAGGCCGACACCGGCACTCAAGCATCTATTCTGAGTCGCTTGCTCGGCTTGGTTGGTGTCTAATCAAGAGAAGCAACCGCGACGATGCGTTGAAAGGGGAAGAAGAGAATGGCACGTAGAAGGCCTCACTGGGAGTTTGACAGAAAACAAGAAACTATCAAAAAAAAAGTGATTATAATGCGTGGCATGAGAAAATCATCATTCTTATTCTGCTCACAGCTCGTAGAGTGAAACGTATCAAGTAGGGTATTTCCAACGCCATGGGAAATTAATAGCAAGACAAGACCAAACCCAAACTCCAATAACTTTGAATAATCACCAATTCAATCCCTCATCTCCCTTCCTTTCTAACAGTTCTACAACAGGCTCCAGTGTAGCCTGGGAATGCCGCCAGTGAGCGGCAGCGCGGACACGAGAAAAATAAACAGGACAATCCATGCTATCACAGCGAACTCGATCGCCGGCGGGCACGCGCATACAAGAACGACACACAGCCTCAAGCTCAACAACTCTTTTCTCTGCTTGCTGTAGCCGCGAGACAACATCCAGCAGCGCAAGGTGCGGGCTTTGTAGACACTCGCTGCATACAGGTACAGCAGCATCAGACAGCTTAGCTTTGCAGAGTATGCAGGAGGACGAGCGCATGTACGATTCGAGAGTTTTCTTCAGCATGCCAAGTTCCTTGTTTGGACGGCCCAGAGTGGAAGATGTATTGACACGTCGAATGCGTTGGATCTTGGGCATTTCATCATACCACTGGCGCACATTAGCACCCACGAGGTTGAAGATGCGCTCCAAGGGTGGAATCAAATTTTTGGTGATGTAATACTCTGCGTCAAGATCAAGCTGTGCATCGTGCAGGAGTTCCTCGGGCGCCACGCACCGATCAACGAGGCGTGAACCCGGTGCACCAGTGACAACAACGTATGGCACACGCTCGCCGTATTGCGGTTCCAGACGAGGGTCTTCAAGCATGCGCTTCGTGCTAATCATTGCACCGGCTGGAAGCTGGCCACGCTCACTGTATGTTCCGAGACGGACCTCGCGGGCGAAACAGAAGTCCTGAATGGAGACACGGCCCTGCATGACCTTGCTGCATTGGCGCTGGAAATAGGACTTCACTTGGCTAAGGTCTGCCGTTCGAAACAGTATCTTCAGAGCTTTCTCTTCAATTTTCTGTTCGGCGGGTGTTCCATCGCGCCGCACGGTTTCGATGCCCTTGGCGTCGAATTCGGGTTCTTTTTGGTTCCGGTGCTCGTACTTGAATCCGACGTATCGCTTTTTGGCCAGAAGCACGCAGGGGTGATATACCTTCTCAAATTTGAGCTTCACTGGGCGAGGATTCACCTCTGTTACGGCTTGCGCAATTTCCTCGCCAATGTCGAAAGCTTGGTCGCGGGTGCGACCTTTGAGATGAACAAACAGGCTGTCTGTGTCGCCGTAGACTACCTCGGCACCCCATCTTTCCACTGAGTGAATCAGTGCAATGGCCTTTTCGAGGGTTTCACGGCCAGACTGCACGATGCTGTCTGCAATCTCAGAGCAGGGCATTCTACCCGAGAATGAGGCAGATGTATAGCCATATGTGACGTTTGCAATCAGCTTGAGCGCCAATTGACGATTGTTCAACAGTCGTTGAAGGATCTTGTCATCTTTATCCGTTTTCATTCCCGTCTTTACCATCACACGCGTCTCAAGAATTTCCGTAAGCATCTTTGCCAGCAGCGATTGGCGCACTTCTTGCTTCGCATACATCATGCCATTGGGCGAGATGTTGATCTTGTCTTTGAGCAGCTCCAACAGGCGTGGCTGCCGCTTGTAATCCATGAAACCCATCTTATCTCGGCCTCGCCACTGGACTGCCCTACCCAGAAAGGTCGAGTAGCAGTAGTTATACGCAATCATCACACTGGGATAGAGAGATTGAAAATCAAGAACCACAACGGGGCTGGTGTAGAAATCGCTTTGCGGTTCCATAACCAGAGGAAGGCACTCGAGGGCATTCTGTTGTCCAACTTGTTTCCGACTAGGCGACACCAGCAGAAAGTTCTCTGGTTTGGCAATTCGGAACATGAGGGATTCGACTTTGAACTGAGAACCTCGAGAGAAAACCGAAGCAACGTCAATACCCAACAAGCGAGCCTGCTCGCTAGTTCGTGGGATCAACTCATTAGCCTCGAGAATTTCCAGGTTCATCTGCGTGCGCGATGTGAAATAATCCACAACCTTATGAATGTTGCGAGGCTTTCCGCTCCGGTACCACTCTGTTAGGTCCCGAGCGGAGTAGTGAGGTATCCGCCGATGCAGCAGATGAAACACAACGTTCTCCATGGTATAGCCTAGCAGATTCAGCTCGCCTCTCATCGCCCGCCATATGTTGATGGTGTGTCGGCCAGTCACCTGAATAGAAGAGGTATGCTCAGACCCCCAACGCTCCTCTTCCTTTCCAAACTTCCCGTGGGATTGTGACTTCACCCTGGCAAGCTCCGCACAGAGGTCGAAATCGTACTTTTTCCGAGCTCGTTCAATTACATAGCCCCAGGAGCCATTGTGAACTTCATACCCAATCAAAATGTCTGGGTCGTGGTAGCGCACGATATCTACTAGTCGATTTATCAAATCGAGCTCTGTCGGCTCATGTTCCATGTCGATTCGGAGCGATTTGGAAATCGTGGACTCGGGTCTCTCACCCTCGCCTTGGTAGATCATCCCGACGTGGACACCAGGCAGGTGGCTGTTAACGTCGATGTCCTCGTCTTCGGATTGGAGACCCCAGAAGATACAAGAAATCTCATCCTCGGTGGGATTGGCCGACAGAGCGCCGCGGGTATTCACATGCACCTCTAGGCTCATTGTGCTCATGTACTGAGCCTGGTGCTCGACACTCGTCTTTGCCTTTTGGGAGTCTCTGAAACTGTGAGGTTTCTGTGTTGGGCCTTCGATTTGTGACAATACTTCACCCTTTGCGTCTTGTTTGAAGATCCCGGGCTTGGTTGGGCCGGGTTCATGGGATGCTTGAAGGTTCTCGAACCACTCGACAACTTCGGAGCGACTGGGAGGAACAGGGGCGAACTCCCATACTCTTTCTTTGCACGATTCTCGCAACTGCTGGTCGACATTTTCCTGCTTTTCACGGTCAAAAGGAACTGGTGATTCTTCGCCAAACATGGCAGGCAGATTCGCTGATGGGTCGAAGTCTGGGAGATAGTGAATCGTGTCGCTTCCCAATCGGAATTCTCGGCCAGCGTATTGACGTGGTCTTTCGGGCACATCCTTCTCATTGCTATAGTATGCCTTTTGATAAACAACAGCCGGACGGTCATTATCATGCATCGTCGAAAGAACCTCACTCGTCCCCGGGCTGGCGAATCTGAAAAGAGAGATAATGCTGTTTCCGGGGAAATCGAATGCATCACATAACTTGTCCTTGATTTGGGCAACATGCGGTTTGAGAGCAACCGACTCTACTATAGTAGAGGAAGACGGAAGTATGGATGAGCTTGCGGCGCCACTGCCATTTTCTGAAGGGTCGGTAGCAGATCCAGAGGGGAATGGACTCGACAGGTGCTGTGAAGACTCTGCGTCCTTCTTGGGCTGGCTGTCACCTTGGCTAAACCGTAGGATTGTCAAAGGATCATTCGGATCTTTGACCACGGGGTAATTTAGTCTGCCGTTTGCTAGAGGTGTGTGTGATTTGGGACGGACGGTCTTTTGAGACGAGGATGACTTGGGTTCTGATGACGGAGGTTCAAGATGCGATTTCGAGTTCGGTTGACCCAGGCTGCCTTGATGTTTTCTACCAGACGAGTCTGGGTTGCTCCAGAACCTTGGCCTTTTCATTGACGGATGATCGTGATGTGCAACATCAGTAAAGGTCCTTTTGAGGGAAGGATTGAGGTCCCTGTCAATAGCTCGTTCCTCGTTGTTCAGGTTAGATCTCGATAAAGATGAATCACTGGTAATAACGCCATCCAATGGCAGGTGAGGCTTTCCAAATGCTTCATCCTCCTGTTGAGGAAACTCGTCGAATACACCATCGTAGAAGCTTTCTTCAATCGCATTATTCGCGATACCTCTGCGCTCCTCTTCAGCATCCTCTTCTGTACTGTCCCCAGCATCAGATGGATACTGTCCATCAGCCTGAGAAGATCGCGCGAGGTCCTCGTCCACGGATATTTTGGCCAACTCATCAAATGCATGGTGAAAGCTTGGATTTGACTTGCTGAATTTGTCCGGGTAGAAGTCTTCCACGCTGCTCAAGGCAGTTTGGATGGTTTCTTCTTCCTGTTTGGTATTGCGGAATGTTTCGAACGACACCTCCTTGTCATCATCTGCCCGTCGTTCTTCTACAGCAATCTGAAAGGCCATCTCCTGGAATTCATCTTCATGTACCCAACCTCCCTTTGACTGGTTTCTTGGGTCGGCAGACATTGAAACCAGTTCTTCTGGGCTAAACGGGGAGCTACCGGGGTCGGTGATTCCCATTCGCTTCTTTCGCCGCCGGTTCTCATCCTGCCACAGCCCTGCCACACTTGGAACGAGTCGTTCGTCGAAAACAACAGGTCTCAGAAGCTCTGTAAAGTCATGGTGCAAGGGACGTTCTTTGACCTCAGACCGGTTTATAATGTCCTGTACGCAGACATCCACCTCCAAGGGACAATGGCTCTGCTTTTGGAGGGCCGGGTCATCGAGTATGTCTTCAGACGGGATGGAGCGGTCATGCCATCGATGATCCAGGCTGTTCAGCTCCAAATATTCCGGTACCGGCGATCGAAACTTCACCTTGGCGCAATTCATGTATGAGCACCCGTACAAATTGTAATCACACATCCATTGCGGAACAAATTGGAGATGGCTTTCGTATGGTTGCAAAGGCCGCTTCATCACCGCGCCCTGGTGGAGAAGATCGGCCAATCGAGCGCGATAAAGAGGGTTGAGAAGGTATATCTTGAAGAACAACCGATATCCCACATGATAGCCATAGAATGGTATCCCTTTGACCAAGGTAATATGTGCAACGTACGCGGTTTTTCGGTCGTAGGCATTGCGATTATAGGAGATTGCCAGAGCATGATCGATTGACAGGTGAAGGGTGCGGATCGCCGAGTTCACTGGAAGAATATTTTAGTCAAGAGCTTATAATCCGAATCGTGTTGTACTAACCTGCATCTGGTGCCAAAGAACCGTTATATTCGATATACAAATAGGGAAATGCGCCATGGACATGAACGCATACTCGCTGCCCTGTCTCAGTCGCACCGAATACCCGTATCACAGGCACCCTTGGCCTGAAATCCTTTTCAGAGGCACCATCTCGAAAAGGAAGCGCAGGGTCCAGCTTCGACGGTGTCGCCTGGTAGTGATCGATGCAGTTAAGGCGCACGCGAAAGGGTTCCATCAGGCTGGTTTGGTTCAGCCAGTGGCATCAGTGACATTTCGTAGGAAGTCTGGAGTGGATGTCACGAAATCATGTTCCGTTGTCGAGAGCAACGCGCCTCCGTCGAATCGAGGTATGCGCCCGCATTACACAACGCGCCCGATACGCCATGTCACATGACCTCTTATCACCAACCACGCTTTTTGTCTCTCGCCTCACACCCTCTTGATTTGACGTGTGTTCTTTCAAGACTTTACATTCACCACTCTCATTTTACCAGCAGCGGGTCTGTGTATATCCATCTCCTCTACCATGTCGCGCAAACCGGCCGATGTGGCGTCCAAGGAGCGCAACGAATACATTCCCTCCTTCATCTCGAAAAAGCCGTTCTACGTCGACGACGATTCGGGCAACGACTACCTAGAGCACCAGCGTCTCCACAAGACAACTCAAGATCAGTCCAAATGGTACGACCGAGGAAAGCGCGCGGGTCCAGCAGCGACCAAATATCGCAAAGGCGCATGCGAAAACTGCGGCGCAATGACCCATAAGACCAAAGAATGCCTGAGTCGACCCCGAAAGCACGGTGCCAGGTGGACCGGAAAGGACATTCAAGCGGACGAGGTCCTGCAAAATGTGGACGTGGGTTGGGATGCCAAAAGAGATCGGTGGAACGGCTACGACGCCAGCGAGTACCGCCAAGTCGTGGAGGAATACGAAGAGCTGGAATCGATGAAGCGCGCGGCAAAGGAAGGCGCGGATCTTAAGAAGCTTATGGATGGAGAAGATGGCGATGAGGCTTTGGAGGAAGACATCAGATACGCCGAAGAATCCGACATGGGCCGGCAACAAAGCACCGCCACGCGTAACCTGCGTATCCGAGAAGATACCGCCAAATATCTGCTCAACCTCGATCTTGATTCCGCGAAATACGATCCAAAGACTCGACGAATGGTGGATATGGGTGCACAAGAAGACCAGGCCTCTGCTCTCGTGGCTGAGGAGAACTTTGTCCGAGCTTCTGGCGACGCCGCTGAGTTTGAAAAGGCCCAGAAGTACGCTTGGGAGTCCCAGGAGAAGGGCATGTCCCAGATTCACCTTCAGGCCAATCCTACATCAGGAGAGGTGCTCCGGAAGAAAGAACAAGAGGAGAGTGATGCTAAACGCCAGGCTCAGCGCAAGGCCCTTTTGGATAAATACGGAGGCAGTGAGCATCTTCAGCCGACACCCTTACGAGAGACCATGGTTATCGAGAGCGAGCGATTCGTTGAGTACGATGAGAGCGGTGCTATCAAGGGTGCACCCAAGAATGCCACCAAGTCCAAGTATCCAGAGGATGTGTTCCCCAACAATCATACTTCAGTCTTTGGCAGTTGGTGGTACGAGTTCAAGTGGGGCTATGCATGCTGTTACTCTACAGTGAAGAATAGCTATTGTACCGGCGAAGATGGAAAGAAGGCGTTTGAAGAAGAGGGCAACATGCTGATGCTGGCTGCGGGCGATGATGAACCTACTCATGAAACTCGCGAGCCCGAGCCTGTCAGCACCCGTCAAGAGCAGGAATCTGCCAGCGGAAAAAGCGGACAATCGACGAGTTGAAGTCTGGGATCACTGAGGAAGAGATGGAATCGTACAAGCGCAATCGCCTGGCTGCGGATGATCCGATGGCCAAGTTTATTGGGAAAGACGATGACTAATTTCGGCATGCACTGCTTCTGGCGTTCAGTTGTACCAAAATACCCCTTCTATAGCATGGATCATTGTACAGAATCAAATACGAGCTTCCCTAAACCATGAGAAATCGCCCATTTCGATCATCAGTTGTATACATAGCTCGACGATCCACATTGGTGTCACGTGATATAAAAAGTCCAGATCGTCACATGATAGCAAAGTCACGGGACAGGGCTGGTGCCCTGGAGTCCCGTGACATGCCCACATCTCGCTTAGCCGACACATCACCACCCAGCGGGAAGTTTCGATACGCCTAGCGACGACGACACCGACAACAGCCCTTCAACGGAATTGCCAGGTACGCTCGCATGCTGTCCCCCTGCTTTTTGCATCTTCTACTCGTCCCCATTTACTGACCCTTTTTTGCCCTGCAGTTCCCTTAATTCAAGATGAGTACGTTCGATGTCGTATCCTCGCTACGCAAATATCCGCACCGTCGAAACGATCGAAACTAACAACCACTACAGCTAAGGGTACCTCCAGCTTCGGAAAGCGCCACAACAAGACGCACACTCTGTGCCGCCGCTGTGGTCAGTATTCCACAATCTTTGACATCCGGTCCCGAAGTCGCAATCATATATCGAAAATGGAAATGGGCGATCAGGATACCATGGCTGGATATTTCGATATTGGACGCGATTGCTGACCGGGTTTCTTACGATGAATAGGCTCGCGCTCTTTCCACATCCAGAAGTCCACCTGTGCTAACTGTGGCTACCCTTCTGCCAAGACCCGCAAGTGTACGCATATCCTCATACCATGAAGACATCGGAGGAACTCAGGCTTACATTTGTCGCAACAGTCAACTGGGGCGAGAAGGCCAAGCGCCGCAAGACTACCGGCTCCGGCCGCATGCGCTCCCTGCGTCTTGTCCACCGCCGCTTCCTGAACGGCTTCCAGACCGGTACCCCCAAGGGCGCCCGTGGCCCCCAGACCGCTTAAATATTTTCCGATTTGGCGTCGCGTTTTCGTTTTCGGAGAGGCTGGAAAAGGAATAAGGGGTGAAATCCTGGCATGACATGGCCTAGCATTGCGAGATAGACTTACTCGAAATGCAACTGGCAATTCCAAAATATTGAACGCTTTCCCGTGGAGTTGGTGTGCAGTCGATCCCGGTATCTAACGGGAGGGAAAAGTCTGGAATGTGTTTTGCGCTGGATGAAAGTGGCAGAAAAACAAGGGAAACCATGCATGAATTTCCTTTTTCTCGTTTATGGCTGGCGAATATACCATGTCGTGACAGTTCAATGTGAAGATCTTTCTCTTCCTACTTTGGTTTTTCTTACGGGAGCTCTGGCAATTGGCCCAGGTTGTCCTGCTGGGAACTGTTTTTATTCTTGCATAAACTGACATACAGCTCCATGTTACGACTCGCCGCGCCCAAATACCGTCGCTCCGCCATCCCGCTGAATATAGTACAGCAATTCCTTCTCATCCAGAGAATCGTCTGCGCCACCGCCTCGGCTGATTCTGAGAACACCACTTACGTCTCTTGCGGCTCCAGTCTCCAGAGTTCGGAGCTGCATGACCGACCTTGCCCGATGCGCCAAACTGATAGCGAATGCCGCATGCTCCGACTCCACTGGCGTAGCCATCTGATTCCCGGATGTGGATGCATTGTGGATCAACGGGGAATCGGCGGCCAAAGTGACGATTGTGGCGTGCACGTACTATCAAAATGTTAGGTTTGGTCGGGTCCACGTGTAAACATGAGGACTTACCTGCTGTAGACCGGACAACCACTCTGCCATTTCCGTAGCTCCGATCCCCATGACTGGACCCGTAGCGGCAAGCAGGAAATCCGGTTGGTCGATGATGAGCAGTAACTCCTCGTCATCCTCCATAGAAGTCTTTTGCTGTTGGATCACTGATGCAATGTCTCTCTCCAATGTGTCGAGGGCGGCAATACCGCGTCCAGAGAAATGAAGTTTCTTCGCAATGCCTAACTCAGTCTGACTGGGAGTTGCATTGCTGTTATTCACCGTTGGTGTTGCTAATGGCGGCCCTCTTCCAGGCACAGCACCAGGCTGGGACCGAAGTGGAAGAGATGTGCGTACTGGACTGGCTGCATTGGGAGGTGCACTCGGTGCAGCACCTGCTGCTTGTGGAGCACAGAATAGCTCTGATAGACCGTCCACGAATTCGAATTGTTTTTTATCGGCCAGCCGAGCAAGATCAAGGCCCTAATGTGTGTTAGTGATGCGTACAGATGATGTATGACTCCATGTTCACAATTCGATAAGACCAATTGGAGCATTATCACCAAATAGTTAGATTCTGTCAATACTTACCAGTCGCTTGGCCTCTGCTCGCCAGAACTCCCAGCCGCGTAAAAAGCTCACGAGCACGACCTTCTTGGGGCCATTGCGCCGGTCTTCAAGTCCAAGGGAAGAATTGAAGTTTTGTGAAGTGCTCAATGATGCATAGAGAAATCGCAGTACTAGCCAATTTGATGTTGCGCCGAGAATAGAGGAGATGAGTGTAAGTGAGGACTCCGGCTGGGTTGATAGATATGGCGTGAGGAGGGGCGGAAGCGGAGGTTGCGAGGGCATGACTGCGCTTTGGATTCCGTTTTAATGTCGATAATGGCTTTGTAATGTTTCTGTATCTTTTCGTGAAGCTCCTCTGCTCCTGGTAGTCCTGTATTTCCTCGTTTTCTGGGTGCGAGTCCGGCGATTGTGAGAGGGAAAAATGTATGCGGGGACATGATTGGCTCCACATCCACGCCAAGAATATCAAAGTCGTTTGCATACAACTGGAATCAACGGCGCAAGTCTTTTCCAAGTTTTGTATGTCCTATTAACTTACTGATAGCAATAATTTTAGGAGCTTGTTAGCCGTAAACTATTTAGAATGGAAAGATAAATAAAAAGGGTTTGACTTGTAAAGATGGAGTAAGTATGTCGAGGTATATATAGTTCAGGAAAGCTACTATCAACTTTTATTCTATCCTCAAACTTTCAATTAATTATTCGATGAGATAGAACTATTAAAAACCTTGGAAGCAGGAACCAATACCATGAATGCTCAATATGATCACTAACTTACCTAGAAGGTGCCTCCAACTGCGTACAAAGATACCACTCAGGGCTTCTGCCTGAGGCACACATGAGATTTTTTCTGCACATCACATGACCGTTTCCCCACCTATTGAGGGGAGCGTTGAAGTGACATCCTGCTTGTCGCATTGCAAGTCTGCCCAGAGTAGATCGATGTCCGCTTTAGCGCCAATCGTGAGTTACTCCACAAATACCCAAGGTCATTATCCAGCCGTGGTGTAATACATACCCAACCCGCTGCCAGATGTGTTATACATCCCCCGACACCTATCGGGGATAAGATCGGAAGATCCGATAGACTGACTCCATGGAAGATGACTCCCGTGTCGTCTCATGATCAGAGCGCATTGCATACACCATCTAGAGGATTTGACTCGCCTCGATAAATATGGCTAGCACTCGGGATTCCCATTCGTTCGCCGTATGTATTGACCGGATTCCCATTCACTTAGTTCAGCTTGGACTGATAACATACAGTGCGATGAATGTCGCCTCCGAAAATCGAGAGTAATTACCCCTGCAAGTTGGATCATGTACACGTAACTAATCATGATTCAGTGCTCAAAAGAGCGTCCGGTTTGCCTGCAATGCCGGCAATTGAACAAGGAATGCAGGTACAGTCCGAAAGTGTCAAGGAGTCCTCTCACGCGGCAGTATGTAATCATCCAGTCAAAGAAGTCAGAGGACGATTCTAACATTTGGCAGACACTTGACCTATGTTGAAGATCGCTTGGCATCATTTGAAACTGCATTAAGCAGGCTGTTCCCTGGGGGAGATCTGGATGCGACCCTTCGTTCTCTTTTATCAAACCAAGCAGCGCCACCACAAGTTCCTTCATCCCAGACTTCTTCCAGACATTCAACTCCAGCCAGACCTGAAGCCGAGCGAACAGAACCAGCCCCAGAGGCTTTACCGCAGCAGGCTGACGGGTTCGACTGGGCCGAGAAGGAATTGACCTTTGGCGACCTGACAGATGGAATGGCCGCATTATCGATCAAGCCCGAAGGGGCTGGTTATTTTGGAGCCTCATCTAGTGTTGTGCCACTCAGAGCACTATTTGATCATGGATTCGACTTGAACATTCCGGTCCGATCCGCAAGCTCGGGCGGCGTGCCTCTCAAAGCACAGCTTCTAGAAAGCGCACCATCCGGCTTGATCGAGCAGGCATTCATTGACGCATATTTCTTCAATTATCACTCCAGCTATCCATTCGTTCATGAACCCTCCTTCCGGGCCCAATTCAATGATCCGTCCCTGCGTCCTCATGGAACAGCCTGGCAGATCTTGCTCAACACTATTTTAGCGCTTGGTGCTTGGAGTATCGGGGATGACAACTCGGATCTTGATATTACATTCTATCAAGAAGCTCGAACATTCCTGCAGCAGGCATCAGTATTCGAGACCGGTAATTTGACACTGGTTCAAGCGTTGCTGTTGCTGAGCAACTATGCCCAAAAACGGAACAAGCCCAATACTGGCTGGAACTATTTAGGGCTAGCTGTTCGGATGGCCATGAGTCTGGGTCTTCATAAAGAGTTCCCCGGTTGGAAGATCAATCTCCTCCAGCGAGAAATTCGGCGCCGGCTATGGTGGGGTGTCTTTATATTCGACAGTGGTGCCGCCAAAACCTTTGGCAGACCAATTCTTCTTCCAGAAGAAAATGTCATGGATGCTAAACAGGTTCTTAACATCCCTGACGACGTATGTATACACAGCAAACAACAATATAGACCCAATTTGACTCTTTACAGGCCCTAACCCCGACAACAACTTCGCTTCCTTCTGAATCACTCGGTCCAACCCTCTACTCAGGCTTAATAGCACAAGCCCGGTTCCACCTCATCACCAACAGTGTCTACCAGCGTCTGATCTCCACCCCTAGCCTCACAGCGGAAGAGACCCTCAATCTCCAGAAACCTATGGAAGAATGGTACAACGGGTTACCTTCTTATTTCCGTTACCCTTTACAGCCCCTCGCTGTGCAACCCACCCAGCCAGACCCTGACAATCTCGCACTCGTCCGCAATCGCATGCTCTGGCGGAACTGGAACTTGATCATTCTTATATACCGCCCAATTCTTCTCCGCTGGGCAGCTCGACGCTGGGCACCTCAGGGCGGCAGCTCAGATGGATCGTCCGTCTCCTCCGACGGAGGGACCGAAGATCCTTGCGAGACAGAGTGCCGAATGCGCTGTCTGCAGAACGCGAGGCTGACCATTGCCTCCATCTCCGAGTATATGGACAATCATATCTGTACGAGACTAGGAGCATGGTATATGCTGTATGTCTCCCACCCTGAATCAATATACATCTCTCTAATGCCGTACAGCTACTTCCTCTTCCAAGCCGGTCTAATCCCCATCGTCTTCCTCATGACCGATCCCTCAAACCCAGACGCCCCAAGCTGGCTCCAGGACATCGAAACTACCAAAGCTCTCCTAACACATCCGTCATTTGGCAGCAATCGGTTCGCTGCTCGATGTTCCGAAGTCATCAATCGATTACTGGGCTCGCCGTCTGGAATGATGACCGGGTTTGGATTCGAGGGCCAGCCACATCCACAGCAGCAGATTCCCCAGCAGCAACAGCAGGGATACATGCCATTCCCTGAGCAGCTTTTTAACGACCCTGGCTTTGGAGGTAGTTTGTTCCCGATGGACCAACAGATGCCCACTACAGGGGGCATGGACTTTTCAGAGTGGGTGAACTTCCCAAACCAATAGAGATTGTTTATAAACAGCATGGACTTGGAAATAAACATTTTGTTCTATATACATAGACCCGAAACTTTTCGAAAATACTTCCTAAAATGAGTAGACTAGAACCCAAGACATCCAGCTAACCACCCAAACCATCCTCGGCGTTTCTGCCGATAGCCAATTTTCTCATCAAAACCTTCATCCTGTTCCTCATCAGGGTTATCCGAATACCGTTCCGTGCGCAGCGCCGCGATCGAAACAAGACCAAGCTCAAAGTCCCCATCTTGCTCACCAAAGAAACTAGAACCGTCAAGATCAACCCTGAAAACAAGGGCATGGAATAACCTACCTCCTCACCATAAGTCCAACCCTCCTGACATTCTTCAAATCCAGCGGCTCAACACCCTCCTTCTCCTTCCCACGATACGTAGGCCTGAAATCACTCCATTTCACAAAGATAGTCTTACGTCCCTCGGCACGGAAATCAAACTCCCAACTCAAAGTGCTCTGCTCACGACCATCAGGCCGCTTCGGGAGGATCTCGTCCTTCAGCGTGAGTGTGTACAGCTTGTTATCCGCGTGGTCGATGACCAGCTCCAAACCGTCGTAGCCCGATACATCCCAATGGCGTTGGCCTGCTGTGCGCTGAGAGGCAAACCCCGCGCCTCCGAGGGCGGTGATATCAAGATTTCCGTGGAATTTGGCGATCAATGAGGACGGGGAGCAAGTTAGGGTTGAGTGGGAGGCGCCCCCGCGGACGCGGTCGTCGGATGAAGTCCAGTCCTTGGAGTTCCAGGCTCTGTGGAGTGTTGGTTGGGGTCATTTTGGTGATATTGGGAACTTACCGGACTCCGCCGAATAGGGGGAGGTGAGATTTTGGCGCCATGATGTGTATGTGTTGAGGGAGAAGTTGAGTACTGGAGAATCTTGTGTGGAGGCGGTGCGGGGATGGCGTCATTTAGGTGCAGATCGATCGATCTATATTTTCTTTTCACTGTAGCTCGATAAATTGTGTTCGATGTAGTCTGATGTGAAAACAAAGGATAATCGTACTTTGTATCATTTGATGAGTATAGTCAATAGCTCTGGTATACGCATCTACTCATGGGGTATCTCAATCCTGTCTATATACGCGATCAAACTCCGTCGCTCTCATGCTTGTGCACCTTATTTCCCAGTCATATCTCATTCTTGGCCAATGCCGTATCCACCTCTCCATGCAATTCATCCAATCCATGAAATCCCTCCTCAATCACCCATTTTTGGCCATCCGGGTTGTGCAACACATGGCAGCTGGCACCAACCACCAGCAAGCCAGGTGGTCGTGAACCAGCAGCCTCAAAGGCCATGCAGACATGTTCCAAGGTCGAACGGATAACACGCTGGTCGGGACACGATGCACGCTCAACAATTGCGCAAGGGGTCTCCTTGGGCCAGAGGGTTCGGGAGCGAATGGAGTCCTCAGCAGCATACGCAGTGAGGGACTCAATAAGGGCTGACAAGCGGTGGAGAGCCATCAGGGAAACCACAGTCTGCGTTGGGACATAGGTGGGAGGATCTGGGGCGGCGCCTTTCCTGCCAGTTCCTGTGCAGACTAGGACCTGGTCAGAGACACCACGATGAGTCGCGGGGATATCTGCGAATAGAGATGCGCTCATGGCGCTGGTGATACCAGGCAGCACCACAGGAATATACCCCTCGCCACGGAAAAACTCGAATTCTTCAGCTCCGCGGCCATAAAGATACGGGTCGCCCTGCTTCAGTCGGAGCACCTGCTGTCCTTTCTTCAGCGCGGCAAGACCCATTTGCAAGAACTCCTCCTGCGCTTGGTCGGCATTCCCGGGGAACTTGCGGGCGATATGGACTTCTGTCCGGCGAGGAATCAAGTCCAGAACTGGAGCCGGGACGAGCTTGTCGGCCAGAATGATATCAGCACTCTGGATGGCATTGTACGTGGCACGGGTGAGCAGGTCCGGGTGTCCAGGGCCGGAGCCAGCAAGCACGATTTTCCCTTTCTTTGATACGTCATTGATCCCGTTGGCGTTTTGTGAATCGCCTCGTCCAGACGAATATGCTTGCAAGATGGCGTCGATATCGGCATCGGTAATAGAGACGAGTTTGCGGAGCGGCCAGTATTCGCAAATTTGCGACAACCAGCGCATCCGTCTTGTCTTTGCAGCAGCGATATCTCCTTCTGTGACCAAAGAATTGAAAGTGTGATTTTGGCCTGCCGTGTCATCATCGTCACCTTCCGGTGCTGCCTCGCCAAGTCCAGTAGCGTTGTCCTCCTCCCAGAGCTTCCGCCTCACGGCGCCAAGCCGATCAATGGCAGAGCCGAGATTTGCGGGGAGGAAGGCAGCAATCTCTCGCCTTAATCTAGACGCAAGTTTACAACCGCGACCCGAAGTTGTAATCCCAATGTGCAGCGGGCCGTCTGAGTAAGTCGAAAGCAATGTGAATGAGCACAGTCCTGGGGCATCAGAGACATTGACTGGGATTCTCAGACGCCGGCACAGTTTTGAAATATGTGATGCTAGGAACCTCGTTAGCATCAGTACATCTCACGTGGGATCGAGAAGACCTACCTGACGAATTGTTGCCACCCAAAGTAACAAAGACCGTGTCGACCACGCGGTCAACTTCATCTCTGCCCAAGGTGGTCAGGTCATCATCTTGAAACTCGCGGCGTACCCACTGCACAGAGCCATTGTTAATGTGCTCTGACAGGGTGAAGTGTACGTCGGCTGTCTCTGGCGCAATGATAATAGGCTTCGCACCAGCTTCGAGACTTTTGGTGCATCGAGCCGCCGCCAGAGAATTGGCTCCAATAATCAGATGAATTTGAGATTCGACATTCCATGCTGTCATCAACGGGGCCAGATTGGAGGCATTTGAAGCGTCCTTCATAGTGTCGTGTTCCGCCAAAAAAAAATTGCGGGTTGCCCCTCCAGATCGTGGGTATAGAAATGGCTTCAAGTTTGCAGAACAGGCGAGGTAGGAGGAATCCGATGAACTCGACTATTTGAAGAAGAGCCTCGATAGGCTAGCTCGATCAATGCACTATTTCTGTCTCCGCGGAGAAACAGAAAATACTCCGGAGTGAGTAAAAGGCCAGTCACGATTGGTGATAACGGCCGATAAGGACGTCCGATTATCGAATGATCGGATCGCCACTGCGCAGAACTTGCAGGTGATGTGATGGTTCTGAGGCGTATCAGGGTCGCTAGGAAGTTATGTAGAAACCAGTAATCGATTGCATTCGTAGAGACCGACAATGGGGTTTGGCGAAAAGTTGTGTAGTTTTTTTCTCTATACATCTGCAATCCCGAAGCGGCTTAGAGCAAAATTGCGTGATTTGGAGGATTAGCTAAGCACGTTCGTGAGTGCGCACTTTATATTGGACATAGTTAGAGTAAGATAGAGTATCTATCAAGGCTAGTCAAAGTAGAAGTCTCATTGTCATTTATTGATAGTTATAGGTTCAAGACAGGCTGGTGTTGGAATATTCGAGTCTCACGGTAAATGGTGACATGGTGTGGCACCGTATAATTAGGCCCTGACAGACATAGCTATGTTTTAAAAGATGAAAAATAACAAGGAGAGACCAAAAGAGAAAGCAAATACAATAAAATCCCGTGGAATATCAACAAAGTCTGTTGCAGAAGCTGAGTACAGGGCAGATCACGTGGGCCGGAGCTGCAGCTCAAGGGCGGAAACACCAGAGCTCCGGCGTCATCATCTCCCTGCCTCCACACATTGCTTCCTCGGTACATCGTCGTGCCATCTGCTATCCATTTTACTTTTGCTATCTCCAACTCACGCACCCTAAACCAACTCTATTCGCACTCGCCACCATGTCCGACGGCGGCCTGTTGAAGCCCGAGAAGGACTTCACAAAGGAGGCCGACAAGTTCATCCCGGAGGCTGAAGCCCTCTCCAAGGTACGACTGACATCTTCCGGGATGTGCCCATAATGCTGATACGTTATTCTGCAGAGCGATGTCCAGGGCGCCATCGACAAGTTGTTGGGTTTGGAGAAGCAAACACGCCAGGTATGATTTGTCTTATCCCATCATCCAGATTTACGCTGACTCTCCGAGCAGGCTTCCGATCTCGCCTCGACATCGCGTATCTTGATCGCCATCGTCACCATCGCCAAGAACTCCGGCGATTGGAATCTCCTCAATGACCAAGTGCTCCTCCTCTCCAAGAAACATGCCCAGCTCAAGCAGGCCACAACGAGGATGGTGCAGACGGTGATGAAGTTCCTGGATGATACTCCCAATATGGATGTCAAGATGTCTGTGATCGAGACTCTGCGAACAGTCACCGATGGCAAGGTATGTCACACGGCCCAATATCTGGACGCTGCTAACTGAAGAAGATCTTCGTGGAAGTTGAGCGCGCCCGCGTAACCCGAATTCTTTCCAATATCAAAAAGGCACAAGGTGATCTTAATGCCGCGGCCGATATCCTGTGCGAGCTGCAAGTGGAGACCTTTGGATCGATGACACGGAGGGAAAAGACGGAGTTCATCCTGGAGCAGGTTGGATTGTGTATCGAGCGTGGGGACTGGACACAGGCTTCGATCCTCATCCGCAAGATCAACAAGCGTTATTTCAACCGCAAGCCAAAGAAGAGCGCGGAAGAGATCGAGAAGCTCAAGAAGCAAGCGGAGGAGCGCGAGAAGACTCGTGCACCGGATGAGGCTCCGATGGAGGTGGAGGACGATGTGACCGACCTCAAGCTCCGTTACTACGATCAGCAGATTACTATTGCCAACCACGACTACAAGTACCTCGATGTCTGCAAATACTACCGAGAAGTCCTGGATACGGAGGCGGTTGAGAACAACCCCGAGCATCTGCGTGCGGTATGTATTTTATCACTTCTTCTCGTGTTACTCACCAGCTAACTAGCGTGTTTTAGGCTCTTGCTCGCGTTGTCTATTATATCGTCCTATCTCCATACGACAACGAGCAGTCAGACCTGCTGCACCGCATCCAACAAGACTCGCGCCTGTCCCAGGTCCCCGAAGAGGCCCGTTTGATCAAGCTGTTCACCATTCCCGAGCTGATGCGCTGGCCCAAGGTTGCCGACCAGTTCGGCCCTCATCTGTGCAGCACCGACGTGTTCGACTGCACGCCGCAGCAGTCTAGCGAGAACCAGGCCCATCGGAGATGGGAGGATCTGCGCAAGCGGGTCATCGAGCACAACGTGCGCGTGGTGGCCAAGTACTACACTCGCATCCAGATGGGCCGCTTGACCCAGCTTCTGGATCTGACCGAGGAGGAGACGGAGAAGTATATCAGCCAGCTGGTCACCTCGAAGACCATCTATGGCAAGATCGACCGGCCGGCGCGGCTAGTCAACTTTGCCAAACCCCGGGATGCAGACGACGTGTTGAACGAGTGGAGCAGCGATATGAAGAGCCTGCTTGGCCTGCTGGAGCGGGTCGATCACTTGATTACCAAGGAGGAGATGATGGCTCGCATCCAGCCCTCTCAAGAGAAGGGCAAGGCGCGCTGATCTGGGGATGGGAATGCTGCCTTTGTATAATAAATGGTAGACCCTGGAAGTACACGATTGTGTCGAGATCGTACATGTCTGTAATCTTTTAATCGTATTGAACTCATGTGGTTTGCGTCTATGTCCATGTGAAGGGTCTATGTGAGGGTCTGATCTAATCTAGTATCCCGTCCAAACCAACTATACATCTCAGAAAGGCACATCCATATCATTCACATCTTCCTCCTCCACCTTCCCCCCGTCATTATTCCCCTTCTCCAACTGTTTCCGAATAAACTGCACCGCAGCATCCAGATACGGCCTTTGACTCGGCACAAAATGACCCCCAGGATGAAAAACCACCGACCCATCCTTATCCGGCTGCCCAGCACAAGCCTCAATCAAAGCCCTACTCCTCGACTCATCCACCACCGAATCCAAAGTCCCCAGAATATGCAACGATGGCGTCTGAATGGCCGGATCCTCATAGAAAGCACGATACCTCGCACCCGGCGCCCTGAACCCACTATACAACAGCGCGAACTTCAGCGGCGAATGCTGAAGCCCTTCAAAAGCCGCCGGGAAAGGCACACCCGCCACACCATCTGCCTGAGTCTTTTCGAACCGCTCGAATGCCTCTTTCCGCCCCGGCTCCAACAACGAAGCCACCATAGCCGCCATGGTCGCGCCCTGCGAGAACCCAATTACCCCGTCAAAGGGTCCTTCCTCGGCAATCACCTTGGCCACTGCCGCCAGTCCCTCATCCATCCCTTGATATAATGGCGGGTCGGCTGTATTGGACCGTCGCCACCAGCCGTAGGCCTCGATCGGGTCCTCCTCTGCTTCGTCGGATGGCTCGTAGCCTGGAATATCACTTGCAAGTAGACGGAGCGGTCCGCTCGGGTACACGGCATTGACTTCGTGGAGTGGGAAGGATTTCTGGATGTGTTTGACCAGGGCGCGACTTTTTGCGTGGAAGACGGTGCCGGACTGCGTGTAGCCGTGTAGCATAAGCAGCTTGAGCGGCTGACGCACTGAGGATGAAGGATTCGGGGCCATGGCGGAACTGCTGGTTATGTTTGAGATTAAAGAGAGACGAGCACTGGCAGTAGACATCGGAGAGAGTGGAGTTCAAGACAGCACTCGGGTAAACGATAAGAGATAAGTAATAAAACGCCCTCCCCTCCTCCTCTGGTAAATTCTTCATACATATCACAGAAATATACATACATCATGCCTGCAAACAATACTGTCGACATCTCGCGCCTCGACGCGAAGATGACCGAGCTTCTCGAGTGCGTCTACCATTCAAAGAACTCCCCATTTAACCCCGCGCAAATGCATAGTCCGGATGCTAACCCAATCCACAGCGCATTCGAAGCCCATCCCCAGATGCAGCCACCAGAAACCCACCCGACCATCTTCTTCCTGATGGACTTTGTGCGCAACACGCACCGAGTGCTGAAAGGCGTCGACGCCGAGAAATACGCAGCGGGCGACAAGACCGCACGCGAACAGGTGCAGGAGGTGGTTGGACGGAACCAGTTCGCCTCCTTGCTGCTCAATGACTCGTCTGGCAAGCTGTCGCTCATGACAGGAAGTGACCCCAGTAACCCCGTGGACTTCGGCGCGGATATCAAGGCCAAGGCGCAGGCTTTGTCGGAGCCTTAAGCGGATGTGGGTTTTTTTGATCGTTCAGCGTGATGATCCAGTCATTGGAATGGAATGAATTGGGACGGAAAGGGATTCGGATTACTTTCTTTTCTCTCGTTTATGTGATTTGAATTGATGATTGTCCTGTCTTTCGCTATATATCACCAGAAAATATCATACCCATTGAGATTATATCGGATGTGATTATTGTATATTCAGATCTAAAGGGCTCATCATAGACAGAGGAAGCATATCACTAGGCATCTAAGGGCTGTACTCTTTGTAAGCTCTTTGTATATTCAAGATCTAAAGGCTTCAACAGAAACAGCCAAAGCATATCACTAGAGTCCAAGGAGCTAGTTTTCGGGGGTAGCTGAATACCCTGAAAGCCTCTGAATTGACATCAGTTTCATTTCCATGAATTGGATGCTTTCTTGACTGTTCTACACGCTTCCTCGGTGTACTGTAGACCGTTTGGGGATGTATGAAATGATGTCATATATCGAGGTGTTCCTGGATCGAAGCCGTGCGCTGTTACGTAGGAGTGGGGAACAGTGGATGATGCACGTCCTCGGTTGTGGGGACGGGACAAGTAAGAGGAAACGACCTCGGGAGTTTGCGATGCGGGCTGGTATGAAGGTTGGTAATCTGTGTCCTGGGGTTTGATGGGTTGAATGTTGGGTGAGTGTTGTGGTGTATCCAGCTAGAAATCCAGCATGGTTTTAATGAACTATGTAGGTACCACGACGGCAAAGACTACTAGGTTTCTTGTACTTGGCAATATATCTTAGATGCCTGTCCATGCCATACAGACAAGTCCATGGTACCTAATAGCAGACATAACAGTCAATCTACAATTACTCCCTACGCAGCAGTATCTACGACCTGACTTAGGAACAGTATACAGGAAATGCAGTACATGAACATTAAACACAAGACACGGCACAAGCGAAACAAAGTGCCTGTTGTGCCAGATATCCGGAACTCCCTGAGCTGAATGCTGCGTGCTTTTATCGTCACGAGTCATTCCATCTTCTATCTGTCATCAATCAAAAAGAGAAACCAAAGACGCTGGCATCATCAAGCGGAGCAAGTAGGACGACGGAGACGGCCAAACGCCACATTTCAATTTTTTGATTTTTTTCCAGGGAAAAAGAGAAAGAAGTTGGTATGGATCGTATCATATCATTGTCTCCTCCGACCCCCGACACTTTTCCTTGTCAAGGGTGCTTTTTATCCCGTGAAAGGTGATAATAGAAAAAAAGAAAAAAGGTGGTATGTGACATTTTGAACGGCGGTCTCCGTAAAGAAAAAATAACCGTGAACCGGACCGAAGCCGAGGTCGAAAAACCCGGAACTGGTATTTTCATCCTAGTTGCTCCATGCTATCCTCTGTGCGTTTCAACAAGACAAAAAAGAAATTTCATTTGCGCGTCTCGTTTACTTCCGGCGGAAAGAGCAGCCCTCAGTCAGACGGGCCTTGCCACCGGTGGGCTGGCAGAGGACGGTCGAGCAGCCGGCGCAGATGACGACGGTCTGGGCGTGCGAGAAGACGGTGGTGATGGTGAAGCAACCGGGGCACTTGACGTCCATGAAGAAGGAGCGGGGCTGGGGCACAAGGGTCTGCATAGCGATATCCAGTCAGCGTTCTGATCGTATGTGTTTTCCTTTTTCCTTCTCATCGGTGCTTGTAGTCGTGGGTGGCGGAGGTCGAGGCTCGGGATCCCAATCCATCTCCCTTGTCCACATAACGCCGTGTGCTTCGGATATCGGATTTCGGTGGATTCGTACCTTGAGCTTGTGCTTGCGAGCCTCAGCCTGAGGCGTGGGGTTGAGGAGGTCGACCGCGAGAACCTATTGACGATGGACGTTAGCATTTGATGATTTTTGTATAAGGGCATTTGTCAAGCGCCGTCCCGGCCCTTTCGTGATTGTGCATCGAGGAAAATCGAGGGCCGGAATGTAAGCGGTGACAAGGGCAGCATCTTACCATCTTGACGATAGAAAATCAGCGAGAAAGTTGATGAATGGCGCTGATGGCGATGGCCTTGTGTGAGTGGAATGGAACCCAGGTGAAGTTTGAAGGGATTTGTCGATGGGGCGGTAGGGCTTGTGCCCTCGCTTGATTTCCCGATTCGGGCAGGCGTGGATGGGCAACCCAGCCAATAAGATGGCCGTATTCTTCTCCGCCTTGGCAGATACTCGGTTCTGCCTGGGGAATCGGGCAGGTAGTCAGGTGCTTACTCTTCTATACTCTTCTACAGTTCATCCATGTATCTTCGAAATCATTTCAATTGCATCGTACATTACATCTCATATTCTATCATCCAACGCCGAAAAGGGTACCGGTGTTGAAAAACTTATTTACTGCGAAGTCAATCATGAGCAACTCCCCGCCTCGACCCCCGGCGATCGCGTGATCGAGGTTGAACTATTCGCCACGCACATCCACGTCTAGTCTAAAGCGTCTTCTTCGATACAACCTCGACCTGAGCCTTGGCTGCTGAGCCATTCTTGCGCTCGACCTCCTCCACATACGGGTACTTGATCGTCAAGCACCAGATGTCGATGTAGTCACAGATGGTGGTGATCACGTCGTACTAAAAGGGTCAGCGCGATACGAAACAGGGTACGGAAAGAACTTACCACGAAGCTACCGTACACTCCAACGGCCATACCCAGACACCCGAAGACGAACATCGTCTGCCTGAAGATATCGCCGCCCACGGCACTCGGCCAGAGACCGAGGACGGGACCAGCGCTGTCGACAACACCGAGGGCGAGCGGCAACAGCAGGATATTTTGGTATGGGAAACCGGATTGAACGAGGTGTCCAACGATCATACGGCCAACGGCATAGGCATTGACTAGACCGATATATAGACCGAAGGGAATGGTGTAGTTCTCCAGGACGGCCGGGTTGAGATACAGGTAGACAGGGACCAGGATCCAGATGGCGACCATGGGCAGCAGGCCATACAGAGGAGCAACGGGGTCCTGGCCGCGCTGGCGACGCACCTGCATAACGTGCATGATACTCGAGCCGGTGGCGAAGAAGAGCATGACCGCTCCGTAAACCAGGTACCACTGTGTCCAGGGCATCTTGTACACCTGCTCGGAAAGGAAACCGGGCTTGGACACGCCGAGGGTCTCCAGCATCGGCTGGTGCCAGAAGCTGCCGCCACCCATGTAGGCTGTGATCGCGTAGACCAAGCAGAGGGTCAGAACACCCTCGACGGGACCGGAGACAATTCCTAGCGTGAGAACCTGGGTGTAGTACTCATCCCAGGTCTGGACGTAGAAAGTCATGGTCGCTAAATGATGTTAGCTCTGAATGTAAAGAGGCATTCGTGAAGAAGCTTACATCCAAACAGACTCAAAAATGTCAACCACGATTGGCCGAGGTTCATAGCTGATGCGAAAATAAGAACACCCAAGCCGGTGTTGCATGCATCGACACCTATAAAACAATCAGCCTCTGCCATACCACCAAGCAGTACGCGCACATACTGTGATCGAAGAGCTCGCCCAGCGGCCCGCTCTGTCTTGTTCTCCGCCTAAATCGGGATTCAGCGCGATCCAAATACAGCCAGCAAAAATAAAACATACGCCTGCATGCCGTCGACAGCATCAAAAGTCTGATAGAGAAACAGGCCAAGCGCGCAGCTCGCATAAACCCAGGGTGGGCAGTCCGTGTCGAGGTTGGGGTTATACCACATAACGGTGAGGAAATTAATTACCACGAACATGAATCCGGTGAGGGTGATCTACCAGGAGATTAACGACTGAACCAGAGAAAAGGTATACGAGTAAGACTTACGGCATTGGGGCTGTTGCAGCAAGGGAAAAAAAGCAGAGAAAGGTTAGCCACTGCGCAGATTCCAGCAAAGCTCTAGAGCGCGAGCTTGACGCTTCAGGAAGCTGAGATAGACTCACGCCATGCCCATGGGGAAAAGTCCAATCACGCATTTGTTATAGAACGGCTTGAGGATGTACCGACTGACGAGTGAGTGGTCGACACCGGCATACTTGTAGTTGCGGAGGTTGGGGAGGTGATGTTGGCGAATGTACACCATTCTCGCGTCTGTGTCCGTGTATTCTGTCTCAATTCATATGCGTATCTAGGTCCGCAATGACGTGGAAGTCCAAAGAAGCTTCGAGGAGTCGACGCGTGATTGTAGTGCGGTGGGGTGCTGCGAGTTCGGGTTCAGGTTCGGGTTCTCGGGATTGCGATCAGAGAGGAAGAGAGGATGTCTGGAGGGAACGGTAAATGGGAGAGAGAAAAGGGAAAAGAAGTGGCCTACGAGGTTAAAAGGAAAAGGCCCCGCTGGCGACCAAAGAGCGGAAAACAGACATCGAGATCGGCGCAAAAAAACAAAAACAGTGGAAAGGAAGAAAAGGATTCGGCGGTGACCATTGCGTAGTACTAATTTACCACCTCAGCATACATAATTAACTACAACATCCTACATGATTAGTTGCTCCTGAATGATCTGAATCTGAATACTTTGGACGCTATGAATCTCTCGGTAATGCACGTGTGGCATCAAATCACTCTGAAGGGTTCCTTCCAGCGCCAATAAGATCCCTTCACGATGAAATGATCGCCCATGCGACAAGTGGGGTTACCCGAGGCCGTTGCCATTTGAGATTGGAGAATGTACAGAGTAGTACCGAATGGAATATGATAATGCTGCTTGTGACTCGTGCGCTCATGCCTAGATACAAGATACAGGGTATAGGTGCCTTTGATCTCGTGTGATGTTCCTCTGGTCATACAGTACACGCTGTAGGAAAAGAAACAAAAGAAAAAAGAAACAATCACCAGATGAGGTTAGTCGCAGTGGAGTTGGCCAGCGTTTGGACCTATGCCTTAGGTCTATGGCCTTATGACCATCTTGCTCTCGCTCTCCTCTCGCCTTCGCCGCCTTTAACCGACGGGACTCCATGGCATCGGGACCAGGATCCGACTCTGCATCGTCTGGATCAGGGGAACAGTCTTGTGAACTGTCTCAGCCCAGCCCTCGACGCCCCACGACTGCTCGCGACGAATCTTACGCTCTTCCAGGTTGGCAAACTGCCACAGATGGTGGACCGTGTTCAGATCGCCAATCTGCACAAACCACGCGCCGACGCCTTCCATGACCTCGCGGCGGGCGGTCAGGCCGCGTCGCCAGTGTGACTCCCACTCCAAAAGGTTACCGGGGTGGAGTGTATACGATCGGAGCTCGAAGACTCCGCCCAAACGGCGCGGCGGGGTCGTTGGCCAGAACGAGAACTCCTGCATCAGTGACGTCTTCTTGCTCTTAATCAGGCTCTTCAACTTCCGATCGAACTCTGGGAATTCGGGGTGCTGCGCAATGTTGTGCAGGGAGGCATGGTAACCCTCGTAGCGCTGGTATTCCCAGATGTGGACTGTTCACGTCAGTACCGCTCAAGTGTGCTTTGGATTTGAGGAGTATCGACTTACTGAACGTGTCGTTATCCCCAACTTGCGTGCGCCAGCTGCCCACCAAGTTGACTCGGTTCTCCTCGGTGCCGGCCATGCGGGGGTACCACTGACCCACCAGATCCACATATTCATCCACCTTGTCGGGCTTGACCTCATGGAACACGATCGAGTGAACGTACTTGCCACGGGCCAGCACTTCCGAAAAGGAGCGTTGGATATCCTTGTCAAAGTGCTGTCCCTCCTTGGTGCCGTAGATCAACGAGGACAGCGGATTGCGCTTGGATTGGGGGTCTTGGGCCCTTTCTTCCCCTAAAAGTAGCGAGTGAGCCCAATGCCTTGTAGTCGAGAGCCTTGGCCAAGTCTAAAACAGGGCGGGGTTGATCGTAGCGGCTCGCATTGCTCACACGCGGAGCAGTGGGAACAACTCACGGGAAGGGGCAGAGACGGAAGCATTCACAGACTGACTCTCTTGCTGTTCCTTTTTCTTGCGAGCCTCCTCGAGCTTCTCGCGAAACTCCTTCTGCCGTCTATTGTATTCAGCCGAGTCGGCCGTCAGGTCTCTGATGGACGGGGCACGGTAGGCCACCGCGGACGAGCTGAAGGGCCGGGCCAGCGACGTCGCGGCTCGGACGAAGCGCGGAGCCAGCATTGGGTGGTAAGGGGGAGGAAATGGAATGAGAAATAGCCAGCTGTGTTTGAAAGTAGAAAGGGGGAGGTTGGCAACGACAAACTTGAGGAGGGGGGACAGAGTCAAGTAGAGTCGCACATGCAAAAGGTAGAAGGTGGAAAGGGTATGAAGGAGAGAACGGAGATAAGAGTGTCTGGGGAAAGGGAAGAGTGAAAGAAGAGAGAGAAGATGAAGAAGATCGACGAACTTGAAGGGGAGGAAGGAGAATGGAATTCCTCGGCGAAGAGTGTACAGTGCGTGTCAAGGTAATGTAATTACCCGAAGAATCCTTGTTTATCTGTTACTGCGGGGAAAGGTGAAGCTGCCCCAAAGTGACTAAGAACTGGGGAACCGCGGCTTTGGTGGATCATGATGACATCAACTATAGGTTAGTCATATAGAGTAGATCACCCTTTCTACTCTTTAATTTTCATGGCTTGGATTTCCAACAGCTTTGGGGATATTGCCCTCCAAGAGTCTTAGGATCCTGATGAACCTGGTGAGGTATGAGACTGACACAGTCAAGAAATAGTGGGAACTCACGGTTTGGTAAGGTTATGAGCTGCGTAGTATAGCTGTTAGTATAGACAACAGCCAGGAGCCAAGGTAACAATTAAGACCAAGTCAATTCTTGGCCTAGGTGTATAAAATTCATCTTAATCATCTAATCAGCTCTAGTTCAAGTATTTAGTTCTCTCAGCGTCGACTGCATCATATCGAATATTCTTGAATAATCCCGCCCAAGCCATGAGTTTACGCTTCGAAAAACTTCCCCGACATCAGCAGCCATAGACTCCAGAGCATCGGTTTGCGAGCGAAGCTGGTCTATCAAACTCTTTACCCGCTTCATCTCTTCTAACAGCAAGTAGATCTTCATGGCAGTTTGCAGGCGCTGGTCGTCGATATTGAATGTTCCGATTGTTATTCTCGATGGGGCGATAGCTATCTCAGCAGACCGGCTTGGTATTGTAGGTATGCCGTTGCCACCATTAGAAGTGACTTTTTCTGTTGCTGCCGGACTGGTGATCGAGGGAGACTTGGTTTGTGTGTAGCCAGCAGCCTGCTGGTACCACACTAGGATTTGAGAGATGATGGACGCATAAAGTAGAGCAACATGAGGTAACCTCGTACATGAACAGGCAACAAGAGAAAAAAGACCCTCGGTCGCTTTGCGGTTGAGTTGGAGTATCAGGTCAAGCGGCACTAGTTGGGGAGGGCTCTCTTTTGTAGCGGAGGCTGTTGGTGGCGATGCCTCATACTCAGCCTGTCTAGAATTGAGGACAGGTAGAGACTCAAGGATTTCGTGCAGTTTCTGCAGACATCCACGGTCGCCAGATCTATTTGAAGTTACCGAGCTTTGCCAGTGGTCCATGGTCGCGTTTCTGGGGAGCAGACAAGCCCCAGGCAATGAACAATTTCTAGGCCTCGGAGATGATGCAGCGGACGGAAAGTGAGGAGTCCAGACTGGTGCTGGATTGCTCTGTGGTAGCCATGTCATTGAAATCAACAGCAAAATTTGGAGAAAATGGCATCGACAGCTCGGGATCGAATCCTTCGGCATTGAAGAACTTCATAATTGAGTTATTGTGATTGTCCTCGTCCATTGCATCCCATGTATGTCCAAGAAAGCTGGTCAAAGAGGACTGTTCGAGCTCGAGTGACATCCCCGTGCTACCGGAGCTGCTGGTGCTGATGCTATTATTGTTGCTGTTGCTTTCATTGACACCGGCAGGGCTGTTCATAGTTCGCGACACACTTGAACGGCGCGGAGGTTTCCCCATCTTGCGGGATACCCCGTAGGCGCATAGCAGGCCATGGGAGATGCACCGCCCACATTCAGGTTGTCCTTTATCACATTTCACTTTAGAGCTGCCGCAGGGATCACAACTAGATCGCAATTTGGGCGGTCCGGGGTATCGTGGCGGATTTCCACCCATCTCGGTGATTCGATGCCAAGTTGAGTTGCCGGCCTCTCGTGGGAATCCCGAGACACTCTCCTTTATATGCATGCGTAGTTTTATGAGTGGGAAGAAGTGTAGTTTGCTAAACTTAGTAACCCCACTGCTGTCGCATCGGCGCTGCAGTTTCGTCTAGTGCATTCCTTCCGTCTGACATTTGATGTTAAACTAGACAGGATTCGGTCAATCCTACGTTCAATAATATCTAAGGTGAAGTAGCAAAGCACCATGACCTAATTGAAGTTAGTCTGATAGCCTTGTGAAATTTACAGGCAAATTACGGATTTGTTTGGTTGGGCTTGCACGCTACAGCCGACCCCCGCCCAGTAAAACACACTAGACGGACCGGTGCCGAAGGATCAGTGGGGGCAATCGTATCGAATCGACATTGGGACCCTTGTGAGTCCGCCCTTAGTGTCTATGTACGTTACAATTACATGCTTCTAGGCCCCCACGGGCCCGCTTGCTTCAGTGGGAGCCTCAGACCTTCTCTCAAATACATTAGCATAGCATGATAAAACAGGGCGGCGGCTCTATTATGTTGGTTTCTACGACCGCCATAATAATTGATAAATATAGCCGGGGCATCAGTGTTCAGCTGCCTTGGTGCCTCTCGATGCTCCCATAGTTGCAAATCAATAAGAACGCCTCAAGGAGCGGGATCAGCACGCCAAGCAAGCATATCTTACGGTCGACCCATTAACAAGCAACACTACGACGGCGCCATCTAGTCTTGCCAACGAACACCCCTGCAGTGAGCAAGCCAGAGCAACGGAGATGTCCGAGCGGATGACCCTTGTCAATGTGCACGCCGTTTGTGTTAACTATACCTCCTGCGTATGCGTTTCTTTCCATGGTGAAAGGCACTCGCCAAATAACTTGCCATTCTAGGAAGGAAGAAATAAGTGAGGGGCAATTGATGTTCCGTGAAGTTCAGAATAGGCTGGCATTCCTCGAGACCTCAGGCAATCTGGTCTAAAAGGGGACCCAATGTTACTGGAATGAGGAGTTCCGGAGATATGGAACGTGGCCGTCTTATGTTCTTTTCTAGGAAACGAGTAGTTCGTCACATAGACTAGGCCACAAGGGGGAAATATTTGAACGGCACTAGCCGGTGGCGCTCTGTGATGCAAAGGCCTCCCACAGAGATAGGGGAAGCTTAGATGGGACTTAAGCTTTTGCTTCCTCTAAGAAAAGAATCCGAGCCATTACTTGGCAGACTTCCACTGTATGGCTTAATGAAGCTTCAAGCGACGAATTACGACGCTGTCACTATATGCAATGGTAGTAACTTTTGCACTGTAAATCCTCAACGTCGTTTCTCCCAATGGTTTAAGTAGTTTAACTTTAAAACATCGTAAATTCATTTTAAGGTAATTGTTATCGGACCCAATCATGCCTCCAGAAAATGCCTATAGGATACTCTAGGAGTATATAGACACAAAGTAGCCGATATAGCACGAGCTTCATCAGTGATTGGCAGTCTAGAGCAGAAGAAAGAGCAGTGATGCACTAATAGTTTATCTTGCGAATCAAGCCCGCAACATGGCAATGTTAGCAGTAGCTCCAGGCCACTGCGTTTCCCGTAACCAAGTAAGCTCATAGTTCGCGAGATACTCTCGGGCGACGCTTGGGTTTCCCATTCTTGCGTGATACCCTAAGGCTATACGAGATGCAGCGCCCATATTCCGGCTGGCCCCCAATTTCACCTTGGGCCTGCCACAATGGTCAGCGCTAGCTCGGAATTTGGTCGGTCCCGGCTTTTGTGTCGGATCTCTATGTATCGGGATACTTTAGTGTATGTTAAAATTGTCGATCTCCTGTGATAACCCTAAAGCACCTATCCTTTATATTGTAGGCACGCCTAGTTGCAACCTAGTTGCAACTGGAAAATAGGACGGTCTACCAGTCTCCGTACTTGCACTCTCGTAAATTCGGTCAAGCCTCTCGGTCGTTGAAGGAGCGATAGGTAATAGTATCACCTCGTTGGATAGGGAACTATACGCTAATGCGCGACCGATGCACCGATAAGGGGCTTCGGTTCCTACCGTACCCCACCAGAGTTCCGCTCATTCAGGAAGTGAGTACATAGTCACCAAAATTATCGTACGATCAGCCGTTGACGGTGTAAGCCTACAGGATTCAGGGTTCCGTTGCTCCTTTTGATCCTGTACTTCTATTTCATCAGCACACATTATACTGTGCTGCCCGTATTATTCAAGGCCTAGATTGTCTTTACTATAGTATCACCTGCATTATGCAAGAGGTGATCATTCTAGCAATCCTAAAATTCAGTACTTGAAGATCCAGACAGTTCACCACGTTGCTTAACGAGTAGCCAAGGATTGCTCGTATCGTAGACTTGGCGAATGATGGTGGGGCCGTGCTGATCTGATCTCTCTTCCGGTACCTTAGTATTCAGAGCCTCCTCCTGGTATTTTTCGAATGCGAATAAAGACAATCCGGAAAATGGAAGTAACTGGATGCATCATTATCATCTAGACAAAGATATTCAAGTACATGTTTACTACACAGATACCACCAATTTCTCCCCGCTAACGCCCTGGCGCATCAAATCTAGACCCTGTTCTAGCTTGTCAAGCCCACGACCCACCTCGTGCACTGGAAGTGGCAGTTTGTATTTCTCTTCTTTCAACAACCTCTCCAAAGATTTCATAATATTCCCATTTCCAGGCAATTTAGACAGATCGCGTCCCCTGAATAAAACCGATTCGATGCCACTCGGAGCCTTTATCTCTTTGTCACCAGTCCACACTTGGGCATATTTCTTTGGCCCTTGGGTATCAAATGTCTCAAAGACATCGCTCTGCAAGCCACCGGCGCCGACAGCATCGATAATTGCGTCCACGCCTTGACATTCTGGAGTTTGGGATTTGACATGCTCGACTAATGACTCGGAAGCTCTATCGATAACGCTATCGGCACCAAGTGTATCCTTAATGTGAGCATGGTGCCGAAGCGAGCTTGTGGCCAGGACTTTACAGCCAGGGACTGCCAGACGAAGAAGCTGAATAGTGCTAGCACCGACTGCTGAGCTGCCACCGAGTACTAGGACAGAGCGGGGACTGAATCCTGCCGTCTCTCCGCCTTCAAGAAAAGGCAGTGGGGTCTTTAACCCAATTCCAAGTGCCATGATGCCTGTGAGAAAGCACACCCTAATTTATTCCCGAGTTAGCAAAAAGCCCCAAGGTACTTCGAATAGTCCATTCGTAAGTGTGTGCAGAGAGAGAGAGAGAGGTATACCCAAGAGTCGAGGCTTGTTCAAGTGTCCATGGTTCAGGAATCCTAGCCACATCCGCTTCTTTTACGACCGCATACTCCTGGTACGATGCGGCACGATCGCCAGGTGTAAATAGAGCCAAGACTTTGTCACCCAAGCCTACTCTCTTCACACTGCTTCCGATTTCCTCCACAATGCCTGCTCCGTCCAAGCCTGGCACAAATGGCCAGGCCGTAACTCTATGGCCATGGTCAACCATTTTGTAGTCTGCGGGGTTGATTGCGATGGCTTTGACGCGAATCAAAATTTCGTCTGCGTCTCGTATCGTTGGCTTTGTAGTAATTGCAGCTTCCAAGGGCTGACCTTTGCCTCTGGCCACATATCGGAGCATTCGCGTAGCCATATTGTCAACCTAGATAGGGCTCTAGGTCCTTTTAATCGAGTTTCTCTGTTCGAGATAGCAGAATGTAAGTACTGATCGCAGATACTCGTGTTCAATGGATGACAGCTTACCCCGGCGTGTACTAATTCTCGTATTGTGAACCCCATGAATATGAAGGGTGGTCTGTATAGTAGGATATGAGCACATAAACACCTTGGGAAGTTGGGGTGTGAGTTAAGTCTTTATATGACGGTTGTGGGCGGACTTAATGATGGGGGCTGGATTTAAATCCGAATAATTCTAGCGAGCAGGTCCGAGGCGAGCAACCCCTGTCACCGGAAAGAAAAAATAAAACAGAAGACACCATCGCCATCAAATCCGTTGCGTCGCTACCACTCTATATACCTATCTCAACCAGAAACGACTTTGCGCTGTTTATCATTTCAAATTCGAACCATACCATCCATATCAACGGCTACGCCACGTAGCTTATACCCTTCTTGGGCTGCGATTTCCCATTGCTTCTTCACAATTTGAAGCTTTTCCTCACCTCTAGGGAGAAACCTGGCGGCAAAAGGCTTGGGAATGGTGAAAGCGCCATCAGGATAGGCATTATCACCCAACTCCATCTCCGCCTCGACACCGTCCACCACGGGCGGTCGGATCTCAAAGGCCCAGAGTATATTGCAAAGAGCAATGTTGAGCGAGTTTTCTGCTAACCGTGCACCGGGACAGGTCCGTCTACCGGTGCTGAAGGTGAAATGGTCGCGTTTGTAGGGATCGCCCATGGCTGCGTACTCGGAGCTGTACAGATCGTGTTTAAGATAACGCTCCGGCATAAATTCAAACGGCTTCTCAAAGCGGCTCGGGTCATAGTGCAAAAAGGCTGTGTTCGCAACAAGTACCGTTCCCTTGGGAATGATATGGTTCTTGTACACAACGTCTTGGTCGGCATAGTGGCGGATCCCGGGAGCGAGTATGGGGTTCATGCGAAGCATCTCCTTAACACAGGCACGGACATAGGGCAGATTAGGCACGTCCGCAAAGGTTGGTGGACGATCCAATCCCACCACCCGCGTTATTTCCTCGTGAACCTTTTGTTGGACGCGCTGATTTGCGGCAAGATGAAGGATGAGGCTATTTAATGTTGCTGCCGTAGTTTCAAATCCGGCCTCAACAAGGCCTCCCGCAACCCAGGCCAAATCCTCCTCATTGAGGCCCTGTGAGTACCAAGAATCCTTGTTCTCGATAATTCTTTTCGCAAAGCAGTGAGGCGCTTTGCCGGCTTCAAACTGCTTTTCCAGTCGGTGCCAAAGGCCCATCTTGATGTCACGAACTTCCTTGGCAGCGGCCAACGCTTCCTTTCTGCCAGGCTGGAACACTCTTGGGAGGAGCGTCAGTGGCGGTATCTCATCGACCAAAAATGCACCAGGCCTCGATGTTCTTCTCAGGATCGCTTGACTGCGCACCGCATTTTGTGCATCGGTATGGTCCCAATTCTTCACCCGGGTGCCAAAAGTGTTGGTCATAATGATACTGAACGCATATCGCCTCATGTGCTGGTAGAAGTTACGTTCATTTTTGTTGTCTGTGGCAAGATCGAAGAGCAACTGCTTTGCTTCAAACTCCTGGCTGGGCACAAACGTCGCTGTGATGGGCACTGTGGTAACCTGGCGCACCACCGATCGCTGTGCTCGCCATTGAGGTCCGTACGGCATCGTAGGCATACGCTTTCCAGCTGTTACGATATCGTGACCCATCGGCGAAGGCGCCTTAGAAGATGTCTTGATAGCCTGCTTCTCGAGAATCTCTCGTACAGCCTCGGGGCTATTGATCACCACCCAATTATACCAGCCGACGCGGACTTTGAAGATCTCTCCATACTCCTGGGCCCATTGGCGGAACAGTGCAGGGGCTTTGGGGGGAAGTTTGTAGCCCAGGCCGATGAGTGGATACGTTTTGGGCCCTGGGATAGTATCGAGCCTGCGATCACGGCGGAGCCATAGTATCAGGAAAGTAAAAGAGCCGAAGAGAGTAGGCAATAAGAGCCCTCGGTAAAACTGGTATAAAGAAAAAATTTGGTCCATGTTTGTTTTATTGCGAAGCGGAACAGTCGGGTAATGACGAGATGGTGAAATATTTTAACGATTTTTCCGTTTATAAATATACATGAAAGCTAGGTAAGTGGATGAAAATACTGGGATATTCCGTCAATATTCTTGTCGGGCATGAGCGGGCTCACCGGGGTACAGTCGGGTTTCAACTGGTATTACCTAGCTAACCCTATTCGGAGGTTGTTTCAACGCGGACTTTGGCCACATTGTAACGCGGGTAAAGAATCAGAAACTATCGACTGAGAAATTTCTCTATAACAAGTAGTGTATTTGCGTGATTGTGAAGTTAGGATTGATGTTAACCATCGTCTAGACAGATATCTTGCATTTGAACCATCAAATTTTCATCCTACAAAACATACCATCCTTCAAATAAAGCTTTGCCAACTTCATGCATTCAACAATGGGCAGCATCGAGACTGTCGATATTCTCATCGTTGGTGCAGGCCCTGTCGGCCTCACCTTAGCCCTCGACTTAGGCCGGCGCGGCATTCGGTCAACCATTGTTGAGCGCGACTCCAGTACAGATCGCGGGCTACACGCAAAGGCAAGCGTCATAGATGAGCGCACGATGGAGTTCTGCAGACTACTGGGCATTCGTGACGATGTCGCCAATGCTGGCTACCCGGATGATCTCCCTGGCGACACTGTCTTTTGTACGGCTATGAACGGCCACTTTATCGGCCGACTCGTGATGCCCTCTGCTGAGACGCGCGAAATCCCCGAACAATCCGCCGAAATGCTGCGACGCTGCCCGCAGATCTGGTTCGATCCAGTGATCGAGCGCGCTGTACAACGCCAGGGAATGGCAGAGATCCGCTACGGTACGGAGCTGCTCCGATGTTATCAGGACGAGGATGGCGTGGTCTGCCATCTCAAAACAGTCAAAGATGGCTTTTCGCATGCCGTCCGGGCCCGCTACGTTGTGGCCTGCGATGGCGCCGGCAGCGTGGTCCGAAAGTCTCTCGGCATTCCCTTCGATGGGAAAGATCTGGGGTACGCCATCAGCTCAATTGTGAGAATTGATCTCCAGACGCACCACTCCTGGATTCCCGCGGAGCGATTCATGTTTATTGGCCCCGATGGAACCTGGGGAAATTTCACGACGATTGACGGTCGTTCGCTATGGCGGTTTTCTGTTGTCGGTGGCAAGGAGAAGAAAGACCTGTCAACTTTTGACATGGATGCACTCCTCCGCAAAGCCCTTGGGCGAGACAATATCGAGTACGAAATTATCAAGACAGTTCAGTGGCGGCGCAGCCAGTACACTGCAGAGAAGTACCATGAAGGACGTATCTTCCTCGCTGGAGACGCGGCACATACCATGTCCCCCACAGGCGGACACGGCCTGAACACCGGCATCGGCGATGTGATGGGGTTGAGTTGGATATTGCAGAGTCTCCTTGAAGGATGGGGTGGCCCACGTCTTCTTGACGCATACACAACCGAAAGACGCCCCGTAGCTCTTCGCAATGGAGCGGGCTCAACTCGCAACTTCTCAAATTGGATAGACAGCAACGGACGAGACAAAGTTCTCGACTCTGGGCCGGAGGCGGAGGAGCAGAGATTGGCTCTTGGTGAGAAAATGGCCGCCAACATGCGGCAGGAGTTTCAGTCCTTGGGTCTGGCGTTGGGATATAACTATTCTGGATCACCACTGATAGTCGCAGATGGTTCTTCTGCACCATTGGATGATCCAGATATTTATATACAGACTGCGCGACCCGGTCATCGTGCACCACATTACTGGCTTAGCAAGGAACGCTCGACAATCGATTTCTTCGGCGGTGGCTTTGTTCTTCTATGTTTTGGCGAAGGAGCCAAAGGGGACGAAAAGATTGAACTGGTTGCAAAGGATCTACGCCTTCCACTCGAGACAGTGGTACCTACTGATCCCGAGGTCGCAAAGCTGTATGAGCGTCGGCTTGTTCTGGTTCGTCCGGACGGAATGGTTGCTTGGCGTGGGGACGTTTTGCCAGATGATGTCAATGGCCTCCTTGATCAGGTGCGAGGCGCCTCTTTGGTTACAAAGTAGAGGCAGGAATGGTATACGTAGGTTATTGGAATTACAATGAAGAACCTTAAAGCACATGGAAGTTCTAAATACAGGACATCTTAGCAGAGTAGTGCTACGCTACCTGGCGCTTTTCACCGTCTCTTTGTCATAATTCCCTATTACTGAAGTATCTAAATACACATACTGACAACTGATTCAATCCAAAGACGGCTAGTAGTTTTGCTTCATATGTGAAAGTAGGGACTCTCACCCGAATGGAATTAGTAGAGCAGACGTCTTCACGACCACCGGTTCCGGGATTGGATCGGATTTTGTTTCGGGGGTTGTCTCGGGGTTTTAGAAAGAAAAAGCTTTCCATTAGACCTCACTAGGCCTATATGGGCCCGGTGCCTCGTTAAGCCAAGCCTAAGCCTCTCATATGTCTATCTTGACCACCGGCCGTGCTGGTTATCTCGGGTAAGCTCTGTCAAAGAATGCGATTCGATGGTGAGCCGAATGTATCGAGAATCTACCCGGAGGATCCCCGATACATGCAGCTGTAATGCCGATAATACTTTTTGCGCCGGTACAGTGTCCGGAAGTGAAACCTTCGACCACATGGCTGTAGCATGCCTGTTCCCCGTGCGTATTGCGGCACGCAATACAACGGTCTGGAGCCGGGTCATGAACATCTCGACGTTTGTATAAACATATATGTGACTATTAAAGCCCGAGAAGGTGAAGGATGAGAAGAGAGAATCCATCAACTGCGTCGATCGTTACGGTGCATACCTTCTCCCTCAGAATAACCTTTCCATGCTCTGGGCTTGTTACCTGGTTACCCTTCGATAATGTCAGGACATCTGAAACTATTTCTCTTCGGAGACCAGACATATGATCTTGAACCACATCTCAATGATCTCCTCCAGCACAGGTCTAACCCTGTATTGGAAGACTTTCTTCTGAAGTCATACGATGCCGTGCGTGTCGAAATCTACAAACTTCCCCCGTCAATTAGAGAAACCTACCCCAGGTTCACCTGCGTGGACGATCTTATTCTTTGGAATGAGCGCGAAAATGGACTTGTCCCACTTGACATGGCCGTGACGTCTATGTATCAGCTTGGGATGTTTATCATCGAGGCTGACCCCGCGGACTTTTTGCCCGAGAAATCTCGGGCTGTTGGCCTTTGCACCGGAGCTCTGGCCGCGGCAGCCGTGGCCTGTAGCCGCAGCGTCGTCGAGCTTGTTCCGTTGGCTGTGAATGCTGTCGTGGTAGCTTTCCGGATAGGAGTGCAAGTCAAGGATGTTGCACATCGAGTCACTTCCTTGAATGAGTCTAGGCAGAGCTGGTCAGCCATTGTCCCAGGCTCGTCAAGCTCCGAAGCTATAAGTCACTTCTGTGAAAATACTGTAAGAGTTTAATCTTAATATTCATATTCAGCAAATTTGGGGCTCACAGGTATTTTCAGGCACTCCCGTTAACAAGCAGGCCTTATATCAGCGCCTACGCCCCACACGGTATAACCGTTAGCGGACCGCCCAAGTCGCTCACTCAGCTCTTTGAATCCGAGATCTGCAAAAATGTCAAATCCAAATCGATTTCAATCTACGGCCCTTACCATGCTCCTCATCTATATTCCGAATTCGATGTCAAGAATATTGTTGGTGGTCTTGAATGTGATGGCACATCTTCGCAGCGGGAACTGTACCCTCCGGTTTTCTCGAGCATCAAGATGGAAGCGAGCAAAGGCAACTTTGGATCGCATTTGGAGTCCGCCGTTAGGCAAATATTGCTGCAGCCGATTCGCTGGGCTGACCTGCTTGATGATTTACAGGCCTACCTCCACTGTGCGAGTCCAAAGTCATTCACAGTCGTTCCCATCGGAACAACAGCCCATAATCTGATCTACACGGCACTTAAGCAATCGGATTTGCGGTCCTTGTTGCCATCTATGCAGAGTGATGGGACATCAATCTCCGCACCCGCAAGCTCTGCTGCTCCTCCGAACAAGCCGAAGCTCGCCATCATCGCCATGTCAGGACGCTTCCCGGGTGCTAAAGACAACGAAGCATTTTGGAATCTTCTTTACCAAGGGTTGGATGTGCACAAGCCTGCACCAGCCCTTCATTGGGATGTCAAAACACACGTCGATCCTACCGGACTCCGGAAGAATACAAGCGCAACAGCATTTGGCTGCTGGTTGGATGATCCGGCTGCGTTCGACGCGCGCTTTTTCAACATCTCTCCACGCGAGGCGCCTCAGATTGACCCAGCCCAGAGACTGGCACTGATGACTGCATATGAAGCTATCGAGCAAGCCGGCCTTGTTCCCGATGCCACTCCTTCCACTAGACGCGACCGTGTCGGTGTGTTCTATGGTGTGACTAGCAACGACTGGATGGAGACGAACAGCGCCCAAAACGTTGACACGTACTTCATCCCCGGTGGAAATCGAGCATTCATCCCTGGGCGGATCAACTATTTTTTCAAGTTCAGTGGCCCAAGCTACGCAGTTGATACAGCCTGTTCATCAAGTCTTGCCGGTATCCACCTGGCATGTAACTCGCTTTGGCGGGGGGATATTGATACTGCCATCGCCGGTGGGACAAATGTTTTGACAAACCCCGACTTCACAGCGGGTCTTGACAGGGGCCACTTCCTCTCGCGGACTGGAAACTGCAAGACGTTCGATGATGGAGCTGATGGATACTGCCGTGGTGAAGGCATTGGGACTATTATAATCAAGCGCCTCGACGATGCCATTGCGGACAAGGATCCCATCTTGGGTGTTATTCTTGGTGCATATACCAATCACTCTGCCGAGTCGGAGTCGATCACTCGACCACATTCTGGCGCACAGCGCACAATTTTCAACAAGATCTTGAACCAAGCTGCTGTGGATCCTTACAGTGTCAGCTATGTTGAGATGCATGGAACGTAAGTTAGCTCGACCCTCTCATCCGGAGCTGCACTAAGTAAAATATCTAATACCTACTTTTATACAGAGGTACCCAAGCAGGTGATGCGAGTGAGATGATCAGTGTGCTGGATACCTTCGCACCAGCACTGGAGCATGCCAAGAAGGCCCGGACAAATGAGCAGACTCTCTATTTGGGCTCTGCCAAGGCAAATATTGGCCACGGAGAAGCCGCCTCGGGTGTGTCAGCGCTTATAAAGGTGTTGCTGATGATGCAAAAGAACATGATTGTTCCTCACTGCGGCATCAAGACGAAAATCAACCGCAAGTTTCCGACCGATTTGCAGGAACGCAATGTCAAGATTGCCCTACAGCCGACCTCATGGGAAAGAAATGATGATCTCTCAGAGGTCCGCCGCGCCTTCGTGAACAATTTCAGTGCGGCTGGTGGCAACTCGGCCTTGTTGATAGAAGACGCCCCTCTGCGAGATACACCAAGTCCAACAGATATCGACCCGAGGACAATCCATCTCATTGCAGCCTCAGGCAAAGTTGGTGCCTCTCTGCAAGGCAATCTCCGGTCACTCCTTGCTTTTTTGAAAGAGCAGCCCAAGGTTTCTCTGGGTTCACTCTCGTACACCACCACTGCTCGTCGAATTCATCACCAACACCGCGTCATGCTTGCGGGCTCGAGCGTTGAAGAAGTCTGTAACCAGATTGAGACAGCGCTGCACGACAATGCTGGAATGACCAGGCCTAAGGGTGTCCCGAAGGTGGTATTCACCTTTACTGGCCAGGGTGCCCAGTACCCAGGAATGGGCAAGGAGTTGATTGAACACTTCTCGCTCTTCCGCTCTGAAATCATTCGGCTAGATAACATTTCTCAGAGCCTAGGGTTCCCTTCTTTCTTGCCTGTCATTCAATCCGATGCGTCGGACATTGGTGTTTTCGCTCCAATTGCCGTTCAGCTGGCTAGTGTTTGCATGCAACTTGCACTCACCAAGCTATGGGCATCATGGAACATTTTACCCACAGTTGTTATTGGACACAGCCTTGGTGAATACGCAGCTTTAAATATTGCAGGTGTGCTTTCGGAGACAGACACCATCTATCTCGTCGGCAAGAGGGCCGAGCTGCTTCAATCAAATTGCACACGCGACACTCACTCAATGCTTGTCGTGAGGGGCTCAGTTGAGAACATTTCCAGCATTCTCAAGGACAAGGAGTACGAGACGGCCTGCATCAACTCTCCGGTCGAGACAGTACTAGCTGGGCCCAACGACGATATCACTGCCATCAAAGAGATACTCACTGGCGCCGGGACGAAATGTACTCTCCTCAAGGTCCCCTACGCTTTCCATTCCTCCCAGGTTGATCCCATCATGTCTGAGTTTGAGGCAGTGGCTACTGGTGTCACATTCTCGAAGCCGACCATACCCGTTCTGCGTCCTTTGGATGGAACCGTCGACGGAGACTTCAGTCCTGCGTACCTCGTCCGTCATGCCCGTGAGCCGGTCAATATGTTCGCGGCACTGCAAGCGGGATATAGCGCTGATATCATCACGGAGCAAACACCTACGATTGAGATTGGCCCCCACCCAGCCATTTCTGGAATGGTAAAGGCTGTTCTCGGACCAGGAATGGTCACCCTTGCCTCTGTCCAACGTGCCCGTTCAGTCTGGCAGGTTCTTACTACCGCACTGAAGACCCTCTATACCGCGGGCGCCGATATCAATTGGGCCGAGTACCAGCGCGACTTCGGGTGCTCACACGCGGTAATTCCATTGCCAGCTTATAGCTGGGACCTCAAGGAATACTGGATTCAATATGTAAACGATTGGTCCCTGCGCAAAGGCGATCCGCCACTCATGACCAACGCCGGCCCGAAGCTGGAAAGTACCACGATCCATCGCATCGTCGAAGAGTCAGGAGACTCAAACAAGACTCATATGGTTGTTGAGGCTGACATTGCTCGCCAAGATCTCAGTCCCCTTGTTCAGGGACACGAGGTGGATGGAATCCCGCTCTGCACTCCGTCCGTCTATGCCGATATTGCGTTGAGCTTGGGCACATACCTTCTCAAGCGCTACCGCCCAACCCAAGAGAAGAGCCTAGTAGATGTGTCTGACATGACGATCTCAAAAGCTCTGATACTACGGGATGGAGCAACCCAGCAGCTTCTGCAAGCGCATGCCGAGGTGGATTGGACGTCCCAAGCGGCCCTCGTCAAATTCATGTCCTTTGACGTAAGCAATCTGTTACCTTTACCTTTATTCCTTTTGTGGTCTTTAGCTAACCTGAAAGAAAGTCCAAGCAAAACATTCAGGAACACGCGCGCTGTTTTGTGCGATTTAAGGACCGCAGCCTCCAGCAAACCCTCCAAAAGGCTGCGGGCGAGGTGAAGGCAAAGATGCAAGCTCTCCGTGCTGGAATTCCCAGTGGAACATCAGCTCGCTTCAACCGGCCCATGGTTTACCGCGCTATTCGGCCACTTGCTCGTTTTCACGATGACTATAGAGCCATTGATGAGATTGTCTTAAACAGCAATACCCTCGAGGCTTCGAGTGTTCTCAGCTACGGTAGTGTCAAGAGGGGAGGTAAATTCCACACTCATCCCGCTATCATTGATTCTCTCACGCAGTCTTGCGGGTTTACCATGAACTGCAACGACGGTACGGACCTGGATATCGAGGTTTTCATGAACCATGGATGGGCCTCATTCCAAATCTTTGAAGCCCTTGACTTTGACAAGGTATATACAACCTACACCCGGATGAGAGAAGGTTCCGACAAACTTTGGCACGGCGATGTTATTATTTTTGACGGGGACAAAGTCGTGGCTTACTTTGGGCAAATTGCGGTATGTCTTATTACCTTCTCGTCTGATAATACATACTAACGAACCTCAGATCCAAGGTGTCCCAAGACGTGTGTTAAAGGTTATTCTATCCATTGAAAGCGGTGCCAAATCACAGAAGCAACAGCCGACTATGAAGGCCAAGCAAGCTGCTCCTAGGGCTTCATCGTCGATCCAAGTCTCTTCCGCTGCCGCTGCACCCCACCACACATCCCGGTTCACAGAGGCGCTGTCAATCATTGCAGAGGAGAGCGGCCTCACTGTCGCCGACTTGAGTGATAGTACCGTTTTCGGTGACGTGGGCATCGACTCTCTACTTGGTCTGACCATCTCTGCTCGGTTCAAAGAGGAGCTCGACCTGGATCTCGATTTTAACGGATTCTTTTTCGAGTATACCACTGTTGGGGACTTAAAGGCTCTGATAGGCGGAACTAGTGCAACAGCCTCGCCCATGTTGTCGTCGACTGATTCCGGTGAAACCACGCCATTCAGCTCGGCTACTGGAGCTACAACGCCTACCACGGATGAGCAGGCCTTTTCTTCCAAACTTGATTTTAACAAGGTGCTGGAGATTATCTCTGAAGAAAGTGGTGTCGCCATCGAGGAACTTACGGAAGATACAAACTTTGGTGACTCTGGCGTCGACTCTCTATTGTCCCTGGTTATCGTCAGTCGATTCCGAGATGAGCTTGAATTGGATATTCAGCACGAGTCACTTTTCCTTGAGTGTCCTACTGTGGCTGATCTGAGGCAATTATTGGGGGGTTCCATTGCTGGTGGTGCTGTACCGGTCTTGTCGGAGCTGCCTGCTCCTGCTGTTGATGAGCCCATTGAGAGGAAGATTGTACCCGAGCATCCCGTGTTGAACCCAGTTGCTCTTGCAACTCGAAGAGAGGCTGTTACCCAGTACGTGGAAAAATACACCGCTGGGTTCGTTGCTCCCACGTGTTTGCCATCAGCTGCCGCGCCGGATGCCAACGAGAAAGTCGTGCTTGTTACTGGGGCTTCAGGCAGCTTAGGTGGTCACCTGGTTTATCATCTCGCTCAGCTTCCAGATGTGAAGACCGTGGTCTGTCTCAATCGCGAGAACCGCGTCGACCCTTACATTCGTCAGCAGAAGGCCATGCGAGAGAAGGGTATCCGTTTTCCAGAGACTCTCAAGTCGAAGCTCCTTGTCCTGCAGACGGACAGTTCTAAGCCCATGTTGGGACTAACGCAAAGCGAATACGACAGTCTCGTTGGTTCGGTCACTCATTTAATCCACAATGCCTGGCCCATGAGTGCGAAGCGGGTCCTGGCCGGATTCGAGTCGCAGTTCCAGGCTGTTCGTAACCTCATCGACTTTGCATGTGCCGTCAGCTCTACGCGACCGGAGTCGTTCAAGTTCAGTTTTCAGATGGTATCTTCCGTCGGCGTTGTTGGCCACTATGGCCTCGGCAACGGACAGGAAAAAACCATGGTTCCCGAACAAAGCGTGGACATTGACAGTGTCCTTACCAATGGCTATGGAGAAGCCAAATGGGGGTGCGAGCGGATGATTAACAAGACCATCCAACAACATCCAGACCGATTCCGCACCATGGTCGTCCGTTTGGGACAGATTGCCGGGTCCAAAACAAGCGGGTACTGGAATCCGATGGAGCATTTCGGCTTCCTGGTCAAGTCGTCGCAGACACTCAATGCCTTGCCTGACGTTCCCGGAACGGTTTACTGGACTCCAGTCAACGACATTGCTGGTACTTTGTCCGACCTTGTTCTTTCAGACAATGTCCCCTATCCAGTTTACCACATTGAGAATCCGATCGGTCAGTCGTGGAAGGAGACAAATGCTATCTTGGCCGACGCACTGGGAGTCAAGAATTTGATCCCCTTTGATGAATGGGTGGAACGCGTGAAGGCTGCACCGCAGCGTAACAACCCCGCCTCGACGCTGCTGGAGTTTCTGGATAGTAATTACCTTCGCATGTCCTGTGGTGGGCTTGTTCTGGATGTGAAGCATACCCTGGAACATTCAAAGACGCTTTCTGATGTTGGGCCAGTGAGTGAGGAGGTGGTAAGAAAGTATATTCATATTTGGAAGGAGATTGGGTTTTTGCATTGAGCGATAGGCATGGAGGGTGGTTGGACATGGGATTTCATAATATACTTTTCTCATATGATATAGATTGCTAAATGAATATTTCAATTCCTTCAACATACAGTTTCTACTTATTTTTGAATAAAAGGAAAAAGGGTTGAATAATGTGTTTTACCCTCCCCTAAAGAAAAAGCAATTGCCCTATTTTGAAGTTCGTGGAGGCAACAAGAGCTCTCCCGAAGCTCATAGAACAGAAGAACAGGTTCGCATGTGGCGCGTTCACGCTTCCAAGATAGGCTGGAAGTCTGCAGGAACTTGGCCTCAAGGATATTTGGGAAGAGACTCATGGCATTGCGAAATCCCTTGCAGTAGAACAGGACCCATGGAATCACCCCTCGCCGTCGTTCTTACAGCGCCATCACCTTGTAAATGGCCGCGTCACTAGGAACTATCTCCATATACAGAAATACAGAATGTGGCTTTTCACGAGAACACAGGTAAAATTTCAAATCCCTTAACTTGGATCGAGGGAGTACACATTATAGTTCATATATCACGGCGCTTTTGACCAGTGCTGCACCCATCTATATAAGAAATACCAAGAGAAAGCTGATCTCGAGTGGCCATGTATGCAAAGCCAATACCCACCAGGAGCAGAAAGAAATGAATTCTAAGGTTTCGCATTTAGTTTCTGGTCCATCGTCACCCGCCACTGCGGCCCCCAAGTCCGGAGCGCAAAGATGGCCATAGTGCCTGTCACGAACGCAACAAGTGCAACCATTGTGCATGTCCATCCGGTTCCAATAGCATCGATAAGAGGCTGGGTGATGACCGCGCCTGTGCATGAGAGCACGTTTCGTAGGAAGTTTGCCAAGGCCACACCGCTGGATGATTTCTTCGGCGTAAACTCCGTCAGAACAGTGTTAATCGCGCCCATGACGAGCATCACACCGAGCCCGAAGACAAGACACGCTACACATCCGACCGCCCAGTGAAGCCCTTTGTCGACGGACCAGCCGTACCAAATTAGCGCGGCGGGGTACAGCAACAGCGCGAGCCAGAGGTTCTCCTTCATCCGGTCCTCGGGCAGGAACTTGAGCTTGCCGTTCTCGTCGTAGCGGTTGGCCTTTCGCGCTTCACGGGCCATGATGTAGTCGATCCAGCGCCCACCGAGGGTCGACGAGATTGCGTAACCGATTGTCGGCGCAAGGTATACAAGACCGACCAAAATGGTGCTGAAGTTGTATGGGGCTTTCTCAAAGGTGGCTTGGATGGAGACGTTGAGAACGAACATGGTGAAGAAGGAAATGGCGCCGGTCCAGACGGCCACGATGACGGGTGGATAGCGAAGCAGCGCCAGTACCTCAAGGGGGCCAAAAATGCGCTTGAATAGCAAGATACCCGGGTTTTGCTTTGTGGCATTGTTTGCTTCCGGGGATGGTGCGCGTCTCTTAACCGTCTCCGGGAGACAGAGGAGGATCAGTATCAACATGACGCCGCCGAAGATAGTCAGGAACCAGAGGGTGCTTCGCCAGTGCAGACCTTGTGTCAAGGCGCCTCCAATTACGGGGGCCAATCCAGGTCCACAGAGCGGCCCCAGGTAAAAGATCCCCATCGCCTTGCCTCTCACTTTTGGCTCCCATATATCGGCCACCGTCCCTGCGCCGACGGACTGGACAGACGCGGCGGCGCCACCGCTGAGAATTCGAAATACTAGCAACATGGCCACATTGACACTGACGGCACTGATACAGGAGAATACCAGGAATAGGGAGAAGGAGAGGAGATAGATTGTCCGGCGGCCGTGCTTCTCTGATAGAGCGGACCTGTAACACGTTCAATCAGCTTCACATGGTTTCAGTAACCGGAGACACACTTACCACCACATTGGAGAAAATGCCATGGCAAGCATATACAAAGCCAGTGACAAGTTGGCGACGGTCGGAGTCGTGTGAAGGTCATGAGCGACGTCAGAGAGGGCGGCTAACAATCTGGTCAGACATATTGATTCCGAGAACTTTCAAGCAAGTTCTTGTTCTTACGATAGAAGATGGAAGAGCCAGTGGACGAAGTAATGGCCGCGAAACTGACAATGACGACCATGCACCACTTAGTTCCCGGGCTGTAGCTATACGGATCGGTGACCTCTGGAATGATCGAAAGCCTGCCCAATAAACCCCGGCGCTGCGATCGCGGCACCAATTCGGCCTTGGAGAGTGTCGTCTTGGGGGCTTGGTTCGGCTCTTGTTGGTGAGCCTCGACTGCAGCTTTTTCTACGTCGCGATCGGAATCACCGATACCGACGCCATTTGTATTTTCGCTCTCGGACGACATTGCGGCCATGTTCAATTCGAGATTATGGCGAGAGAAATGTGCAGGCGACTGGAAGAATAAAGAATACCTATTTATAGCGAATGAAGCCCGGTCTAGAAACCAGAGAGCTCAACGAAACGGAGATTAAGGACTTTAAGGACTTAACCAGAGCCCGGGCAAAAGCTTAAGTGAGGGTGCACTAAAATCTCTTTGATCGATAGGCCAATTGGGATTGCTTTTTGATCCCCGACGCAAAGATACTAGTGGAATTGCTGCACTTTCCCGAGCCATGTTGTCGGCCTTATCCGTGTCGATCAGTCGATCGTTTTGCTTTAGAGAAAAGGGAAACCTTGGAAGGGGTTTAGTTAAGTTATTACAGTACTTGGTGAGGGTGGAACCCTAATGCTAATGTCGAATTTTAGAATGTACAAGCTGGCCTGTTCTGGGCTTACCGCGAGGACGGAGAAGGGCTTTACGTATTTGATGGCATAGGAGTTCATATAGTGCATTAGGATTCCCTATAACTAGTTAATGGTGATTATTCTCTACCTGGTAAGCAGATAATGGAATGGCCCACGAAGGGATATACCACCTTCCTGTGGCCACCGAGGGTGGAGCTATAATTCGATGGAAATAAATGCTCTGCTATTCTTTGTATATGTCGTAACGCTGCAGCCTGTCCTCGAGAAACTGATTACTTGACATCAGGCACATGTCTCCAGGCATTCGGCAATCCGCCATAAAAGACCCATCGCGTCATGTTCGCAACGACCATGTCTCCTCCACGTCCAACCCGTTTGACCACCCCGGCTGCAACCTCCTTCGACACCTGATTACCCTCCGTATCATCCATTGCCCGCTCGATAGAGTCCATTCCCATGTGTGCGATCTTCAAGAAATCCCTCTTGGAGATCGGGAACTCCGGTGCCAGCTCCAGCTGCTCCAAGGCATAAAGAGAACGAATGAACTTGACTGCATGGCCTTCATCGCGATAGACATTCGCGCGCTGGAATAACTCCGACCACCCATCGGTCGGGTTACGAGGTATGTAGCTCACGACCCGGTCGGCATAGAGTTGTGGACACCCAGTGCCTGCATACATTACCGCATCAACGCGGACAGTGGCTTCCAGCAGGCGTGCCTTTTCCGGATCAGATAGCCAGGACTGGGCAAGGATGGCTGGGAAGAATACCGCAAGCGTGACTGCGTGCAGAGTGACGAAATCCATGGCTGGATATTTACCGGGACGCTGCGCTGCAGCTAGTACATATGCGGTGGTGTGCATCATATCGGACATTTTCCGCTGCAGGTCCTCGGGTTCGGGCTTGACCTGGAACTGGGCGAGGTAGGGTGCCAGTTGCCCCGGGGTGACGCGCTTCAAAAAGCCATCAGGAATCTTGTTGAAGGGGTCGGTCTCCTTCGTGCCCGAGGCGATATCAGGGTCGTTGCGAAGGCTGCCCAATACTTGCAGCATGGATTGAGATGGCCCATTCGGGTTGGATTCCACGTATTCTTCCGTTTGGAGGAGGAATGTCTTGGGCCAGTTTTCATGGACGCAGGCTCCCGCAAGTGCCTCTGCTACAAGGCTCGGTTGCGGAATTCGATCCCACATCCCAGGTGGATAATGGGGTGTACGAGATCTGAACAAGAGGACTGGAGTCAGCGATGCCTTGGTAAATATATTGTGGAGAGGCTCCTACCAGCAAACATGCGACCCAGGATGTCATTTGCCCGTTCGTCGCCTTTGAGAAGATACTCCTTGATGACCATTTCCATGCCCTTGTCATTGATTTGCTCCTCGAAGAATTTCAGAAAGTCTGGGTAGCAGTCATCAATTCCTAGGCATTTCTGAAAGATTTCCGGATCATTTAGACGGAGCTCTGACGGATTTGTAGCCGGATACTTTCCTTCATTCATAGGGTCTTGATAGCGCACGTTGTAGTCCCACATATTCTGGATTTCGGCCGGAGTCGCACCCAGCGCCCACATGGCCAGGAGATGATGGACAAGGTGGTCTTGATGAGAATTAGCTGTGGTATTCGGCGGCACTGGTCTATGATCGCCTACTGTGCAGGGTGTCTTTCCATCGGGTTTTGTACAATATGTGATTCTGCGTGAGCAACTCAGAGACGATCTTTGCGCTTTCTTGCGTCAGGTTATTGACGTGGACATAGCCTGGTGTGGTGGCAGGCGACAAGACGACTCTGGAGGGCGTTGGTTTGGCACCCATAATGCATATAGTAAGATTTTATCAAATCACAGATTCAAGATCGATATCCTCATGGCACGCAGACTAGGACATTTAATTTATGGTCCATTCTCGGCCTCTCTGGGCTCGGGGGCCGAATACTGATTCGGGAACCGATCGGCTCCAACTCGATACCAGGTAGCTTATATTCCCGACATGCCCGATTCATATATTTTTCGAATAAGATACAGAGAACAGCCTAGACTGTAACACTCTCATCACCCTCGAAACAAACTTCTTTGTATCCCTGCCGTCGGGAAATACACATCATTATGCCCAAGATTCTTTGCCTTCACGGACATGGGACCAGTGGATCTATCTTCAAATCTCAAACAGCCGCCTTTCGATCCAAGCTAAGCGACGATTTTGTCTTCGACTTCGTCGATGCCCCGCATCTCAGCCCGGGCGCACCGGGCATTAGCGCTATCTACAAAACACAAACATATACGTGGTGGCGCCAGTCGACGCCAGAGGAAATCCGCGCCGCGCACAGATGGATAGCAGACTATGCCCGTAAGAACGGTCCCTACGACGCTGTTTGCTGCTTTTCCCAGGGCTGTTCCCTAGCCTCGACAATGGCACTCTATCATTCTGTCGAGGCGGCATGTAACCCCGACAGCGCAAGGAATGAACCGCTTCCGTTCTCGGCTGCCATATTTATATGTGGCGGTGTCCCACTTACTGCTCTCGAAGACATGGGTCTCCCAGTGTCGCCGCGAGCTCATGAAATAAACCAGTACACCGGTGCGCTATTGAACGGCGCGGCAGGTCGGTTGGCAGATCTTGCAGGAAACCTGAAGCTCATTAAGCGTGGCGTTGGACTGTGGGATTTGAACAGTGAGGGACTGTTCATGATTCGCAGCATAGACCAGCCTATAGCAATGTGTTCGGTCTTGACTTTACCAAATTTCCAGCGTGTGCGCGTATCAAAATACCTACGGTGCATGTTTATGGATCCAAGGATCCGAGGTGGCCGGCATCCATCCAGTTGGCTGAATTCTGCGATAATCGGGTCGAGTATGATCATGGTGGTGGCCATGATATCCCACGGTCTACGGCAGTGTCGGATAAGATCGCGGACATGGTGAGGCAGGTCGTGGACCGGACCATGCCATTGGAAGACGCACTGTTTAAGGATTCAGTCACGTTTGAACAAATTTGAAGCTCGGTTATCTCAGCGTGGGGAAATGCTTCTAGGAAAATTGGAAGTTTTGGCTGTGATAAATATAGAACAACAGTTGTACGGGCGAGAATAGCGGCCACGGAGGACATATCGATTTTTATTAGCGGCTATAAATTTTGACTTTACCGCTAAGGAGATATTTTACTAGGAATACGGATTTAATAGGATATTAGCTAGGTTGGTAACGGTATTACTTCTCTTACTTCTCTGACTTCTCTGACTTCTCTAACTTCTCTGACTTCTCTAACTTCTCTAACTTCTCTAACTTCTCTAACTTCTCTAACTTCTCTAACTTCTCTAACTTCTCTAACTTCTCTAACTTCTCTAACTTCTCTAACTTCTCTAACTTCTCTTACTTCTCTTACTTCTCTTACTTCTCTTACTTCTCTTACTTCTCTTACTTCTCTTACTTCTCTTACTTCTCTTACTTCTCTTACTTCTCTTACTTCTCTTACTTCTCTTACTTCTCTTACTTCTCTTACTTCTCTTACTTCTCTTACTTCTCTTACTTCTCTTACTTCTCTTACTTTTAAAATCGACCCGGCAGAAAAATTCTTTGTAATATAGTAGCTAGTAAAAATCGACATGTCCGCCGTGGCCGCTATTCTCGCCCGTACAGTTGGATACTCGAACTACGTTATAGAGTTTGCCGGATATTTAACAACCTATAGTACCATATACTCCACAATGCGTACGTACACTGCCTCTGTACACCGTCAGATCTTAATTAGATATATGATCAGTTTTTATTGTCTTAGACCGAACAGGGTGATTAACCAATTCGGCATGACGTCGATAGCCAAATTACCGCCCGGCAGATCCCACGATCATCCCACCATCCTCTCATCTCGCCAGCATCTTCTCGCGCATCATGGCTGACTGCAATCCTCCGCTCTCATACGAGGCTTCTGCCACGACTACCCACCAGCATGAGGCTACCTCGCTGCCGTCGGAGGTGGTATCGTGCCTGAAGAATTCCCGCTTCGTATGTCCCCCGCATCCCAATCGCAATTCCACTGACAATGGCTTCAATCAGCTTCATTTGGCAACATGTGACAACCTCACTCCCCATATCTCCCTTATGTCCTACACATACCTCCCCTCGACTCCCTACGACCCGTACCCGACCATCATCATGACCACCAACCCCGCATCGCGCAAGACCAACCACCTGCTATCCAACCCGCGCGTTTCCCTGTTGGTCCACGACTGGGTATCTCACCGTCCGCCGACTCGTACTCCTCATCCACATGGTGAAAGAGATGGATCCCCTCCACCCGCGGCGACCCGGTCATCGTTGGCTAGCTTGCTCCTCAATCTGAACACCAGCGCCCTGTCCAGCATCTCCACCACCATCACAGGCGAGGCACGCTTCCTCGAACCTGGATCGGATGAGGAAAAGTGGTGCAAGGAGCGCCACCTGGAGAACAATACCTTTGAGGAGGAGGAGATGAGCTTTGGTCAGCAGCAGCGCATGGACCCGAGCCAGAGACGGCCTAGCTTGGCTATCGATAGTGATGTTCGGGTGGTGACGGTGCAAGTCCGCGAGGGTCGTATTGCCGACTGGAAGGGGGAGTTCGAGACTGGGTTCTGCTTCCGGTCGAGCAGACCCAGGGCCTTGTCAATGGCGTATAGCTGGGAACTTGCGCCATGTGACTAATTGCTTTTACGAAATATGTCACCAAGCATTAATTGTCGGATGATATTCGATTGTGTCAGTGACTAAGATTGATACAAAGACCAATGGCAAATTCCGGAATCAACGTAACTTGTTCCAGGCTGGTAATATGCTCAGTTCGGTTCCAATCCCTTACAAACCTCGAAGATCCTCTTCACGAACAGGATACACTTCTTCAATCTTCTCCCCAGACGCGCCATCCCCACATGCAAAGTCCTGATTCACACGCTTGACAAACTGCTCAACAAACCCACTAGCCACCTCATCAACCCCAACACCCTTCACACCCACACCCTCAAGACTCGTCGCCTCTTTCCCTTCCAAGCCACACGCAACAATCTGCTTAAAGAACCACATCGGCTCATTCGTAACATTCAACCCAATCCCAAAACTACTAATATTCCGCCTCAAATGCACCCCAACCGCCGTAATCTTCTTCGTCGTCTGATCATTCGGATCATTCACCCAGACGCCCGGATCTTCAGTCACAAAGCCATTCACCCCGTAAGCCTTCAAAGTATCAATAACACTATTCTCCAAAAGCCGAATATGACACCTCGGCGTTAATCCAAGTCGCTTTAGATCCAGGATCGTGTATGCGACCATTTGTCCCGGCCCGTGGTATGTCGTCTGGCCTCCGCGTAGTGTCGGCACGTACTCCGCCTTGGGACCATTGGGGCCTGGTGTTAAGAGTGAGCGGATTGGTTCGAGGGCGGGTGGTAGAGAGAGGTTTGCGGAGGGAGGGCAGGTATTTGAGGGGGAAGGTCGCGGCGGCCGGTTGTGTAGACCGGGTTTGGGGTGAAGGTGATGATTGTCGGGTCTGGTGGTGGAGGTTGCGATTTTAGTGCTGAGAGGGTTGCATCTTGCGAGGATATTGAGCCTGGTGAGGCGAGTTTCTTGTGCGTGAGGAAGCGGGTGGTGAGGGCTTGTTGGAGCTCGGAGACTCGCGTGAAGGGTGTTGTGTGTGGGATGTGGAGGTGGGCGAGTCTCATGGTGGGAATTGCGAGATTTGGAAAGAGAGGCTAGTTGCTCATCGTAGGTTGTACAGAGGTTTTCCGGGAGTTGCAGATTGACGGGTTTGGAGCTGCGGAGAAGCTGGGAGCTCCGGCTCCGATAAGCTTGGTACAGTATCACTTCCGGTTTCCACCTCTTGGCTGGACACTGACATGTTATGTACTGCGTAATGGATTCATCTCATGTAAATCTGTAAATCTGTGTAAATCTGCCTTCATTGCTCATCCTACTTCAACTCATGCTGTAGTTTCCTCGAGGATTAGGTGTAACGACGATGATCTAATTAGATAGATGAGCAAATGTAATAGCAATTATATAGTGTATCTGAAGAAGTATGAAAGTAGACAGCCAACCTCGCTAATATGCGATGACACTGACAACCTCTAGCTGTCCAGGTCAGACATGGAAAATGGGTACATCGTAGCCCTCAGAAATGACAACGTTCAAATGCAGGGGGAATCAACAACTCGACGAAAGGAGGTAATAAAAATAAAAGCATTACGCATACCGTCAAGCCTGATCAGAGGATCACACATGACGGGCTCGAGCTCTTGGACCCAGCTGGCTTGACCTCGAGAGCAACCTTGGCGGCCTCGTAGAAGCTTTCCCTAATGCCACGGTTTTGAACAGCGGAGCATTCTAGGATGATTAGCGAATTTCCAGCCCAAGTCGTATCATAACATACCCAAGTACTTGACAGCACCGATTTCTTTCGCCTTGGCCAGTCCCTGCTCGAATGAGATCGCGCCGGGGCTATCGTTCATCTCGTCGTCTTTCCGCAAGTCGCACTTCAGCGCGGTGAGAACCACCCGCACGCCGGGACAGTTCTCATTGATCTCATCGATCCATTTGGACCCGACGTTTTCGAACGAATCCGGGCTGTCCACGCTGAAGCAGAGCATGAGCACGTGCGTGTCCTCGTAGGATAGCGCCCGCAACCGGTCGAATTCCTCCTGGCCGGCCGTATCCCATAGCGAAAGTTCCATATGTACATTGTCGACGAAGATATCTGTGCGCATGAGCTTAGCTGTGTGCGAATTGACGAGCGAGGGTCATACCGTGGACGTAGTTTTCTATGATCTGGTTAGCGACACGTTCAACCTTAGTCCAGCTGGGAATTGGCGCATACCGAAGACCGTGGGTTCACTGCGCAGCAAATCACAGCGGTTAGTCCCTGCCAAGCATAGGAGATAGTTATTCGGGGATGCCCTTACTAAACCGTAGGGAAGAATCTAGTCGAGGCATTAGCATTGACTGTTTTGGTGGCAGCTCGGAGGGGAAGAAGGGGGAGGGGGAGCACACCCTCTTGTAAACACGTTCAGCGCAGAAGTCTTGCCGCAGGCACCATCGCCACTGTTTTTTGGGTGTTAGCATCTGCTCGGATAGTTCCAGATCTAGCTCGAGCTAAAACTGACAGCAGCACCATCTTGCGCTGGACGACCTTTTGACGCCCGCACAGCTCCATTGCGACTCGTAGGTACTCGAAGAGGGAATGCGATCGCTAAGAGGGGGAAAGAGAAAGGCAAAAAGTTAGGAAATAAAGGTCACGAAGCGATCAGTGTAGTCGGACAAGGCACCTGGGACAGTGGGAGGAAGACGGGGAAGGATTCCAGCACTGCCCGAGTCGATGACATCGCGCCTTGAAAGGGATCGGCGAATAAGGTACGCTTTCCCCCTTCTGGTCCACTCGGCTCGGCTGAAAGTTGCCAGGGTCGAGGTCTGTGTTCCTGCTGATGTCTTCTGTCCCTTAGATTTTGAATGAGTGATCAACTATCGGTAGCTGTTTGGGATGTTTTGACCGGTTGGATTGGCAACCTGTCATGTTGATATTGCACATCATCGGTGAGTAGCTCCGCCAGCTAGGAATAAGCTAGGGATGTCAAGTGGACATGGACATGGACACTCGACGCAATGGCATATTTGGCATATCAATGGTAAAGTGGTAGTTATTGAAAAGCTTCGTAGCTCTATAGTTATGGAGACAGCCATGTATATACAAAGGTTTAACTCAGACAGGGGTCAAGTCCACTGTTTATGCTTAGTCCAGACAACTCCAGATCGATGGTATGTAATAATGACAAGTATCCCATCTCAGTGTAAATCAATACCCCTACTTCATCTACATCATCATATTACTTTGGCGAATTACTGGCAACTTTAAGGTGATCGTGACTGAGGTAGCGGAGCTGCGATAGCAAAGGCGGAAGCATCTCACTATCTGCCAACCACAGCTTCTCCAACCTCTCCCCGCGACACCTACACATCACCCTCCCCCAACCGTCAACGCTCTTTTCACAAAATTTCTGTCTTGATACACTCTCCAAAATGTCTGACGACGATGACTTCATGCAAGACTCGGAAGAGGAGTAGGTGCCCCCCTCCGCCTCCCCGCCTGGTGTTTTGTGTTTCCTAGACTGACAACCTGTAGGTACGACTTTGATTACGAAGGATCCGACGATGACGAGTCCGGCGATATCGGGATTGAGAACAAATACTATAATGCGAAACAGATGAAAGGGGATAACCCTGAGGAGGCGGTGGTTGAGTTCTTAGGGTTACCACCAATGGAACAAGACAAGAGCGAATGGTGCGTGGTGGGTTACCGGGGGATTTGAGCATTACTGACTGTGACTAGGGGTTTCAAAGGATTAAAGCAGGCCATCAAGCTGGAATTCAAGCTAGGGCGATACAGCGATGTAGGTGTTGACCACTCCACCGGCGTTTACCCAGCTAACCTCGCAGGCCGTCGAACACTATCGCGAGCTCCTTACATATGTCAAATCCGCCGTCACGCGCAACTACTCCGAGAAGTCCATCAATAACATGCTCGACTACATCGAAAAGGGCTCCGACGATGCCCGGGCCTATCAATGCATGGAGGAGTTCTATTCGCTCACCCTGGACTCGTTCCAGAATACAAACAACGAGCGGCTCTGGCTGAAGACAAATATTAAACTGGCTCGACTCTGGCGACCGAAAAGAGTATGGCCAGCTCGGCAAGAAGGTGAAGGAGCTGCATCGGGCATGTCAGCGCGAGGACGGATCAGACGACACCAGCAAGGGGACGTATTTGCTCGAACTTTATGCCCTGGAAATTCAGATGTATGCTGAGACGAAGAACAACAAGCGCTTGAAGGCACTTTATCAGCGAGCACTGCGCGTGCGGTCGGCGGTGCCCCACCCGAAGATAATGGGTATCATCCGTGAATGCGGAGGCAAAATGCATATGAGTGAGGAGAACTGGGAGGAGGCTCAAAGTGACTTTTTCGAATCGTTCCGAAATTACGACGAGGCTGGTTCGATTCAACGAATCCAGGTGCTCAAGTACCTGGTGTTGACGACCATGCTGATGAAATCGGACATCAACCCGTTCGACAGTCAAGAAACCAAACCGTACAAGAATGACCCTCGCATATCCGCCATGACCGACCTGGTGGATGCCTTCCAGCGAGACGATATCCATGCATACGAGGCCGTGCTGAGCAAGAACCCCGACGTACTGGCCGACCCTTTCATTGCGGAGAACATCGATGAGGTCAGCCGCAACATGCGTACCAAGGCCGTGCTCAAGTTGATTGCACCCTACACCCGATTCTCTTTGCTATTCATTTCCAAGCACATCAAGATCCCTGTTCACGAGGTGCAGGACATTCTGAGCTTCCTGATTCTGGATAAGAAACTCAATGCCAAGATCGACCAGGAAAATGGCACGGTGGTGGTTGCGAGTTCCAGCGACGCGGAACGGCTGCGCTCGTTGGAGGAGTGGAACTCCTCCTTGCGCAGCCTGTGGCAGACCGCCTTCAAGGGCGAGGGCTTCCGGCCAGAGGGGGCATCGGGCGCGCACTCGATGTTCGCGGGATACGATGCCGGGCTGGGTATGCGGACGACCCGACGAAAGGAGCTACGCGGCAAGCCATTTGGTGGTAAGCTCGGGGCGGCTTAGGGTTGTTATGTTGATGGCGTACCTGCGGCTGAACACCACCACCACGTGGAATTGTATCTCACACCGAGTTTTGCTGCCTGCAGCGGCCCGTTCTCCTTCCGCGTTGAGCGGGTCTATGCTGGGATATAGGCTAAAATGTTATGATAAGACGAGTTGGCAGCTATTTTCCTTTCATTTCTGTTTACATTTCCCGTTTCTAAATTGCAAGTACATAAGTAGGGTGTTGAAACGGGCCAATCCCGATAACCTGTTGGAACTGGGGGTCGCCCGCACTTCCCACATGTGCTTCAGCTAAGCCCCGGACATTGTTCAGAATGAGGCAATAGTCCTCCGGGACGCATGTGAATGTGTGTTCTTATCTCACATTTTCCTTGGACTTCGGGTGATGTGCCCTAGTTGCAGCAGAGCAGGTCCGTTAGGCTCTGGCTCGGAAGCGCTCCGTAGTAAGCCGCACTGTGCACAGGTCGCAGCATTGCGCACTCATGATCTGGTCCCCAGTTGTGTTCACGATCCCCTTCCTCCTTCCCACCTATCAAGGGAATGTGAGTGAGGGTCGGGTGATGGTCACCAGGGCTGATATCCGATGTCCGATGTCCGATATCCGATATCTGACGTGATGTGGACGTTGCTCAGACCGCGAAACGTCCTATGAATGAAAAGTGCATGGGGTGACATGATCAAACAATCGAACCCCGCTTTTCACGGTAAAGGGGGCTAACCGAGCGAGGATTGGGAGGTGCGTCAGATTACTCCGTAGTCGAGATAGAGCCGGTATACTATTGGGTCGGGAAGACGATCGAGGGACGGTGGATATGTGGGTATCCTCTTTTTTTCTTTCTTTCTTTACTATTTCCTCGCGCTTAAAGAAACAAGATATGGGTTTGGGGTAGGTTAGTGTTACATAGAGGAAAAGGTGATAGGAACAAGATCCTGCAGGGTCGATGTTTGCTGAGGGGTGATTCAAGTGACAACTCACGATCTTCGACTCCCGAGGAACCGTTACTTCATCTCGTTATCCCTCCTTTTCTTTTTTTCTCTTTCCCCTCTTATCACTTTCTTCTCTTTAGCCTTGTCAATCGTCACATTTGATTTTCCTACTCCAACCTCCAACCTCCACCTCCCACTTCCCTCTACCAAGGTTCCATCACTTTCTCCCCTTGAGTAGTCTCAAGGTCTGAGCTCCCTTTGCTTCTTTCGGTTTGTTGCCTCTCCCCAATCAGCCTTGACCCTGTTGTCTCGGAGACGTTCTCCGATACCTTTCCCCCTACACGTGGTGGAGCCATGGTTCATGCGCGCACCCATTGAAATGGCCTGATGATCCTCCCGCTGCCAACCGCTGTTGAGAAATGGCCCAGATCAACACATCAGCACATCAACACTGACATCATTCTCGACAACCCAAACTTTGCCAATGTGATGTCGTCCTGTGCCTCTAGACTTCTCATCACATTTCTAACCCGGCCAATCATCTTTGTATCTTTTGCAATGTCACACAGCCACCATCTTGCTTAATATTAATAACTACGCTACTTGCAGGATTCGTGAGATCGTCATGCTGATAACTTGTCAATAGTTTACTCGACCCAGCCTGTCGGGACTACCTGTACGGTTGTACAAGACGAGGCACTCCCGTTTCTCTTCTGGTGTGTCCATCTATAGCCCTCACCTTCTTCATTGCTAATGTTTCTTAGATGTCTCTGGAGACTTAGACAATTCCGGCTGTATGCGATGTCCTTGTCAGAACACTGGAGTCATTTCGGTCCTCATCATCCCTTCCCGGAAAAGCAGAACTATTACCGGGACCCTCTTCCGCCATCTCTCCTTCCCTCTCTTCTTCCTCCGTCTCCTCTCCCCCCACTAGACTTTTCAGTTTCTGCGGCCTTTCCCCCGTGTTCCAACATGAGCCGCGCCAACATGCATGCCCTGCCTCTCGATGAGATGGAGCGCTTCCAGAAGCTGTCCAATGAATTTGAGCCCGATGTCCAGGTAGGATGTTCGCGCCATGTTCGAGAGAGGGAGAGGCTGACCGAATTAGGGCCCACTGGTGTCGACAAAGCAGTCCAGTCACCATATTGCCATGGACTATGCAAATGCCGACCCAACCCTTGCAACAAAAACAAGTGTATGTCTACTGCTGCAGGCGGGGGTTCAACGGTTGTACTGACGCAGACAGTCTCTTGCAATCACCCACCCTATGACTCGTATCATGAAAGGCGATGGGAATTGCGGTTGGCGCGGTATGTTTCTTCCTTTCCTCGAGCATGAATCCGTCTGATTGCTCTAGCGGTGATATTCGGCTACTTCGAAACCCTCTACGCTCTTCAAGACCCTGTCCGCGTGCAGCGGGAACTGAATCGCATTCAGTCGCTTAACACATTACTGATGCAGGTCGGCCTCGACCCCAGTCTCTACGAGATCTTTGTGGATGCCACCGAAGATGCATTCGCCCAAACCTCTGCGGCTATCCAAAATGGCGAGCAGGATGAGACATTCCTTGTAAATGCCTTCAATGATGATTTCAACTCAAATTCCATCATTACTCACTTCAGAGTACACATCCCCCGACACATCCAAAGTTGTGCGCTAACTCCTTCTAGCTACTTACCAGCACCTGGATGAAACTCAACCCTCAACAATACCAAGCGTTCCTGTCTGTGTCCGTCGATGAATACTGTGCTAAACACATTGATCCTCTCAAGACCGAAATCGATCAAGTCGGACTGCAGGCTCTGCTCGACGGTGTCATTCAAGGATCTGGATTTGGGGTCGAGATTCTCTATCTCGACCGAAGCGAGGGCGACGTGGTGACACCACACCGGCTGGTTCCTGGATCCCCCAATGGACCCGTCATCCGCCTGCTTTATCGACCGTAAGTCTGTTGCCGGTTCTGTAAAGGTTACTCTAACATTCTCAGTGGCCACTATGACCTTCTCTACCGAGCCGAACAGACTGTGAATATGTCACCCATGGTCAACCTCCAGTACGGAATGACTTCTAACTATACCCCCTGGGACCAAGGCGCTCTCTCCTTCGACGTCAACTCAAGCTTGATGTCCATCCCCAATTTGATGGCAGACCCTGGATCCGGTTTTGGCATGCCCATGTCTCCCATGTCTCCCATCTCCTCGGTTCCTCAGACGCCAGCCAGCCCGTTCCGAATATCCACCCCGCAGGACATGTATCATTCACCCATCCCGAGTCACATTCCAGGACACGTCTCTTCACCCCCGCCCGTGATGCCGTCGGCCCCGCCACCCATGACGAGTCTCCCCAGCAGATCGGATGGTCCGCAGATCCGGTTGAATCCGTTGGTGATGAAAAACAACCTAACTCGTTCTCTCCCGGTGACCACGCCTTTCAAAAAGTGAGCCGAGCATCCGTTTTCACCACACCGCTGATCTTTGCTGACTTTATAAGCTCTCCATACAACCAAGCCCATTTCCAGAACCAAGATTTCGAGCCCATCCACTGGGAACCGAGCGATTCTCGAAGATGAAGTTACGAACCAAAATTTTCTCCTACGTCCAAACCAGGACTTAGCGTCTTTATTTTTATCTTTTCTCCAGAACGTCCCGATGACCAAACTATTTTAGCGTGGCAGTGTGTTGCATAGTCCGAGCGTTCTCTTTTTCCAAATTGTTGCCTTCGGGATTAATGAAGCACGGAATGTTGAATCTCCAAGTACATACAGTAAACCCGTCCCGTACCCTACATTAAAACTTAGAACTTCTCATCACTCGCCTCCATCACCACATCCACCATCTTATCTAACGCCCGACTCTGCGCCTCAGCATCCAAATACCCCGCCTCAACCAGTCTCCCTAGCACATCACCCACCCAGTTCTGGCTATTCCAGTCAGTATCATCATTCAAAATAGGCGTTTCCGCCACAGTCCGCTGTAACGAGGATATCGTGACAGTATCCGATAATGACGAAACCGGGATCACGCGCGCGATATCTGTAAGATATTAGCATATCCCTTTTCAGTACAAATTCATGATTATGAATCCTACTGGTAGAAGAGACGGGCAGTTCAGAATTCACGCGTTCCGAGAAACTGAAGAACCCAGGTGATCCCACCACCTCCATTAGAGAGGATTTTATTGATTCGGTCCCCTCGAATCTGAAGTATAGTGCTGCGTGTCGGTAGCGCGCGTAGTCGAGTGGTGAGGCGACGCTCACCAAAATCGAGAGGTGGGTTGGCATTGTGTCATATACATCGACAATGTACCTGGTAAAGAGGGATAGATATCCTATATGTATGCGTATTTCTGTAGAATGCGCGACCAGTTCCTGTCATTTTTCCGTGATGATGCATCTCGGGATGACGTCGTTGTCGTTCTAGATGTGGGTCCGGGTTACTTTGCAGAACTGCATTAAGAATATCGTTTATTGCGGTGCTCAATCTAATTACCCTAGTCCATTGACCCATCAATAGCTAAACCACTGCGCGATCGAGCTCGGAAGCGCTCTGATAACCTGAAACAGGATGTGAACGGTGTCGCCAAGTGTGCTGCTTTGATACTGTAGCGGGCGCTGTGCAACATCGGCAACAGCGAGGACGGTATTAACCAGTGGTGCGGGATAATTGGCACCAAGGTATGCAGCGACGAGGTCATCGCCATTAGTGACGCCGCCTGGTTGGTTAGAAATACTATTGTGATCTCGGATGGGACGGAGATACATACCACTAGACCAGAGATGTCCATCGCGAGCAACACGTACTGAATCATCCCATAGCTTTGTATCGGGGAATTGCTTCCTCAAGAGTGGGATCAGGAACCGTGGTGCGGTGACTGTTTTGCCCTGTGTGATTCCTGCATGTGCGGCGACCAGGACGCCCGTGCAGACGGTCATGATGGTTGTAGCGACTGCATCGTGTTTGCGTACGAAGTCGAGGTAGTCACTGTGTGGTGGCATGGCCTTGGGCGATGGACCTGGTATGTAGAGGATGTCGAGGTTTCCCGGGGCGACGGATGCATCGGTCAAGGAATCTGTCAGACGGAGGGACATTTGGGATGTCACGGGTGACTGCGCATTGGCACCATCACGACCGATATAGTGGATTTCACAAGGTCGGCCTAGGTCTTGGAGTGGTTTGGGCATTCCGATGTCCTCGATGTATGCCGGACTGGTCATGAAGAGTAGATCCACGGCTGCCAGGTCCAGTAGTTGGACCGAGTCCACGAGGAGAACGCCGATGCGCAGTGGTGTTGGCATTTTGACTGGAGCTAGGGTCTGTAAGGATGGATGGTTGTTCACGGCAAGTTGAGAAGTGTACATGTAAAAAGTAAAAAGTAGAAAGTAAATAATCTCGATACTTTTGGAAGCCATGGTTCAAAGAGTCAGCTTTGAGCGGATTTGAGCACCGTGAGCATTATTGAGGCTCAAATAGTTCTACACGAGCGCATTTAAGCGCAGTCAGACGTAGTAGTCAGACTTGTACTTGTGCATGATCTTCCATCTTGGATTAATATGTGTGTTGCACCTGCGCAACGTATTCGGAACTTTTCCATACTGAGTTCAAACGTGATCTGACCCTTGGATCGTATAATCCTATTCCGCGGGTTCATAAGAAGGAGCCGGGAAATACCTCTACTGTACCTACATCTTAACTTTTCCCTGGTCCATCTCCATCTCCACAATTCAAGCTCCACAACTTCACAGCTTCCCGATCCGACTTGGTCCCTGACCTTCGGGGCTCACTTAACTGTGCGAACAAGCTATTCCACTATTCCACTGTCGGGTCGATCGTACAACCATGTACGACAGTTGCATTAGCACTATCACCGGCCTTGTTGTTCCAGGGTCCTCAGGGTAAAACAGCTCGCTTCCCCGCATTGGCCCGTCACCTTAAATCCAGTCCAGCAAATTACGGGGTAAACGGGGGATCTTCGTCTTTGTGGGGTATAGTCGGAGCACATCACTCCGTTCGTGTTCGGCTTTCCTATGGTTATCCGACTCGTGATCTGAAGTACTATGATCCTGGTTTCTTGGCTATAAGGTTCATGTATCCCGCGTGCGGATTTGACTTTTATAGTCTGGTGTTGCACTGGTTCCTGCGTGCTACGTATTCTGGGCATTCGATATCGGGACAACCATGACTTCCAGTGTGGATAGTCCGAAGGGCGGATTCAAGCTGGTGCTTGAGAACCCATATCTATGTGGTGTGGCATCGGTACGTATCAGATCCTGTGGGTAGGATGGTCTACTAACTTGAGTAGTTCTCAACTCTCGGTGGTCTCTTGTTCGGATATGACCAGGGTGTAGTCTCTGGTGTACTTACAATGGAGAGTTTTGGCTCTGTTTTCCCCAGAGTATACAGCAACTCTGGGTTCAAAGGGTGGTTTGTCTCGACCCTGTTACTTGGTAGGTCTCTCGCGTCCTCCAAGGATGACACTGATACGGTTATAGCTGCATGGGCAGGATCTCTGATTAACGGACCTGTTGCTGATCGAATTGGACGGAAACTGTCAATTAACCTGGCTGTGGTCATTTTCGTCATTGGGTCCGCTATTCAGTGTGGTGCGGTGGATATCCCCATGCTGTTTGTTGGCACGTCTCTCTGTACTTGTGCGCAAAATCCGCACTGACTTTTTCCAGGTAGAGCAATTGCCGGTTTGGCTATCGGCATGTTGACTATGGTTGTCCCATTGTACATCTCCGAGGTATCTATTCCCGAGATCCGGGGAGGACTTGTGGTGACACAACAATGTAAGCTCCACGCCACATATCTATTGCTCTATCTCTTATCCTTGCTCTTACTTTACTCTTGCCCTTCTCCTTACTCTACTCCTGAATATCCCAGCTAATTCCCAGTGTCCGTCACCATCGGTATCCTGGCCAGTTACTGGATAGACTATGGAACCAACTACATTGGAGGCTCGCGCTGTGCACCGAATGTCCCCTACACCGGAGGAACTGCATCGAAGCCTTCCTTTGACCCATACCATGATGTCCCTGTCGGAGGGTGTACTGGCCAGTCTGAAGCGTCGTGGCGTCTACCACTGGCTCTTCAAATTGTTCCTGCATTGACCCTGGGAATTGGAATGCTGTTCTTCCCTGACTCTCCGCGCTGGCTGCTGATGAAGGAGCGTGATAATGACTGTCTTGATGCACTCTCAAGACTGCGTCGCCAGTCTCGTGATAGTCCTGTTCTCCAGAACGAGTATCTAGAGATCCGGGCATCGATTATGCTCGAGAACACTTTTGCCAGAGAACATTTCCCTAATCTGTCGGGATTCAAGTTACATGCTGCTCAGGTAGGCGTCTTATGCCACATTTCCTAGTCGCCATGCTAAGTTTCCACGCTCTAGTACATGTCCCTAGTGACAAGTTGGCCTCGTTTCAAGCGGCTAGCCATTGGCTGCTGCGTCATGTTCTTCCAGCAGTTCATGGGCTGTAATGGTGAGTACCTCTGTTCGACTTCAGCGATGTATAGTACTTAATTTTGTTCAAGCTATGATCTACTACGCTCCCACGATATTTGGTATGCTGGGCATGGACGGCAACACGACCTCACTCCTCGCCACTGGTGTATATGGTATTGTCAACTGCCTAAGCACCTTGCCAGCGCTCTTTTTCATCGACAAGGTCGGACGCCGCGCCCTCCTTATGGCAGGTGCCACTGGTACCTGTATCTCGCTGGTCATCGTCGGTGGAATCCTCGGTGGTTACGGCTCTACCCTGTCCGCCAACAAGCCCGCCGGATACGCGGCTATTGTTTTCATATACATCTACGACGTCAACTTCTCGTACTCGTTTGCTCCTATTGGCTGGGTGCTTCCATCTGAAATTTTCAACTTGTCTATTCGTTCCAAGGCGGTTTCTATTACGACGTCGGCTACTTGGATGTGTAATTTGTGAGTTTCTCTGTCCTTCGGTACCCCGATTTGTCTAATCTTGCTGTATAGCATTATCGGTCTTGTAACTCCAGACATGCTTGACAGCATCACCTGGGGTACTTATATCTTCTTTGCGGCTTTTTGTCTGCTGGCATTGGCATTTACGTTCTTCTGTATCCCGGACACGTGGAAAGACCCTCGAAGATATGGACCTTATATTTGGTGATACGAGCGCTCACGAGGAGAAGAAGCGTATCAAGCGCATCGAGGCACAGCTGCGCGGAACACCCATCAATGATGACGATTTGAAGCCAGTGGGTGAGCACGAGGAGGTTGTGGATGCATGATCTTAGAAGGGGTCTGTCTACCTTGCAGGCTCTTCAGCATATTTAAGGCAACCAAAGAAGGCGGCATACCGTTGTAAATCTCTGTAGAGTGGGAGAAGATCGAAATCTGAGAATTGCAAGATCCATGCTGATAAACCTGAAATTGGATATTAATGAGACACAAATCATTCAAATAATTCCACGGGTTGACATGCGGCTCCGGACGATCGCTGCCTTATCGGCCCCCGATTCCAGGCCAACTCCACCTCAACTTCAACGCCCGATCTCACCTTTTTCCATCTCCACACTCATCATGTCTACGCAAAAGCGCCAACAGACCTACTTTTCCAATGGACAGGCTCTCCAGAGGTAAGTGTCTACTCGTATCCAGGTTGGATCCAATTTGGCTCCTTCTTGGATCTAGTTCAGTCGGGCAAAGAACTCTGCTAAGTCGCCGCAACCCCACAGCCCGCCATTCACCGTCCGCGTTACTCGGTTCTTAGAGAGCCTCTACACCTTCCTCGGCCTGTACTTCGTGAGCCTCTTCTCGGTACGAGCGACCCCTTCCCGCGATATCCGCCTTTCATTTCTCCGTTCTTTCTGCCGGAGATACTAACTTCGCAAACCCATAGCTCGACGTCTACGCCGCAGCCCAAGCATCCCAGTTCAATATCTACAACCGTCAAACTGCATCGAACTCCCGTCGCTTTGCTGGAAGTCCACGCACCTTGGGAGGGGGTGGTGGCGGCGGTCCTCCTGGCCCAGGTTCCGGCCCTGGAAGACGCATCGGACGAGTAGATGATGTTCGAGGTCCGGAGTGCGGGTCCTGTGGATGAGGAAGTGAGAGTTCCGATGTGGACAGAGGAATGCGAGGAGGAAAGTTGGCGGTGGTTTATGCAAATAAGAGTTATCATTTGGCTTTGGGGTTGGGTAAAGAGGTATTCTCTAGTTCGCGAAGATTGCAATCACGCCTATACAATGTATCCGCTTTTCGATGAATCCCGTGAACCATAATCCCTTAAGTGGAGGATTCCATGGTCAGGCCCTCTTCGGTAGTTAGAGCTACTACGTTTATGGAGACTGGCTTCTTCGTGGGTAGCATTGACATTGTAAATATACCTCTTGAAAAATCACAGATCCTTGTTCAGTGTTTCCCCACGATTCAGGGGCTTTTAGCCAAACCATGCGCCAGCTGTGATGGATTTCCAGGCTGCGTATCGGAGGAGATCCCAAACCAGTATCATCACGAGCTAAGACTGAACCAGTCTTCAGTTCCTTGAAGTGCCCATGAGTTGTATCAATGACCTCGCCCATCCCACTCGTAGGAGGATCAGGCTTCTTTGGGCTTGGCCATGAAAGACGCCTCCTAGCCTTTTCGCTTGTTTCCTCGGACCGCTCTTGCTGTAGCTTTTCGAGGTGTGCGATCACAGACTGCAGCCCCGTGGAGGGGCGAGATATGGTACGGAGGAGAGCGCTTAGGCCTGGTGGTCCGGGTTGAGGAGACTGTATCCTTTGTAAGCCTTTGCCGTCTTCAAGTCACCTAGCCACACTTTAACAAGTACTGCTCGAAGACGTTGAGCAGGACCGCGAAAAGGTGCGCCAGGATCTTGAAGCACAGGACCATAAACAAGATCAGTGCCGTGTTGCCCAGGCCAAAGGTCTTGACCAGGTCAGCCGCGACTCTGCTGAGCTCCGAGTCGTTCCCGCCGCCGCCCGAGGATGGATCTGTAGGATATGAAGGAGGTTGCAAGGTATATGCTATCGAAGGCTTCGGAAGTTAGTTCTTACTAATGTGTCCAATCCACTCCACAGTAAGAATATGCATAATAGCACGGAAACCACTGTGTCAACTGACAACTCCACAGATGCCTTAACAAGACCGTCCCTGCTTGATCCTTGTCATTGTCATCCGGTCAAGGTTGCTGCCCCTTGGCTCGCGTGTAAATCACAACGTCTGGGCCCGAATACTGCTTTGCTGGTGGATGGGTGTCGGCCTCTTGGCCCTGAGTGGCACTCTGGTTGATTAAAATGGGGATTTGCTGCGCCTGCTCGGTAGCAGCGGTTCCAAGGCCAGTATATCTATATCCAGGTCAGCTTTTCCTGTCTTCTGGACTTTGTAGTATCTCACCCACACTGCTCTTACCTGGACCACTAGGTCCTTACCTTCTGCGGCTGGTGACTTACCGAGCATGTGGTAAGTAGGTTGGGGATGGAATAAGGAAGGTCGGGGATAAATAAGTAGGATGGAATAAAACAGAAGGTAGAGAGTGATATGCCGAGGATAGTAGGAAGAAGGAAGAAAGAGAGAGCCCTAAGGAATTAGAGATCTATTTATAGGCGTATTGAGAGTAAGAGAAGTAGAAGTAAGAGAAGTAGAAGTAAGAGAAATATAAGAGATAAATAAGAAGGATACAAAGGAAGGAAATCGTTTAGTCCTACCCTAAGGATATGAAATAGGAGTAGGATGCCGAGGCTGTCCCGCCCTTCTCAACCCCCAAGATCCGTGCCAGGTGGAAAGTTAGACTCAGAATTGTTTGTGCATTAGGCTCCGCGCCCCCTTGGCAAGAAGCATATTCGCGACGGAGACACCGAGTTGTTCGGCTTCTTCGTCGCACCGGACGATGGCCACGTCCTTAGCAACAATCGCCAACGTTCCCTCTATATGAAGAACCATGGCTCGCAAGCTAAGGGTGCCGCCGCTGCTATCATCACGGCCTCGTTGTGAGTCCTCGGTCAATCCATTTTCTCCTTTTTTAACGGGCTCCAGGGAAGACTCTACGCCGATTGGCGACGAGCATCCTCCCTGGAGGCTTCGAAGCATCGCTCGCTCTGCCATCCCGCGCCATCGCGACGGCTTATGGTCGACATGGCGGACCAGCTCGAGTATATCTGAACGGCCCGTGCTCACCTCGACCCCGAGGGCGCCCTGACCCACGGCATAAGGGAATATACTAGGATCCAGTCGATGAGTGATCCGATGGCCGAGGCCCAGGCGTAACAGTCCTGCAGTCGCGAGGAGAATGCATGAAAACCGGGAAGAAGGTGCGTCCAGCTTAGCAAGACGAGTATCTCTAGTATACGCCGGGCCCTTTATTAGACCGACCCCCAGGAAAAAGGAAACATTCATCACTTACACATTGCCGCGACATTCTGCAACCTCCAAATGAGGCCAATTCCGCCGAATCGGCGCTTTCCTCCGCGAAGAGCTCGTTCCAACTATGGAACCAGGGGGTAATTGATCGATAGATGTGAACTCCAGATCGGACCTTATGCAAACAGCATCGGAACAGTCCTCGCGCTCGGGAACCGCGCCCAGGAGACAATGCGGTGGTAGTGTGGTCGGCATGTCCTTTAAACTGTGCACTAGACAATGAACCTTGCCTGCCACCAAGCCCAATTCCAGCTCATTGGTCCATAGGCTTTTACCGATATCGGAGCCACCGGTCAGCTTGGAGAGGACCGCAAAGGGCGTTTGCTTGTCGGTATCGCCAACGGCACTGCCAGTGGCAATTTGGAAGGTGCGGGGAGAGGCGAGGGTTCGGTCCAGCATAGATGTGACTGAACGAGTTTGAACGAGGGCGAGCTCCGATTTCCGGCAGCCAAGAATCACAACCTCTTCTTCTCCTGATGATGAATTGTGTTGCGGCTCAGAGCAGCCATTCACGTCAAGGCTCATGGCGATAGAAATCCAGTAGAGGAGTTTGCTATGTTCCGACGTAGAAAAAGGCAAAATTTGCTTCAATCAAAAGGGTTGTTTTGTGGCTGTAGAGTGTGATTTCACTGGTGACTAACCTCGGCACAGCCCACGAGTGGCTAAATTGATTTAAAATAAGACTGGAAGGTGGGGAGAAGTGAAAGATAAGAAAAGGGTTTAAAAATAGGGGAACTTCAGAGAAAAACAGAAAGATAAAGAGGCATGTCTGAAGTTTGAATTAAAGTGGCTTAAAGCTTTTGAAGCTGATTCTCAAGGGTGTCACGATTTTCCCTCACAGTTTGGGAACCAAAACAGACTTTCATCTTGATTTGAATTGATATAGCATCCAATGACGGTTCAAGATCTAAAGACTGCGGAGGAGGGAGGGGTTCCTTTTCAGGACGAGCAGCGGGTTGAATAACCCATAGACGGGAAAGTGCAAGCTTGCTTACAGTACTTGGAAGTGGGATCCTCGTCCTCAACCGTGTACTGGTGGTCATACACTACAGATTGCCCCTATTTATGTCTGTCCAGGTGGAACCTTTCAAGGTTGGCATACGGCCTAAAAAGTGCGAGTACAAGAAAAAAATATACGACATCAGAAATCCTGAACAATTCATCGGTAGAAAAAAAAAGATTCCAAAGATTGCCCTCCAACCGGGCCCTCGCTTCGCAAGCCATTATACCACGCGAAGTTGTGCGATGTGCAATGCACTTGGGGGTTATCCGGTTCGAACCCGTAACATTAGCCTAGGGAAACGTCAATGTAACCACTAGACTATTGTGGGAGAGGTGATAAATGTGGACATTTTCTGAGATATAAGGGAGCCCCACTTCCCCAGATTATACTGCTACCCCACCAAACTTTAATTCTATTAGTTGTAATTAGGTGGAGTTATCTATGAGTATCAACTCAGTTCTCACATAGCTAGTACCCATGGCTATTACTATGCCTGTAATGCTACCTAGGTGCAGGTAAAAGTCTGAGATGAAGTGGACCGGCGTAGCCTTCCAACCATCACATAATAGAGCCCGTCGTACTTTGATATTAAGTGTTTGAATTAAGATTTTGATTTTCTGTTTTGCTGTCATTCTCAGGGATAAAAATGGCCTGATACAGCATCAAGTCTAAGACTTCCCCAGTCCCCATTTTCCAGAATAGGAAAACATAATTCTCAACCTTCAGCCCATATACACAAATATAAGCCTTCAATCATGTACTTTTGGAGAGGACATGAGATCCTTCCTTCTAGTTCAGTTTCTAGTTTAGCACGAATACACGGATTATGCCTTCAGGCCTGATCTTCTTGCGTGCAACATCAGGTAGTACCTATCCAAACGGAGTAATATGTTTCCTAAAGATCCTTGTTCCAACACCTTTCTATCGTTTAGATGCGTGAGACTTTAAACAATGTGGAGTACTTAAATATTAGTATTCAAGCAATTCAAGCAAGTATCTTTAATACCGGTAGGTATGTCATCTATCCATAGGCTTTCCACTGATAACCTTCTCTTCAACCTGCCTCGGTGTAAACAGTGGTGTTACTGATAGACTCAGCTGGCAACCAATGCCCGGCAACAGTGTTGTTGTAGGTGAGTTGAGCAAGCGTAAAAGTGTGGAGCTCGGACACCAACACCGTGGCATTCAAGGGCAGGACGCGATGCACCATAGCGTTCTGACTGAGCATAGAGATGTACTCCTCGCCGGAAATATCTGTGATACCGGCGTCAAAGGTCACGCGGATCAGGGCATCGGGGGAATTGGCACTAAGCAGCGAGGTTGACAAGAGCCACAAGGCTGGGCCGCCGGCTACGCTCGACGCATCAGCGATATGCAGTAGACCAGCATTAGTGCCGAGCATCGGGTGCCGGAGCTGGAAGAACTCCATCTCGCCAGTGGATCCAATATGGCCAAAGGTGCCAGTACCGCCTGTGGCGTTGCCAGCGAGAGTGAACCACACACCACTCATGGGACCGTAGGCGGTTATCATCCCGACGGCGTTGTTGCCCACGCTGGGAGGGATTGGCAGCTGCGTTGTCTCGCCGCTAGTGACATTGATGCGCATGATAGACGAGTCGTTGTCTTGTGTGACGTAGATTAAACCGGTGGTTGGCTCCTCCTTGATGAACACAGGGCTGTTGAGGCACTGGTACATCGTCTGATCCGTTGAGTTGGAGACATCGGCAGAAAACACATAGTACTGGCCAGTTTGTTCGGATGCCACCTTCAGGCCGGCCCAGACGCGGTTACCGATCTCAAACACACAATGGGGGCCGTTTCCTGGCTCCGGGATATCAATCGTCTTTATGATGGAGGGCGGAGTTGAGAGGTCCTTGCCGGGATCCACGAGCAGCAGCTTGTTGTCGGCCTGCAGTGTCAGCCACATCATGCCAGGATACACCTCCGACGGCCACACGCCATGTAGCCAGGAGCTGCTGTTTTTTCCCATGGGAAACGACTGAAAAGCAATAGGCTCCTCAGTGGTAGGATCCAGCTCGATCTTGATGAGCTGACTGTCAGAAGCCTGCGTAAGCAGCACGAAATTCGAGTTCGGTACGCGCGCAAACTCATGCGTCTCAGTGGCGACTGGCATCAGATACTCAGTGAGGCGACGGCTCACGAGGGAGGTGGCCGAATCCTGTGCCGACGCCGCATGAGCGCCTAAGGTCAATGCGACCAGGAGCGACTTGAACACAAGGTGCTGCATATTGAAGTTCCCTGCTTGACGTTTTTGGCTTGATCTAGCAAAGTCAGTTATCGCATCTCAACCAGAATGCAAGATACCTACTGTCAGTCGCCTTGCGCTTGGGAGGCATGTGTTTTTGCACATGATGAAGTGGCCCTATTTTTACTGCCCACCAATTCAACTAGCGCTCCTCGCTTGACTCATGCATGGCTTCAAAAACACCAACAGTGTAATCACTTCCGGTTCTGTCTAACGCAAAGTGAGAGATCTGAAGATCGCTGATCATTTTCTCGATAGGTCCTAGACTAGATCCTTCGGTCCAAAATGGTGCGCCACATCTTGCACAAGTTGAATTGACTAGGGACCAAAGCAGTTAGTGTATAAAGTGGACTTGAACTTGTTGGGAGGTCTCGGGACTAGTAAGACTGCCAGAACTAGCCTACTGAGCTGAATAACACAAGAGAGAAAAGTCTTGAGAGAGAGAAGAAGTATCTGGGGGCCTCCGGTATCTAGATAGATGCACACAAACGAGAGCATCTCTCAACAATGGGCAGTGGACTTCGCAGGGTCATAAGTAGGGCTACTAGAAGGTAGCTTGTCGAGTGCCCAAGGGTAGCGGATCTCGTGGTCCGAGGGGGGAATATATGGTAGAAAAGTCGAGATGGCATCGGGGTTCGACCCCGTGTCCCTAGGGATTCAGAAAGATAGGCCCCTACTATTCTGTCCCCGGACAACAGTCAAGATGGGCGAAACGACAGGATACGGCAGTCTTTGAGTGGCAAGGGAGATGATACTCTGGATCAATAAGAATAGGACAATCTTCCTGGAAGCCCGTGGGGCCAAGCTGAGAATTCGGGATTGTAAGGCATATTGGAGACAGAATATGCTAGTTATGAGATATGAGAAAGGAGAAGGATAGGGAGTTTTGGTATACTGCACCAATAATATTGCTCAGCTCCCTCATGCCTGACCGCTAAGGCCCACATGTACCAGTACGGACGCGTCCCGACTTCATCCTGAACAGAAACCCAGTCATGGACCCCGACGCCAGCATCCCAGAGCCTGCTCCCTCCGTCTTCAACTATGTCCTGTCCTTCCTCCTCGTTGGCGTAGCATGGGGCTTCACAACACCCTTCATCCGACGCGCCGCAGCAGACTTCAACGCGCGACAGGAGAAGCATGCCAGCTCAACCTCGAATCGCGGACGATCAACGCAAAGCCCAACAATAGGACTCGATGGTGAAGAAGAACAGGAATTGCTTACGCCCGAAGAGCAGGATGAGGGCGTTCGAAGGAGGAGTGGGAGTCGGCAGCGTGAAGTAGCTGGGCAACGGGATCAAGATGGAGATGAAGATGATATTCCTATGCCAGCGTGGCAGAAGTCACCGGCTCAGCGGTCGTGGCTACGAACGAAGATTGTGTCTGTCTTCTGGACGGTGGTGAATCTCCTGCGTACCCCGGCTTATTCTGTTCCGCTGGTGATCAATTTGACTGGTAGTGTGTGGTTCTTTCTTCTTGTTGGGAAACATGGTATGTATTGATATTTAGTCTTGGGGACTATGCTGATGCCGTTGTAGAGCTCTCGCTGACAGTGCCGCTGGCCAATTCGAGTGCTTTCTTGTTCACTGTGCTTGGAGAGTGGTACGTGGAGAACAAGGTGATTGCGAAGGAAACGTGGCTGGGCTTGTTTCTGGTGTTAGGGGGCATCGCTATATGTGTGCACTCTAAGAATCAGACTGTTTGACGTATGTCCTTGATGGACGGTTGGGTACCGGCTACCATGATGAACTAGCAAGAAAGAAATTTGAAAGATAGAACCACATTCCATGCTAAACGGCTTTTCTAGGAAGTAAAGCGCAAATGAAGACCTTGACATTGTTCTGAAGAGTTAACACCATTTGAAGAGTTGACATTGCTTGAAGAGTATACCTACCTGTTTACTACCTCGGCCAAGTGTCTGACGGAACAAAGACACAACGCAGCCAAACTTGACCTTGCCAAAGTCACCTCTGCACGAGGAAATGTTCATTTAGCGCGAATCGCATCCCTCTGTCATTTCGAGGATAATACTATCGGTGCCGCAGATGATGTCGCTATAATGTCCCGTCTGCTAAAGATGTCTTCAAGTTCCGTGTGAAAACATACCTGATCAAAGACTCACTTAACGGGCTCCTTACAGCCTATACGCCTTTGCTTCAGCAAAATCATTGCGCTGTTTGTTTTCTACTATGCCGGTTATGGAAGACCAGAGGTTGCTAAGCCTTTTGCAATTCTACCTTACAAGTTTTGAACAACCTCAAAATTAGCGAAGCTATAACATTTTCCCCTTACTTTTCTATTACTTTGCTCTTACTTCCTCTGCTCTTACTTCCTTTGCTCTTACTTCCTTTGCTCTTACTTCCTTTGCTCTTACTTCCTTTGCTCTTACTTCCTTTGCTCTTACTTCCTTTGCTCTTACTTCCTTTGCTCTTACTTCCTTTGCTCTTACTTCCTTTGCTCTTACTTTCTTCTTTGCTCTTATTGTCTACGGCTTTTAAATCTATTATCGTATAGTAGTACGAAATATGTTCATATAGCTTTTCTCAATTCCATCTATACTACCTATTCAATCCAGTCCATAAACCCTATATCTATAGATATAGCATAGACTAATCTAGACAATCCACTATGTCCAGAGAGAAGAAAAAGAGCGTAAAGACAAACAAAGAAAACCCCTATTACATCAACACTGGAAAGTTGCCATTAAGGAGTTCGTCACACATACCAGACGAATATATATTCATTTATACCAGACCGGGTCCGCTATGTAATCAACCCAATCCAATCGGGAATATAGAAATACCGAACATAGAATTTCATCTATACCATCCACACTCGAGCTACATAGAAACCAATGTGGCCAATCCAGGTCCACAGTAAGGATATACATAATACACCGAAACCACTGCGTCAACTGACGACTTTATGGATGCCTTAACAAAACCGTCCCTGCTTGATCCCTTGTCATTGTCATTCGGTCAAAGTCTCTTCCCCTTAGTAGATTACTTCGCCAATTGACTCTATCCTGCAAGAATCACTACTTCCGGTCTTGCTTTTACTTTCTTCTTACTTTGCTCTTACTTTCTCCTTACTTTGCTCTTACTTTGCTTCTTGCCCTTACTTTCCTCTCACTTTCTTCTTACTTTGCTCTTACTTTGCTCTTATTGTCTACGGCTCCTAAATTCATCGTTGTATGTTACATCAACATTGGGAAATTGCCGTCAAGGGTTCGTCACACATATCACACAAATACAGATCCCACATGTCATGGATTCATACCAGACCGGGCCCGCCGTGGTAATCAAATCAGAGGATATAGAAACACAAAAAAGGGAAACAAGGGAACATAGTCGTTACGCTGGAGAAAATGCCGAAATCAAACGCCTCGGAACTAGAGACAAGTTAGTATGCACAGGAGTAATAGGACGGAAGAGCAACACTCACCATCCGAACCACCAGGTACCACATCGCACCCATAAACTTGAACATCGACAGTGCAGCCACACTCCACAGCACAACCTCCATGTAGATCATCGAGCGCTCATTCTGAGTCGTGTCTATGCCGCTGCTGCTACTGCTATCCTTCTTGTCGAAGGTCTCCAGACCGGCGGCACTCAGGACCACAGCACCGAGGGCGAAGTTGCAGAATACCCACGCCAACACGACAGCACTGCGGAATCCCTTGTAATAGTCGGCCTGCCGCTCCTCCTCGGAGATGACTTGGACCTCCTTCGGAGGCTTCATGGCGAACTTTGCCAACTCGGCATCGTACTGTGCGTTCAGATCACCGTCGTCCTGGGGGATATTGACGTCGACCTTGCCACCGGGCTTCAGGTGTGCAGAGGGCAGCTTCTCGGCCTTATCATCGCCCTTGGTACCCCATGTGATGTCGTGGGTGTTACAGAAGGCGTAGATGTTGAGCACGTTAATGTAGGTCGGGGTCAGCAGGATGTACTGGATGAACGAGGTGAACATGTGCCAGGGATCCAAGAAGATGAAGGACGCGATGAACCACATCACATAGGTTGAGCCGAGGGAGACGATGATTGAGAAGAACGTCTTGTTGGTGAATAGGTCGCTGACAGTAAAATGACTCGATGCCACTTCGGTCTCAATGGACTTCACGGTGACGAACACTGCCGCAAAGGATAGGTATATCATGATGAAGATCCAGAAGTACACCATCGTCATGTAGAACTTGTTTGAACCGCCGGGTCGATTACCCAGAGCGAGGACGAAACACGTTACCAAAGTTGCCAGGTAGAGCCATTCGAAGACTATGCCCAATATTTTGCCGACAGTGCCCAGAAGCTCTTTATCGCCCAGGTATGTTGTGAGAATGTGGAAGACCAAGAAGAAGTTACCAATACCGAACCATGCAAAGATCATCGCAACCGTTTGATAGATGAACTCGATCATCAGCGCGAATTTGCGTAGGAAGCTATGATCACTGCGGAAGATTTGGTAGAAGTGCGTGATGGCGTAAACAGCGGCAAAGAAACTGCCGTTCAGCCAACGACGACGCTGGAGAATGAACTCGGCCATACGGTCCGGCACATCGGTCTCACCAGTCGACGACTTGACATACTGCAGCAGCCAGCGGCATTTCCGCTTGGAGACGATCTCGAAACACAGAATCCGATCCTCAGCCAGGTACATATTGGCGGTGAAGATACCAGCGTTGGCACCGTGCATCTTCTCACCCAGGAAGTATCGCTCAAGCGGACCCTGGCCGTTCTTGTCGTTCTGTAGAGCAACATACCGATATGCAGAGAACGCGCCAGGCAAGACGGTAATAAAACCGAATGCCGACTCCAAAGGCTTGTCGAGAATGTTGCTGAGCTTGTACTCAAAGTTCTGACCAGCGACCAGGGGGTTCAGCAGCTTCTTACCCTTGGACAACATGACCTTGATCTCACCACAAGCACCACCACACATAGGCTCCACGTCAAATGCCTTCCACAGGTGGTAAATCGAGTCACCACCGGGCTTGGTACCAGCATCAAGGAGCACACAAATGTTGGGATCCAAAACACGACCGAATGCCTGGAAGAACCAGCGATGGGAGTTGATCTTCTTCTGGTTCTTTTCCTTCAGACAGAAGATCATCTGCACCGGCGGGCCCGAGCGCGGTTTGAGGTGAACCTGGGTTCCCTTAACCTCCAAGCCGATCTGCGTGGTATACTCGTAAAGGTGCGCCGTCACGTCCTTGCCGTTGACCTGCTGCTTGGCAATTCCGTCTTGGTACACACCTAAAGCTGCCAGGACTGCACGAGTTCGCGGGTTGATCTTTGCACGACCGTCGCTGATGACGCAGACCACAATCTTCTTCCAGGCATCCTTGCCCCAGGTTTTACTGCTAGTTCGCGAACACATATGGTCGATGTTCTTGAAAACACCGGCCATGGTGCGAGCAAACAGGAAGTCGTCCTCATTGTACATGGTCACGGCAATGAACAGCTCAGTGTGGCGGGGCTTTGCAAAAAGCTTTTGGCGCAGTGTAAACCGTTCCTCGAAGAAGTCCGCGGGGTCGCAAGTCACGGCGGAATACCGCATATGTGTAAACTCGTCACGACCGGGGGCTTCAGCGTGCGGGACTTGGCTGAGCAGTTTCGGGGGAATAGGACAATCGAGAACGAGGTTACCGTTGAACAATTGAACTTCCTTGACGGTCTTCCATCGTCGGATAGGTGCAGGGCTCGGGGTTGGGCGTGGCTCATCCTGGAAGTCGCCATTGTACGGGTCCGGCCCGAAGGGGTTTTCGCTATTTTGTAACATGGGTGCATTGTCGTCGTAAGGGGTGTGACCATTTTCTGGGTAATTCCCTAGGTCATAGTCATCATGCGGGGTGTGCGCAGGTTGGTAAGGCTGGGTATAGTAGGCGTCGTGGTGAGCTTCGGGGTCGACCGTGTAGTCCCCATAGCCGTAGGGTTGATGACCCTCGTAAGCTTCATTGTGTCCGTAGGAGTTGTGGATGTTCTCAACCGAATACTAATGGGCAAAAGTTAGTGGTGTGTGTTTATGCGCGCGCTATGGAAATACTCACAGTGGGTTGGTCGGCGAGACGATCGCTCGAGGGCATGGGAAGATGCCCTGTAGGAGCGTAAGGGTTATCATGAAGCTGGTAAGAGTCTAGAGGTCGACCCGGAGATGGAGTGCGATTGGTATAGCTGGTAACATGAGAAGGGTTCAACATGGGCTCATGACCGTCATCCCCAAAGGGATCTGGAGTATGCATGGTCAGTTTGTTTGTCCGATGGTGCTTCCAGAGCACAGGTAATCCAATCGCAAGCCCTCGAGTCGCACCGCAACCATGCAAAGAACAATGGCCAGCACTGATTCGAGGCTTGGTGTAATGCGCCCGGGAGCAGAAGAGAAAAGGAGAAACAAACTAACCAACTCGGTTATAGGCCATTGTCGGCCTGGGATTTGAGTTCGATGGGATTGCGCCCCTCAGGCTTACTGCTAGCTGGGAGCACGGTCACTCGGCTGGAGATTGCGCCAGGAGCAGCAAGTGGATAGTTCTGACTCCAAACTCTCGGCGCAGTTTCAGAACGAGCGAATGGCCCAAGCGAAAATGAGAAAGGGGGTGATTCTGGGGAAGGAAGAGGGGACCTTGTCACACGATGGAAGCAAGGTTAAATGAGATGAGAAAAGTTGGCGAAGGACTTTGTTTACGACGCCCGGTCGATCACAGATGAAGATGGGAGTGGAGAGTGGAGGCAAACGAATGGGAGTTCATGTGGAGGACCCACTGCGGCCTGTGGGTAAAATCGCCGAGTTGCAGATGATACGCGGGAAATGAGGGAAGAAGACACTGAATAGAAGACAGGAAGTAAAAGGCAAGATAAGACAACTGCATGAAAAAAAAAGATTAGAGAAAGGTACGAATGCTGAAACAAAGACGATCCATGGATGAAGAGAGATGGGAATTGTGGTTTGAGGTGTGGTTTGTGGATGGATCAGGTCACTGGGCCAACGCGAGGCACTTGGGCCAATCACGTGCCACAGCTCAGCCTCCGGTGGCGGTGCTTGAAGATTCTTTTTTACTTTCTTTTTATTTTTAGTTATTACGTTGCCTGACACTAAAACTATGAATAGAATTAGACTCTACCCCGGATGAACTGAGACATGGTATCATAGTAGTTCATCCCATATGCATATTCCATCATTCCTATGTAGACATGTACATGGTGGAGTTAGCCTATCGATAACGAAGCGCCCCGCAGAGATCTGGTGGCTGCCACAAACTTATACTCCTACACTCTCTGGGTGCCTAATTACTTCAACCATGTCTCCATCAGAACGAGGTCCTGTTAGCGTTTTATTCGTCTGCCTGGGCAACATCTGTAAGCCGCCTCCACTCCCCGCCTTGCCCTGCCCTACTAACACCCCGCAGGCCGGTCTCCCATGGCCGAAGGTGTCTTCCGCAATGTCGCCAGCGCCCACCCCGCCATCGCTGAGATTGACTCGGCCGGCACTGGTGCCTATCACACCGATGAACCTCCCGATCCCCGTACCATGTCAACCCTCCGCCGTCACAACATCACCAACTATAGCCACGCCGCCCGCAAGGTTAACCGAGATGACTTCTTGAAGTTCGATTATCTGCTTGCGATGGACAAGTACAACTTGCGGGATTTGCTGGACGAGAGAGAATACGTGATCTCGATGCTGCGCAAGAAGGTTGATGCCAAGTCTTTGGCGAAGAACACCCGCGCGGCGAAGGAGGCTGAGATTGGCGCGCATGGCGAGGATACCAAGGTTGCAGAGGTACGCTTGTTTGGTGACTTCGGCAAGGGTGGCAAGCTGCATGACCGTGTCGGTGGTGGTGAGGTGGTCAAGGATCCCTACTATGGCGGTGCCAATGGGTTTGAAGAGGTCTACCAGCAGGTTGTCCGATTCTCCCAGGGTTTCTTGGATTACTTGGAAAACCAGTTAACTCGTATTTATGCGACCAGACCGGATGATAGACAGGGTTCGAGCACTATAGACCTAGAGCGAGAGGTGGACACTTTCTTCAATGATACCCTGTTGTTTGAACAATGTCTAGATCCCAACCGGAGTACCTCTAGCTTTGTGACTCCGACTGCTCACTACCCTCTGAAATCTTACACCCTCTGCTTGGGTGGGCTCTTCCAATGCATCTCCAGGGCTTCCCAATACTTGATGCCATAGGTTGGCCCATAGTTATCGGGTGTGGATGTGGAGTTGTGTGTGATTTTAGATTATTGATACACGATAGTTATACAGCGCTTGATATATACTAGCGGACAATTGACGATGCAAAGATGAAGGATGCTACACGCTGCGAATACACAACTTTGGAAAAGATCGATGCAATGCCTCGTAGCGATTCCCCAATCAAACCCGTTCGCTGATCTTAATGGCAGTCCTGCAGCCAAGTCGGATAACATCTACCAGAGGATCGTACGGTTTGGCCTCCTTGGCGTCATTAGCCACAGCATGGTCCAAGTGCTCGAGCTCCTCGTCGCGAATCCTTCGGAATGTGGACAGCATCTCCTTCAACTCATCATCCAGCTCCTCTCCTCGCCGTTCAGCATCAGCCTCCCATGACAAGATCTCCCGAACCTGATCATTGTAGTGCGATCCAATCTCCGTTTCCACTGCTTCGGTGCATGCCATGGCCGCTTCACGGCCCAGGGCGGCGGTCGACCATCCCAAGAAACTGGCCGCTACCTCCCATATCGGATACATGGCAGTCGGGCGAACCTGATGCTTCGCGACAAGCTGGTTGAATATCTTCAGGTGGCCTGCTTCCTGGTCGTACATGTGCTTCATCAACGGCCGAAGGTGTGGGTGGGAGCGAACCACTTGGGGGGTTTGCGCGGTATATATGAGAGTCGCGGCGAGTTCACCGGCCTGATTGACGCGTAGGGCGCTTTCAAGGAACTCTCGCTGCTTCTTGCTGAGGGTGTATCGAGGCTTGGCGGGACCGGAAGTGCCGGCGGTAGACGCATATTGGCGTTGGGTGCGTACAGCTGTCGGGACAAGAAAATCGAGGTAGACCGGGGATAGTGTTGTAGATGGACGCCGACAGTGAGCCAAGAGGCATCGTGGTAGCGTTTGAATCGACTCCATCGTAGCCATTGGAGCAAGTGAACTCTTGTGCCGAATTCCGTGGTGATTGATGGTCAAAACCTTGGCGCAGACGCGCGCTTGTGGTCTTGGCGCCCGGACGTCATGAATCGCCGGCAAAGGCCAACTTGCGACTGACAATCACTCGTCTCCATCGACATCCTCACCTCCCTGCCGTCACTGCCTGTACAGACTTTTTGTTGCTGGTGGGGACGCTGCCTATATCATATACGGGTTCTTTGGTGGGCCATCTCGGTCAGGTGCCCTGAGATTGTACAATATTTTGCGCCTCCTCGCCAGGCGGAATTAAGGCATCGCAACTGCCTTAGATTTTGGAAGGACGATTTATTGAAGGCTGATATATAGCGCTATTGTGCTTTGAAAGGCGGGAAGCCTAAGGCCCAGATAAGCTTTTATAATGGCGGACGATTTGGATGCTGAGCTGCTGGCTCTGGCTGGTGACTCTGAGGAGGAAAACTCACCTCCCCCGCAGCAAAAAGACGAGTCACCAGCACCTTCTGTTCTTTCCCAGTCACCAAACCGTGACCGTTCACCAGCAGCTATGGGTACCAAAGGGACTGCCAAAGCTATTCGTCGGCGGAAAGCGAAGGATGAAGAGGATGGTGAAATGTGACTCTCACTCTTCCTGGCCATATGAGACATTCACTGACGGAGTCATACGCATGACAGTTCTGATACAGGGTCCCAACACTCTCTCCAGTCCGCCGCCATGTCCGAATCAGACTCCGAGGGAGGAGATGCTATCGATGAAGAAGACCGCCCCATTTTCCCATATGACAAGCTATACTATTCTGCGAAAGAGAAGCAGGAGATCTCGGAGATGCCCGAGATTCAGCGTGAGGAGCTTCTTTCAGAGCGTGCCCAGCAAGTGGATCGCCACAACCAGGACTTGGCTCTGCGTCGCCTCTTAGCCTCGCGAGAGCGTGATGAACAGCGCAAGGCCAAGCGCAAGGCCGGATCTGCTGGCCTAGACGACAACCAGCGGAAGAGCTCTCGACAGAAGACGACCCTGGGCGGCCGGAAGGTTGGAGAAACCTCCGCTGCCATCGACGCCTACAAGCGGCAGCGTGAGCAAAAGGGCAAGCGAGATGAACTGCGCCGCCGCGATACGCCACAGTCCCGCAGACGATCCCGTTCGCTGGGCTCTGACATATCCGATGAGGATGCTGAAGCCGAAAGCGACCTCGAACTGGAGAATCGCCGCTCTCCCTCCATTCCCAAGGACGACCCGCCCGCTGAGCTCCGAGACATCCAGCGTGCTCGTGTTGGTCGAAGCAACTTTGCCCAAGTTTGCTTCTACCCTGGGTTCGATGAGGCTATCACTGGCTGCTACGCTCGCGTTAATATTGGACCCAACATGGACACTGGCCTGAACGAGTACCGCCTCTGCTTGATCACAGGCTTCACTACGGGCAAGCCTTATGCCATGGAGGCTACAAATGGCCGACCCTTTGTCACCGATCAGTATGCCAAGATGGCACATGGCAAGGCCATCCGCGAGTTCCCTTTCATTGCCTGTTCCGACTCCCCGTTCACTGACGTGCGTTACACTGTGTCCCAGTATTATTTGACGTTTCGTGACTGACATATTTCTAGGCTGAGTACAACCGCTACCGAAAGACGCTGGCCGTCGAGGATATCAAAATGGCCACTCAGACAAAGCTCGCCTCTAAGGTCGCTGATATCAACCGCCTAATCAACCACAAGTTTACAGCGGCGGAACTGAACGAGAAGCTGCGCAAGCAAGGTTCCTTTGACGCCAAGAAGAACGTCCTTCGCCGTGTTGACCTGGAGCGAGAACTCAAGTTTGCCAAAGCGAATGGCAACGAAGATGAGGTCGAGAAGCTGCAAAAGGAACTGGACCAGATCCTCAACCCGAATCTCTCTTGGGGGACTACCCTCATCAAGCCAGCTGCCGACAAGACGCTCTCGGAGGCAGAGCGGGTGCACCTGATCAACCTTCGGAACCAGAAACTCAATCACGAAAACGTGCGCCGTGCTCAGATCGAGGAACGAAAGGCTGCTCGAAAGGCCGCCGCCGCAGTTGCACGAGGCGAAGCCTCTACTGATCCCTTCATGCGTGTCCGAACCATTGCCAAGACCCATCACGATGTCTCCGACAAGCCAAAGGAAGAGATCGTGCCTGCTGATACCCCTGCCGATACCCCCAAGGACGCTTCCAGGCCGGGTACTCACAGCCCTTCGGTGGCGACTCCTAACGGTCTGACCCCGAAGAAGCCCAAGAGCGGCTTCATGATCAGCTACCGCAAGAACGATGATGAGGCCATTGGAGACATGGACCTGGGCATCGACATCGACATCTAGCTTTTGTTTTCTTCTTGCTTTCGGTTATTTCTGGCAGGCAGAACGCGTGCTAGCACTGCCAGTCGTGTACACATTAGATGAGCTAGCGGTGGATGCAGAATATGGTTTCTTTTCTTTTCTTCTTGTTACTATCGGGAATTGGCACATGGGCTTTGCGGCGTCACTTCAGAAAATCTATATGGGAACTTCTCTTTTTCATTTTGAGCAAATGACTGTGGAGCATGAGCAGCACAGTTTCCAAGGACAATCAACTTAATGAATACTCCATCGGGGCGATAAGATAATGGTCACGTGGATCGCATAGCAACGCGAAGCACGCGCATCGCGTTTGGACTATTCCGTATGCGCCCTTGGGTCCTCCCACCGCGCCCATTCTTCAATTCCTCCTTTCTGCCTCACAGTGGCCCCATAATGATCCGTTAGCCCCTCAAATTAGTTTACTTTTCACGATACCCTTCCTCACACATTCAAAATGTCCTCATCGTCCACGCCACGGTCGACGCGCTCCGCGTCCTCCGCTGGCAACTCGCCCAATGTTCTCACCCCAGGACAGAAGATCAAGGCCATGATGGCTGAATTTGACAGTGACTCGGACACTGAGTCTAACCCCATGAAGAAATCTCGAACAATTCCGAAGCTGGACTTCACTACGAAAAGCACAGCGACTTCCGAGACGCGTCAATCAAATCACACTGCCGATTCTTCGGACGACTCGGACGACGCAGATGACATTATCAGACCCAAAGGCCGCATGGCAGCTCGCATGCAAGCTAGCGCCAATGTCTCCGAACCGAAAGAAAACACAGCTTTCTCCCGCCTAACTAACGCTCTGCGGAAGGAACAAGAGCAAGCCAAGAAGCAAAGCTCCATACCCGAGGAATCTAGTGAAGATGATCTCCCCGCCGCTGTACCGAACCGAAGGAGCAAAGGCAGAGCAAGTCAGTCGCCAACTCCGAGCGATCAGTCTCGACGTTCGCCCTCTCGTGCTCGCAGCATCTCCCCCTTGTTCGTCTCTTCGCCGACAGCACCACACAATGAACCCAACTCCGACGGGGAAGCAGACGGAGAAACAGCGGAGCAACCTAAATCCAACGCTCGATTCCTCGCCCTCGTTGCTCAAAAACGCAAGGAGCGCGAAGAACGTGAAAAGATCGAGGCGGAACAAAAGGCTGCAAGGCGCGCACAGATGGAACTATTTAGCTCTGAGATATTCTCTGGAGAGGACACTGAGGCTGATGACCCGGGATCTGCCCAAAAGCTAAGTCAAAAGGGCCGTAAACCGCGAAAAGCCAGCAAAAAGGCGTTGGAAGAGATGAGTCGGGAGACGCAGCGGATGAGCCGAAATATGCAACTCGCACATCAGGCACAAACAAAGAAGAAGATCTCCAAGGAAAGCTTCTTTGCCAGGTTCAACTTCATGCAACCCGATGCTCCCCCTGTGGAAGCTCCTATTGCGAATTCATCATCAACGGCTGGTTCGCAACACTCTTCTGATGGCGAAGCTGCCCAAAGGAAAAATGATACACCTCATACCTCGCCTGTTCTCGGACCTTCAGACATGGATAAGACCACTATCGACATCCCTGCCCAAAATCAAGCCGAGATTGAGGAGAAGGATAAGAGTGCCGACACCACTGCAGCTTCTCTAGAGGAAGCCTTCATTGCAGCCAATGATGCACCCAAGGAACTCAAGGAGCCTTTTGTTGGCGCTACTGTTGCCTCTGCAGGACCGGGGCTGAATACCACCAAGCCCAAGCTCGAGCCCCGCAAGAGGACGCAGCCCTCAGTTCGCGTGCTAATGTCCAGACACAATGTCGCCCAGCACAACGAGGATGGTTCGGACAGCGACGATCTGGAGGTAATCACATCCCCTGCCAAGGCTCGTCGGATTGCTGCGTTTGAGAATCTGCCGAGTAGGAAGATGCAAGAGCCTGCATCGATGACCCGACTTAAGGCTTTGGCACACTTGACATCGCCAACTCGCAAGACTACTTCGATGACTTCCGCCGAACTCTCTGTCAGTTTGCTACACAGAGCTCGACAGCAAGCTGCCAAGGAAAGGCGCGAGCATATCGAGGAGCTCAGGGCAAAGGGCATTGTTATCGAAACTGCGGAAGAACGCGCTGCTATGGAAGACGACGTCGAAAACTTGGTCGAGAAAGCCCGTCAGGAAGCCGATGAGATTGCGCGTCAGGAGAGAGCTGCCAGGAAGAAGGCGCAAGGTCTCAATGAAGATGATGAGGATGATGACGACTTTGTATTCTCTGGTTCTGATGATGATGCATCTGGCGAAGACGACGATCAAGACGATGACGGCAAAAGTGTGGATGGAAAGCTAGGATTCCTGGACCGAGAAGCCGATGAAACCGATGATTCTGCTGATGAGCAGAGCGAACTTTCGCCCTCTGACGTTGAAGACGAAGCCCCGGGGTCTCGTCGTAAGCGTCGAACTCGTGTGGTCAGCGACGACGAGGAAGAGGAACCACAAGTACCATACCCCAGTCAGGCCACCATCCAATGCACCCCAGTCTGCTGAGCGACCCCAGTTTCCTGGAATGCAGACTCCCAACATGTCTATGGGCCTGACTCAAGCATTTGCTGGAACTCTGGCGGACGAAGATGGTGCCAGCCAGCCAGGCTCTGCCACTGCTCCCTTTCCTCTTCCCGATCCTGGCCGGCCCGTTCCCCGACTCGGTGCCGAGGATTCTGAAATCCTTGTTCGAGACAGTCAGGAACCATCACATGAACCCAACTTCATGTCCAACTACAACCAAAGTGCCACCAGGGTATCCGAGTCTCCAGCCACCCATCGCTTCTCGCAGTATTCTCAGCTTCCAGACCCGACGCAAGACCAAGGCTTCGTGTTCTCGCCATTCGATCCTGCGAAGCGTTTCAAAGGAACACCACCAGTGTCGACTGTTGATACCGTCCTTGTGGGCCAGAGCCAGTCACCAATTGCTCAAAGGAAACGCAAGCAGCTCCGACGAGGCCGTGCCGACTTGTCTGTCGTTGAGGAAGAAGACAATGAAGGCGACTTTGAGATCAGCGCCAATGCCTTCAATGTCATGAAGAAGGCCTCGAAGAAAACAACAGTTCCCTATGACAAAAAGAATAGCAAGGCAAAGGACATTATCGATGAGGCTGCTGAGGAATCCGAGGATGAATACGCCGGTATTGGAGGCGCCAGTGACGAAAGTGACGGCGAAGAAAACGCGTACGATCGGCAAATGATCAATGACCAGAGCGGCGAGGTTGCCGATGAACAACAACTTGCCGCGTTGAATGCGTATGTTACGGTTACTAGCCTTGAAATAACTGCCTACTGACAAAGACCAATAGTGACCACCAACGGAACCGCGATGAGAAGGATGTTGCCAAACTGATGAGAGACATCACGACCGGAGCTCTCCGCCGTCGTCGCGGTGGTGCTGATGATGACCTCGACCTTGATGACTCGGACGACGAGCGTCTGGCACGCCGGCGCGAGAAGCAGCGTGAGTTTGCTAAGATGCGCCGGGCTCTACTTGCAGACGACAAGATCGGTGAACTGGCCGAGAATCCCAAAAAGGCGGCGTTCTTCAAAGCCATCGAAGACCGTGATGTCGAGGACGATTTCGAGCTGGACTTCCTGCAAGAGAAGGACGGCGGTTCTCAAGGCGAATCACAGGACGTTTCATCTCAGGGAGCGGCCGACTCAGAACAGGAGAGCAAGAAGCGCAAGCGACCCCTCGAAACGACTGCCGAAGATGCTACCAACCGACCTCCACCTAATCTTCGCCGCACACCTGCCAGTGCAATGTCCAAGAAGCCCGCCACCCTGGCCGAGATCCGTGAAACCCTGTCCTTCCTGACTGAGACTCCCGAATACGACTCATTCCACGAGGACGCTTCCATTGACGATGACGAAGCCGAGGCAGAAGGGGACTCGAACGTATCTGGCGCCGAGGAAGCTTATTCGGATGATGGAGCATCACAGTCCAGGGACCGCTTTGCTGTTCCTACCAACCCGCGCCGCACTCGCGGCCCAGTAGTCGACCGTCTCGCTCTGCTTCGCCAAGCATCATCCAACTCCGCCTCTACTTCAGGATCTGCCAATACCAAGATGGCCTTCCACGGCGGCGGCAACTCCGACAGCCCCATTGGATTCCGTCCGCCACCGCTTCTCCGCCGCGTTGCTGACGGCTCAACTTCATCCAACTCTAGCACTTCTTCAGCTAATCGCGTCACCAAGCCTGGTGCCTCTGGTCCGAAGAGGGGCGGCGCTGTCAATTCATACACTGCTGCGCGTGAACAGGAGCGCGAGAAACAACTTCGCATGAAGCAGCGGGGTGGCGGCGCTAGTATTGCTAAGCTGTTGAATAAACATGCTGGTGGTGGATTGGGTGCGTTGGCTGGTAAGGGACAATGGGATTGAGCAGATCTGTCTCGTTATGCTTACGGTTGTTTTCACTCATGATGTGGGATCCTTGTATGGGGAAGGCGTTTAATATCTTTATATTGGGTAGGAGTTGGGTGTTATCATTTACCATAGATGTATGTATTTTGCATGCGGGACTGGCTAGGTATCCATTGACCTCAAGACATAGAAAGTATGATCATATCATTTTGATGTCCTGGTATGTACCTAGGTAATCTGCAACTGTTCTGTAGCTCCATATTTGTGAAGGGCGTCCTATCTCCTATCAACTGTCAACGAAACGCAACCGAATCATTGACTCCTTACTCACGTTTTCCGTGGACGCGGTCGAGAACTTTTTGAGATTCAATTTGCTTGCTGATCATTGAATACGTTATTAAGAATCTCACTTTTTCTCACTGATGATACAGGTTCCCCTTCAAGTCAAGCCACTTGGCTACATCAGACACTCTTCTTTGATTCAGCGCTGCCATCCCGTTGCATTTGGCCCCACCCAACTGGCCTAACTTTACATCGAAATTCAAGTTGATCCCCACTTAGACACTCTTCTTCGAACCGACAAGGCTATGCTCACTGACGTGAGCCTTCTCAAAGGCATCAAAAGCCTTCACAAGCGCAGACCAAGACGGGCGTGAGAATAGAAAACCGACTATGGCAACGACTGTATTAGCCCCGATCTCGATTGTGCCACATGGAGGAATTTATTGCCCGGGGACGTCGCGAAATACAGATAATTTCGCATGCCGTTTCCCGAAAGTCTCAATATGTGCGGTTTATAGTGCTTAAGCACCGCACTCTCCACAAACCAATTGGTCATAGGGACCCCGGTATTGGTAAGGATTTTCATTTCGATCCATATAGAGGCTCCGCCCTTAGCACCCTCGGTGCCCTTGGTGTCTTCTTTGCCCTGAGCAGCACTGGTGTTGATTGAAACAGGCGCCGGTGGCGCCTGCTCGCCAAGGCCAGTCAATCTATATCCTAGTCAGCTTCTCCTGTCCTTGGACTCTGTGGTATCACACCTAGCCACACTGTTCTCACCTGGATAAGTACTGTTCGGCTTTTCGGACACACATGAAGACGAGTTCCCATGCGGCATAAGCTGCCAAAAGGTAGAGAAGGATTTTGGTTGTCTTCCACTGCCCCAAACCCTGGATAAGCTCGACAACGAAAGGCCTAGCTCTTTGGAGGCGGACTCGGCATTCTGAATACCGGGGAAAGAGTCTGCATGGATCGCTTGGACTGAGAAAGAGTTTCCGCACACACATAAAGACGAGCTCCTATGCGGCATAAGCTGCCAAAGGTAGAGAAGGATTTTGGTTGTCTTCCACTACCCCAAGGTCTGAATAAGCTCGACGATGAAAGGGCCTAGCTCTTTGGAGGCAGGCTCGGCATTGTGAGTACCAGGGAGGCGAGTCTGAAGGGGTCGCTTTGGTTGAAAAGTGGAGATTTCGAGAATTCTTGGTATGCGGATCTGCCTTTTTGTTACCATAGTGTCAAATCAAGCTGCAAGATCGTGGATCACCAAGTTGTTCAGCTTGGACTATTCAACGCGAGGCTGTGCAAGTGGGGGGATTCGAAATGATCAGCAGTCGTAGTTGTCGATACCTTTTTATAGGGTTCGATGGAGTTTCTAGGTGTAATAGCAGCTTCAGCCCGCGATTAGGTAGAGCTAGAAGGTTCGGTCGCCACGAATAAGACTTAAGAGGAGTGGCGAAATAAGAGATGTAGGAATCTGAAAGGAAGAGGAGCAGCGATATAAGAGATGTAAAAAGAGGAGTAGCAAATTAAGAGATGTAGAAATCTGAAAGTAAGAGGAGCAGCCAAGTAAGAGATATAAGAATCTAAACGGAAGGGATGTAAGAATCAGAGGGTAGGGGATATAAGAAGAGGAATAGCGAAGTAACAGATGTAGGAATCAGAAAGTAAGAATATAAGAAGTAAGAGATGTAAGAATCTGAAAGCAAGAGATATAAGAATCTGAAAGTAAGAGATGTAAGAATCTGAAAGTGAGAGGTTCAGCAATGTCGAAGATAAAGGGACTATTGCTGTAAGGGGTGAAAAGTAAGAGTTGTAAGACTGTCAACAGAGACTGTCAAAAGTGAGGATGTGGGAAACTCGACGAGATATAGGATACAGGTTGTAGTTAAAGAAGGCACGACTTCCGCAAGGAAGGAGCTACCTTGGAGTGCATAGATGGGTGTGGCAAAAGAAAACTCGTGCAGACGACGAGAGCGAGGATCTTTGTTACTGCAGAAAAAGTTCTAAGAAGCGCGGAAATAGTCCGCCACAGAAAACGAAGTTGTGGAATGATGAAAATGTCGAAGATAATTGTTATCGCCACCAGGCTTAATAAACACAGTAGATTCAGTCAACTTAATTAGATCTTTGCTGCGTCTCGTCTCCAGAGGAATTTGAGGCCGTTGGCCTTTGATCAGCCTTGTCCAAGGCGTGACAAACTTCCTGCATTGTGAGAAATCCGTCTTCAACCCAGCATCTCCTGATGATATCACCCAAGGACATATTATTCGTATTTGGAAGTTTGTCAGTAGTTGGCCACGCCTTAAATGTCTTGGACTCTGGATCATCGTCTAGGTCGGTGTCGATTTCTGGTACAACGTAGAATTCGTATCGGCACCCGGAGGTGACCTCGTATATCATCGAGCCGAAGCGCGCAATGTCGAACTTGACGGAAACCAAGTCTTCAGATACGAATTTTGTTATGTCGGCATCGTTCGCGACAATGACAGACTCGGTGAAATCGCACATTTGGAGAGAAAGATCCTCGTCGAGCAGGAAATTTCGTGTCGCGATGTCAGCAACCAATACCCGGCGTTCGTGTACTCGGCGGATAATATGCGCAGCTTCCTGGAGCCACCGTAATCGTTGAATGCTGCCTACGCTGTCACTACGAGCGCGCAGATAGCCGCTGAGTGACCCCTGGCGTAGATATGGCATTTGAATTTCGGTGTCGGAGACCTGGTAGGGCTTTATCACGCCTTGGACATGCCCAAGATGGCAATACACAAGTCCCTCATGCTTGATCGACTCTTTGTTAAGCTCAATCGTTTGCTCCCAGCCGATGATTGTTGTCATGGACGCGTCCTTGGGCACAGTCCAAATATTGGCAGTTTTCACTGCAACATTTCCGAAGCGCATCACGCGTCCAGCTCGACCGATCCCAATGAGCTCCGGTCCATCATTGTTGTTCATGTTTGGTGTATCAGCTCGCTGGTGTGTGCAATGTCTAGTCTTTTTGGTAACAAATCCAACAAATTAGTTGAGGACTGAGCTCCCGGTGGTCATGTGTTGCAGGTGAGGTTAAAGCCGAGGCACAGCTTCGGCACTTCCAAGAAGTACCCTACTTAAGGAGTGAGTAGCTTGAGATGGGTAGAGAAGTCTCCTACTAGTAAAATGGCGGTATCAGGTGATCACTCTTGAAATCCACAACTTGGTACTCGGAAAAAGATCGCTGTAATCGCCGAGATAAGATCAAAAGATAACAACCCCGAAACCGCATCCCATCACCAACATTCCAAATGAACACTCTCCACACGCGCTCCATGTCAACCTCCCGCCCGCGCAACCTCCTCCTAACCCTCGACGCCTTCGGCACCCTCTTCTACCCTCGCCCATCTGTCCCAATACAATACGCCACGACCGCGCACGAGTTCGGCCTCTCCCGCACCGCCATCACCCCAGCCAAACTCAAAAGCGCCTTCAAAGACGTCTACCGCGCACAATGCAAGCGCCATCCGAATTACGGCCGCGCTGAAGTCCTTCGTGGGAAATACGGTGGGCCAAGACAGTGGTGGGAGGAGGTGATTCGGGGTAGTTTTGCGCGTGTTTTGGCGCCAAGTCACGGGGCATCCAAAGAGCAATTCGATCTTCCTTTGGGTATGGTGGATACATTGCTTGATCGCTTTGCAGGACAAGGTGGATATACGCTGTACGAAGATGCTGTGCCATTCTTTGCGCGGATGCGGGAGGTTAAGAGCTCATCGACACGACACTTTGACCGAGTTGTGCTGGGCGTGATATCTAATTCTGATGATCGGGTTCCTGCTGTGCTCAAGGCGATGGGTTTGCGTGTTGGTAATATACGCGCGGACCAGGATTTGTCGAGTCTTGAGTTGCCTGGTTTTGAGCAGCGAGGAGGTAATGTGCAGGGTGCTGATGTTTCCGTCGATCGGGAGCTGGATCTGGATTTGGTGATAACGAGCTATGAGGCTGGTGAAGAGAAACCCAATCGGTTAATCTTCGATGTTGCAAAACGCCAGGCAGGGTTACGCTCGACTTCGGCCGGGGTGGATGGGACAGATGACTGGGTTTGTGTGCATGTTGGTGATGACTATGAGAAAGATTACCGTGGTGCAATCGATGCGGGCTGGCAGAGTTATCTGCTTCCTCGTGGAAATGGACAACAGCATCCTGCGAGGACTCTTGGCTCACTGGTGGACTTGATTGACGAGCTGAAAATCGATTCATCTCGGTAAGCGCGGATGTACTGTGCGGCTGTAGATAGAAGACAATAGAGAGTAAAGATGAAACTACGTAGAAAGATCCCGCATCATAATTGGTCTGAGATTGCGTACTGTAAATAAGCAATAAGCAAGAGGGGTCTATCAAGCTGCCCTAAACCTCCACGAGTGTTGAGTCGTCACCTCCTTCTTCGAGGTCATCTGCAAGCAACGTCTTCGTGTCACTCGCAATGCTGGCTTCCTCATATTTGGCCTGCTGAGACTGGAAAATTGGGGCCGAGGCGCTCTTGCCATATCTTTTTCTGTATGGATGCTTTGAAGCGTTCCTCAAGAGCCCCCACACCGAAGCAAAGTAAATACGGTGTTGGTAGGCATAGTCTTTGCTTATACCACCGTCAGTCATATCAAGAAACCCAAATCGCCTTTCAAACTCCTTCTTTTCCTCCGCTGTCAGTTCAAAACCTCGAGCATTGGAACAACATCCGCATTCCACCGTACAATGCCCAATCCCAAGTTTACCTACAGAGCTCATCTCGCGCTCACGGCTCTTGCAACATCCACAGCTACGGCTGCAACAGCCCCCTCGATTAACACAGTCTTCGACGAGGACATAATGCATATACCATCGCGGATTGGACCTCCATTGCTTAAATCCCCTTTCGATAACGGAAGGACTTCCTGTAAACTCGCTTCGAAGGTACCACCAATCGCGCTCCAAAGACCACGCGTTGTCATTCAACTCCTCCAACGTCTGTATCTGAGTTGGGGTCTTGGAATCCTTCAAGGCGATCTCCTTTTGACATATCTTTCGGAGAGATTCTTCCGTGCGCAAAAATGCAACCATGACCGTAAAACAAGGTACGTCATCGGGGTGTTCCTGCCACCAACGCATTCGAAATAGTTGGAGGGCGTTGAAGTCATCTCTCTTCTCGAGAGCAGCCTCCTCGGGTGACTTTTCACCAGGTAAGCGTGGCACTTTATTGCGAGATAACCAGCCCATTGGGAGGGAATAAATGATAAAGTGGTTCGGGGGTTTATCTATAATGCGTATTTGACGTTGGGCATAGAGGAATGGAAAGAAGGATCGTGATGGTAATTTACATTCGGTGAGCGGTTCATCATGATGTCAGGGCTGATATATGACTAGACCTTTCCCGGCGAGTTTTCGAATGAGAGAAGCACTATGTATATGCCAAATTTCCTAACGCTTCTTGCACGTCCAGGCAATCAAAAAGCATGATTCATCCTTGGCGGCTACCAGTCATCCAGCCGATGCATCCGCAAATGCATCCCCTCAACAGGCTTCGTCGTCAACGCGCCAGCAACATGGATAACCTGCTTTGGATCCTGCATCTCAAATGCAAAACGGCCAACCACAGCTGCGACCGCACACCGCAGCTCCGCACGCGCAAAGTCCTTGCCAATACACGACCGCTGGCCATGGAGGAAAGTCATCTGCGCGAAATTGGTTGACGCACCACCATGGTTGTTCGGCACTAGGTGACCATTATTGTCCTTGTCGATCCACCGCTCCGGTAGAAACTTCTCGCCGCTATCGCCCCAGAAAGCTGGGGCTCGATTTATTGCCCACGGGCATAGGATCACCCGCGTACCCTGAGGGATAGGAGTACCAGCGATCACGGTATCGCGTATAGACTCTCGAAGTGTTGCGGGGACTGTGGGGTAGAGGCGTAGGACTTCTTGGCAGACGCCGTTGAGCAGAGGTAAGGATTCGAGGTCTTGGTAAGTGATTGGGCTATTGGCACAAGGGATCTTTGCCCGAATCTCAGAGCGAAGACGATCTTGTATATCTGTGTGTTGGGCGAGTAGATAGCAGGCCCATGTGATGGCCCGCGCACTGGTTTCATGCTATAAGCGTTGCAGTTAGCAGAGTTTCCCTGGCTGGACAATGTCCTCAATCGCACGTCGATTTGGACGTTGATATATGGCAGTGAAACCTACTCCCCCGACGAGGAACGTGAGCATTTGATCCACTATTTCTGGATCCGAAAAGTCTCCTCCGAGCATCATCGTACCAAGGATATCAGCTTCAAGATCCTTGGTTGAATTCTTAGATACGTTCAAGGCACGTCGTTTGTCGCTGACAATATCTTGACAAAGATTTCGAAGGAAAGTCGCCTCATTGTCGATTACTTTATTCATGCGCAAGGGCAAACGCCGGGCTAGCCACTGCGGCAGAATGACATTGATGGCAAAAAATAGCAGCTTCTCGAAGCTAGGCCCCAGGATACGGGAATAGCTTTCCGCTACAGGATGGTCATTCTTCTGTAGCGAGCGAAAGTCTATTCCCATGGCAGCAGGGCCGATAATGTCGAGAGCGAAACGACTAGAGTAACATCATCAGCCTGCTAAACTGCCGCGCGATAAGTCACCCCCTCTGATCATGCATTTGCATTATCTTTTAGGCGCCGTGATATGTTTTGGATGGAGTAGTCAAGTATGGGTCCCTTAGGGGCATGATTCCATAATGAGCGAGGACGTACCAACATACCTACCAAGATACCTTACCAGGGTGCCTGAAAAATCATGCAGACGTTTGGCCAGAGGGGATCGGACAGCACATACCTTCCCCACACCCCCATCTCGAGCACGCCCTCTGCATGAGGCAGGTTAGCTCCCTGCTTCTGACCAGGTCTCAGCTCTTTTTCCATCTCCTCGAGAAGCTGGTTGGTCTTGTCCCACATCAGGGAGTACATGGCGCGAATGTTTTTGATATTAAACGCCGGAGTCAGCGCCTTTCGCTGCTTCTTATGGGAGGCGCCCTCAGACAAGACCAGACCGAAGCCTAGGATGCGAGCGATGAAATTGCGGGCACGCCAAGGCTTCTCAAAATGATAGACGTTTGTACCCATGACATCTGCCAGGGCCTGCTGGTTGGTAGCGAGCAGATAGGACTGGCCGAGGATGTCGTGTAGGTGGATTAGCCCTTCATTGGGGATGGTCTTCATCCAGAGCAGTGGTCTGGACCTACGAGGGAAGTCAAAGAACTTGAGATTGGTTAAGAACCCCTACAAATCGATTCTTAGTAGTGATGCTTAGTGATGCTTGATTTGTTCTGATAATACTCGCGCGGAGACACTAACCGGAACCTTTGGCAGATGACGCAGTGGGTTGACGAAGAACGGCCAAATGAATATAGTATAGAGGCATTTGAGAAGAATATTGACAACTAGCACGCTGAGAAGTACGGCGCGAAAGGTCTCGTGAGAGAACCAGGTCCGATAAAGGAAACAGGCCTCAGTAAAGGAGAAGCCCATCAGAGCCAAAGAGCTATCACAGACTGCCATGATGGGAACTTCTCACGGAAGTGAACACCGCCAGTCTAAGATGGAGATAAGTCGGCTGAGGATCTAAAGTGTGCAGAATGTGACGCAACTCTAGAAAAGTTGCTTACTGCCGAAGCAATCCATTTGAGGCCTTTGTTCGGAAAAAAAGGTTCTATGATCAGCTCGTACAGTACATGTGGCCTAGGTAAGTTTAGGTAAGTCAAGTACCGACTTCAAGAAGGCTCTTGGGGGATCTGCAGCTGCACCAGACTCGAGGGACCAATTAAAAATTTTGCGTTTGGTTGAGTTTAGATCGACGGTGCTTTGATGACAATCGCGTCAGCTAGCAGCGCTAGTCATCGCTAGCGGTATTTTTCATGGCGCAATAAGAACTACCGGAATCTTCGGATGAAATATTGATTGACTGAAGAAGGAAAACACTCAAAAGAATAGGGAAAGGGGCAGGTTGAGCTGTCCCATGGCGGCGTGACCGAGTATTCAAGTGACAATATGTACCGATGTCGAGGAGTTATGTTTATGTACTGCTCAACACAATTTGAAGGAACTTTGTGTATTTTTGCATTTGCTCCCAGAGGCCTCAAAAAATTGCTAATAGCCCACTACATTTCACACCACTCAAAAAGAATGGTGGGAAAGAGACGAGTACCTAATATAGAGAGAACTACGTTAGAAAGAAACAGAGGAAAATCAGGCACGGAGGGCAAATGAGGGATAAGTACAGGCCCTTTCTTCATTCATGCCACATGCAATCTGCGGCACCGGCTCGAAGTCACAAATACGAATGCATGATACGTGAGAATCACCAACCACTCAGGCAGGGTCATAAACGGTGGCTCTTCGCATGTCACGGACATGCCGTCCCTGGTATGAGCCTCCGGATGAACGATGCATTACACACGTGTTATCCTGTGGAAATGACCGTCAGATGTTGCTCGAGCGGACTGGATAGTTCCATATTTCATACCCATATAATCATATCCCCGTTGTTTTCCCAATCCACTTTGAAAGTATATTTTGCTTGGCTTGCATGCTTCATTAAAGCCTCGATGATAGGCTTGCTAGCTGTCTTGGACCACCCATCTATACGGTATGCATGCGCCGCAATATACAGATTCATCCGGTTGCTCGGTTTGTGTAGCTGTACCAAACGATGAGATGCGCGCGCAGCCAAGGGACCTGGTGCCAGACGCAACAGAAGGAGCCGCAGTAGGCCGAACAAACAAGTCAGAACCATCGTAGTGTCCGCCAGGCGAACCCAAAATCCCAGGAAGCGAATGGTTAGCAACTAGAATCGACGAGCACAAGGCATTAGCCGCAGACTCGTGTAACCTTTATGGCTCGGTCGGAAATACGGTCACATACTAATATAATAAGATAGGGAAGATGACGGAGACCATGCCTATCCAATGTCCAATCGACAATCTTGAAGATCCAGTTATCCGGAACGGCCAGTATTCGGCTATGTAGTATAGAATGCCACAAGACATAGTCATGGATCTGAGTCTTCATATCCTCATCCAGATCCGCATATGCGCTTCGGGTATCCGCGAATTCGGTCCCGCCGGCGCTCCCTGGAGGAGGCAACTGGTGGGCGCGGAGGAGAGAATACCCTGCTCGACGGCGGTTGAAGGAGCAGTCCACGTGGAAGAGACTATTCCCCCGGAATGCCTGCGCGCGTAAGCTATTCACTGGCTCGATATTGCCATTCTGATCCACATTCGAAACGTCAGTCAATTTGCTGTTTGGGCCGAGTCGATACGGTATCCCGGGGTTCTTGACCACCGTTGAGACATCTAGCTCGCCAAATTGACGCGCTAGGCTCGTGTGGCGCGTATCATCGAGAGCAGTCTTGCGAAAGACCAAGACACCATATTCGGCCATCGCGGTGCGAAGATGATCAATGGTGTCTGTAGACACGGACCGAGAGAAGTCTACACCTTCGCATTCGGCTCCAAATGTGGGGTGCAGGGGCTTGAAGGTTAGACTGGCTTTGTTGATGGCCATGGCGTGAGACTGAATGTCAACGGAAGATGGATGGATCTCTGAGTCGCAACAGGGAAGTTTGCACCAAGTCTATGTTGAGAAAGAAACATACTGTACAGTACACAGTGTACGGCGCCACTTTTTTTACCTTACGCGATCGACACTCGGCAGCCCAAACGGATCTGGATGTCTGCAAGCTGTACTGCGTACTCCGTATTCATACAGAAATCGGACACAATAGCTGGTAGCTACGGCGGCGGCGCCGTTGAGGCTCTTTCTTGGCTCGTTCTTTCTTCCTCTTTTTCGTTCTGGACACCAATCTCCATTCAAGCGCAAATCACCCTGGAAGCCACTTTCGCCGATGTCTCGCTTCGATCCCTTTACTCTGATCGATCTGCCTTATCGCATCGTGAACAATCATTCGCTCGAGGCCACGCTCTTCATTCAAACTAAGTTTCTATCTCGCTCCGCCCACAAACAGCAATGTCCAGTGATGGTTCATTTTCACGGTGGTGGCTTCATCCTGGGCCACCGCCGCTATGAACCCTGGTTCGCACAATGGTTTCTGGACCTCGCGCAAGCTCATGACACGATCATTATTCGCCCGGACTATCGACTTCTTCCCGAATCTAGCATGGCTGATATTCTCAGTGATGTGGACCATTTCTGGCGCTGGGTGCAGAGTGATCTGGCCCGAATTGCGGAAGAACATTCGTGGGGGGTGATACCTGACCTTTCGCGTATACTATGCTGCGGGGAGAGCTCTGGGGGCTCCCTGGCGGTGTATTCGGGCCTTGAGCTATCATCTATTCTCTCCAATGGGGCTGAGAATGACCGAGAGGCGGCAGCTATCAGCGGGTGCACCAATGTTCAAGTTGTAATCCGGGCTGTCATTTCCACTTATGCGCCACTTGATCTGGATGTCCCCGAGATCAAGATCCCGCGTCCTAGAACCATCATGGGCATGAGACCGCCTCCGCCCAGGCAGGCCGAAATATTGATTCGGAAATACATGCAGAAGCTACAACAACCGGGCCGCATACGGACGGGGCAGGAGCCGACCCCTGAGATGTGGGAGCTGTTCCTATGTATGACACAGCAGTGCTACTTTAGCCGCTTGCTCAGGGGAAAAGACGGCGGTAAAAAAGACATGTTCAATATGGTCAAGAGAATGGAAGCCAATGTCACTAAGCAAGACAACAACACAGAAGGAGAAATGACTGATATTGTTCCCTTTTGGATTATTCACGGGATGAATGACACTCTAGTCAGTCTTTTCCTCTGTGATTCTTGATGTATGCATGCTAATCATGGACGCTTTCGTTAGGCCCCTCCTCTTTGCTCATCAAATTTTGTACACCGCTTGACGGAGATTTCTCCAGGTAGCGCCGTCAGATTTGATTTGTTACCTGCGGAGCATCTATTTGATGTTGAATTGGGTTATGACGAGGAGTGGATAGCAGAAGGAAGACGCCTTTTCTTGGATAAATACTGGCCTTGATGGCACCGGCAGAAGAGTCGAAGACCATTATATACAGAGCGACAACGAAGAGGAGAACGTGACCAAGACCCATTTCTTATTTTGCGTCGAAATCCCGAGAGTTTTAATCAGTTGCTACTCCCAACAGGTGCAAGTACTGACGATTTGCCCACAGCCTGATGAATCGAGGCCACTCGGTAGCCGATTAATGCACGTTTATATGTAACCACATGTTGGGGTTGTAGTTCAGGCCAAGTATACATAGGGTACAACATAAAGATTGTAATTTAGGCCGGTTGATACCTAGGTACGGCCATATATCAACTCCTAAATCAAATTGGGCGTGATGTTATGCGATCTGGCTATAGTTACCAACCGGTTTAATTTGAAATCAGACCGGCTGATAGCAATTATAGGCACCGAGGCATAACGAGGGTGTAGGATTTCAATTGGGACCGATTCGGCGCCTGGCTCGGTTCTGATTTGCTATCTTCGTGGTCTTGTGTGGGGTATACCCAGCACCACTAACGATGAATCATGACGAGCTGAGAGGAGTACAGTACGTGCCTCATCGTATATGGTCTCCTGTGAGCTAGATCCCCTCGATTGCCGCGTTTTGCACTCTCCGAAGCACGTATGTACATACTAGTTATGGATTAGAACCCTACAATACATTCCCTGACATCTGCGACGCGCGAATTGAGTTTCAACAAGCGTGCAGGTAATAATACCAGAATGACGCTAAGCCCTTTTTGTAGGCAGTAAAGGCGCTCTTAGCAGTGTCAACCCACAGCGCTTTCCGCTGTGGGTTGCGAAGACACTGATAGTCTCCAGGGCGTCCACCAATTTCGTCAGTCCATGGAGTATTTCGAGCCGCCACAAAAAACTTATCCAAAACTATGTATTGTCTATCGAAAGTTTAGCGCCCACATGTCCGCTGGGCTCTGTAATACCAGGTATGATCGACGGACTCCGCCTGACTGGCACCCGTCGCCCCACATCTGACTATTCTGTAGTCTCATCTACTTCGGGCGCCATATCCTATGACTGAATGATCAGTTGGATAAAGCGGCAGTGGGTGGGTCTCAAGGGTGTGAGGACTTATTCGTTGTCACTGTATATCACATACTGTACAATCCACTATGGTCACTGAGAAACATGTACCGTACTAAAGGGACGGGTTGTCCAGCCTTACCCAACCCCGAAGTTCGTTTTCAGTACTTCGTTGAGGCTTTAAATGCTTACTAGAGCACTTGAGCGTAACTCAACTTCTCGTTCCGAAGGCTCGCCACCCCTTGACCTTCAAATCTTGAATATTGATTCTCGAGTTTCTCAATATGTTCGAGCCAACACCCCCGGTGTCGAGTGTCCCTATTGCCATCTGCGGCATGGGAATGCGATTGCCTGGCGGGATCCACCACGAGGAAGAACTTTATAATTTTCTTATCGAGCAGAAAGATGCTCGCTCTACGGTCCCTCCCAATCGATACAATATCGACGCCCACTTTAGTCCTCACTGCAAAAAAGGCACAGTAATCACGCGCCATGGCTACTTCCTCGACGCCGATCTGTCAAATTTTGATCCCACTACATTCAAAATCACGGCAACCGAGGCTTCTCACCTGGACCCCAATCAGAGATTGTCTTTGGAGGTAGTTCGTGAAGCTCTCGAAAGCGCCGGTGAGACCAAATGGCGGGGAAAGAAGATTGGAACGTATGTCGGTTTGTTTGGAGAGGACTGGCAGGACATGCGACAAAAGGATGCCAGTTTCAACAGCTCGTACGGACTGATCGGCGCGCTGGATTATGCAATTGCCAATCGAATCTCATACGAATATGATCTGAAGGGCCCCAGGTGAGCCACATCTCATCCCCCGAGTCGTCTGTATACTGACCACGTGCAGTGTGACGGTAAAGACCGCATGTTCATCAGCCGCAGTCGGCCTGCATCAGGCGATGCAGGAGATCCAAAGAGGCAACATCACTTCGGCCATTGTGGCAGGCGCAAATTTGATATTCGCGCCCGGAATGACAGTTGCTATGAGTATTCAAGCAGCACTATCCCCGGACGGTTCGTCCAAGTCATTTGATGCAGCTGCAGATGGCTATGCTCGCGGAGAAGCCGTGACAGCGATCTACATCAAGCGGCTCGACGAGGCGGTTCGAGATGGGAACCCCATACGAGCTATTCTTCGAGCATCATCCAGCAATTCTGATGGAAGGACACTCGGATTTAGTACCCCGAATGCCGACTCCCATGAGGCAGCGATGCGTGAGGCATATTCGATTGCTGGCCTAGACTTTTCCCAAACCGCAATGGTAGAGGACACGGCACGGGGACAGCCACGGGTGATCCGATCGAGGCAGAGGCAATTGCCAGATGCTTTGGCAAGGAGGGAGTGTATATTGGCGCGGTACGTATTTGCTGTATCCTCACTTGTACCCTCACTTTGTACCCTCACTTGTAGCCTCACTTTGTACCCTTACTTTGTACCCTTACTTTGTACCCTTACTTTGTACCCTTACTTTGTACCCTTACTTTGTACCCTCACTTATACCCTCACTTATACCTTCACTTTGTACCCTCACTTTGTACTCTTACTCTAGCCTACAACCTCCAGTGAACGCTGACGGTGATTCACGGATTGCCATGTAGCCTCAGGAAAACTGACCAAGCTCGCAGGTCAAACCAAACCTAGGTCATAGCGAAGGTGCAGCAGCTCTCACGAGTCTCATCAAGGCGGTGGTCTCGCTTGAACACCAGACCCTCATTCCGAACATCAAGTTCAAGACACCCAATCCAGCGAGTAAGTTACCTTTATGCATGCTTTGAAACATTCCGCTAATATTTCTAGTCCCATGGGAAACTGCAAAGCTACAGGTCCCAGTGAAGCCTTGCCCATGGCCCAAGGATCGTGCTGAGCGAATAAGTGTGAACTCATATGGCATTGGTGGATCCAATGTCCATGTAAGATGAATTTCTGTGTCATATAATGGCTACCACTAACTTTGTCACCCAGTTCATTCTAGATTCGGCTGCCTCCTTTGGCCTAGGAACACCAAAGTCGATCCCACCAGTGGTCATTGACCAAAGTCAGAGGAAAGAACTGCTCATCTTCTCCGCTGGCCATCCGGAATCGGTCAAGTCGATGGTGAGAAACTACCAAAATTATCTAGCCAAGTTTCCCGATCATTTGGGCAAAGTTGCCTATAATCTCTCTGAGAGAAGAGAACGACTGAAATACAGAGCTTTCTGTGTCTCAAATGGAAGTCAGCTGCTGTCCGAGACTGCCCCAGCAACCTGCAAAAACTTGCATCAAGTTGCATTCGTATTTACAGGGCAAGGAGCCCAGTGGTATGTTCTCCTTTTCGTATTCGCTGTCCAACGTTGCCACTGCATATCATTGCTAAGTAGTTTAGGGTACACATGGGGCGTGAGCTGATGCTGGAATTCCCATCGTTCCTGGAGAATATCAGATTCATGGACGGTGTATTGAAAACTCTTGAGCATGCCCCCTCTTGGTCTATTGAAGGTCAGTTGACACAATCCAAGCCACTTACTTACCAATAATCAATCATACTTACAGAGAAAACAGACATCCTCTGCCACATGGACGATGGAAACATCTTGTCACAACCAGAATATTCTCAAACAATCTGTACTGCTCTGCAGATCTGTCTTGTAGATTTGTTCGAATCATGGAATGTCAAGCCATTCGCTGTTGTTGGGCATTCCAGCGGGGAAATAGCCGCAGCATACTCAGCTAAGGCTTTGACGAAGACAGAAGCCATTATCATTGCATTCTTCCGCGGTCATATTTGCAAGGACCCATCGCAGAAAGGGGGATGGCAGCCGTTGGCCTGAGTAAGGCACAAGTCACTTCTTTTCTGCTCCCAGGCGTTAGTGTCGCTTGCGAAAATAGTCCATCCAGTGTCACTCTTGCAGGTGATGTGACCACTTTAGAGACGGTGATGGCCAAGATCAAGAAGGCAAATGAGGACACATTCGTGAGACAACTGAAGGTGGAAATGGCTTATCATTCCGGTACGTACTTTAGTACCCATTTGAGCTGCCTTATAGCTTGATGCTAATACCGAGAAATTAGACCACATGCGTGGACTGGGGGACAAATACCGCGACCTGATCACTAGCCACCTTGACCCTCGTCCGCCCAAAATCCCATTCTACTCCAGTGCCTACGGCGGAAAGATACTTTCCGAGGCACCTCAGTTTGGCCCGCGCTACTGGCAGAAGAATTTGGAATGTCCCGTTCTCTTTAGCAGCGCCGTCAAATCCATGGTTTCTTCAACACCCCAGTTAATTTTACTGGAGATCGGACCGCACTCGAGCCTGCGAGGGGCATTGAGCCAAATCACAAAACCGCTTTCCTCCACAGTCCTGTACCTCCCCACATTAATCCGCGGTAAGAACGATACAGAGTCGTTTCTTTCAGCAATAGGCCTGCTCTTCGCAGCCGGTGTGGATATCAGGGCCGCTTCAGAGCCTACCGATGCTATAGTGCTGCCAGCTCTACCGACGTACCCATTTCATTATGAAAAGAGCTACTGGGTGGAGTCAAGAGTGATGCGCAATTGGCGATACCCGAAGTACATTCCACATGACCTGTTGGGTATTCGGACTCTGGAAGGAACTGATATGGTTCCAACTTGGCGAAACAATCTTCAGCTTCATGAATTGCCTTGGCTGAGGGATCATCGGGTTGGGAAGGATATTGTTTTCCCAGCTGCTTGTTACATTGCTCTAGCTGGCGAAGCCGCATTCCAGCTGACAGAGGGCGATGCACGGGACTATTCTGTGAAGTCCGTGGATCTTCATCAAGCTTTGCTACTTCAAGAAGACGGCGTGACCGAAATTGTTACAACTCTTCGCCCGCAGCGCCTGACAACAAGCCTCAATAGTGACTGGTACGAGTTCCTTATTGTATCCCATGATGGGGAGACGTGGAAGAAGCATTGCTCGGGGTTAGTCCGAATTGGTCGTGCGTCTACACCACCGCCAGCCTTCAAAAAAGGAGCGGAGACATTCCCAAGAAAAGTTTCATCAACCCGCTGGTACGAAACCTGTGCCCGTGTCGGATTAAATTATGGTCCTTGTTTTACTGGTCTCCAAGATATCACTGCTGGCGTTACTGAGGCAAGATCCGCGGCGGACATCCTCGACAAACCCGAGACGGCATCTGAGTCCATATACCCTCTCCATCCAATCACTCTCGACCTCGCCTTCCAGGCACTCACAGTAGCCATCTTCCAGGGTGACTATCGCACTGTTGATTACCTCCCTCTACCCAAATTCCTCGGAGAGATGTGTCGGCCATGGAACGGGGAAGAAGATCCATATCTGCTCCACAAGCGGCGGTCTGAATTCGTCTGGTGGTGACCTGTACGGGATCGGGGAAGCTGGGGATTTACTCCTCTACGTCAAAAATCCGGTGCATGTCAGTCTAGAGAAAGACAGTGATGCCCCAGAGCCAATGGCTGTCACTTTGGAATGGAAACCCGACTTTTCTTTCCTAGATAGTGGCAAACTGACCAGACCAACCTACGACATTCGAGAACAACTCATGTGGGGCGAGAGACTGTATGTGCTCTGTGCCATTGAATCTAACATCGCGTTACAGGGCGTCTCAACAGCGCAGCCACATCTTGAGGAATATAGACAGTGGCTGGGGGCTCAATGTGCGCGATTGGCAGAGCCTGGCTACATTCTGGTCCCGGATTCGGTTGACTTGGTCAACATGACTTCCACAGATCGCCGCAAACTGATTCCCAAGGTTCTTGAACAGTGCAAGGTGATTGGTTGTGGAGATATTGGAATCGCAATCTGGAAGGCATACGATCAGCTGGTCAACATATTTGAGAGGAAAACGGACTTCCTCGACCTCGTCATCAACGATGGGACATTGTCAAATGTATACAATTGGGCCAACAACATGTGGGACGTCAGCGACTTTTTCCAACTCCTTGGCCACATGCAACCCCAAATGAAAGTCCTCGAGATTGGGGCTGGCACAGGTGGGCTGACTGCCAAGGTTCTTGAGCACCTTCGCTCGTCATATGGGGAACGGCTTTATTTGCAATACACTTTTACGGATGTGTCGTCCGGTTTCTTTCCAGCTGCAAAGAAGAGATTTGCAGAGTACCAGGCTATTGAGTACAAGGTACTTGATATCTCAAGGCCTCCACTGGAGCAGGGATTCCAGCGGGAGGATTATGACCTGATCATAGCCTCCAATGTGAGAATTGCACCACCCCGCTCTTTTATAATCCTCATGCTCAATCCTCGCAGGTTTTACATGCCACCCCCATTCTGCATGATACGCTTGTTCATGTCAGAACTTTACTGAAGCCTGAGGGCAGGCTATTCTTACAGGAGCTCTCTCCGGGTTAGTCCTAGGCTTCCGCTTCCCAGGGTGTGACGAATGTATTGACTAAGCATTGATAACTGCAGTTGGAAACAGCATGGGCTATATCATGGTAAGTTCTTCTCTTATTCCCGCAAGTGAAAGAGATCCTGACTTGAAAAGGGCATCTTCTCGGGCTGGTGGCTCGGGGAAGCAGACGGCCGCCGTGGAAGGCCTTTTATTTCACCTGAAAAATGGGATGAAAGGTTGCGCTCTGCAGGGTTTAATGGTTGCGAGACGGTCAGGTTTGACAATGAGAAGCCATATCACCTCAATGCAAATATCGTGGCCCGGCCAGCAATCGAGGTCGATTATCCCCGAACGATTACTCTTCTTTCTGGCCCCTCCTTTATCCATCCACTGGCATTGGAGGTGGAGACACTGCTGCAACAAAAGGGATACCAGACGGTGCACAGTCAATTGGGCGATGCATCGCACCCTATCGCGGACCAGGATCTGATATCCTTCCTTGACCTTGATCAGCCTTTCTTGGAAGCGCCAAGTGAAGGCGATTGGAATCAATTCCTTCATATAATTGAGACTCTGCAACAGGCATCGGTTCTTTGGCTTTTACCCTTGACGCAGATCAAATCGAACGATCCGCATACCGCATTAATTCTTGGCATGGCTCGAACCATTCGCTCGGAGCTCGCAATGCACCTCGGCACTCTCGAAATGGAATTTCACACTGGTTTGAACGCGGCAGTTGCAGTGGTTGATGTCTTCAGCAAATTGCAACAACGCAGTGAGGATGACGTAGACCTCGATCCGGACATGGAGTATTGTTGGGCTAATGGTGCTGTGCATGTTGGACGGTACCACTGGTACCCAGTCAAGAAGGCCTTGAAAGAAACGGCAGCCGAGCCTGCTACAAAGGTGTTGAAGATTGGGACCTATGGGCTGTTGCAGTCTTTGTATTGGAGCGGATGTGCTCTACCTGAGCTTGGAGCAGATCAAGTGCAGATTCAAACACAAGCTGTTGGATTGAACTTCAAAGACGTACTGGTTGCCATGGGCGTGGTGGGTAATGCCTCCAAGGATGCTATCTTCGGTGTGGAGGGGGCTGGATACGTGAGCAAGACCGGTGCAAACATTGACCATCTCAATGTGGGAGACAGAGTTGTCTATATCGGAGCTTCCACGGTGGGTCTGGCGACGGAGGTTCAGAGACAGGGGTGCTTCACTCTGCCGATACCGGACTGCCTGGGATTTGAGGATGCGGCGACCATGTCCGCCGCGTATGTTACAGTACTCCTTGGTGTTGTTGAAAAGGCACGTCTTGAACGTGGACAATCCATCCTGATCCATGCAGCCACGGGAGGTGTCGGTATTGCGGCTATCAATGTAGCCCGGTGGCTTGGACTAAGCATTTACTGCACGGTAGGCAGTGAGCGCAAGGCGGAATTCTTGGTCCAAGAGCATGCCATTCCTCGCGAGAGGATTTTTCATTCGCGTGATACCAGCTTTCGGGATGGCATTATGGCAGCGACGAATGATGAAGGCGTCGACTGCGTACTGAACTCTCTCTCGGGAGAGTTGTTGCACGCCTCATGGGAGTGTGTGGCCGCATCAGGCTGCATGATTGAAATCGGGAAAAGAGACATGATCGGTCGGGGCCAGCTGGCTCTTGATAGATTTGAAGACAACCGCACGTATATCGGAATTGACTTGAGCCGATACATTGTCACCAACCCTACCAAAATTATCAAGCTAATGAAGTTGATGCTGGATCTCTACACTGAGCGCGACATTCGGCCCATCAATCCCATCACTCTCTATGGTGCCAATGAAATCCAAGACGCCTTCCGGTACATGCAACAAGGGTCCCACGTCGGAAAGGTCGTCATCAAGTTCCCAGAGGATCGAGGCGTACTTCGATGGGATATGGAGGCACCCACGCCTTGTTTCAAACAAGATCGAGCTTATCTCCTTGTTGGAGGAATGGGCGGATTGGGACGGGCCATTGCTACATGGATGGTTACTCATGGCGCCAGGCATCTCATTTTCCTATCGCGCTCTGCGGGGACGTCAGAAAACGACAAGGTGTTTATCTATGAGCTTGAAGCCCGGGGCTGCACAGTACAAGTCCGGGCGGGAGATGTCGCCGATCCTTCAACCGTCAAAGATGTCATCCAGCAAGCACCACTGCCAATTGCCGGTGTTATGCAAATGGCGATGGTCCTCTGCGACGTGGGAATCTTGGACATGAGTCTCGAGGATTACCACGCGGCTCTCAAACCAAAGGTGGATGGAACATGGAATATCCACAATGCATTGCCGAACGAGTATCTTGACTTTTTCGTCCTATTCTCTTCTGTCTGCGGTCAGATGGGATACTACGGGCAGGCTAATTACGCTGCGGCCAACACTTTCCTCGATGCGTTCGTGCAGTATCGACGTTCCCAGGGACTAAAAGCATCGGTCCAAGACATCGGCGCCATCAACGATGTGGGATTCATCAGCCAAAACCCCGCTGTTAAAGCCTCCATGCAGGCCGGGTCAACCCAACTGATCACCGAGCAGGACTTCCTAGATACCCTGCAGTTGACGATCGCTAAATCATCCAGTCCCGCAGTTTCATACCAGGGGAGAACGGAGGATACGGGCACTGGTCTTGTTTTCCACAACCAAGGCCAAGTCACCCAGATGTCAGCGTGCGAGTTACCCATCATGCACCCCGAGAACCACATCATCTGGAAACGGGACCCTCGCATGGCCATTTATCGGAACATCGAGACAACTTCTACAAAAACCGAGACTACGAGCAACGGACTAAGATCATTCCTCTCAGACATGAATGCCGACCCGGCCCTACTTCAGCAACCTGCAGCCGCAGAGTTCCTGGCTCGAGAGCTCCGAGACCGTGTGGCAGCCTTTCTGATGCGGCAAGAGGGTGAGGAGCCGCTGGACCTTGGGTGCACGCTGACAGATGCTGGAGTTGACTCTCTCGTGGCCATCGAAGTACGGAACTGGTGGAAGCAAAACCTTGGAGTGGAGGTATCTTTGCTTGAATTAAAAAACGGGGGCAGCATGCTTGATATTGGAGCGCTGGCTGCGAAAAAGCTGCGGGAAAAATTGGGTAGCCGTGCAGTTTGAGGCAGGTTCGACTCTACCTGCGCTGGTCCTAATGGATCATGACATAGCAAATGGAAATGTCGAAGGTCCTCGTCTCTCGTATCCCAATCTGAGCATGTAAACCTAGGTGGGATCAATGCATATATGTCCCTGAGCACTGGCATTCTTCCTAGAAATTGCTAGAGGTGTTTATGTGAGAACTGATGGTGGCGCCTTCCAAGAAGTTATTGACCACCAAGGCTACCGTTGACTACCTAGGTATGCAGAATCCTCGCAGTTTAATAGCCACCTGTCAGAGCAAAGATGGTAACTAGTGGATTTCTGTCCTCAATTTGTCCACATAAAATTCAAAAGCTCGACAAACCGTCAATAGTTGTACTTAAGACCCCTTTCATTCCCTTCCAGTCAACGCTTCTTCCCATTCCTGTGACGGTTTTCAAGTTTGCGTGGAGGCTTTGGAGGATTTAGCAGCTTTGAAGTTAGGGTTGCCGGCTTTGAGGCTTGGTCCTCGGTATCCTCGGTGTCCTCGAGCTCCTCCTTGCGAGGTTTGGGAAGTCGAAAAGTAGCTGCTCGGAGCGTCCCCACTTGTAGCAGTTGTGAGGCCGGTTGCCCTATACTCTTCTATAGCCGCCAAGTTAGACACTGCATTAGACATAATAGTACAGATTCCATCACGTACATGTGGCGATGTCTTGTCTCGAACGAGAGAGCAAGGAGGAATGACTTACGATGATGAAGAAGATCAGGAGAGATAGAACGCGGCACTTGACACGCATGGTGGTACGCATATTGATCAATATAAGCTGTGTGTTGCTATACTGTGATAATGATGCTAAGGAAAGAAAGAAATGGCAGGGACTAGCACTACGACAACAACTACGACTACCAAAACATATGCCATAATAGAAAAGTTGGAGTTAGAGTTAGGTAGCCTAGTACTCCAAGGTAGAGAAGTGTAAGCTAATAATAACTAGAATAGAATCCTCTTACTTTGCCCTCAACTTTGCTCTCACTTTATCTTTACTTGCCCTCACTTTACTGATCCTCACTTTACTTGTCCTCACTTTACTTGTCCTCACTTTACTTGCCCTCACTCTTATTTTGCCCTCTGAGTACGCTTCCATAGGATCCTTCGACACTCTTACCTCAATACTCTTCTAGTGTTTTACCTAAACTTTTACCTACATCCCTACCTAGCCTTTTACCCAGATCATCGCCTGGATCCCTTACTAGGATCCTTACTTTGACGTTGACTTCGAAAGAACAAGGTGTGTGATTGACAAATCATCAAGGCTTTGGATAGTCAACAGACTATCCGAGCTTCTTATATGAAGCCCCACAGCTAACAGTGTATTTCAATAGACCCTGGCCACCACCACGAACAACCCCCGTTTACTCCAACTCCCATTTCTTTCCCGGGTGCGGAATGCCCCGTTTGCGCATGCTCGTGCGCTTGCTCTTGTCCATCCTCCTGACGTAAGGATCAACCCTCCCCCTAAATGGGCATTGACTGACTATGTAAATAGCAAGCAATGATGAGGGTAGTACGGCAAAGACCCTCGGGATTGTCGCAGTCGCCCTGACAATCTTCAACGAGAGCTGCAAATTCATCACTTGGCTTGTCAAGATGTGGAATGGCCATAAGCAGAAGTGGAAGGACAGTGTGGAGGGGCGATTGACGGAGCTGGCCAAACGTCCAACGCCTCAACGCCAGGCACCAACTGGTAGCAACCCGTACAACTTTCCCGCCATGGCAAGAGGATCGACCTTCGATATGGATGAAGAGCTCAGCGGATTGGGTGGGGCCGCCATGGAACGGGATGGCAGTAACGACTCGAAGAAAACTGTCTAAGTGGGGTACGGGCGAGAAAGATTATCTGTATACTTAGCCGGCGAGATTCTGGGGATCAAGAGATCGAATCACTATCTGTATCATTAGTAAGAGAGATCTCAATATTCAATTATCAGCAAGCAAGATTGAATCTCAAAACGTCCTCGTATAAATAAAGTTAGATAGACAGTCTGCTATTAGTACCTCCGAATGTATATGCCTTGGGTCTTGAACTGCACACACACTTTAAGCCTTGTTACGGTTAGCGCCGGTTCCCAATGTAGTCATCCGATATGGTGTAGTGGCTAACATCGCCGTCTCTCACACGGCAGCCGGGGGTTCGATTCCCCCTATCGGAGATATATTTTCTCTTTTTTCTTTTTTGCGAATCACAACTACATGATGTTTTTCTTCCGTCTGGTCATCGACATCGGGTTCATTACCCTCGAAGACATTAATGCGGGAGCAGCATTTGCGAAGTCTAATTTATGGACTCAGAACAAAGACAGGACATGAAATGCTACATGTAATTTGCTAGCGGAGCTAGACTAAATTCCAAAAAAGTAGTACAGGGAGTAAGAGGATATCGGCAATAAGTCTAGAAGTGGATGGGCTTGGAGTAGGTGGCCATGGCAGCCTCCTTGAAAGCCTCTGACAGAGTGGGGTGGGCGTGGCATGTCCGGGCGACGTCCTCGCTAGAGGCACCGTACTCGATGGCGAGTGTGGCCTCGGCGATCATCTCACCGGCACCGGCACCGATGATGTGGACACCAAGGATACGGTCAGTCTCAGCATCGGCGATAAACTTGACAAGACCCTCAGTGTCGAGGTTGGTCTTGGCACGGGAGTTGGCGCTGAAGGGGAACGAGCCAACGTTGTACTTGACACCGGAGGCCTTGACCTCGGCCTCGTTCTGGCCAACCCACGCAACCTCGGGGTGGGTGTACATGACGCTGGGGATGCAGGCGTAGTTGACGTGGCCGTGGCCCTTCTTGATGTACTCGATAGCGGCAACGGCCTCCTCCTCAGCCTTGTGGGCCAGCATGGGGCCGAAAGTCACATCACCAACGACACGGATGTGGGGAACCTTAGTGCGGTACTCCTGGTCGATGACAAGACGGCCACGTTCATCCTTGTCGATACCGATGTTCTCGATGTTAAGGCCGTCGGTGTAAGGGCGGCGGCCGATAGCGACCAGGACAACATCAGCGTCCAGGGTCTCCTCCTTGCCACCCTTAGCAGCCTCAACACTTAGGGAGACGGTAGCACCGCTGTCATCACCCTTGACGACCTTGGTGTTGGTCTTGAACTTGATGCCCTGCTTGGCAAGGATCTTCTGGGCCTGCTTAGCGATCTCGGCATCCATACCGGGGCCACCGATCTGGCCGAGGAACTCAACGACAGTGACCTCAGCACCAAGACGGGACCAAACGGAGGCCTGTATTTCAATTACCGTCAGCTAATATCTTTCGAACAGGAACTTGTGGGACCCACCATCTCAAGACCGATGATACCACCGCCAATAACAACCATCTTCTTGGGAACCTCCTCAAGGGCCAGAGCACCAGTGCTGCTGACAATGCGCTTCTCATCGATGTTCAGGCCAGGGAAGGGGGTGGACTCGGAGCCGGTGGCAATGAGGATGTTCTTTCCGCGGACAATCTGCTCACCACCGTCGAGCAGGTCGACCTTGACGGTGTTGGCGTCAACGAAGGAACCGGCGCCCTTGATGTAGTCGACACCGTTCTTCTTCAGCAGGAACTCAACACCCTTGGTGAGGCCGTCAACGGAGGTGTCCTTGGCCTTCATCATCTCCTGCAGGTTCAGCTTGACATCGCCAACCTCGATACCGCGTTTCTTGGTGTCGTGAAGAATCTGGTGGTAGAGATGGGAGTTGTTGAGCAGGGACTTTGAGGGAATGCAGCCAACGTTCAAGCAGGTACCGCCGAGCTTTCCGCGCTTCTCGATACATGCGGTCTATTAGGTGTTCAGTTAGTCCGAAGTCATGGTAGGCGAAATAACTTGTAAATATGGGTGAATTGCACCTTCAAGCCCTCCTGGCCAGCCTTGATGGCGGCAACGTAACCAGCGACACCACCACCGATGATAACCAGGTCGTGATCCCCTGTTGCCCGGCAAGCCGGAAATCAGCAATCGTATCCGGAAAGTGTGGGAAATGGTCGGAGAGAAATCCAAGCGAGTACTCACCAGCCTCAGCAGCGTAGCCGCGTTTTGAGACGCCAATGAAGAGTGAGGTGGGAATGGCGAAGCTGGAAGCCTTGGGGCCAGCGCGGAGCGCAGCCCGCGGCGTAGCACGGGGAAGGACGGCGCGGAACATGACGACAGGAAAAGTATCAGAAAGAACGAATTATAATAAAAGAGAATCCTCCAAGGAGTCCGAAGGAGAGGGGAGGGTTGCGCAATGGGGGGAGTGTTTTAAAGGTTGGGGATGAGAGGACTGAGCTTTTGCGGTATTTTGAGAGCCGCCGTCAGTGTTATGTAAGCCGGTCGGGTCGACTCGGTAATCGTTCACTTTTGCCGGGCGACGATGCCGACTTCTTTGCTTCTGTAGCTCTGCAAATCAATCTAAGGCGTATTATTTTAGTTCGGTATCTATGTAGCTATGTTGTGTTGAATGTCTACGTATATCACTTATCTATATGGTCACTTGGTGATGCGTCATGGGTGCCCGGAACCAAAGGACCTTTTCCGCCCTCCAGCCGCCCGCCCAGACTTTGATTCTACGCAGTAATGGCCCGTTAAGAGTTTAGTTCGCCAGAGTGATTCACCAGACCATCCTCTCGATGCCCGCGAGTTCAGTATCAGTCGGACTAGGTTTGCCGGTCTCCGCTCGACTCTTCGCGGTTATACTCGGCAGGGCTGGTTGATACTACCCTTATACCTATTAATTTTGACATAGGTATACGTCCATGTAGGATGATTGATTGATAAGCCACTACCATTGGTCTTACGTCCCCATCCCATGTTCCTTCGGACCTTGCCGAACGAGTGTGTCCCATTCCCGAAGAGATTTGTTGTTATAGTTTCTGCCTTTTCCCCACCAGGCCTCAGCTGCAGCTGTCTATGTGAAAATCTTGGACGTGGGAGTATATTTGCTGCAAAATATGCAATAAGTATAGTCTAGCTTATAACTATCCAGGATGTGGTTAAAATTGAAGGCTGTAGACGTAGGCCAAGAGCGGATGCCCAGGTGGGCCTGTACTTGCCAATAGTTAGTAGGATGAGACTATGGCATGTCACCTGCGATTTAGATAACAAAAATTGGCAAACAGCCCTCGAATTCTCTCTCATTGTCATCCACTTTATCATTTGGGCTCATGACCGGCAATGCGTTTTTCAGTCGCTCTGACGCATCGGAATAATAAGGTTATGGACCCGAGGATGAGCAAAACAGGGTCTTCACACAAGCACGTGTCTTATAGTTGATAAGCAATGCATAGTTCTGTTATCGGTTAGGGGAAAGAGGGTGTATTGCTACTAATTATAAAAGGAGTCCATGTTACGCCAGGCGAAGAGACTCTATCTTACTCTAGTGCGTTTAAGTAGCCATCGCTTCTCTCGTTAACAGAGGGCATAGCTTAGATCGGCGAGCCTCCGAGCAGGCGGCTGGTCTAACCCACTGTTACCTTCGGGAAACTCAAATCGTATACGACATGCTGTGTTAAAGACCTAGATTCTTACTGAAGGCTCACTTAGATTTTTACTTAACGAGCCAAACACAGTAGGAGCTAGACCATCGAGGTTTAAAGCTTTGAAAATCAGGTAACCCAGGGAACATGAATTTAATTACCCGAGATGGGGCGGCTTGCCGAGCGAAGGGATAAAGTCTGGAGTTCTCCGCGTGTATGGGGTGAGCCCCGGGGTTCTGCGTGGGTCCCATTGGCTCTGTAGGCCCGGTTTTCTCGTGTGGAGAAACCTGGAGTCCCCAGTCTCTCACACCTGGGATGTAATCAGGACGGCAATTTGCCGCTCCCTGCTGTTCCTGGTGTCAGAGTTGGCCGATCCTCGTGGTAAAGTTTCCGGTCCTGCCCATGGTAACTCGGACTTACGCCGCTTGGACGCTCTTTAAAAGGACGTGATGAACCCATGAAGTCGAGTAGCTGCTGGACTTGTCCACTTGCCATTTAAATTTACCCCGCGGGGCTAAAGCCACTCTATTTCTTTGGCCCGCGCTATAGGCCGCCGCCGTTTTACTTCTTTTAACTTATTTTTGTTCTTCCTGCACGTTTATGCACTTTACGCCGTCATGAGTGACAAGATCTCGTCGTGGAATGTTGTTCACAAGCTGGAGAAGCGCAGTCTTCTCACCGCGGTTAACTGTATCGCGGCGCTCTCTATTCTCTTCTTCGGATATGATCAGGGTATGATGTCTGGCGTCAATAACGCCAAGGACTATATCGACTTGATGAAATTTGGATATACCAAGGATGTGGACGGTGAGCCGACCCCGGTCGTTACGAATTCCTTGCTGCAGGGTGGAATTGTGGCTGTCTATTATTTGGGCACGCTCGTTGGTGGTCTATTCGGCGGTTGGTTGGGAGATCGCATGGGAAGAATCAAGTCCATTGCGGTCGGAGCGGCTTGGGGTATTGTCGGAGCGGCTCTCCAGTGCTCTGCCCAGAACCACGACTGGATGATTTGTGCTCGATTGGTCAACGGCATCGGAACTGGTATTCTGAATGCCATTGTTCCTGTCTGGGCTACCGAGACTGCCGAGCATACATCGCGCGGGCAGTTCATTGCTATCGAGTTTACTTTGAACATTTTCGGTGTCGTCTTAGCCTACTGGCTTGAGTTTGGGTTGTCATTTATCGACGGAGGCAAGTCCGCTTTCCGTTGGAGATTTCCCATTGCTTTCCAGATCATCTTCCTGTTGATCCTTTTTGCTGCTGTTTGGTTCTTCCCCGAGTCTCCTCGCTGGCTGGTCAAAGTTGGTCGTGAGGAAGAGGCTCGGTATATCCTGCAGCGTCTGCGCGGTAGCAGCCCCGAGGATCGTGTACGGGCAGAGGCCGAGTTTCAGGATATCCTGAGCATCGCTGAGATGGAAAAGACCGTTGTTCATGGGGATTCGTATCTGTCAATGTTGGTCGACTACAAGTCTGGAGACTTGCATATCGGCCGCCGTGTGCAACTGGTCGTCTGGTTGCAAATCATGCAAGAATGGGTTGGCATTGCGGGTGTCACCGTTTACGCGCCGACCATCTTTAGTATTGCTGGGTTTGATTCGACCAAGAGCCAGTGGATCAGTGGATTGAACAATGTATTCTACATGGTACGTTTCGATTGACCTTACCTCGAGTTGAGTCCCTATCTAACTCAGTCTTAGTTTGCTACCCTCATCTGTGTTTTCACTTTGGATCGTATCGGCCGCCGGTGGACCTTGTACTGGGGCTCGGTGGTCCAGGGCATTGCCATGTTCCTCGCAGGTGGTTTCTCACGTCTCGCCATCAACGCCAAGGCAGACGGCAACATGAGTTCCGCCTCCTCGTACGGTGCGGCTGCAGCTTCGATGATCTTTATTTTCACTTCGACTTTCGGTGCAACCTGGCTGACCGTGCCATGGTTGTACCCCGCCGAGATCTTCCCACTGGCCGTCCGCGCCCGCGGCAATGCCTGGGGTGTTGTCGGCTGGAGTATCGGCAACGGATGGTTGACTCTTCTATGCCCTGTGATGTTCAATGCCATTGGCGAGAAAACCCTGTACGTGTTCGCCGCAAGCAACGTCATCACGATTCCTATGGTTTGGGCTCTGTACCCGGAGAGTAGCCAGCGTACTCTGGAGGATATGGACCTGTTATTTGCGGCATCTACTCCTTGGACCTGGGATGCGGAGAAGAACTTTACCCGCCTGAAGGCTGAAAATCCTGGCATGGTCCAAAATCTTAGTCGCAAGGGAAGCGTGATCGATCCCGAGACTGGTACGCTGTCTGTGGGTGTCTCGAAGATTGATGACAGCACCGCTGCTGAGCATGTGGACCACCCTTAACAAAACGAAGTATGATGAGGTATATGATAGAAGTGGCCATAATGTACGCAGTTATATGATTCATGGATATAGTCAACCACATCTTTTTGTCGAAGTAGAATACACCAGTCAGACACTCTGATTGGCTAATTTGGAAACAACTTCCCGATGCCCTTCACAACCTTTAAAACATCTTCGCAGCCCTTTTACCTCATAAGCATTTCCCCCTATCTCAAATTCTCACGGATAAAGTCTCGCAAATAACCAGCTCGAACCATTTCTCAACTATTGCCTCTCCTGACGCGGTAAGACGCGTCCTTCAACCCGAGATCCCGCGATAAGCAGACTGATAAATCCAATCAGCACTCCAACCCCATCTTCGAGATGAATCCAACGACTCTGGTAGAGACCAACACGGATCTCAAGGCCAGCACGCAGACAACCACAAAGCCCAGCATAAATGCCATAACCCAAAAGGCCCTTCGCCGCATCTCGCTGCACCCAACACTAACTCCTTACCGCCGGCGCGTCTACCGCGTCCTCCTCTCCGTGCCAGAGGGCCGCTGGACAACATATTCCGCCATGGCAACGTATCTAAATTCCAGCGCGCGGGCTGTGGGCAATGCGATGCGCACTAACCCCTTTGCGCCGGAGGTCCCGTGCCATCGCGTGCTGGCGGCGGATAGGTCGCTAGGTGGATATAAGGGCGAGTGGAAGGTTAGCAGGCATATTGGCAGTGGGTCATTTTGTGACGAGAAGAGGTTGAGGCTTAAGGATGAGGGTGTTGTTTTTGATGATCATGGGAAGGCGATTGGTGTCTGTTTTATGGAGTTTAAGGATCTGGGGGCTAAGTGAGAGTGTTCTCTGCATGGTGTTTTGGCGTTTGAGGTGGAAATACATGTAAGTCTTGAGAGGGCCAGGAAGACATAAATTAGGAGAAAAATTAGTGAAAAAGTCTTGCAGAAGGAAGAAACTATCATTGCTAGAGGAGGAGATTGTAGTGGCCTCAGTTCGCAGAGCGGCTAACTGGGTGGTGATGGTCGATTGAAGTACTGTTAGCTGTGGCGCTCCATATGAGATGCTTGAATAGTCTGTTGACTATTCCACATACACGTGGTGTCGTCCAGAGGGGTCGGAAATTGGCACGCAGGAGTCGCTTTGCGTTCGGGAGTCGACACACTTGAATGAATGGGTGAGCGGCGGTAGCGGTGATACCAACCCAAAATCGCCGTGTGATGAGCGGAAGGCGAGTCACCGTTGGAGCGTTGGGAGCCGTATGTCGAGGGCTTCTGGGGGTTTAACCTGATACTCGTCATCCCACTGGCGATACCAGGACGAGAGCTTAGACGAGGCCTTGTTCCACCAGGAGAGCGCTTCATCATGGAGGCTTCGGAAGAGGCTCCCCACGCCGCTGATGGTTGGGCGAGTCCGGGCCGCCTGTCGGGGGGCTTTGCATAGCTCCAGAGTTGGCGAGGGCGTCGACAGCCTCATTCAATCCCGATGGCTGCTCGGAGTGACAAAGCAGAAGGATTGTCACTGAAGCAACGGCAAGATGCTTGTCATCGTATCTCCAAGCTCACATTGACTGCTAATGAGCAACGAAAAGGACAATGCAATAAGGGTTTGCCGGAGAGAAGAGACGAAACGCAGATCTTTCTTGTCAGAGCAAGGGCAAGAATTTGTGATGAGCCATCGTGCGGGGGCCCCTATTGAATAGGTGCTTCCAGTGGAAGGTCTCGTCCCTGTGACGTGGTGACGAGTATGAGTGTCGTGTTGAAATCCACGTCAGTCTCTGTCAGAACGCCTAGATAATTTGTCAATCATATATCCCGTTTTTTCTGTGTAAAAGCCAAAGTGAGGATCCAGGTGAGAGTCCAGGTGAGAGTCCAGGTGAGAGTCCAGGTGAGAGTCCAGGTGAGAGTCCAGGTGGAAGCGGACTTGGATCCCACCACGTACATGTGGTGATTTTTCTCGAGCGAGAGGGCAAGGAGGAATGACGTACCGAAACCAGCAGCAGGAGAAGAAGAAGCCAGTGAGGCGAGTAAGAAGCATATCTGTATCGCTATTATAGCTATAACGTGGATAGTATGATGATTGTGATGATGATGCTAAGGGAAGAAAGAAAGAGCAGCTACGACAACAACAACTACAACTACCAAAACATGTGCCCCTACCAAATTGCACCTATCATTTTCTCTGTGGTATCAAACCCGCAATACTAAAGATAGTTGGTACGTAGACGATGACGCTCGCAATGCCGGCTATAGATATCTACTTCTCTATCTCTTACTTTACCCTTACTTTCACTTTACTTTACTCTTACCTTGTCCTTACTCTACCTTTACTTTGCTCTTACTTTACTCTTTGTCGTGTATATTTCCTTGTATCCTTCTATCTCTACAAACCTATTCTTGCATAATCTGAAACCAGACAACCAGTTGCACATGGCCACCCTAGGAATAGTTATATTCAAGTTTGCTGGGTTACCTAGTTTATTTTAAAGCTTTAAGGCTCGATGTTCTGGCTCCTACTGTGTTTGACTTGTTAAGTAAGAATTTAAGCGAGCCTTAAGTGAGGTGATCTCTTAATGATGCTAATCGGATGAACAATTTACTACATCAGATGTCGGCCGCGGGTAGACCCATGGTTGAATCGATACTCAGTTTGGCTTAGTTCTTTCTCAACTGCAGTACTAGCACTCGTCTCTCCGACGGCCCTTCTTCCTTCAGAAATCACTGGCTATCGACTTTATTCTCGAATACCGAGTATCCGTTTCTACTATAGCTTCCATTGTTTTCTTCCTTTTCGACCAGAAGACCACCACTGACTGTCGGCACAATGAGAACCCTGAGGGATCTTGGCAGATCCTGCCTCTTTCGCCTTCACCAGGTGATCGGTCCATACGAGCTGATCAGTGAACCCAAGCCGATCAGTGAACACGAGTCGATCAGTCCACACGAGCCGATCAGTCCACACGAGCCGATCAGTCCACACGAGCCGATCAGTCCACACGAGCCGAGCAGTCCACACGAGCCGAGCAGCTCTTGTCCAAAGAACCCCTCGATGCCCACACTCGCGGGACTCCCCGCTGACGTGTTACTGTCGATATTCGACTTTCTCCCGCTTGCTGATTTTATTTGCTTTTCCTTATGCAATCATCGGCTCCTTGAGTTATCTCGAAGAGAAGTGATTTGGCTACCTCGCACACAAGACAATAGGCTCTCTCTCTTGAGCCGGCTCGAACGAGATTTCCCAGAATACTTTGTTTGCGACTTCTGCAGAGTTCTGCATCGGTATAATGGATCCGAAAGCTTTGGACTCCATGGGATCTGGTATCGCAGAACTTGCCCACTCCGGTGTAAAGACATGGCTCCATGGTTTTCGCGTGATTTTAGCTTGAGAACCCATTTTGATGGGGCTTATTCAGGAGATAGTCATTCACCATATTGGCTTTCATTCCTACAGATTAAGCTTGCCATAAGGAGGTTTCACTATGGCCCAAAGTCTGGGGTCAATATTGACTCTCTAGGCTACACACAAGTCCGCCCCCTTCCTCCCCTAAGGTCTTACCCAATGACCTCGCTATTCTCAGTGGAAGCACAGATATGTCCTGAGCCCTTCGGTCTTTACATCAGAATGCAGGATATACTGCTTGTCAAAACGGCAGCCGATTTGATTCCTGACCGGAGCAAGGGGGATTCAGATCCGTTATGGGCCTTTGAGATATGTGCACATCAACATTTTGCTGATTTTCTCACCCCTATTGTGGTTGACTTTCGAGGAAGACGGCAGAAGCGGGTTACATATGAGAGTACGTGTAAGATGTGCAACACAGACTCTTGTCTTGAAATCGCTGTAATCGACACCAAGGTCGCTCTCATCATGACAAGATGGGTCTACCTAGGCCCTGGCCTTACCTCCGATGACATCTTATGGACAGCCCATATCCAGGTCCCTAAACGAGACGCGCGTATCCCAGAACACCTTATTACGAATCCCCGTCGATGTTTTGAAGAGATAGCGCCTCAATCGTTTAGGGACTTGGAGTCTCATAATCTCACTTATCTCAAAAACCAGCGATACAAAGAAGTCATGAAACGGGCTAGCGTCGACAATGTGTACTGGGTTCCATACAAGAGGTCTTGAATAAGACGTGTGTACGGATTTCTACTATCTTTCTCGGACTAGTCGGTCATCTCGAGAAAACATGACAGTTGCCGGAAGAACTGAACACAACATTGCTTTTTTTTTTGTGGAAGAGAATTATGTTCCTTTGCTCTTTGCTGCTTGCCTACCGTAGTGATTAGCAGCCCTGGAGGGAGGTACGCCAATGCTGATATAATCATATAATATATATAGTAGTAAAGTACCTAGGTAAGAGTAAAAGTAAAGTAAGAGTAAAAGTAAAGTAAGAGTAAAAGTAAAGTAAGAGTAAAAGTAAAGTAAGAGTAAAAGTAAAGTAAGAGTAAAAGTAAAGTAAGAGTAAAAGTAAAGTAAGAGTAAAAGTAAAGTAAGAGTAAAAGTAAAGCAAGAGTAATAAGAATAAAGCTCTTGTTGGAGATTGTTAAATCGCCCTCTAACTACCTAGGTAGTTAGTTAGTACAACTAATTGGATACTTTCTGCCGGCCTAAAATATGATTATATTAGCATTGGCGCACCTCCCTGCCTCGTTCCTTACAAACAGATTTATCTTATAATCACTAGGTCCGATTCTGTCAATCTACGGGGCTACTTTAAAGATGGAAAAGGAAAGCGGACCCCTGATAAAGTATGTAAAACGTAGGTTGCGACATTTATTCATGATCGTCGCCCATAGGGTTCATCCCACCGAAGAAAACCCGAAATAGTAGTAAGACACCGTCTATCCTGTGAAATCAAAGCGCATAAAGTCAAACTCGAAAAGGAAAGTCTTCTTCTATACAAAGCATGACGCAAACAATGCATTCTATCGAAACATGCGGGGTAAAAGTATTCGTGACAGTGATTGGGGAATAAGTGAATGTAAATAAACATCGAAGTCGTTGGTCATAAGTGGGCGACGAGGACTTATGGCATAGTTCTTATGCAGCCCGGGAGGATCGCGATCGCTTCAAGGCTCGACGCTTCGGCAAGTCCATGTGATGATAGGATCGCAGGTGCTCCACTAGGTGGTCCTGACGAGGGAATCCATTGCCGCCTTTGCGCGAGCAGTTCTTGACGGGGCAATTGCGGAAGACGGGGAAGTGTACGCTGGATTGATGGCGCTTCAGGTCTGCGAAGCGGGTGAAGGACCTCCCGCAGTTATCGCAACCAAAGGGCTTTGCAGGTCTGAGAGGGCAATGTCAGCTGGGCTCGTTGAACGTGTATGGAAGAAGAAGCTTACTTGGATTGAGCAGAGTCGGAGCAAGAATCATCAAATGATCCCATTGGGAGGTTGGGCATGGGAACCTCTTCGGCTTGGTTCCAGCTGCCTCCACAGCTACTTCCGCAACTGCTGCTCGCGGGACTGGGCATGCTTGTAGCCATGGCGGCCGCTTCGTAGACTGGACTGTAGTCGTTCATGGAGGGCACCATGTATGGAGAGCTAGTGAAGGAGTTGGGGAAGGAGACATCAGGCACGGTAAAAGGAGTGGCCGGGTCGAGGTCGCACAGGTTGTCATAGACGGGAGGTGGAGGACCATAGAAGAAGAAGTCCATGTCTCCGGGCGAGGAGGAGTAGGAGTCTGTATAGCTGAATGGGGACTGCATATTGAGATGGGAGAAGGGAAAAGGATGAATTGCAGAATAACAACGCAGTCTAATTAAACAGGAACGGGTCAGACTTCTAGAAAAGCGGGAGAAGATGTCGAAGGTTTAAAAGTGGGGAGGGTGAACCTACATGAGACCGATGGGCTTAAATACAAGGCTGTTGTTCAAGGGGCTACCTAGGTACATCTCCTTTTGCTTCCTTGGTTTTGTGGCCATGCACTTATACTCTTCTTCTTTCATGCCAAACACGAAGCACCATCATCATCACCGGACATCGAGTCCTCTGCCTACTGGTCAAACAGCTTCACACAGCCCCAGGTCGGCAATACATCATCATCATCGTCAGGAGATCGCCTGCGGGAATTTCTGCAAACGCGAATCCTCGTGCAGTAGCGTGCAAGGGCTGACTCTAGTGCCATTCCATAAACGTTCCATGATCCTTCTAGCGTCGGACCTCGAGTTCCTCGAGATACTCGGGAATCCATGATTGGTGACGTCGTGACCAGTCATAGTCATTGAGTGGAGAGATGACGCTCTAAACAACCAATCGAGTTACTCGATAAGCTCGCGGTTGCGCTCAAACCTCGAATCCCCTCATCGCACATCTCGACCCGAGCGATCATCTCCATTTGTGGATTTAGTGTGGCTTCCAGAAACCTTCTAGCGTGTGCCAAGAGCAGCCCTTTCTTTTGTTTGGATTTTCACCCGTTTCAAGTTGCTACGTGGCGTGTCTGCTGTATGCGTATGCATATCCGTACGGAGATATTCCGATATCAATATCCTACTACCCAGGACTTACCCAGTTACCTATATTCCCCAGGTTCTTGTGATGACTGTCGAGACTAATCGGTAGAATGTGCCGAAGCGCCATCGATCCACGACAGCCTTGCGAGAGGATACATAACCGGATCGCCAAGAAAACAAGAACACGGACAGTTCCCGTATCTGGGGTTCACCGATTGATCGACGACATGATATAATAGGATGAGGCACCCCGTGTGGGCCACGCTAACTACGCACAGCCCCTGTTTTCATTGTTTTCCCTTCTAGAAAGGAAAATCCCGCACTCGTTAGGCCAAGCTGAACTGCTAGTGCGACCATCGATGCATCATCCGCTTCCTAGAGGTTTCGTCACTCTTTGTTCCAGGTGCACGTGGGCCCGGTTAGGAGAGTTCTACGGTAACATGGAGTTGCAAGGCTTCAAGTGTCGTCCCGAGGGTTATGTTTATTTCACAGGGATCAACTAAAATAGCACAAAACTCCCGTGTCCCGAGGCCCATTCATTGTACTCATTGCCCGATGCCGGTACCTGCAAAACCACAAAATAAGAAGTAAAACTCCCCGAGGGCCCCGATGGCACAAATCCACTATTCCACCCAACCTGTAAAAGCGCGGAACTCGAAACGAACTAAGCCTCATGTTGAAAGGACGCATTATAATTCGTCCTCGAGGTATTTGTACACAAACTTGAAATCAGCCTTGCGCCGGTTCATCCTGGGGCAATGGTCAGCACGTGATTGATGGTCACGGGAAAGGGTCATCGACTTACCATGTACTCTCATAGTCGAAGAACCGGTATGTGCCTTGCTCAAACTCCTCCGTGATGGTCTTCGGCTCTTCATGCCGCTGGAACCATGTTTGGTATTGTTTGTGGAAGCGCCAACTTTGGTTCTTGAGGGCCTTCGCAGCCAGATATTGCTGATATGACCCTTGACGGTAGTAGAAAAGGTAAAACAACGTGTCGGTGTCAATGCGGCCCGTATCGTACAATCGGGGGTCGTCGAAGATGGATAACGGCTCCTGGGGGTAGTAGAGAGGGGTGTTGTAGGGGTTCTGAGGCTTGTAATGACGGGGCTTCTCAGCATCACCGGGCTCCGGACATGTCGTGAGTGAGCTTGCAAGAAGGCGCTGGGTCGCCGGTGATGGATTCGTCCCTGCCCGTTCCTTCGTCACGTCAAATGATTGAATCAAATCTTGCAACCCTGGAGGGAGATGGAATATCGCCTTCTCACTCTCACCCTCCTTGGCTGCCTTGCCGTTTGTTGTCGGGGCCTCTTTGGTGACCTCTGCCTTGCGAGGCGCAGGTGACTCCGTCCCAGCAACCATACCACCAGGGGTCTTTGATCGCCCGGCAACGACTTCATCAGATGACGCAGCCGCAGCCGCAGCCGCAGCAGTCGTGGCACTCTTCAAAACAGGTTGTACTGGAGCGACGCTAGGCGAGGCAGTGGAGGAGGCCTTGGAGACGGGAAGAGCGGCCGAGAAGGCCGGACTGGTACCAGGTGGCGGTGGCAGAGGTAAAATACCAACTCCACTCTTGTCGCTGGCTGCGGCGGCCGCGGCGGCCGATGCATACTTGAGCGTCTCGCCGGGTAGTCGCGTAGGAAGCGGTGCGGGCTTCATGCCCGGGGTGGCACTGGCTGACACGGACGGATGAAGAGTAGCGAGGACAGGAAGCGGTGACTTCATTTGAGCCGACGGGCGTCGATTCGTCGTCGAATCCACCTTCGGCTTGGTCTTGGGTTCTGACTCCTCGTCCTGCATAGACTGAGCATCCTGCGAAGACCCATGGTCGTTGTCTGCCCCCATGCCGAACTGGACCTCGGCATCTTCCCCAATATTCAAGTCGTCATAGAGCGTCTCGTCTTCCCCGGAGTAGTCAACATTATGGCCTTCATCAACGTAGTACTTAATGCTCTCCTGCAAATCCTGCACCTGACCAACCTCCAGATTGCCGTTCTGGAGCGACCGATTCAGGAACTCGAGCTTGTTGACATGCCACTTATGGCGCTCCGTTATGTGCGCAATGTCAGCCATTCGATCCGTCTTCTTCGCATCCTTCTTCCCCTTTTTCAATTGTGCCTGCAATGCTTCCTCCTCTGCCTCCATGGCCTCGATGCGCTGTTGCAATTCGTCCACCATATTTGACAAGAACTCGCTGGCCTCCACCTTTTCCTTTTCTTTCGGATCGAGCCGTGACGCCGCAGATAGGCCTTCTTTGGAGTAGGCTTTTGTTTTCATCTCCTTCTCCACAGCCTTGAACTGCTCCATACACTGTTCCAATCATGTTAGCCTTGGGTCGGTCATCGTGGTAGTAAATCGGAGCGCACAGTCTCAATCGCTCGTCGCTGCTCAAGCAGCGGCCCCTTATCCTTGACTTCATTGCCAGACGCCCATGATTTGATTTGATCACGGAACCTTTGAAGCTTCTTGATTTCGCGCTTGAGGTTCTCTTCGAGCTTATCGCGCTGGGTGGGATTTGTAGCTTGCTTGATCTTCTCGTAGATGCCTTCGAAGACCTGAATTCCTTCGGCAACCTTCTTGAAGGTCTTATCGATCTCTTGTTGTGTTTTTCGAGACGCCATGGTGGTCTGGATTGAGTGTGGAGTGTGCCGTCCACTGGCGTGAGTTTGAGTCGGTCGGGGCGGATTCGGGGTGCACGCTCGACCAGCGGGGTCGATGCGGCACAGTCAATCAGGAAGGGCGGGGTGGTTAGAATGGAGTGGTATTGCCCTGTTGAGAGATTAAGAGGAGACGTGGAGAGCAGTGGAATGCCCTCGTCTTCGCTGCGAATGGAAAGCTTCGTGGTTCCCCAATAGGGAAGGCGGTCGCGTCCCAAGTCCACAAAGGCCGGGGAGGCGCAGAATCGCGGAGAGTTCCCTTCGATACAACACACGCTTCTGAGCTTATATTCGGCTTTTTCCTGTCGGAAATCTTACGGCAGCTGATTACTAATGACCTGCTGATGATTTGCGGCGTAGTTTGAAGCTTTCAGTGACACAGCTATCCGCGAGAAGTAGGTGAGTACCGCCAAAGGGCGTGTGGGGTGCGCAAAGTGGCTAATACTCAGCAGACATTCCTCACCAACAGGATGAAAGGTACGCGTGTTCTCTAAGGCTGAACCAGTTGTGTCGCGCCGAACACGAGCTAAATTACCAACAGTGGTCATTCAACGAGTCAAATCGGCCTCCGTCAGTGTCGATTCGGAGTTGATCTCGTCAATTGGCAAGGGCCTACTGGTGTTTGCAGGTGTCGGTCACGAGGACACTGAAAAGGAAGCAGATCAAGTGGTGAATAAGGTGCTCAAGGCCAAGTTCTGGCCCGATGAGAATGGAGGACAGGTGAGGGCAGAGCGGAGTGGAATCGGCCTCAGTACTGATAGGTATCGCAGTGGAAGCGAAATGTTCAAGACATCGAGGGCGAGGTCCTTTGTGGTAAGCTTTCCTTATCTCAGTTCCATTAATTTACTCGATTGCTAACGCTTGCATAGTCTCCCAGTTCACTCTCTACGGCAAGATGAAAGGCAACAAGCCCGACTTTCATGATGCGGCCGATCCCCAGACTGCGCGCAAGGTCTACGACTATTTCTACAAGAAAATGAGCAATTCTTATGTCCCAGATAAAGTCAAAAATGGCGTCTTCCAAGCAATGATGGAGGTTGAATTGAAAAACGATGGGCCGGTGGGTGTTGACTACCGCAGTGAAGACGCGGCGGTATATTTTGCCTTTCCCGCTCCTTTCTGCTCTCTTTCTGCACAGCGCTGGAAGCATTACTGACTTGTTTTGCTTGATAGGTCACGATCGAGATCAATACTAAACTTCCAAAGAAGGAACCCAAAGAGCCTAAAGCTGATAAGAGCAAGGGAAAGGACAAGGAAAAGGACAAAGATCAAAATCAGGATGGAGAACATACGAAACAGTCAATTGAGTTCACAATTCCAGCGGAATTGTTAGCCTAAGTACATAGAACCTTTGTATATAAATATACCCTGCATGGAAAGGCGTACCTTTTGGGACGGCGTGGAAGCTTCTTGAAGATCCGCAGTTAGAACCGCCCTTTCCCCCACAACCTTGGGACGGTTTTAGACTTCTCTTTCCCTTCCCTACTCAGTACTCTCAAGACCTTCTCTCTTTGTCCTCTCATCTTCTCCCTTTCTCCTTTTCTGCTATTTCCCTTTACTCCGTCGTCATGGCTCAATCGCAGCGTACGTGCACCAGCTTCAGAGCGGGGTCTACTGATCTCCCCGCCTGCAAAGAAATTGTCGACTTGCTGACCACTCTCACAGAGCGCCCTCGTGTCTTCTTTGACATTCAGATCGGTGATAGCAAGGCCGGTCGCATTGCCTTTGAACTCGTGAGTATTAGTCTTCCCTAGTGAATGCGCATGAGACTGGGAGCTCGGAGCTAACGTGTCGCATCCTCGCACAGTTCAACGATGGTATGGTGTACCACCTTTCGCTTGGCTGATCCTCAACTAACTAAATACCAGTTGTCCCGAAGACTGCGGATAACTTCCGCGCTCTGTGTACCGGCGAGAAGGGTACTGGGGTCCAGGGCAAGCCATTGAGCTACAAGGGTACGTCGATTTTCCTGGAATGCACCAGGGACAACCTGCTGAATAGCTCGATACAGGCTCAATTTTCCACCGCGTGATCAAGCAGTTCATGATCCAGGGTGGTGATTTCACTGCATTCAACGGTACTGGCGGCGAATCCATTTACGGCGAGAAGTTCCCCGACGAGAACTTTGACCTCAAGCATGACCGTCCCTTCCTGCTCTCCATGGCCAACTCGGGCCCCGGCACCAACGGTAGCCAGTTCTTCGTCACCACCGTTCCCACTCCTCACCTCGACGGCAAGCACGTTGTCTTCGGTGAAGTTATCAACGGCAAGAGCATCGTCCGCAAGATCGAGAACATGAAGACGCACTCCGACAAGCCCGAGGTCGATGTGACCGTGGTGGACTGCGGTGAACTGACTGGTAGCGACTGGGAAAACGCCAGCAAGCGTGTACAGGACGCCACCGGCGACCCATACGAGGACTTCCCCGAGGACCACCAGGGTGACGAGCTGACCGCTCCGCTCGCCTTCAAGATCGCTAGCGAGCTCAAGGGTTTCGGCAACACCGCGTTCAAGAGCGGCGACTTCAACCTCGGTCTGGAGAAGTACCAGAAAGGCTTGCGCTACCTGAACGAGTTCCCTGAGCCCGACGAGAACGACCCCAAGGAGCTGGGCGAGCAGATGAAGTCGCTCCGGTTTACGCTGCACTCCAACTCGTCTCTGCTGGCCAACAAGCTTTCGCATTTCCGTGATGCCAAGACCTGGGCCGGCTATGCGCTCCAAGTCGCCGATGCTGCCAAGGCCAAGGATGCCGACAAGGCGAAGGCCTACTTCCGCCGCGCCCAGGCCCAGGAGGGTCTGAAGGAGGAGGATGCCGCGCTCAAGGATCTCCAGGAGGCTCAGAAGCTGGCACCTGGTGATGCGGGTATCACCAACGAGATCGCCAAGGTCAAGAACGCTGTCAAGGCTCGCGATGCCAAGGATCGAGCTGCTGCTCGGAAGTTCTTCTCGTGAAGCTTTTTTCGTTAATACCTGTTCACTACAATACGATTCACGATATGCCGATCACTTTTACACGATGCATGGTGTATGATAAACACGTTCCAGGCAGAATTGCTAAAATTTCTGCCATGTTTTGTTCAATTCCAAGGTTCCTTGATGTTCGTAGTACCGGGTATCCAATCAGTGCCATCCAAAGGTTGGCGCATACTTATGTACCCGGTGATCATCCCATCGACGATGGCTCCTCCATGTTGGTGATGTTGGAAACTTACCGGACTCCGCCGAATAGAGGCGTGACATGTTGGCGCCATGATGTGTATGTGTTGAGGGACGTTGAAGTTGAGCTGGAGAATCTTATTGGAGTAACAACCTAATCGTACACACGCTCTCTCCAAGGTAATGATCCATTAAAATCCGGTCGCTCCGCTCCTCTTCTCATCACATCCCTCAATACTGGCGGTATACACTCGATGTCTCCGAGTAGCTCCTCGGCTTTGTAGCTCTTGGCCTCCCTCGGCCTTTTTGGACTTGTCGCTCTTTTCATACAGACTCAAAGGGATCTCTTCAAAACATCGACGGGGACTGGTAATAAGGTGTTCTAGGATACGTGCGTCTCGTTCAGAGGAGTGGATATAAGCTGTCCATAGGATGTCATCGGAGGTAAGGCTAGGGCCTAGGTAGACCTATCTTGTCATGCTATATCTTTTGTTAACCTTTCCCGTCTTTACTCTGTAGAATCGTAAATACCTAGGTAGGTGGGCTATCCTTACTCGTCTATCCTTACTCATAGGCCCAACACTAGGTTACATGAAGACCGAGTCTGGCGAGTTGAACAAGGATATAAAAGAGAAGTATGACACCGAGAAAGCCAATCATCGAGTTCAATCCAAGGGATTTCAAAATGTCCGCAATGATCTGCGGAAGGCCCATAGCGGCTCTGAATCCCCCTTACTCCAGGAATCATATAGCCTGCCATTTTGACAAGCAGTATATCCTGCATTTCTGATGTAAAGACGGAGAGCTGAGCTCCGTGCTGACATTGGCCCCCTTTGCGGGTTCCAAGAAGAAAGTACGAGTTAAATACCTACCGCGAGTCCGGTCTGAGTGCATAAGTGAAGAATGGACCAGTGAACAGAGTAAGAACGGGGTACGATAAACCGGTAAATGAGCGGCTGAAGTGAAAGGAAAGGTAGAGAAGGAAGTATAGTTTAGTCCTAGTTCTTCTACAGTCAAGAAGACCATCTTCTATCTACCATCTAGTTCTACACCACCTATGGAGCTTGACCTTAGTATACTTAACTCTTATTTCCTTCTTTACTTAAGAATGCATAATAGATTTGTGAGGCAGAAAGAATAAAGACAGAAAAAGGCGCCAGGCAGATAAAACCAAATGCCTAATCACTAGTTAAGGCACATGTACCCATATCAAGCTTTGCCACATCGGCCTCCGGCCTGATGTCAAAGTCGAAGATATCCATGGGAATACCAAGGGTAGTGCACGCGTTCGGGATATCAACAATGCCAGCAATATGACCCTGAACAGGAGCAGCGCTCAATAACAGATATATCTGTTCATCCGAGTAACCATATCGTCGAAGATACTCAATCACACGCAGACAGGTCTGTCTGTACGCCACTGTAGCATCCAGGTAGTGCTGTTTGCCTTGTTCATCAACCGAGAATCCCTCGAAGGTGAGGAAGCGTCCCGGTCCAAACTGAGGCTCTACAGGCCCAGCATGGAAAATGGGTGATTTCATGTTCAGCTTCGCCATTCCATTCTTAATAACAGTGAACTTTAGTGTGATCACACCTGCCATCTCGATGGCACCGCAGAACGAGATCTCGCCATCACCCTGCGAGAAGTGCAAGTCTCCAACGGAGAACTTGGCTCCCGGGACGTGAACGGGGAGGTATACCTTGGAGCCGCGCGAAAGGTTCTTGATGTCGCAGTTACCGCCATGTTCGGGACGACCCTAATAATCGGTCAGTACACATCTTCTTGAAATCCGCGCGTTGGCATGACATACTGGGATGGTCCGGGCTCCCTCCTTTGCAATTCTCTCCTTGATATCCTCAGCGGCGCTACCTGTGTGAGCATTCTTGACATTCGGTGGCTGCGCGACAATTCGATCGGCAACGATGTTTGCAGCGATCAGTTCGCCTTCACGACGATTCCATTCGGCAAGGACTTCGGCCGAAGGAGCGCATCCTAGAATTCCGGGATGAATCAAGCCCGCGAAGCGGACGTGCGGAATGTGGCGAGACGAGCAGAAGATGCCTTCAAAGTCCCAAATCGCCTTTGCACTGTACACACTCGAGTTAGAGATCATAGATCCTTCATTCAAGGGAAGTGGCCAACGTACGCCTTGGGATAGTGCTCGTCCAGAAAGCCACCACCATTATGGCGATCGAAAATGCCGGTAAACCCCCATGGCTGCTCCTGGAAGGGCTGGACATCCTGGATCTCAACCAGCAACACGTCTCCAGGCTCGGCAGTTTCGATGTCGAATGGACCAGAAAGATAGTGAATCTCAGTCAGATCGACATCCCTGATGTCGTCGGCCGAGTCATTGTTCTTGATCTGGCCGCCGGTCCAGTCCAGGCATTCGATCTTCACGACTTCATTGTTGGCAATCTTTCCACATGCAGGAACTATGGAAGGTTTTAGCATACGGTACACTTCTGCATAGACTTGTCTTAGACGTACTGTCTGGATGCCATCGGTTCTGTTGAATGTTAGCTCTGATCTGACTTCATGACGGTGTGAGGTATCCACTCTACTTACATGCAGGCCCGGTTGCTCCCGAGCATGCTTATCGAGGTCAACCTTGAGAGCGGTGCGAATACCCTTGACACCCATGATTATCGCGACTGCTTTGGAGACGGACTTGTTCTTGCTAAGAAAAGAAATAACTTGAAAAGCTGAGCAAGAACAGGACAGGATGAGAATATAAAGCAAGTTACATGGTTCTCCGCAGAGGGGTAGATCTCCACTTGATAACATTATCTATCTCCAACTTCGTGCTTATCGCCACTACTGATTTACGACACTGATTTGACAAAGTGAGTCTTCATTGGTCTTTAGCATAGCTACTAGCTGTACGAGGGATGATTGACTCAGTGGACCTGTGAGTGGTGCAATTTGACCACTCCTCTACATTTTGGTTATCAGCTCCTATCTTCGGTACCGTACTTCAGTGAACCGGGACTTTTGTTAAATAACTTAGTTGGTGAGTTACTTAACTAATGTGAGTAGCTTGGTAGCTAGTGATTAAGGTTATCTGAGGCCCTCCAAGCAAGTCTAAATTATACGATGTGGATTGAAGGTGATCGCCCTCTCTGCCGGTTCATTAACTACTAGCTTCCTATCTATACCCTATTCTATCCTTTTCGCCACATACACACATAGCAAGGTACACAAACATGAATATCCTTTTCACTTCTTGCACCGGTAGTATAGATAGCATTAACATTTCAATTGACATTCGGTAACTATTACACGTAATCACACAGTCAAATTAGACAATAACGATGAACCACGCCTATAGTACTCGGGGTGCTCATTGAATTATAGAAGATCAGGTCGACGTATATCAAAGACTTCGATCTTTCTGTGCTGGTGCAATTATCTCTGAATTAAAGCAAAAATGCCAACGCAAAGAGACTCAAGCCCAGCGATGCGCCACATCCACTGGCTTTCATCGCAGAATTGTACGCCGGAGAAGTAGTAGCTGGACTGGAGGAGCCAAGAGAGGATGATGAAACAGTAGCCTGACCAGTACTAGATGACGCGGTAGTCGGCATCACATTGGAAGAAGTCACGCCAACCTGAGAGGAAGTGGTATCCACCACGGGTGATGTAGACTCTGTGCTGGAGGAAGTGCTATCCACCACAGGCGAAGTGGGCTCCGTACTGTAGGAAGTGGACGCCGTAGTGACCGCTACCGCAGTGCTGGTGATCGGCGTGGGGGTAGTATGAGTGGCAGGAGCCGGGCTTGGAGTAGTCTGTGTCTCTGGCTGGGTCATTGCAACCGTCGTTGTCACTGGCACCAGACCTCCAGTGAGCGGCGCGACGGCATACGGGGGATCGAACATTCCGAATGCGCCACATGCATTGCAAGGCGAAGCCCAAGATTTAACTGGCTCTGGAGCCACAAGAATAGGATCGCATCTACCGTTGGGTTTTGCCGTCGCGATTTCGGAGGGAGCCATTGTCTGCGGACAATCTGTGCCAAGGTCATTCAGAGTAAGCTGTCGAGTAGCTGAATTGACGAGATCGATGGTCGAGACCTGGTTCAGGTCAAGAGGGAACACTACGCTAGTGCCAGATGGACCGGCACGACCAGCGGTGTTGTACCCATACATGGTGTCGACGACCATGTATACCGATGGTGAGGTACTGAGTGGTAATAGTGGTCAGCTGATGGAAAATGACGGGGATAGAAGGAGGACTCACAAAGTGTAATCGAGATGCGAGTCGACATAGGTAGATGGATAAATGTGGTCTGGCTGGTCCGTTGGCCAGTAGAACAAATTCACGGTTCCCACGGACCTTTGAGATTGAGTCAGTGAATATTTCTGGCATAGTCTTAATTGGGTCAGCCAACACGTACATGCTGCAAGTGGTCGGACAGGGATTCGGCGCTACTGTGATGGTCGTCGGCGTAGTGGTTGTATCTGTGGTCGTGACTGTAGCAGTATCTGTAAGAGTGTCCGTGAGAGTGTCCGTAGTGGTGTCGGTAAGAGTATCCGTAAGAATTACCGTAGTGGTTTCTGTAGTGGTGTCTGTGGTCGTAGTAGTGCTAGTACATGTGGTAGTGGACCAATCCGTTGAGACTATCGACACAATGACTGTAGTGGTGACAGTACGATTAAAACATTCTATCGATGTTGTCGATACATCTGGGATGGTGGTCGACGGTGGTACCCAAGCCGTAGTGTTAACAACAATGGGGCCGCCAGGATCAATGGACGAAGAAGGCCAGGGTTTGACCTGTTCAGATGTACAGGTGGTCGTCCGGCTGCGAGATGAATCGTAGCTTGGGGATTGAGGAGTGTGTATAACTTCACCATGTTAGGTATGCCCGAAAAGCACTAAAACGTCTTGGTCTGTGACTTACAATGGCCCTGGGATGCGTCTGCCCAAGAGACGAGAAGCCCTAGCTCTACCCATAGTTGCAACTTAGACAACATGGCGACGAGTTCACCGCAACGGAATATAGTCCAGGTACAGGAGATGGCGCAATTGAGCGATGAACAGCAAGAGAGATACCAAGATTATAGAACAACAGGATTAAATACAGTAAACAATAACTAAACGAGTTTTGCCTCTCGATGCTGTCATTATGCTCAACACGAACGGGGCTTTTAACTGGGAAGGGCAAAGACAGGCGGCGTCTGCTAACCCGAAAAGGTAAGTATCTTGAGCATCATCTCGAATGGAGCAGGTTTTCGGTGACAGCCGGTTTTTGCACCCCGTCCGTGCGTGGAATCCAACGTGTCAGAGTCCGTCGTTGAGTTGATGCCCCTGAGACTCTGAAGTAATTGGCTTTACACTGGTGATGTGGCAGTTCATCATGGCCTGGACCGAGGCCCTGCAGGTTCCCCAAGCCACATGGTAATGGTTTCCACTTGAATTCTTCCGATGTGAATATTCAGCTCATCCTGTACTTTGTACTTTACCCCAAATATATGCAAATGTTGTTTCTAATATCTCTTTTGCTGTTAAGATGTTCAGCGACACAGCTGACTGAACGCTCTACATCTGCTCTCGTTATCCCGCCCAGCGAATACTTGTAACTCTCCAACGTCCTTGCATTGACCTTGTCGCACTTGCTAATAATTCATAGTGAGGGAAATAATGGGCCCTGGAGCAGCTTCTATTTCCGAGTTGGTACTCCAGACCAGTCTATTAGAGTGCTTGTCTCTACAGCTTCCCCAGAGTCAATGGTAGTCTTGTCAGACTACGGTTGCTCCAGTTCAGTGTTTCCCAATGCGCCTTCAGACTGTGCAGTTTCTAGGGGTACCCTATTCAATCCGAACCAATCCTCTACTTGGCATGAACTGGGTCTTTTCGGTATCAACGAGAATGGAGTTGGTCTTGAGGCCAACCTTGGATATGATCAAAGAGCAGAATTTGCTCTAGAGACTCTGGGTATTGGCCTCACTGGCCCGACGCTTCAGAATCAGACTGTTGCTGGGATTGCGACCCCTGAGCCTTTCTATCTGTAAAGATGAAACTTATCCCCCGTCTTTCTGTATGGTTGGCTGATCTGATCACCGACAGTGGGATATTCGGCCTTAATTCGCAGCCCGTCAACTTTACGTCGTTGGGGAATTTTTCTTCGCCTTCATTCATTACGACCCTCAAAAATGAAGGCACAATTCCAAGTCTCAGCTGGAGCTATACGGCTGGTGCCAAGTACCGTAAGTACGCCGGTCCAAATGGCATATATTTAGTGGAAATTGTCTCTTAACTTAAACCTCGCTTCAATTTAGGCTTAAAACAAGTCTATGGCCAATTGATTTTCTCGGGATACGATGCATCTCGGTTCACACCTAACTCGGTATCGTTCACCATGGCGGATGATATCACCCGTGACCTGGTTGTCTATCTTCAGTCCATCAGCTACAGCGGATCAACTTCAGCCACATTATTGTCCGAACCAATCTTGACATTCATCGACTCGACTGACCCCAACCTGTGGCTCCCCGATAGTGTCTGCGACGCCTTTGAACAGGCCTTCGGGCTCGTGCTCGACAGTCAGAGTGGTCTATACTTGGTAAACGACACTCACAACACCGAGTTGCTCAACTCGAATGCGCAGGTAACCTTTCGGCTTTCTGATGTGGCTTCCGGTGGAAATACGGTGACCATCACACTTCCATATAATGCTTTCGCCCTGACTGCACAAGCTCCTCTAGTCGACAATAGCAGCTACTACTTCCCGCTGAAACGCCAGCCAACTCGACTCAGTATACCTTGGGTCGAGCTTTCTTGCAAGAAGCGTGAGTGCACAGCGTTTGATATCCCCAGCATACGCTGACCTCTTCAGGTATCTCTCGGCCGATTACGAACGGGGCGTCTTCAATGTGTCGGCATGTACTTGGGATGAAAATGCCAAAGAAGACATTGTCACCATTACTTCCAAAGATTCTGACTCCTCTGGTTGCTCGGGGAATGGATGCTCATCCAGTGGTACTGGTTCAGGCGACTCTTCACCACTCAGTCGTGGCGCTGTGGCTGGCATCGCAATTGCAGCTTTGGTTGGAGTCGCTATTCTCGCGGTGGTCCTCTTCTTTTTCATTCGCCGTCAACGCCAAAAGACAGCATATAAAGCGACTCCGCCGGAGCCAGATGTATCGGTTCTCACCGGTCCGGTGCATAACGCCCCTCCTCCTGACCCGTCAGACAGTTCTGCTCCGCAAGAAAGATTCTGGTCTCCAGATGCCGTCTTGACCGGTTCCAGCGAACGCAACAACGGTCAGAGTAGCAGCAGTGGCGGGCCTTACGAGCAAAGTGTCGACGATAACGCTATGGAATTGGATGGCGATGGCACACAGATCCAGCCGGTCTATCATGAACTAGCTGGTAGGGAAGTCCAGAAGACAGGGCCAGAGCCAGCAACGCAGACGTCACCGACCCCTTACGTATAATGTCTGAGATTTAAATCAATTATTGGGGTAGGCAAGATGTTGTATCATAGATGTTGTAGCTATGCTTGGCAGTACCACGCTTGCCGGCTACAAAACGCTTCGTACAGCTCCGTTGTTAAACATCGTATTCCACCACTTGTTGCGCAATGATTTCACAACCATTGTCCGTGGGTCCATCTCTCCAGTGTTTTGCAAATAGTCACAAACAGCAAAATCTGCATCAGCTTCTGCATCGTATGCAAGAATGCCAGGAATAGACTCTGCGCTCGAAAAGAGCTGCCATGACCTATAGGTAGGTGGCAATACCGCTGGCCGTAGTGGATTCTGGTCGTATGCAGCAACTTCGGGCGCTGATGCACTGTTGCGTTGCAATTGTTCAGTCCCGGTAACAGTGCTAAGTTGTCCATTAACAAACGAAACTTGTTGCTTAATCCAGACTCGAGGGATTCGTTGTTTCTCATAGAGATGAATAGCTTCACGAGTGCTTATCACGCCACGAAGAACCTCACTGATGACTCTTCCAAGGAAGACACCATCTTCCATGGCCGTGGCAGCTCCTTGGGCCTGGTAAGGAACGCATTAGAATGACTCGCGGTGCGATATAGTATAGTGGGACTGACCATGTGGTTCTGCATGCTATGAATAGCATCTCCTAGTAGGACAACATTCTTATGTTCATTCGACCATGTTTTCGTTGGCGGTATCACTAGCAATGGCCAGCGCTTGGTAGCATCCACCAAGTTCAGAACTTTACGCAGGAAGTGCGGAAAGTCTTTGTAGTAGTCTCGAAACTCGTTGATGTCAACATCCTCAACAGTTGACACAGTATGGTCCGTTGTAAAGGCAGTGACGATGTTCAATTCCTTCCCACCAGAGAGAGGATATAGCAAAACGTAGCCATTAGGACCGACCCAAAAATCAACTGTGTTTCGAAGCACTGACCGCGCCTCGGGAATCTGCGCGTAAACAACTTCGTAATCGACAACGGCCCTATACGCCGCAATGTTCGAAATGGCACGCGGGACTAGGTCGGGGAATATGCTTTGACGAACGGTAGACTTCACTCCGTCTGCACCAACTAGCAGGTCGAACTGGTATAGTTTGCCGTTGCTGCAGCTGACATGGGCGCCCTGCGCGTCGTGCTCCACGCTAGTGACGCGGGCACCGAGAATTAATTCAACGCCGTGCTGTCGAGCCGATTCTGTGAGACCAGCATGTAGGTGGTCCCGACGCACAACCCACCTATCAAGTTAGAATTAGTCAATTTCCGGGCCGTTGTAGCAATGATACGTAGGAGATCGCACCATGGAAACCCCTGCTCCTTTTCCATTCGTTCCATATCAAGGTGGCCGATCAACTTGCTTTCACCGTCGTGGCTCCAAGTATTGCACTCCACTGGTCGAACCAGGTTGTTACTGATGATCTTGTCGACGCCCCATCGCACGAGAAAACGAGAGACATTTCCAAAAACCTGGATCCCAGCGCCGATCTCAGACAGCTGCTCTGTCCCTTCTAATATAGTAACGCGAGCGCCAGCTCTGGCAATGGCAATCGCAGCGGTCAGGCCACCAAGCCCGGCACCAACGATACCAACGTGCATTTTTGGCGTCTCCATTTGTATTGAGAGTTGGTTTTGGCCTTGGGAATCGTTTAGGAAAAAATAAGATAGGGATGAGCTCACGATGCCAAGTTAACCTGCATCAGCGTGGCATATAAATATTGATCTCGAGCGGTACGGCAAACTATGAATTCGGTTCGGAGGCTGGCGCCCTCGGTTTTCTCTACTTTCGGTATAGTGGCCAGTACTGTCCTCGGTTTTCTCCGTTTTTAGCTTAGTGTTGCTTCCCGTGCCATGCAGAACGATGATCAGAAGAAGCTTCCAAACCCCGTATCCTGACCCCGCATCCTGACCCCGCACATTTCTGATCCTGGGAACGGCTTAACTTTAAAGAAACTTTAATCCTTCTGCTGTAGTTATCACAACTCCCTTACTACATACATCACATTTTCGTTCACCGAGGCAGCTATAGATAGTGGGCCATTTCTCTGACGTTTCGCGATCTATGCCTCCGAAGATTTATCGATGGTGGAAGAGAACGACAAGAGCGTGCGATCGATGCCACGCTCGTAAAGTTCGCTGCGACTGGGTGATTTCTGGCCAGCCTTGCACAAATTGTCGCTTCTACGGCCATCATTGTACCATTAGGCCGAAAGCGTGTCGAAAGTAGGTCTCCACTCCTCTCCAAGCAGTGCATTCGCGACAATATAAACGCTGACATCGTTGATATTAGATACACTCCGAACAAAAGTGTACATTCTCTCGAGGATCATGGCGGCGCCGGAGAGACCGACGCGCTAGCAATACGCGCAAATCCTGGCTATCCACCTGATGCCTGCAATACTTTCGATAATTTCCAGCAGCAAGTTCTCGTGGATGGCCATACGAAAACAGGATCCACGTCCCGCAGAGAAACTCCATTCGAAAAAATCGGCTTTCTTGTCATCGAAGACTACCATAAACTCAGCTTACGCCAGCGGGACTTTTTGAACGATGAAGGTGTCTTTCAGGTCCCAGATCCAACCATCATGGAAAGTTTGCTCGACCAGTACTTTCTTCACGTCGAGCCGTACCTACCCCTGATTGGTGAAAACGACTTCTGGCATCCAGATACCCGTAAATCTGGTGAAGGGTCCCGGATTCCTTGTCATTCCATATCGCTGTTTGTTTTCAATTCTATGATGGTGGCGTGTAGTGCGGTAAGTTCTTCGTCGAGAAATTTATCGTGCAGAAAATCTAATATCGAAAACTTAGTACCTCACCCAGGAAACGCTCCAGAGAGCGGGGTGGCCGAGTAATCGGGCTGCCCGTAAGGTCTTCTACGATCGTGCAAAAGTAAGCCAACTTGTATCTGGTTGTTTTCGATAATTCCTGGGTACGATTCTGATGTTTGATGGATCTAGACCCTGTTCGACTTTGGTTTGGTAAAGGATTCGCTGTCCATTTCGCAGGGCTCGGTTCTCCTCGCTGAGCAATGTCTATCATCAGACAATCATGCCGGCTGCGCCTGGCTGGATGTTGCAATCCACCATGCGCGCCTCCTTGGGGCACACAACTGCCACAACTTCATTATGGGACTCAGCCAGGATAAAAAAGAAGCACGAATGAAACGGCAACTTTGGCGCTGTATTATCATCCGTGATATGATCATTTCTATGGCCTTGCGTGTGCCCGCCAAGATCATGCGCGCTCATTTTGACCTGAATGACATCTTATCGACTGTTGATGAGGACTTCAACAATAACCCTTACCTTTCCCAAACTTTCAGTACGTTGAGCAGAAGTACTTTGGCTCAACTCTTCTGTCTCCAACTTCGCCTCGCATCAATATCTATGGATGTCTCCATTCTCGTCTATAGCCCGTCTCCTGATTTCCCGGCGTGGTGGTCTTCTCTCGTCGATTTCAGAAAGGTAACAGACAAAATCAGGAGGGCAGAAGCAGAGTTAGATCAGTGGGCCGCAGTTTCCGTGGCTTCTGTCTTTACTCTACCAGATACTCTATCACTGTCGTCCGCCGTGAAATCGTATAGGCAGCTCATTTTGATACATTATCAGTATGTCTTGGATATACCGACACCCCTTAAAGGTACTAATGTTCTTGACCAGTATTATACGGCTTGCCTTGTCCCAGCATGAGATGCTTGTTTTGGAAACTTGCAAGCATTACACAGACAAGAATCATTATCTTTCCCGGCTTTTCGAAACCAACGATACGCTGAAGCGCTCTATAAATGTCATCTGCGAAGGGGTCAAGTACCTTGCGACAATGCCGGTTGGAATGGTGCACCTCCCAATCGGAATGTAAGTCCAAAGGATGGCGATGCTCTTGCTAGGACCAGCTAAGTTTCCTTTCTTCCCAGACTATTGTTTAGTGCCTTGCCTCTCATTTTAAATTCTCTTCAAAGTCATCTGGCTGGGAGAGATTCTCAAGGCCTGGCAAGGAAAGAAAATATACAATACGTCGAAAGGGTAATAAGGATCCTTGGGAGCACGTACGAGATTACAGATGACATTCTCGCGTATATTTACAAGATAAGCTCGTTTCTTTCCGAAAAAGACCAGCTTGGTGTCCTCCGTGTGGAACACCAGCCTCCCAAGGATGACTTGCAAGCAACGTTTTCGGCAATATGTCGGGGTAAGGATTGGGTCACGGTCTGGTGCGAAAGATTCCTAGTCGACCCCCTTGTTTATTTACGCTTGTCCAAACTCCTTGACTGGACATTGTCGCGTGGCCAATTTCCACGGGAAGATGAGATATGTACGCTTTATGTGAGATTGGGAATCAATATTCAGCTGTACCCGTCGGATTTCTCAATTGAGGTATCAACTGAAATGATATTTCCAACATTGTCACATACTGATCATCTCGTTGGTTTTGGGCGCAAAATGTCAGGAAACGTCTCCGCCGTGGAAGATTATGAAGAAGAACACTCGGCGCAAATAGTACCCAGTGTTGACGAGGGAACCACGAGTTGTGTGGATCTTTTCCCAGATGATGAGATGATAGAAATTATATGGAATACATTGGGGTTGCCAGAATCGTTCTCCACCTTCGTGAACGATTGATATGGCTCTTCCTTCCTTTTCAAAAAACTTTCATTGTATATACCTACAAGTACCTATGTATAGGCATCATGGGCCACTACATCCTCAACCCTATTGTCGAACCTATCGCCTTATTCGAACAATCTGTCTTGAGAAAAAATGCTCTCCATCACTCGGGATGCTTCGATATCAAATTGGCCAATGGCGCGACACTTTTGAAAGTGCACGGAGCCTGGCTATCAACGGTTGCAAGAAAGTCAAGGACGCCCATGGCAAGCGCAGCTATCCGATATTACCAAGGAGCATCTGCATATCCATTCAACCTTCGCCATCAAAGACACCCTGTCTCTCAACAGATTGTCTATTTATAATTCCGAGGTTTATCCGATTTGTATCCAAGATGTGGCGACATGATTGTATACATACTTGTCCAAAAGACTACCAGGCTCAACTAGGCTACGCCTAGCCATTCCCGTGTTCCAAGGTTTGTATGTTTATTATGTTTATGTGTATACCCGAGATCATGATCTCGAGTAAAGGTCATACCATGCAACCTGGACTAGGGCCCCGGAAAACGGTATTGCTATACCGACTGGATCAAACTTAGAGTAATGTAACCATAAGCCCGGATGCATCCAGTGTTGGAATCAAGAATGGTATTGTTGAGCTTCATTAACACGCCACTGTCCAAGTTCACATGCTTCTTCCTCCATCTGAATGACTGTTCTTGCACTCCGGCAACCTCACCCAAGATCCGAGGAACCCGATTGTATAGCAAACACTCGACCTGGTAAAGATGATCTAAATGCTGTCAATCAAATCTATAAATTCCAGCCTGATGCCATGTTGGATTTTGCTTCATCACCCTTCTACATTCACAGCTTCTCGCTAGCTTCTATTGAAAACCAAAGCACCTGAGTTATTCTCATTGAAATCATTCCCAAAAAGCAATGTCTTCAATCACCCGCACCGCTGCTCTGGTCCTGACCTTTGCACTCACTGCACTGTCGGCTGTCCCGAATTACTCGAACCCAAACTATCCCATGACCACGGAAGCCCCAAACATGAATGGAATGCTCTCGATTGAAGATCAGCTGGTAAACTGTAAGTTGAAGTGTGGCCTTTCCCTATCATCGCCCTAGATCTCCAAGTGTTGTCTGGCAGACAATGTTGACTTTCTCTACACAGGCACGGCCCATTATACCGTTAAGCCGGCTGATACCTGCCTGGGAATCGTTGGCATGCATCCGAATACCTTGACCCTGAACCAGTTCTACTCGTGGAACCCGCTGGTCCACCGTGACTGCTCCAACCTTGCCGTGGGCCAGACTGTCTGTATCCGCGCCCGTACCCAGCAGGATTGCGTTGCCTGCCGTTCTGTGTAGGTCAACAGTTGGATAGCCACTCCCTGGTTTCGGATGCTATTGCTAGTAGCAAGGGGAGGGCATGGCTTCAAGGTTGGAGCGTGAGTGGTAGCTTCGATAGCTTTGCAACGTCTTTCACTTGGGATGCTTGAACTAGTGATCATATCGCAAGCGAGATAGTAGGTATAAATTGAATTGATTTGATAATTCGAGGATATACGTGCATTCTCCAGTGCGGAGCGTAGAATACTGGTCCTTGTATCTGGATAAATACCAAGAATAGGCCCTGGTTATCTAAACCGATCGTTGATGTAGTTGGTTTGGCTAAACTATCTAGTCAAGAAGCGGTACTAGAACGTCTGTGGAACTGACTTTTGCCGTTGGTGGGACTGTAGCCCACCCGGCCACGAACAGAGCTAAGTAGATGGCATAGAATATTTTTCATGGTTCATTTCATCCCTGACTAGGGGGGCTCTTCAAGAATGCTATCGTCACCTACTTAGCCATGAGGCTAGGACAATTTGAACTGTGAGGAGCCATGCTCGATGATTGCCTACTTTCCTGTGGCACAGGCTGCGATGAACGGTGTATTTGCTAACTGTGTATTCGTAGCATCTCTCTTGTCTGATTGCATATCCCCAGATCGTCACATGAACAATGACGGACAGGGAGACCTTTCTTGGTCGCCTCAAGAGAATTTCTTGCCTGCAGGAGTAGAGTTACCCTGATCATCCTTTTCATCGATGGCAACATTGAGCTTGTCGATGCTATCCAATGACAGCTGTAGGAAATCGTGCTTATTTTTCCACACCACCTGACTCTCTGCGAAACCTTCGCTTTCCGCCGGAGTAGGCGGTGGATCGGTGATCTTGGTGACTAGATACGCGGTGGATGCCTCGGCGACCCCGTACATGAGAACACCGATGAACGGAAGTTTCAAGACAACGGTGAAACCAAAGGCAAACCCGAACAAAACACCCTCGCGGTCGCGAAACCAGCGTTGCTTCTGTTCAGGGGTGAATTTGATGCGACGGAAGTACGGTTCAAGCTAGACAGTTGTTAGCCGTGCCTTTTGGTAGGATCCACGGAATTGACTTACCAGCTCTCGCATCAAACTTCTGGATGCAAAATAAGTGTGAAGGAACATGACAATAAATGTCTTGGGCAAGATAAGACCAGCACCAAAGATAGCAGCGGCAGGCGTAGTGCCAACGTGGTTCCGGAATGTGTAAAAGCTCGCCGCAGGCATCACGAATCGACCAACGACCGGGATCAAAGACAGTAGGTAAATCCCGAAGAGCATCCCCATTCTCTTGGCATATCGATTGACAAAAGCCATCATAGCCTCCGACTTGCGTCGAGGCGAATCAGGGCCGCCCTTGGTTGGGTACATCACCAAGTGCGGGTAGTACATGGCTCGAAGACTGCTCGGATCCTCGGATTTGTGCTTCTGGATATAGGTCATGTCTACCCACTGGAGCGACTGCATGAAGCTAATATGCTGGTCAGCGGTGGTTGACAGAAATACCTCAAATCGTAAGACGTACATCTCGTCCAGAGTGGGAGTGACGTATCCCAGGAAAGTCATCAGTAGAAATGGCACCTGAAGGACAGTCTTGGACAGAAACTCCAGGCCACTGAGAAGCTTGTCATCCCAGGTGGCATGATTGAGATTGATAACCCATGATAGCATGTACAAGCCGAATTTGAGGGCGATAATCTTGGGCAAAACATCAGCCACGTTCCTAGGTAACGGTAGAAAGACAGTGAAGGATGTCGAGCCTACCGGAATTTGGATGATCAATTGGATAATGATACCGACGGCAATAGCTAGAGCTGCTTGGCGGAAATGCTCATACTTGAAAAGGTCGGGATTCGTTAAGGCCCGCACAGCTATACTCTGAGGTTAGCAACATATCCGTGACACCTCTAACAAACACCAGAAAAAGATGTTGTACGAGTTCAACTCGACCAACAAGGACAAGGGCCAACTGAGACATAAAAGTGAGCAATACAACCTCGCTTCTCGAATGTCGAATGTGCAGCAGGTCAAGTGGGAGACATACTTCCTACCACGGTAAGCTGGAAGCCGCGGATCACGGCATTGGGCTCAAAATTGGACATGATCGAGGCCCCTTCGCGCAATCTCCGGTATTTTGAAGGGTGAGACAAGGAAAGAGTCGTCAACAGAAAGCCAGGCTTAGCTGCGTCATGTCACATGACAATGTTCATGCCTGATACCTAAGGCCGACTTCACATGTCCCCGCGAAGACGCGCAAGCGCAAACATGGGGGGAGAGATAAGCCTCAGCCTTCTGGTCTTCTCCACCATGTGCTCTCAGTGAATCCTACCCTGGATGCCGCCCACCCTCCTACATCTCTCGCTATTGTCCCTCGACAATGCCCGAGTCTCTGAGTGAGTCCTCGGGTCCATCCATCCGTCGTGCGGCCACACTCCCTACAAAGTTAAACCCGCGGGCGCAACGTGGTTCGGGTGCGCCAAACATCGGAGAAAACGTCATTTTCTACCATCCCTCGGCCAAGATTGTACATTTTGCTCCCAGGGCTCTCGTGCCGATCCCATCCAGTACCTCGCCGACCGACTTTGACTACCCCGTGGATACTATCGAGACATTGCCATGGCGCTCTGCCACCGAACGAACCGTCGCAACTGCGCCGCTAAGGCTGGAAATGATCCATGGGTTGACTGCGTTTCTGAAATGCGGAAATGTTGTGCATGCGATTCTGAAAAACTCCCAATGCTGGTGTGTTGACGGTGTGTCGAAGTTTGTTTTGCGCATTCGTCCTCTCACCTATTATCGCATTGAGCTGCCGTATGAGACCGAGGATGACAAGATATCTGTGGAGGATTTGAAAACCGCATTGCCTACTGTGCTCCGATACGAAGTTACGCCATGTCCTTTCAAGCGCGCGTTCACCGTCGAGATTCCGGAGGATGCAATGGCGCCTCGTCGCAAAAGGGCCTGGCGACCAAAAGAGCGCAAAGACACTCTTCTTTCTGTCCCAGAGAGTAGACGAGGCTCATCCTCGGACGGCCGGTCGGAATGGCTGGATTCGGCCAGCACTGGAGAAGACACCGACGGAGGCGCAACGGATGACAGTAGTATTGGCCACAAGACAGCTAAGACTACGACACCGGAGCCCTCACAAGCTGGCGACCAGTCGCCGGTCTTCACCGATCCATTTCAGCTTCCTATACATCCAACTCCCACTAGGCGCTCAGTGACTGAAATGCCGAAAACTTTCACCAGCCTACGGGCAAAGTTTGACTCGAGTCCAGTGCCAGGAGAAAGCTCTATTCCAGAGGAACCACTGGCTCCAACAGAGACCGAAGTCCACGAACAGGACTCGACTTCGGAAACGGCCCCATCTTCAAGGGAAGGTCCGACACTAGAGAACCCACCTGTTCCTGATGATCAAGAGAAGGATGCTCTCACACCAAATAAAGTTTTGGCTCGAGATACTACATCTATTCCAGTTGGGTCTCCAGTCAAAGACGAAACCCCTGTTGTACAAGGAGAGACAATCCCGGTCGCAGTTCCTCTTGCTGTTGTGTCCCCAGAAGAACCTTCAACATCAGCGAATGCTGTAGCCCAAGACACTCCAGCTCCAGAAGACGAACCGTCAACAGAACTTGCGGCAGAATCTGCACCCCAGATGGAAGGCCCAACTACAGAGCCTATGGTCTCAGCAGTTGCTTCCACTCCCAACGAAAGCGTTTCTCTAGACAACCCTCCGGTCTTGCAAGAATCTCTCGTTTCAGACAAAGGGTCTCCCACGGAGACAATGGGCGCAGATGAGGCCTCCGCCCCAGTCGAGACTACGGTTGTGGTGGAGAGTCGTGCTCGAGAGGTCCCAGCGGTCCCAACTATAGAGGTTCCGACTTCAAAACCATATTCATCTTCCGACCGCGAAGCCGACGCCTACCATGAAAATTCGCTACCGTCTACGCCCGATTCATTCCACTCGGCAGATCTTGCTTCACTGTCGGATTCGGTCTCAACTCGTACCACTCCGGAGAAGCAGCATAATAAGTCCAAAGAAACCGCGCGCCCATCTGAGGCAGCTGACAGGTCTCTGCCGCATAAGCTGGATGTTTCTTCAGTACACGAGTCTTCCAGGAATGACAGTTCTCCCGTCGCGTTTCCGAATTTTGCGTATTACGAAGCTCGAGAGCGCACCACGGAGCCTTCTTTGGCCATCCCATCGGATATCAAGAAGGACTCACAGGCTGTTGCAAAAGGGGCATCACCCCCGACTGATTTCAACCATATGAGTACCGAGTTCCGCCGCCGGGCACAAGCAACAAGGCAGCGTGATGTCTCTCCGATGCCTCCTTCTTCTGCGATCTACCAACCAAACCAAGGCCAGGAAACCAAATCTATCCTTTCCAAGACCCTGGCACTTGTGCTTGTGCCGCCGATTTCCCTTTTCATTATCTTGCTCCACATCACAGCCCGCATTGTCATCAGCCCGGCTGTGACGTCCTCGCGCGAGCCTGCCTCACAGTCGCATTCATCCGCAAAAGAGCCCGTGACTGAGGAAGATGACTTCAGTTTCCCTCTGGAGCGTGAGGCATCCTCTGAGTATGAGGCCGAAATAACCCGGAAGCTAGATCCCTGGGACCTCGACTAAAGTGACGACGCTCGTCAGCTTGTGTGATATTATTTACCTGTTTTTTTCTTCTTTCTGTTTTGCGACGTTACCCTCTATTTTAATATGTACCCCTTCGTCATGTGACATCACGATTTGATTTTGTTTATGAATATTTGGCACTCGCATAATTCTTGGAGTGGATATATTGGATGGATTGTATCTCCTTGGGTTTCTGTATTCTAGCATTTGTATGTACTGTAGGGAGACAGGGTTCATTGAAATATGAGGACTACGCCTTTGGTTAGCTAGTTAATCGTCAAAGCGTTTTATGAGAGCGATGATCGACATGATCTGTGTACCAAAAGACAGGACCTTCTCAGCTCTAAAGCTGTTGTACAGTACGATTGAGGAGTTGCCCGTTTTGTTAATGTTGGCTCACCGCATCTGCCAGCCACCAATAACATTCTTGCAAATATCATGGCAATGATTTAGCACTTCAGGGGAATTCCTGATTTGTGCTTATATTCATCCGTGATCACCGAGGAACGGAGAGTCGCCACCAGAACTATGCTCGACATCAGCCAGGTGCTGGTTTTGGGGGTTGTTGCCTTGGCGGGCTACCTGGTGTATCGGAGCTCCAGGTACGATCCACGCGAGCCGCCTATGCTGTTAAACAGAGTACCTATTATAGGCCACATACTTGGCATGATATGGTACGGTGTTGGATACTGGACAATGCAGGCGTGAGTCTTCCAGTCTTCCAACAAAAACTGAAATTCAATCTGATCAACTCGCAGCAAGCAAAATGCCTCATATCCGATCTTTGGAATCGATATGCTATTTACCAAAGTCTATATCATCACTTCGCCAGAATTAATGCTAGCGGTCCAGCGTAACAAAGCGCTCAGACTGGATCCCCTCTTGGATCTTAGTGTGCGCAACATGTGTGGTATCACTGACAAGAAGGTTCTGGGCCTGTTACTTGACACGACTTCTGGCGGTGAGGGCCTTGCTCAGAAAGTGATGCATGAATTAGCTCCGAAACTGGTTGGCAAATCACTGGATCAAATCAATATGCGAATGGTTCGCCGGATGGCGCTCCTCATGGATGAGATGGGAGACAATGCCTCATTCGATCTGTATAGGTGGTGTCAAGATGCCATCACTACCGCCAGCACGGACGCCATATACGGGCCTATGAACCCGTTTAAGGATAGTAAAATTGCTGATGCGTGGTGGTGAGTGTGAGCAGTTCATAAATGAGCCTCGTTGTACTGACGCGTCTTAGGGACTTTGAAAATGGCCTCAGTCTGCTGATGGCTAATACATTGCCCTGGCTCATTGCACGCAAGCCCTGGAAAGGTCGTGGTGAGGTTGCTGCTGCATTGATGGAATATCACTCAAATGGAGGCCCCGAGCAAGCATCTGAGTTGATCAAGGTGAGGTACAAGGCAATGTCTGAAGCTGGAATCTCGATGGAAGACCATGCGCTTCTCGAGGTACCGTTGCCGACTGGATTTCTCTCAAACACTGTCCCGGCAACCTTCTGGTCCATTTATGATATCTATTCCCGACCCGAGCTTCTCGACGACCTCCGCAAAGAGGTGGAACTCAATGCCCTCTCCATCCGAGCCGATGGCACGCATGTTATCGAAATAAGTGCTCTGCGGGGAAGCTGCCCGCTCCTTCTGTCTACTTTCCAAGAGATATTGCGTATCCGCACGATGTCATCGCCTACGCGTGTTGTGACTCAGGATACCATGATTGCCAACAAGTACCTCCTTAGAGCTGGGAGCCTTGTTACTATGCCGTCTGTGGAGATGGGAAAACGTCCCGAAGTCTGGGGAGAGTCCGCAAGAGTATTTGATCCTCGAAGATTCACCAAAAGATCAGAATCTGAAGCCTGTTCAGGCGAAAGGGAGCCCAGACGTGTAGGTGGATTCATGGCATTCGGTGTATCTCCAACAATCTGCCCAGGTCGTCACTTTGCCACCTCTGAGATTCTGGGAATGGTAGCTACCATGATCCTTCGATATGATATATCTACTGTCAGTGGAATCTGGGAAGAACCAGATAAGTTTCTCTCATCCGTTGTGTCGATCATGGGTCCTGTGAAGAGCGAGTTTCCAGTCAATGTGAAGCGAAGGCAGGAATACGAAGGCATCAAATGGGACTTCCATGTGGAGGAGGGCAAAGGGCAGTTTCCGCTAGTTATTGGATAGTTCGTTGAATCAGAAAGAAATCAATTGTTAAGGGGATAATAACATGTTTGTGAGGGATATGGCAGAGGAAAGTGCGAGACAGAATCACCGATAAACGCCAGCAAAATGCGACAAAAGCGATAGGCCATGTGAGACATCATGTAAGAATAGAAAGTATGAATAGAAAGTATCTCATACTTTGGTGGCCTTTGCACCCTTGCCCTTTGCCTTGCGCTTGCTCCGATCCCGCTTCTTCAGCCCTGTCATGCCGGCCTTGCACACATCGGCATACCGCGTGTAGAACGCTTCCAGCTCATCCGCAGCAACAACAGTCGAGAACTTGACTTTTGAGGCTTTGGAGGCCTTTGTCTTTGCGATTTTGCCGTCCTTGTCTTTGGGTCTCTTTGCATCCGTGTTGCCATTTGAAGCACGGATGAGAATTGAAGGTTGACCGCTTGTGATGCCGCTGACTAGGGGCTTTTGAGTAAGAAAGACAGAGCCTCGGGACTTCTGTGACGTTTTTGACAGGAGATCGGTGAGGGATGAGAAGAACTATAGTGATAGTGATATTAGCAATGCTGTTGGTCTCGCCAAATGTGCGGAATGCCCGTAGCAAGCAAGCAAGCAGAACATACCTCATCATTGGGAAGATGGGGTGCCATTAAGAATTGAAAGTGTGCGATGTGAACAAGAAACGTGGTATTGCAAACTGCAGCGATAGACAATGCAATGGACAGCGACGCTCGTGGGGAACGGGGAAAGGACCGCCGCTGTGGGTGTATTCACCGCCTTGAGGTATTGCTGGAAAAAACGCATCTAGAAAAAAAGTTCAGTCACCGCCTTGCTCACCGCCTTTGTAATTTCATCATGTAGGGCTCGACCTCTCTGTTGATTTCTAGAATCAAGTCACGATGCCACGTCCGATGCACAATACGACCTCGTTGCCTCGAAACCTACGCTCGGAGCTGGGGATCAGGGACACTTACGGGGAGAAGAAACGCAAACAGAAGGGTCCTGTGAATCGAAAGGACCGACGTCGAGCCGAGCGAAATGAAAAGAAATCAAAAAAGCCGATACAGGCCAAGAAACAGTTCCAGCGAACGAAGGAACAAAACGATTATGGCGACGAAGAAGAATATGACGAAGACGACATCATTATGAATGATGATGAAGTTTCTGGCGAGGATGTACCACCTGAAAAGAAATCGAGGCCCACGCCGGAGGCAAAACTGAAGTCCACGTCAAAGGGGAATGCCCAAGAGGTGTCTAAGCCAGACCCGCTTAACTTGAGCGAGGAAGATTACCATGATGCCGACGAAGATACTGACGATGACCATATCGACCTTGGTCCGAAATCGCTCCAGGCGCTGCCAGTTCATGTTGGTGCTGGCGTCAAGGACAAATTAGCTCAAGATGATGCGGAGATTGCAGCGCTGGAGAAGAAACTTGGCCTAAAGAAAGGCAAGAAGCTTCCGAAAGCGTTCGAGGAAGATGGCTTACAAGACTTGATGGGAGATCTGGGGGAGGAATCCGAGGACGACAAGCGCAAGCGCAAACGGGAGGCAGAGGAGTGGCTCCTCAATAAAAGGAAAAAGGCGCAGGCCCGTTCGATACAAGGGCTGGATCACGAACTTGAAGAGGACGAAGAGCTCGATGGCGTAAGCACCGACCAAGACCATGATGATGGAATATTTGGGGATGAAAGCAGTGACGAAGGCGAAGGTGGAAGTGAAAGTGAAGATGGGGGTGAGGGCAGCGAGTTTGGTGGTTTCGATGAAGAGGGGGGCCACCAAAAGTGAGAGAAAATCCTTATGTCGCTCCAGTATCGAAGCCTGCAGCCTCGCAAAAATACACTCCCCCATCATTACGAGCTCGTCAAGACCCCGACTCCGAGTCCCTTACACGTCTACGGCGTCAAGCTCAGGGACAATTGAACAAGCTGTCCGAGGCAAATTTACTTTCTATTGTTGCCGAGTTCGAGAAGCTCTACCGCGACTATCCTCGTCAGAATGTCACCTCCACCTTGATCAATCTATTGATGGGCATGATCTGTGAAAGAGCCGTTCTGCAGGACACTTTCATGGTCCTTCATGCTGGTTTCATTGCGGCTGTCTACAAGCTCGTGGGTATGGACTTTGGTTCCGAGCTCGTGCAGCATGTTGTCGAAATACTGGATGCCGGTGGTGATGAACGCGGCAAATTCGAGGGCAAAGAGACCGTCAATCTAGTCTCTCTTCTTTCGCAACTGTACAATTTCCACGTTATCGGCAGTACCTTGGTGTTTGACTATATTCGTCTTTTCCTGGCGGAGATTACTGAGACCAACACCGAGCTTTTACTCAAGGTCATTCGAAGTAAGTGATGCTATCCAACTCAAATTTCGATATATCTAACAGCATCACAGACTGTGGGCCGCAGCTTCGTCAAGATGATCCGTCCTCACTCAAGGACATTGTTATGCTCATCCACCCAGCAGTAGCCAAGGCTGGCGAGGCCGCCCTTTCGGTTCGCACCAAGTTCATGATCGATGTAATTACCGATCTCAAGAACAACAAGGTCAAATCCGCTATTGGTGCCAGTGTGACCTCAGAACACATCACCAAGATGCGCAAGATTCTGGGCTCGCTCAACAACTCTCGTGTCATTCGCGCATCTGAGCCCATCAGCATCAGCCGTGCCGATATCCATGATTCTTCTAAGAAGGGCAAATGGTGGCTCGTCGGTGCAAGCTGGAAGGAAGATCCTTTGGTTGCTGCCCGGAAGGAACTGTCTGGCGCAGCAGCAAAAGAGGACCCCGTGGTTGAAGAGGATAGTGAAGCCGAACCCGACCTGGGAGAACTTGCCAAGGCTCACCGCATGAACACCGACGTCCGTCGATCGATCTTCGTGGCAATCATGTCAGCCAACGACTTCCAAGACGCCCATGTTCGTCTTCTTAAGCTTCGCTTGAAGCGGGCCCAGGAGTTTGAAATCCCTCGAGTTCTCTTGCATTGCGCAATGGAGGAACAAGCACACAACCCCTACTATACTCTTATTGCCCGGCGCCTCTGTGGTGAACTCGGTCGACGCATTAAAATGTCCTTCATGTTCGCCTTGTGGAACATTTTCAAACGCATGGGCGAGCGAGGCGATCTCGACGACGATGACGACTTTGACCCCGACGATGAAGAAAGCGGCGTCAGCATGAAGGCTGTGGTCAACTTGGCCAAAATGTACGGTATGCTCATCGCAGACGGTTCCCTGACGCTGGGCATCCTGAAGAACCTCAACTTCGCCTATTTGCAGCCCAAAACCAAGACATTTGTCGAAATCCTGGTCATCAGTATCATCCAGCAATCGCAGAAGACCAAGAAGGCAAAGAAGACGTCCGAGTCTGGCAGGGATGAGGAATCTTTGATGCAGATTTTCTTGCGCGTCCAGGAGACACCGCACATCGCCAAGGGCCTGATCTACTTCATCCGCAAGGTTGTCGCCAAGAGTGATATTGTGACGGACAAAGAACAGAAACTGGTGCGCTGGGGCTGCACTGTTGCTGTGGATGCCCTAAAGGCTGTTAAGGATTAGTGGTTGCATGAGGGAGGCATTTTGTCTTGTTATAGATCTTGTACCTAGAATATACCCCTGCACATATCGACTGAAGTTGCATTGCGACTTTCGAAAGCAAAATTTCATTGCACATAGCTCGGAGCCGACTAATCCTACACCCCCTACTAAGAATAGAGGTTTAGCGCAATTCGCCTGTACCTTCAGCCCTTGCTATTAAATCTAGGTAGAGCGAGAGTCTACAGTTACTCCGTAATGATACTACGTAGAAGCAACGGAGCAATCAAAGTTGTTCTTATCGTAAAGGGCAGCTGGGGACCGGAAACACTCTTAAGGGGGAGCGGCCTGCGATGGTTCGATTCCACGTCTAACAGCGCCTGGTGGTGGGTGCACCTCCCCCGGGGAGGCCTGTTATGATACATATCACTTTTACGCTACAGATGTTGTAAATTGGCCTACCAAATAATAGCGTCAATGTCAAAAAAATAGAAATTGGAAACGACTGTCAGAGGTCGCTTTCAGGGTCTGGAAGTAAGGCCGGATCGTGGTCATGATCGTCGTCATCGGTATCATCCGGCAGGCGGACTGTCCGCATAGCTGCCTTGACAGTTACAGGCCCATCTGGTCAAGTGGGATGGTGAGAGATGATCGATTCGAAGTAGGGAATCGTCCGCGAGCAGGCCATGCAGGAGGGTGTTCAGTTGGGCCAATTGGCTTGGCGTGAATCGGATCTCACCATCCGAATTGGAAGACTGATTACATCGTGGGAGTTTGTGTTTGTGCACTGCGAGTACGGCTTTGCGTCTGTGTGCTTCGCGAAATAGAGATGGGTGGAGGAGTAGGGGATCTTGGAGGTGGTGTAGGAGTTCAGATCCCACATGTCATGGATTCATACCAGACCGGGCCCGCCGTGGTAATCAACTCAATTCAATCGGGGAATTAGCAACACCCAACATGGAATTTCTCCAGTAAGAATATACATGATAGCATGGACACCACTGTCAACGGACGACTCAATCAAACTGGTCCTTCTTGATCCAGATCACTGTCATCCGGTCAAACGCGCTGCTCCTTGGATCGCTTCTGTTTTGTATGGCTCACCACTTCCGGACCTGAATAGGGCTTTGGTGAGTCAGGCGTGTCTTCTTTCCTAAGTCGCACTCTGGTTGATCGTGATCAGGATTTGCTGGGCCTGCTCGGTGGCGGTGGTAGGTAGAAAGGAAGCCGGATTGGCGAGAACTCTTGCGTAGCTTGGCAAGGTGCAGGAATAACTGCCTAAGGACAACGCGCTGCAAGAAGGGGGCAAGCCAGTCCATGTCTGTGGTCCAGAAGGTTTGAGTCCACTCGTAAAGCTGCGAATTGTCAGCCAAAACCCCACGAGTCGCACCCAAGACGAGACTCACAGTCAGGAAGTCGAAAAAATCTCCGTTCATAAACGCAACCTGTTCTCAGTCGCACTGGACGCTAAAAGATGCGGAAAGGAGTCGAAACACACCGGAGCGCAAGAATCCTTCTTCCCAGTGCAACCCGTTCATCGAGACGAGCCGGCGCTGGCCCAGACACAGTTGATGGTTATCAGGGGATGACCCTCGCGGAAAGCATTGATGGCTTTTCGGGGGCATCTTATGCACCACAACTCCCGCGAACGTACGACGGAGTCACTTTCGAGCTAGTTAGTTAACTGACAGTAGAAGTAAAGTAATAGAAAAGTAGGAGTAGTAAAAGCTAAAGTAAAACTTTGGAAACGAGAGAAAAGTAAAAGTAAAGTAGAAATAGAGTAAGAGTGTTGGAGCTCGATCAGAGATGGAAGATGATCTCATTGGAACTATCTTGAGGATGGATAACTAGCTAGACGGCTAACTAATCAGCCGTGACAAAGAGGAAAGCAAGAGTAAAGTGAAAGCTAAAGTAAATGTTGGAGCTAAGAGGAGAAACTATGGAGGCTGCTGACTAATGCGTGACCGGGCCCTAAAAAACACAGCCTCCTAGCCGTGGAGCCATCAGTATGCAGTGCACCGCGATGAAAAATAGCTTGGAAAGAAAACAAAGTAACTTGGAATAAGTGAAAGCAAATAAATAAAGCAAGTAATAAGCCCAAACCCTAGGAACAGAGTAGCCGGAGGAATACCGATGAATGTATCCCAAGCATTACTGCTTATCCTACTTATGATTACGAAGCATAGTTGTATCGATAGCTTCAGAAAGCTACTCCGGCGTCTTCTCCTAATCCTCGACACTAGCTCCCTTAGGCTTGTTGTCGTGGAGCTTGGAGACATCTGAATCATTGTCGTGTTCGTCGTGAAGTGTCTCCTCCTGATCCTCAACGCTGGCTCCGTCGGGCTTGTCGTCGCGGAGATCATTGTCACGTTCGTCGTAAACCCGCTTTGCCTTAGCTTTGGCTGTCGCGCGACTTTGCATGACACGGCGCATCGTTGGCCTCTTGGCCAGGGTTAGTCATAGTGGCTACCGCTGATGATTCGCTTGGAGGAGACTCGCTTGGAACACGAGACTATGATGGTAAATGAAAATAAGAAAGCTGTTCAAACCAGGACGGTTCTCGAGTAATCGGAGAATATGGTAGAGCGACCGGTTCGTCTCTCTCGATTGAGGGAATAGGCTCGTCTCGGGCTTGGAATAAAGCTAAGGCTTGGAACGAACCTAAGACTTAAGGATGCCGTCTTTGAACAGACTCAGGATCGCCCAAAAGCGCGGATGACTGCTAGCTTATAGCTTGTTCAGTGGGCTGAAAATAGGGTTGATGCCGAGTAACGACTCGTCGGTCAATCTAGCTCTAACGTTCGGGAGCTCGGACCGCTATCACTAGCTAATTCGTGACCACTATAGGTCGTGGGGTAGAGATGATTTTAGGAACAAGTAGAACGGCCTCACTCTAAGGTTTACTTTGGGGTTGAAAAACTAGCGGTTCGGAAGACACCGAAGACGCCCTACTTGAGCCCCTTGTAACCGAGCGTCCAAGTAGACGATTGGGTTGAGGGAGTGATGACGGGAGTGAGGGAGGAGTAAGGTTAAGGTTGAGATAAGATGCCAGCCGAAGAAACTCCTTAACAGCCTTGTTAAGGACTGACCTATCGATCGGCTAGGAAGGTAGGAAAGGGTCTTCCGAGCTTAGAAGGTGCACCTTAGGTGTACCGGTTAGAATGACGTTAATAAGGTTGATCGTGTTAGCGTCAAATTCCATAGACCACGGATTATCGGCCTAGCGATAATTCCGAAACTAGACTGCAAGCTGTCTAGCACGTTGAAGACGTTTCTCTATCAGCTTAGAGCGTAGAAAGGAGACGGTTGTGAATGACGTTGAGGAAGGATGACCGGGGCGAGCCTCCGGCAGTGAGAACGACGACCCTGGCGAACCTAGGGCTTAGAAACGAAGAAAACCACTTAGAAGCGATCCTTCTAGTGTAAATTTAGTAATATCCTAGAACGCAACCGGACATGCTACCAGTTGTTGGAGCTAAGAGGAGATAGAAGATGGTTTATTCGAACTACTATGGAGGCTGCTGACTAATACGTGACAGTAAAACCGTCGAAACTAGACAAAAGTAAACGTAAAGTGAGAGAAAACTAAGAGTAGAGCAGAAGCTCAAGTAAAACCTTCGAAACTAGACAAAAGTCAACGTAAAGTGAGAGAAAACTGAGAGTAGAGTAGAAGCTAAAGTAAAACCTTCGAAACTAGACAAATGTAAACGTAAAGTGAGAGAAAACTGAGAGTAGAGCAGAAGCTAAAGTAAAACCTTCGAAACTAGACAAATGTAAACGTAAAGTGAGAGAAAACTGAGAGTAGAGCAGAAGCTGAAGTAAACATTGTTAGGCGTCTTCTGACAGTATATCCCATTCCATGGCCACCAGCCAGCGCTGTTTGAAGTCATGTAGTTCAATATCCCATGATAAGCCTCGATGGATACCCACCAATTCTCCTACTCGAACTGAAAAAGTCTGGGTGGGTCTGTATCGAGGCAGCCCCATCGCCATGATGTTAAGTCCCCCGTGCGCATGGATAAGAGCCACGGGGCCAGAGCTGCTAAGCGTTCCCTGACTAGCATGGACAACGCGAGCAGTCACCAAGTACTTATCTTCGGAAGATTTAGCGGGGGCAGCATTCTCACGCTTTGTTCCCATCTCCAGGACCCAACTTCGCACCTCGGCTGCCATCCCGCCGGGCGTGTAATCTAATACTCCCGCGCGAGCACGACCACGACGGCGGAGTGTGCGTGAAGAAGGGGAAAATGGTGCCGGGACATCATCGGCGCGATCTGGCGATGGTGCGCGGGGAAGAATAAAAGCCGGTTTCCGTCCCTCTGGTGGCGGTGACGCCGGCTGTGTTGCGAATGGCGTCTCGCGCCTGAATGGGGTCTGACTGCTTGGTGGTTTCTTTGTCGAGAGCATAAAGCGGGGTTTGTTGTGGAAAGGGGTCTTCATATTCCCAGGCGTTGGCATCATGGAACCCGTTGGCCGAGGTGGAATACCTGGCGTGGCTGGACCACTGTCCAGACCTGCTGGTCTCGCGACACGAGGAGCAGGCGTCATCAAATGATCGGGGCCAGATTGCTGAGGCTCGGGTGACAATAGTGGCACCAGATTATCCTGGTCCAATTTCTCAGCCAGTGACTGATGTCCTCCAGAAAGTCGTCGCCGTTTGTGACTGTCTCCTACGGGTGCAAACACTGTGTCGAAATCGGTGTCCAAGTCGCCCGGACTTGCTGCCTGCTCTGGCGGAGAGCTGTCAATGACATCGTCTACCAATTCCTTTCGCTCGCCCTCCCGGGCTCCGGTGCCCCTGGCCGGATTGGCCTCACCCGAGTCCTCGATCACGTCCCTTTGCCAACGTGATGGGATGACGTTCCGGGATGGAGCAGGGGTGCGCGAAATGGCCGGTGCGGTCGACGGCGGTCCGTCATCATCATCGATATCAAGATCGTCATTCCGCTGTGGTGTAGTCTGCGAGAGGAGGAATCGAGGAGCGTTCGCGAACTGTGGGCCGGCGCTGCGGCGCGTCGATTGCTGGCGCGACAAGCGAAATGGAGATGGAGTCTGTGATTAGACCTGGTGAATACGGGCTTTCAAACATCCTGAATAGGAAGCATACTCCGGGGAAAGGCATTGGATCAGGTCCAGTCGCAGTGCTGGAGCCGCATGGCGCAAATTGGGCGCGTTTAGTGAGGTTCGCGTAGGTTGGAGACGGGAGATTGGAGATTGCGGGGAAATCGGATCTATGTCTTCTATGGTATCGACCTGTGAAGGTGGTCGCTTCAAATAGGGCCCTGTAACTGCTTATACCAGACACCAAATCTCCTATCCCATTCAACGTCGTCGAATTCCAAGGTTACTACTTTATACGTTGATTCTACGCTTCGTCATACAACGAAGAATCCCATCTCAACCGTAGCAAGTCAAGGAACGCGCCAGACTTGAATAGCTATAGCGCTAAGTATATACAAGCTTCGCATCATACACAGGATCAGCTATCCCTGCCTGTGTTGAGAAAAAAGATTCAGTAATTGTTGGTGTTTGGCGCCTGAGGCCATACTGATGCCTTTCGGATGCCCTGCGGATAAGGCATCAATTAGGTTGGCACGTGTCATGGTAATGTCGTTTGGGACCTGTCAACTCGGCGCTTTCACCTAACTACTGTACATACGGGAAACTGCAGGAGGACCGAGCGGCAGCTAGCAAAAGAGGCCAATTGCCAATTTGGTGGCGTTTTACATAGATACGAGGTGCTGAATTCAGGGGCATAAATATCCCCCCGACGTCATGAGAAAGTCTCATCTGAATTTACTCCAGTCAACTTGACTCAAACGTTTAACTTCATTTCCTGCTTTAATCCTTACGGTCTATCTTTCTACGCTCCTAACTAAGGAAATGACTTATTATGATGATTATTCGAGCTTTTTAGCTTCTCCGCCAAATGATATCATCGATTTTAGCCAATGTGCCTAACTCTCTCGGGGTTGATTCGGACGTATCATGACCGAAATCGGCAGCGATTTCAAGAGAGTTAGGCACATATTGGCTAAAATTGATGATTTTATCTGGTGGAGATGCTAAAAAGCTTGAATTATAGTCAGAATTAGTCATTTCGCTCAGTAGTAAGGGGCGTACTACTTTCTGCGACCGGCGTCGCTATTTAGGAGCTGGGAACCGAAAATTCCAATGTAGGCCGACTGAGGCCTCTGTTTGTACCAAAGCCTACATGTGCCGAGGATCACCTTAGGCATATCTTCAAGAAGATTTTCATGTCATCATGAGTCTAACTTTGCAAAAGGCAAGAATATGCAGATATATAACTCAGGGAGGAAAGCGCCAAAAATACAAATCAAAAATACAAAGACAGATAGCTTACACTTGCTTAAAATACTCATCAAACCTTTCCTCCGCCACCTTGGTGCAGTCAAAGCCGTATATCTCGCGCTGGACATCAGCATCAGCCCACTTGTCTGGGACAGGACCCTTGCCATCTCGGAGGGCGGCAAATTGCCGATCACGCTCCTCCTTGGCAGCACCATCCCCCAAGTGCAGGGCACGACCGGAGGCAGAGGCCATATTGACCAGCGCCTCAGCACGGCTCTTCCGTATTCTCTCGTAGACGCGCAGAGCCTTGTTGATAGATCCGGGAGTGGTATCGGGGAGACGGGAGAGGGCAACACCGAGAACAGCGCCATCTTCAATGGCTTGGGCAGCGCCTTGGGCCAAGTGAGGTAGGGTTGGGTGGCAAGCGTCGCCGACCAGGGCGACGGACTTGTAGACCCAGGTTGGAAGCGGGTCGTGGATACGTAGCTTCCACTCGCACACTTCGCCCTCGGGAACGTAGTTGAGCAGACGCTGGACCATTGGACAGAAGTCAGAGAAGACATCCAGCATGGCCTTCTTGTCACCCTTGGTGGTGTAAGTGGCATTGGTAGCCGCGGCGAAGTTGGTGTCGGGTTGGGTGGTGGAGATGTTGTAGATGGTGTTGTTGGAGACCGGGTAGGCGATGATATGGCGCTTCTCACCAATCCAGCGGGTGACACGCGTGCTGTTGATGAGAGCCAGCAACTCCGGGTCGTCTTTGATCTGCTCCTTGTGGATCATAATCCGGTATGCGGCCTGGCCGGTATCCTTGACACCAACGTTGACGTTCAGTTTCTTGAGTATCTCTACACGAGTGCAGGACTTGATGCCGTCGGCGGCCAGTAACACGTCGCATTCCATCTTGTACGGGGCATCCCCGTCGCGGGGGACTGCGGTAAATGATGGCCGCTCGCCGGACACATCCACATTCTCTACAAGGGTGGCAAAGTTGAACTTGATGGCTGACTCCTTCAGGCAGCCCTGGTAAAGACTATGGGCCAGTGACGAGCGGTGTCCCACCATATGCTTGTAGCCGTAGGTATCCTCGACGTACCCCAGGTTAACGCGAGCAAGCTCAGCGTCGGTTGCACCAACTAATCGGTGCATCAGTATCTTCTTTACATTATATGCTGACAATTGGCACATACCTCGCACGGAAGTATCTCCGATATTCACAGCCTCAGCCTCGATAGGCTTCCAGACACCGAGTCCATCAAGTACGCGAGCCATGTTCGGAGCCAGTTGGATACCAGCTCCAACAAAACCAAGATCATGCGCATTTTCATAAACATCAATGTGCTTGAAGCCATGCTTGGCAAGAGCAAGGGCGCAAGTGAGGCCGCCCATACCGGCGCCCAGAATGGAAATGTGTAAATCTTGGGGTGACTTCCCCATTGTGTCAGATATATCAAGGAGAGGCTTTTTTTTTCTTTAAAAAAAAAAAAAAGCAATAAAAGGTTACAAAGCAGGAAGAAGGCAATCTTTAAACTTCCCCAGCTCACTGATGAAGGCGGGAAATACCTCATCCGCTCCCACAACTCCCCACACGCACAACTTGGGGTGCGCCAACCGGGTATTTTTAGAGTAATTACCCGACATCGTACTTAGAGAGGCTGGTCGCTGTAGTGTATCGCCCGTCCCTACTGCTCCAGTTCCTATCAGTGGATATTGTCAAGTCAGAATCACAAAAGAAATGAACAAGATCTCTCACTTATAGACCAACGGTAACAGATATGGTATACAAAAGTATGGGGCCCCGCTTGCCCCAGATGTTCCCCACATTCCGGAGTAAATCTGGTTCCTACACTATGTATTCCAGTATTTCATATAAATGATTAAGATGATTAAAAGGTAGAATAAGAGTAGAATACTATGCCCCATTCACTTGCACCATTCTAGTAGGTTGATAATATAGCTCTGGTAATTGGCCTGAAGTGGTACCTCGTCTTTCCACAGTTTTAGAAAGAAGTAATTTTAGACAGGATTGATGGGTGTTTGGGTTCAAGAAATACATACAAAGGCATACAAGTGATTAAATTGAGCTTGGAGTGACTTACAAGGAGCAATTATCAAGACTCTTCCAGACGCCGTCTCGCACTTCAAGCACATCGATATCCTCATCAATAATGCCGGTTATGGCCTGATGGGAGCTATGGAGTTTTTCCTTGAAGCAGACACACAACTTCAGCTAGAGACTAATTGTTGTCAATGCCATAATAAAAGAAGCCTTCGAGTGTTTTGTGAGGTCAATGCGAAGGGGGTGCCCAGATATCTTCGATAGGAGGACGGTTGGCTTTCCCGGGTCACTCTTTCCACCTCATGAGCGAAGCGGCAATTAGTTTGACCAAGAACTATATAAAAAATACGCAGACATATAATGCGTGAAGGTCAGACTATGCGGTGTTCTGAAAGAACGTGCAACGCTGAGTGTTTGTGCTTGAGTAAATAGATGTTGCAAGCATGAATGTGGATACTCGTAGCACATGTAACTCGACCTGGGCGGTGTACAGAGTAATCCCTCAAAATTGAATATTGAGAATTCCAATTCTTTGGGGTTTGTTTTGGCTTTAACGCTTTCGAGGGGGCTTTGATAGACACCTCCACTTGCCGGATAAGCAACGGTTTCCCGCGGTATTTCCAGGGGTTTGATGCTCCACCTTCCGCTTTCCATCTTCCACCTTCCCCCGTCTCTCAACCGTTCCATGACATCGCAAGATTCGAGGATGCCACAAAACTCTTTTGGAAGCTCTCCTCGACGAGGCTTCTAGCCTTTGCAGTTATCTTCTCAGCAGCCCTTCATCTGATGCAATTTGACTTTCAACAGAACCGAAAACCCCCGCCATGGGGAAGGGACAGGCTCCACTTGTGGGACTATTCAAGTTTAGCAACAGACTAAGGATCAACATTCAAATTACAATCAACGTCAAGAACCCCTGATTTCAAGAGTGCAGCGCGTTCTCGTGAAACGTGTTTGGGCCCGCACAGTGTCGATCGCTGGCGTCCTCTCCACCGGAGTCTCAAACGCCATTGGAGACTATGCCGGTCTAACGCGGTTTAAGGCTGTGCCATGCTGATCCTTCGGGTTTCTTTATTCATTGTGTTTTGACCACCGGGTCCTGGTATACACACCGGCAGTTGCTGCGAACCATGTGGCAAATGCATTATCGTCTCGTGGCCCACGGAGTACATCAACGCGACCCTTGGTTTTTGATGCTTGTCTAGAAGGATATCGGATACATCAAAATTATGTGCTACCAGCCACAAGGCCATGTTCCCAGTGGAAGCATGGGAACTGCTGACCTCTGGTACTCCCGAGTCAGGAGTGGACATGCAGATCTAAGGAGTGGCTAATGAAGACGGGCCTTCCTACGAAGCTTATGACCGGCTAAGACAGGCCCTTCCTCTGCGCCGGCTCATCCACTATCAACAAAGCTGTGGAGTCTTTCCTTGAATATGAGAGGATGCCCGTACCACTACGATTCTCATTGGACTATGTTGCCCATCGGGGTTAACTGGCGTCCCCCCTGTTGTCGGGCTGATGTGGAGTTCCTCCAAGTCGACGTCAGAAGCATTGGCTCAGCGAGCGGGATGTTGTGCTCATCTCCCCCTGAGAATGGCTTCTATAAAGGACAGTCCATGTCAATTGACTCTCGACTCTTCCAATACCCCCAGAGAGTCCTTCTGTTTTCCGTTTGCTCCAGTCACTCTTTACCGGTTTTATACCGTCCATTCTTTATTGCCTCGAGCAACAGTCACTCATTGAATCCAAGATGAAGTCCTTCGCCATCGCCGCCGTTCTGGCGTCCACCGTCGCTGCTCTGCCTACCGGCACCAGCACCTTCAGCTGCATCCCCGCCACTGCCGCTCCCACCGGCTTTGCTCCCAACATCCCCTTCTGCAGCAGCTCGACTTCCACCATCGCGCCCACTGCCACCCCCAGTGCTAGCGGTCTCAGCTCGGTGAACTTGCAGCAGCTCGGCGGCAACGCCGCTGGCAACACCGCCAACACCGCCACCAACGCCGCCGGCGTCCAGCGGGTTTTCTCCGTGACCAACGGAGGCCAGAAGATGGTGATCGGCCTTGAGCAGACCCTTGCCCAGAAGCTCACCACCCTGAACGTTGGTACCGTCACCCAGACCATCGGTCAGGTTACCCAGATCGCCGACTCCCCCAGCCAGCTCAGCACCAACGGCTTGACCTCCGGTGTCCTGACCGTCGCTACCACTGAGGGCAAGTACGCTCTTGTCCAGCTCACCTCCGAGGTTGAGGGTCTCCTTGCTCCCCTTCTGTCCACCCTTAGCCCTGTTACCAACGTCGTTGGTGGCCTCGCCAGCACTGTTGAGAGCCTCACTGGCATCCTCGGCAACCTCGGCATCCTCGGAAACCTTGGCAACCTTGGCGACCTCACTTCCGTCCTTGACCTGAAGCGCGACCCCGTCAACGACGTTATGAGCATCACTGGCCTGAACGGTGAGAACATCCTTGCCAAGGTTGAGCCCTCTGTCCTCGGTCTTCTCGGTGGTCTCAACCTGGGCTCCCTTCTCGGCGGTGCCTCCGGCCAGTCCGGCCCTCTCGGCTCTGTCGTCGGCCAGGTCCCCGTCGCCGGTGACCTTGTCCAGCAGGCTACCTCCATCGGCGCCGACCCCAGCCAGGTCCTCGCTATCCTGAGCCAGGACGGCTCCTCCGCTCTCCTCGTCAAGGTCGAGGGCACCGTCCAGGGTCTCCTGTCTACCCTCGGCCTCTCCGCCCTGGGCCAGACCGTCGGCAGCGTCGTCTCCTCCACCCCTCTGTAAATGAACCTGGTTTGCCCTTGAAGGGATTTCATCATTCGCTTCTATGGGTCCTCTGTTGTTTGGTTTCCTTGCGGGGCTGAACGTCACGCCAAAATGATTTGACACGAGGAGTTACCCTATATATTTTCGTTATTTATCTGTACCTATTTTATACGTGAAAGCGTCACCATTGAACCTCGAATATTCTTGTACCCAACTGTAATGTCTACTGCTTCACGTCTCCTTAGAGAAGTTTTTGATTGGAATGTAGTTATTCACTTGCGCCTGGACATCTATAGGTCTTGCTGTCAAGGATGCTTTCACGTGTAGCAGTCCTGGCTGTGAATAATAGCCTCCATACGGTGAGTAGTCTCGAATAGGAGCTAAAGCCATCTAGTTAAGCCAATAAATGCTCTATCTTAAGAGGCCATCCATAGTATCCTGAAATTCCTATCGATAGATAGATATGCCACTTAATAACGGCCATGCGATTTGCACATTATCTCAATCAAAGGAAAGTCCTAACCTACAGTCGACTAGACTATATAGACAACTAGGCATATGGGAATGATGAATATCCCTCGGGGCACACTAATAAAATTTTGACATTCTCTTATCGACACTATTTAACCCTTGATTAAGAAAGCTCAATGGAAGCCTGGTTCACGATTAGTGGGCTGGAATGTCGAGATACATATCGAATCTCCCGCCGTCAATATGGAAAATGCAATAGTTATGGATTGACTTACAGTTGATGATGGCCGATGATAGCCTATCAGCAGTCCGAACCGCCAAAATACTGGCAACAGCCCCTAAATTGTGTAAACCTATTGGAGATGGCGTCGGCAGGACAGTCCCATTCATTGCCATATTGTAATGGTCTCGCTCCAATTCCTCGACAACAGCTTGCTGTATAGGCACGGTTTCCACATTTGCATGACAGTGCGGAGGCCGAAAGCATGGTAATTGCCACAAAAGCAGCAGTAAAGATATGCATAGTTGATCGTGCAGGAATCAAGGTTTAAGTGCTGGTTGGGATTGGTAGTGATGGGCCGAGCTGTAACAAGAGACAGGAGAAACGTGTGAGATTATCTTCTCCAGGGCTACTTATATCTTTCTCGAGGGGCTGATCTAAATTCCGAAGCTCATGTAGCCTTACATTGTCATTTGACGTCGACACCCTTTTTGTTACCAAACAATTTACCATATTTGGTGATCAGGTTTCACCTTAGCTCGCTATGTAGTACTGACGGGCCTAATCTAGGACATTTTAAGAATTGTGTCCCCTTTCAAGGATACCACGTTTACTAACGGTTACCCTTTTTCAGAATGCCGTCTCTTTATGTTTGTCCTTGAGCTAGCAGCTTAAACTTTTGATACTTCTCCCTTGCTTACAGTAAGCCTCCGATCGAACGATGGGCTACAAGAGTAGGAATAGGAAGCTACCAAAGTGTCATCCCTTGCCTAACAACTGCCAGCTGTCTATGTATGCCGGGTCATTGACATCTTCACCGAGGGCGATGTTTGGACGACTATATGATTGCAATACAACAGAAGCTCCAAACATCGCTCCACTTGAAAGCCTTATTAGACTCCGGTGCCCTTGTGACACCAGTGCTGTTTTCTTGTGGGAGCGCAGGAGGTTGGGTATGTGCGAATCATCTGCTCTTGGTGGTAAGATATCCCTCGGCCTAGGTATCCGACATAAGTCTAGGGTATGATAGGATGCTCCACTCTCCACTCTCCACTGGCAGATTTAACCAGGATGAACTGCCGAGCAGCTTCGCAAGAAACTAGGATCTCACAAGGTTCTTTCCAAATGCTCTATATTACATCCGATATATCCGCGGTGAAACATTTTTTCTAGTCCTTGTCGATGGTGCATGATCTCACTAGGTACCAAGGCATATACAACTTGAATGTCCCCTCTAGTGGATCATCGCGTCCCCAGTATACACAGACCATATGCAGATTTCAGATTAGACACATTCATATAGTGTCCAGACATAGTGTGACAAAGTAGTGTAACCACGTGAAAGACATTACCTTGTGACTCTACCGCCGCATTTGTATGCGATGTGCATCTTGTCTAGGCAACACGGAGCCTCAATTTCTATTCGTGAATTCTTCACGGTATCCTATTATCTACCCATACTACCTCTGGCCCCAATCATTCGCAAAGCTAACGGCGAGGATTGGGTTCCGCTGTGTCGGGACTGGCTCTGTCGAGTGTTTCCACAATTTGAATTGGTATACTGTCGTTGGAGAACGCCGGCTAGGGGCCTGTAACACGGTCCATTCGGGTCTTGACGAAATTAGTTAAGGATAGTTAATTAGATGAAGACATTCATATCCATTCGCTGTAAAACTATGATAAAGGAGCACCAGGGAAGATCGTGAAAAGGAAATACTGCAGATATTTCTAGATTCTACTCCCTAGTTCGCATCCTTGACAGCGATACATGCTGAGTCACCCATAGCACTGAGAATAGTAACGACTAGTAAACCATTTAGTACACTAATTAACAGCCCTGAAGGACCTTCAAAACACTCACCGGCGCTATTGCCACTGTCAATGTAGTCCATCACGGCTTTACCAACTTCGCCCTCGGGCACATGAATATCATTCTTGGTATTACCGTTCGTGTCTGTCAATAAAAGGTATTCTTGATCATTGTCAACTCCATCCTAGGATGCCAATTAGTACGTGTGCTTGCTGTGTGTCAGGAATCAAGACCCACCAGCTGATATTCCTCTCTGTGAACAATTGGGACGTCGGCATAATAGGTACTAGGAACAATATCCTCGTACTTTTTACCGTTGAAGATGCCAATGCCAACAAGATGAATCTTGGCGTGTCCATGCTTGCCGGTTTTAGATGTAGACGCTTCAACAATCTTGCAGGGCTGACCCTTTAGCACAATGTGTCCATTTATTCTCAGATCAGAACTGATCACTTGGATAGTCGAACTTTCGGCATTTTGTGTATCCACGTAACCCTGTATTCCGAATGCTTAGAAGAGTAAATTGAGTGTTCCATGGATCTGCACGTACTTCGTCGTCAGACATTTCTGGTTGAATAAAGAGGATATTAGGCAGCAGATGCTTTGGCAGTGAGGACTAGGGAAATAAGGTATGGGTCTGAAGTAGACGAGAAGAAGACGTAGAATTTATAGCATCAGTTGTCATGGTGCGGGGTAATTTAAAGAATGCAGATATGGCGCTGTGTGAGTGTAATTGACTCCGATCCGCATCTTATCGATTGGCCATTTGTGTACTGAGCATGAGGCCAATGGCTCGCATAGGCCCACAGAATACTCCACCGTTCAGCTCATTACGCACACTGCAGTAGAGTCCCAACATATTGTACATCGCTCAATATCATGATTACTTGCCCATGTATTGAATAATAATCTAATAAAAGACTAGGATACTGCAGACTTTAGTGTTAGTTCAACCCTTCAAATTCCAGACCGGCAGAGTCATGGGGGATTTCATCGCCCTCTTGGTGATATGCACGGTGACGAGGAGATGGCGGCTGCTTAGGTGGAGCTGAGCGATCGGCACCATATGATCTCAGTAGATCTCAGCTGTACCTCAGCTGGGACTAAATGCAGCTCGATGCTGGTCCAAGGCAGAGGAAAGTAGGTATTTCCAAAATTACCATACAAATCGAAAAGAAACTATGTACAACAAGGGTTCTAATTCAGCGCGATACTTCGGAGTATGTGTTGAGATTATGAGCCCCGGGGCCAGTGGATACACGTAGGCCTCTGATGAGTCCTTAGGGAGTACTATACTTGTTGAAGAGATCTAGCATAATATGGTATTAACAGATGTGCCTAGAAGCAGTGGAATTCCACAAAGCGAATGGCATAAGCAACCGCCATACTATGTTTAAGGACATCGTCCCTATTATTCGCTTTCTTTATACCCAGAAAGCTGTTTGAGTTCGCCTAGACGGGGACGATAATTGCATATTGACTAATGCTCGAGAAACGTCCCCGGCACCACTGGCGATTGTTGAGAAAACGGAAGAGGTTGGGAGTTTGAGTCCCACACCAGGCGAATTGCGCTAATTGCAGCTTGAAACTGCGTGGCATTGTCGACATATCCCTCAGTTCGCAAAAGCTCAATAACTTTGCTGATCCAAAATCTGCAGCCTTGACCCCCGGAGGAGAATTGGTACTTGTCGTATTTTTGACTAACCACAAGCTCCAGGAGCCTTCCGAAAGTGAGGCCTGGGGTGGATATTTGAACGGTTTTGACCGAGTCATCGTAGGATCGTTTCGAAACGATAAGAACCATCGAAAACTTAAGTCCTGATGGACTCGGATCAATTCGCAGAGAGTCGGTTTCGTTGATAGCACAATGGAGGACCCAGTGGTTGGTCATTTGACCAGGTGTTCCGGTCTGTTCTGGAGGCAGGGCACATGCGAAGATAGAAGATACGTCCAGATCGGAAACCGAAGAAGAGAGCGAAGTAGGGATATACTGTATAGTCGACATTGTGGTGTAGTTCTTAGGGTGGTTTGTAAATTGATGAAGAGTGGCTTCCTTGACCTTGAGGTGGATTCAACGCTTTTAACACCTCAGAGGTGATATAAGGGGTAGATAAATATGCTGGCATAGGACAGCGCTAGGCAGAATAAATTCAATGCATCCAATCATTGGCATTGAGTAGCCGCTCCTGCATGTGGCGCCATATGGGCGCGTATTGACAGGTGTCTATTCTGCGATCATTCTCATACAGCCCTAACAAATCTTAGTGTTATTTTGGATATCAAAATAGGCTTGGCTTGTTAAGGTGCTCCTTATTCAATAGAAGAGACAAGACGATCAGATAGGTATCTATCCTCTGATGTTTCAGTATCTAATCCGAACGATCTGTACCCCACCATTTTCCCAAATCATAGTTGTAAACTCCAAAGCCTTGACTTATTAACTGATCGGCCTAAGTTGCTTGGGAATGAGATTTGTGGAAAGATGCACATTGAAAGTCTTGCAGCGGCTGCTTCATCTTGTTCATTGGAGTTTGTTAATCCGACCCCCTGAACATATACCTAGGTAATACAAAGATTTTACCCACGCACCCGCAACCTCGCCTTACCCCTCCTAGGGTGTTAAAATACCATGACTGCCTCGCTTTCTCTCAGCACATACATATTTTGTCGGTATTATTATCGGATATATGTGTGTCATCCCATTCGTGGTCATTTTTCGAAGACTGGTTAACATGTGCTGACGCTCGAGGCTGGGTTTCAAGGCACAGCTTGAACCTCACATTCGCTGATCAAGTAATTGAGCGAGTCGCCTCCAAACCTAGCAGTATGGTTCCTGTTAGGGTCAGACCAACGGAGGCAAGAGACGTGCCGCTCTTACCTGCAGTGGAGCGCTCGGCGGCGCAAGCATTCTTACAGTTTCCAGATCTTGCATGGCTTGCCAATGGAAGCGTCCAATCCGTGGAACAGCACTTGGAATTGATTGAGGGCGGGGCAGCATGGGTGGCTGTTGATCCTCAGGACGTCCCTGTTGGATTCCTCAATGGCTTTCTAAGCAACCAAACCCTATATATCTGTGAAGTCTCGGTTCAATCAGATTGTCAAGGAAGGGGAATTGGCCGGCATCTAATGGAAGCGGCGAGGCAATGGGCAATCTCTTGTGGCTGTTCATCTGTCACTCTGACCACTTTTCAAAATGTCCCATGGAATGAAAGCTTTTATAAGTCCCTGGGCTTCACCACTTTGAGGCCATCTGAGTTGACGCCATCACTATGTGCTATCATGAAGGAGGAGGCTGATGCTGGCCTACCGACTGAGCAAAGATGCGCAATGTACTTGCCTCTGGGATGAACACTGGAAAGTTTGTCAGCGACAACTCAGTCAGCCAAGGACCGTGCTAGCATATCTCATTGTCGGAATTAGCGCACTTGAAATCCTGTTTGATGTTTATATTCACTACTTGACCCGGGGTTATGATAGTCGCCGGAGTTCTATAGACAGCGTCACACTATTGTGGTGTTATCTTAGTCTTTTATGTCCGGCAAAGTACATGGCCTTCAGGGAGACAGCGATGGAAGATAGAAGCACCATGATTTATTCGAAAACACGCACTATACTTTCTATCGCTACCCCAAGTTGCACCATATTCGATATTCGACAGGCTATAAATATCAAAGAACAGCCACACGATCTAAGCATAAAAATTCCATAGTCCACGCAACCAGAGTCTTCTATCAGCCCCGCTTGTACCTCGGGGCATTCATCGGTGGGCCCACAATGAACTCGGGCAAGGGAGGTGCCCAAACCCGTCTGGTGGTGGGCTTTGGCGACGTGCGATGATGATTGGTATGGCCTTGGCAGGTATGTTGGTGTTCACCGGAGGAATCATTACTCTTGACACTTTTTCCATGCTTGGCGCAATATGAAGAGTGGGAACAAGTCTTTGGCTGATGGGCTGGTTTCGTGTCTTCACCATGGATGTGGCAGCATCGGCCATTTTTAGCATGAATCGCTGATGGAGATTTGTTGTGGTGTACTTGGCAATGTTGGTGGTTCTTGGCTTGTGCATAGATGGGATGATTATGTCGTGCGTTGGACTTGTGGTGATCTTCACGGCTCGGCTGCCCTGTCGGGTGTGTGACGTAGGGGTACATATATAATGGGGCTTGAGGGTGTATAGCCGACTTTTCTTGGTGGCGTGGGTGGTGGTGATGCTCGTGGTTGGTTTTCTGATGTTGGTATGAGTCTGAAGTATCTCCATTTGGCCGATTAACTGGTGCTGCCTGTGTAGGTGGCATGTTGTTATGGAGTGGGCAGCAATGTTGGTGCTTTGTTTTCTGATGAGTTGTGTGCTGTTGATGGCACGGACGGTAGATTGGGCAGTACATCCTCAGTATGAGACAATTCAAAGCATTCTAAGGCTCGAGGCAAAGGTTGCTACCTAGGTTGGCGAAGGCATCTTTGGCAATCGAGGCTTCATTATAAGGCTGCTCAGCTACACAGGACTTTGAGCTGATTCTAATCGATCAACTACCCGGCACCCGGGCAGTGAAACATACATGCAGTTTGCCTGCCACCCTCATAGTGCGCTAGTCTTTGTCCAGACATCTTCAACAAAGAGATGAACAGTAAGATGTTGTATTCTCGACGGGGACCTGCAGCTTCGTGTTACACGAAATCGGAGCGTTTGCTTGATCTCGTATCATAAGACTACTGAGGTAGGCTACTTGGAAAGCAAATAGTCATGTGTGGATTCAGATTTGATGCAGCTTACTTTCCCACATCCAGTTTGAGGCTTTCTAGAAGGAGGCAATGTTTGAGTCGCGTAACTTTCTTACTCCACATTGAAAATATGACCCGACGACGTAGGAAGCTGCCTACTGTATGTCATCGATGGGGTGTAGGGTTGGACCCATTCCTCAAGGATAGTGGTGAATGTATCGCAGACAGCCTGCACGGCATCATCACGAGACGCTCCACAACTTTCAATGTAGACTGGAGAAGTATTAGCATCTTTTAGTTCCAACCTTCGTAGCTAGGGTCTTACATTTGACCTTGGGCTCTGTGCCTGAGCCCCGGAAAGTGAAACGGACTCCGCCCTCTAGCCATAGAGTCAACATTTGACTAGTGGGATCCTCGGGCAGATCCGGCTTGTTGTCGGACGACCCTGAGTCATATCCTTCGGTCAGGTCTCGCCATCGCAGGATCTTAAATTTGCCAAATTGCTTCTTCGAGAGAGAACTGCCGCTCCTGATTCCGCGGAACAGCTCCAGGGTGAGCTCTGGACTTGGGGACCGGAAGTAGTTGTTTAATGTTTCATGGTGGCCAAACTCAGTAAAGAGCTGTTGGAGTTTGTCATGCACGGTCAACCCCTGAGCTCTCCATTTTGCCTCTGCAGCAAGAAAGACTGAAGCAGCCGTAATGCCGTCCTTGTCGTAGCAAACAGCAGGAAACATGTAACCGAGCGCTTCCTCGTAAGCAAATGGCACAGTCTGTCCAGTCTTCTCTAGGTCTCGAGCAACGTTTGCCATCCACTTGAAGCCAGTCAACGTTTCTTTGAATTGGACTCCCTTGGCCTTGGCCATCTTGCCAAGCATGCCACTGGAGACAGTCGTCGTCAAAACTGTAAACTTCGATAGGTCGGCAGCGGTACTGAGCGAATCAATGATATGCGAGGCCAAGAGGACACCAACATGGTTTCCGGTGAATAAGAACCACTTGCCACTGGGTCAAAGTAAGAGACATATCAGATCACAATGGGTACTGAGGGACACTTACTGGACTTTCTCTGCTACGGCAAATCGATCCGCATCTGGATCATTGGCAATGATCAGGGTCTTCCCTTCTTTATCAGCAGTCTCAATCGAAAGATCCAAAGCCCCCATCTCTTCTGGGTTGGGGAACTTGACGGTAGGGAACTCAGGGTCCGGTTTCTCTTGAGCAGGAACAGTCGTGCAGTCATTGATTCCTAGCGATTCACATAAAGTGGGAAATACCAAGCTCCCAACGCCGTGGAGAGGCGTATAGACAGATGGCCTCGGAGGCTGCCACTCAGGCACTGTTGATTTCTGGAAAAGTATCAGCCTTGTCATTTGATAATTGATGTATCCTTGCACACTGACAGCATATTTTTCAACCTGGCTAATGTAGTGAGGAAGTAGCTTCTGATAAGAGTCGGCATGTAGGAGCTTGCCAGCCTGCAAGCTCTTCCATGCAGTTGGCCAAGGCTGCAAATTCTCACGGATCGACTGCGCTATTTCGCCATCCTCAGGCCGGTTGATTTGAGCGCCATTCGTCGAGTAACTGCGACGTATATAGGTCAGACAAGTCAAAGTAAGCAAAACAGATAGTATATCTTACACTTTGTAACCTAGATAAAGATTAGCAACGTTCATATCAAGTCATGCGCATGAAGAAGGAGCAGACATACCATTGTCTTGAGGGGGATTCTTCGGGCTATTAGTTAGCACAATCTACTTTAGTAAAGAAAGAGCCGGCATACATGGCTTGCTGTTACCATAATACCGGCAGCAGCATTAAAATGGTTCACACCAAAGGGAACCATTGGCGTGGGCCCTGCCTGATCGAAGAACCAGACTGGGATCCCGAGAGCAATGAAGGCATTGGCCGCAAGCTCGGCAAACCGATCGGAGTTATGTCGCGCATCATGTCCAATGACCACGCCCCTTGAGGCAATCTCCGGGCGTCTTTGAATGTACTTGGCCAGTCCCTGGGATGCCTGGATCACCGTCAAGGAGTTCATACAAGAGAACCCGGCTGCCATGCGGCCGCGCAGGCCGGCCGTTCCGAACTCGATACCTGATCTTCAATCAGAAATGCATTCCAAGCCACAGAACGGTTTCCATACGATTTCGCAGGCGCAACTCCAGCTCTTCGGTAGAACTAGCATCTCGCAACTGCTCTATTTCCGCACGAGTGGTGGGATCCTATATCCGAGCCGATGAGATCACGCCACCAGGAACAAGGTGTAAGGGCATTGGTACCTGGTCCCACTGGAGCCATGTTTGGACCAGCGACTCGATTGAAACCTACTGGTGTTAACTAGTGCCCAGTAAACAGAAGAATATGGTATGGAGTAATACCTGAGCCATCATGCAATGAGTGAGGTGGAAAGTGTTCAATTACGGGCGACGGCCGATCAGTCCCCGCTTGTTGACTCCACCTTCCAACTGCGTTTCATCTTATTTCTCTGCCTGCACTCTCTTCTCTTCTCTGCTCCACATGTCAATTGCCTGTCACAACTGAATACTCTCCGTTGAGACTTGAAACTATGTTCACTTGAATTCAAGCCTCTCCTAGACACCCATCCCTCACCTCGCCCTCTCATTCTCTCACCGCACCTTTGACGATGGAGAAGCCCGCGCTCCGATCGTCCCGGAAGGACACTGTGTTGAGTCGACGGTATATTGAAGGTCTCATTGCAGAAGGAAAACATGTCATCATCTTTGAGGGTCGCGTCCTCAACGTTGACGCCTGGATCCCGTTCCACCCCGGCGGAGAGAAGTCGATAAAGCACATGGTCGGCAGGGATGCAACGGACGAGATTAATGCGTACGTTCTCCCATGAGGGCTTTCTCTGTCTCTTCTAACGCGTCAACTAGACTACATTCTAAAGAAGCCCGCGAGCGAATGTCCTCCTACCAGATCGGACGATTCGACGGCATCTGGTCCAACTTCCTTCCGCCGATTCAAGGCGGCAAGTTCCGTCTGTACACCGACGAGACATGCTCCAGTGAGGAGGATTTGACTAGCCAAGACGACTCCAGCCAAGATGGATCTACTCCTCCTTCCCCGATATTTGACGCGGTCGATTCGAAAGTTACACGTCGAAAGAATGCCTCGCCAGGAACCAACAGCTCCGTTTCCACCCCTCCAACCCAAGACTCCCAGCCGAGGCCGGCCTTTCTGGACGCTCGAACACAAGAGCAAATTGAGTTAGACATTGCAAAATACCCGTCGCTGGATACAGAGAATCAGGAAAGCATCAAGCAAAAATACCGCGCTCTAAATGAACGCATGCATGCCGCGGGCCTGTTCAAGTGCAACTACTTCTCCTATTTCATCGAATGCTGTCGTTATACGCTCTTTGCAACTTTAGCATACGTCTTCCTTCGCTTGGGCTGGTGGGGCACATCCGGATTCTTCCTCGGATGCTTTTGGCACCAGCTTGTTTTCACAGCCCATGATGCTGGCCACATGGGTATCACACACAATTTCCAGATCGACACCACAATTGGCATCATAATTGCCGACTGGATGGGAGGGTTGAGTCTGGGATGGTGGAAGCGAAGCCACAATGTACACCACATCGTGACCAATGAGCCCGAACACGACCCGGACATCGAGCACATTCCCTTCTTCGCCATTTCCCACCGCTTCTTCGATAGCCTCTGGAGCACGTACTATGACCGGCAAATGACTCTCGACGCCCCATCTAGGTTCATGCTCAAAATCCAGAATTACTCATACTACCCTATCATGGCGCTGGCCCGCTTCAACCTGTACCGCCTGAGTTATGAGTACCTGTTGAAGCGCCAGGCCCCGAAGAAGGGACCGGCCTGGTGGCACTTTTATTTCGAGATCGCCGGCCAGATCTTCTTCTGGTATTGGTTTGTCTACCTCGTGCTTTACAAGACTATTCCCGACTGGAGTAGCCGTCTGGTCTTCCTTCTGATATCCCACGTCGTGACCTCGCCCTTGCATGTGCAGATCACTCTGTCCCACTTTGCCATGTCCACCGCCGACCTGGGCGTTCACGAGTCCTTCCCCCAGAAGATGCTGCGCACCACTATGGACGTCGACTGTCCTACCTGGCTGGACTTTTTCCACGGTGGGCTTCAGTTCCAGGCCATCCACCATCTCTACCCTCGCATGCCGCGCCATAACCTCCGCCGTGCCCAGAAGTACATTCTGGAATTTTGCAAAGACACCGGCATTCCCTATGCCATCTTTACTTTCTACGATGGGAACAAGGAGGTCATCGGTCGACTCGGTGACGTGGCGAAGCAGCTTCGTCTCATGGAGGAGTGTCGCAAATCGATTGCGCAGGAGGGTATCTTCTCGCATCACTGATAGACGATGTCTTTCTGCACAGTATATCAACGAGTTTCCTAGTGTCATGAATCGTGATTTACATACTACCAAGAGTGCCTATTTTAGAACAATGAATCAACGTCTTTTTTCCTATGTACAAATCAGTAGGTATGAAATGCGAGTCAAAACCTTGATGCTATGCAAATGCAAATCAATCTACACCAACTCAACCAGGCAAGCCACCTCCACGGGCAATCTTCTTCGCGCGCTGCTGCCGACGATTATGATTCGCCCGGCTCGCCTTATTCTGCTCCTTTCTCTGATGCGCCACTGCACTGTCAGGCTCCTGAGGCCGACCTCCTCGGCCTCGACCACCACGACCCCTGCCTCGTCCCCGTCCTCCGCCTCTCCCACGGCCCGCCTGCCCAGTCTCACCATCATCCATAGAATCATCCTCAGTCTGCGGCCTCCTATACGAGGTAGAAGGCAGGGAGGGCTGGTTCAACGCGCCAGCACCAGCACCCCCCGCATCAACAGCAAGCCTATCCTCAAGCTTAGCAAGCCGCTTCGGGTCCCGCGACAGCATGACAGCCCATCCTTCAATAGCTTCATCTGTCATATTTGTATCACGCTTGAGAGTAGCACGAGGCTGCGAGCGGCGCGTCGCAGAGTCCCGTGCGAATAGAGCTGCATTGCTTTTGTACGCGCGGAAGAGAGCCATGTCCAGATCAGCCGCGCGACGAGTCTGAGCCTCGGCGTCGGCTTCAGCATCTGTGCCGGCTGTGACGGCATCGACGGTGCCGCCTACATCTGCGAAATCGTATGTGTCATCGCGCTCGTCGTCGTCTGAGTCGAAGGTTGCTAGCGCGGACAGGATTGCGGCTTTGTTGGTGGCGTGTTGGCTGCGGTCTGCTAGGACGGCGTCTGCAGTTAGGTCGGCATTGGCACGGCCGAATTGGAGTTTGCCTGGGGCGTCGCCTGTACGGCCTAGTTCGGCAATGTCGACGTCTTCGTCGAAGACGTTCCTGCGTGCTGGTACTGGGTCTAGTGGTGGGGAAACTGGCGGGGTGGGTCGAGGTGCCAGATGGTCGTGGGCGGACTCGGCTTGGGGTGGGAGCTGTTCGGATCGATCGAGATTTTGGAGTTCTGCGGGGAGAGAGTCGTCGAGGAGGTGAGAGACGACCGTTTCGGGGTTGTCGTTGTAGGCGTCTAGTAAGCGCACAACGAATGCAGATCCGAGATCTGGGAAGAGGTCTTGCACTTGGGATACGAGTGACATTTTGTGTGCGTGGAGCTCGTCGGGGATGAGAGGGCCTGTTGAAATTCCTTTACCCTTGTCGATCTTCTTTCGTCTTTGATACCGATGGTGAAGGTGTCTCGTTTCCATTTGGTACGCCCGCAGGCTGGCCAGAAGGTCCTGTCCTCGTTTTTGTGGGTGGCTCGCAAGATACTTCTCGAGTCGTTGGAGCAGGTCTGAGCTGCAAACAAGATCGGACAGGAGGGTCGCTTCCTTCTTCATTCTGGGTGTCCCGACTCCGGCGCCTGCTTTGAGGCTGAACAGCTGGTCAAGAAGCAGGGATAGGTTGGTCGATGGTTCTTTCAATAACGAGACAAGACCAACGTAAACATTGGCAACTAAGATCTTGCGAAGTTCTTCTCGTGAATGTGCCTCGTAGGCTTCCACGAGGGTATCCAAGAAATCCGATCCTGCCATAAGGACCTGGCCACAAGGCGGCAATACCGATGCCAGGATGGTAAGACGTCGAATGTCCGATATTAATTCTGAGTCTGCTGATTTTCCTCCGGGCAATAACTGGCTGGTCACTTGTGACTTTGCCTTTTCTACACTTGACGATATCTGCTCGTGGTGCAGGTCCCATGCACTTGATAATGACGTCTTCAGCGCATTGCTTGATGGATAGCAGCAGCATATGTTTCCCAGAAGCTGCCAATGCAAAAGTCCTTCTGGAGGATTGGAAAGTCCGAGGATATATCTCCTTGTAGCAAGGAAGCAGAGCTTCCGTAATTGTCGAGCTTTGGGTCCAGCTTTTAGACCGGAATCTCTCACTGCGTCATGTTGGTAGAATGAGTCCAGGAATGAAACCGCGGACAGGTCCTCAGGTGCAGCAACTTTAAATTGCTGCTCAGTTGCATTCAAACGGATGCCCAGCAGCATCATCCAGGCATCCAGGCATGCCTCCCAGTCATCAGATGGGATGTTCCTCCGCACTGCGGGGAAGGCACCGGGGCCAAAGGCGGAAATTCCACCATTGCAATGAAGGATTGTAAGAATAGAAGAGAATGAAGATATCAAGAGAAAGCAGAAGAAAACAGAACAGCAGAAACAAAGAGAATCAACATATGAATACCTCCCAAACAAGGTCACCTGCATTTGGTCCCCGAAATGCGCTGACTCATCATTATCCAAAAGCGGCCTAGCGTCAGATAACCGAAGCGCCAAGACTTTCGCACGAAAAAAGAATCGAGTTTCACGCTCCACACACAAACTCCAACCCGGCCATCATCACTTTACCGAACCGTGCAGTTCAGGTCTTGATTGGCAATTTCGCCTTAAACAACAACACATACTCAAGATGTCTTTCCAGAAGCCCGAGAAGGATTTCGGCGAGGGTCCTGTACGTTCACGCCTATACTGTAACAGCTACAGATAACGTTGTCGCATTGGCGGGGAACGTTGCTGTCGCTGTCGCTGTCGCAAAACTCTTCAATGGCTCCGGACGGAGTCAATTTGCCTTGTGCAGTGCTAATTCCCTCTGCAGAAGATCCACAAGATCCGTATCACCCTCCCGCAAGGTCGCCTCCCTCGAGAAGGTGTGCCAGGAGCTCATCGACCGTGCCCGCTCCAAGTCCCTCCAGGTCAAGGGCCCCGTCCGTCTGCCCACCAAGACCCTCCACATCTCTACCCGCAAGACCCCCAACGGTGAGGGTTCCAAGACCTGGGACAAGTACGAGATGCGCATCCACAAGCGCCTCATCGAGTGAGTTGCCCTGAACATGTGTGGTGTAGCATGTCGCTAACCGTCTATCTAGCCTTCTCGCCCCCACCGAGACCGTCAAGCAGATCATCATCAACATCGAGGCTGGTGTTGAGGTTGAGGTCACCATTGCTGCTTAAATTAGTTAGCTCGCAATGGATCAGGGAGGGTCTTGGACTGTATACTTCCTTCTAGTGTCGGCATGTGCTGGTACTATGGATGTGTCGGTCGTTTACTATGAACCTAATAGATATAGGGCCTGGCAGATACCCGCTCGTACCTGGCTGACAAAAAAATCGGAAACATCTTGAGAAATTTGTTGGTTCTTCATGTAGAAACTCGTAGATTTGTAGATTCATTTTGGGTTAAATTTCAAGAACAAAATGGTTTATGGAACCAATGGAACCAACGTGGTTCGCCCAACTCCGAAGCGCCATTTCCTTGGACTGCAGATGCAGACTGGTATTCTTGTCAACGCCCAAAGCAAAGTATGCGCACCCGGCAACACAGATCAAAAGTCAAAGCTGATCCATTCCCGCTTCGGTGGCACTGCCGGGATTACACCGTCCTTGAAATATCCATTGTCGAGGTAGAACTTGTACATTTGCTCGACCTCCGGGGTGTAATCTTCTGGCTTGCCTTGGGAATCACGCAGCGTGGCCTCGCTGGGCGGTCCATCGGGGAAATTGATGCGGACATAGGTCTTGTTGTCTTGGGGGTGAAGATAGCAGGGCGCTTCATTGATGTACTTCACTGGACGGCCTTTCCACATCGTCAGTTGCTGGGTGTTGGGGTTACGCATTGTTTGACCCTGCAAGTCTGGAAGTGGGTTCAATTCAGTGGGGTTATCGATCTTGATGAATGCCCGAACATTGGTGGTGGTCTGCTGGACAGGCACGCCCTGTGGAGCTGCAGGCTGACCGAATGGCGAAGGAGTTGCAGCTTGCTGGGCCGGGGCTCCGAACGGGTTCGCGGGTGCTGCAGGCTGACCGAATGAGGCGGGTTGTGCTGGTTGTGGCTGCTGAGCCTGGCCAAATGGTGATGTTGTCTGCGAAGGCTGTCCGAATCCTCCACCACCACCAGACGGCTGGCCGAAGCCCAATGCCGGTTGCTGTGCGGGAGCTGCAGGAGCTCCGAATGGATTTGCAGGGACAGAAGGCTGGCCAAATGGAGCGGGTTGCTGCGGTTGTTGCTGCTGCTTGATTTGGCTGAAGGGTGACGCAGCTGATGGAGCACCAAAGGGCGCAGCTCCTCCTGCGGCAGGCAAAGAGGGATTCCCGAAGCCCGATGTTCCGAATGCTGGTTTACCAAACCCACTTTGAGCCCCGAGGGTGGATGGTTGTCCGAATGGTCCTCCTCCCAAAGTGGATGGTTGTCCAAACGTGGACTGCATTCCTAGGGCAGAAGGCTGTCCAAACGCGGACGCGTTCCCGGGTACCGAGGGTTGCTTGAATGGTGAAGGCTGCGGAAATCCTGCAGGCTTTCCAAAGGCACCAGTAGATGGGGCGGGAGCGGAAGGTTGGCCGAATGCCGTACTCTGGTTTGCTTGTGGTCCAGTCTTCCCCTGGCAGATGTCGAGACGATTGGGGTGCTCATTTGCCCCGTCAACGATGTACTTGACAGCACCGTCGAGATCGTTGAGGGCAACCTCTATCTGGTTCACGGACTCTTGCCACAAGGCCTGGGCCTCCTGGATAGCCTGGTTCATGTTTCCAGCTGCTGTTAATTCGTAGTGGCGGACACGCATCTCCTCCATGCTCTGCTCACGCCGGGGGCCACCAAAGAGTTGCCGTGGGACTTTTGAACTGGGTGCGTAGGCAGAGAAGATCCATTCTGGCCGACCTTTGCCTACAGTGAGGTCGACTTTGATGTCGCTGGCAGTTACACCATAGCTTTTATCGATTCAGTATGTAATTGAGTCAGACATAATCGCGACACTTACTCTGTTGATTGTTGGTCCTGGCCTGGTGAACGAGGTTTGTTAGTCTTCTTAGTCTTCAAGAATCGCGGTAGGGTAGTCATGGTGATCCGGTTTGGTGAGAAGAGAAAACAAGATCGAAGGCAGATATAGCGGGTTTGGTGCAAACGCGTGATAAATTGAAAAAGCAGCACAAGTGACGACGGAGTGCGGGGTTATGTTTGCTGTATCGCTCCTTCCTCCCTAAATTGAATTGCACTTGCCTTTGAAGCCTCCAGAAAGCGCGCCAAATCGATTGCCCGATGAACCGGCAGTGGCTCGCCCAGGATGTTCAAACTTGCAGCGGTCTGAAAAGCATTCAGCACTCCATCTTTGGTTGTATCAAGATCATACAAACCTCCGAACTTGCAGCGACCCTGCTGATAGAACGTGCACACCACCATCTTTGCGCAGTCACTTCATCAAATGCCGCTGGTCGTGTATGTGGTTTTGATCTGATGTCTGGGTGGTTCATCTGATGCCAGGGCCAGTTGGTGACTGTATATACCAACCCTTTGATTGATTTGAGGAACTGGTAAATGAGCTATACGAGCGCTGAAAAGAGAGAGAAAAAAGTGAAAGATGTGGCTGGGCTCAGTAATGCGGAAGTGAAGTGAAGTGAAGCTGTTTTCCGTGATCCCGTTATCCTTATCGGCCCTTTATCGCGCGTCGCGGATTCGGGGAGTCGAGTTATACAACTTGAGAGCCTCGGCTGTATAGGTCTAAGCTCTAGGAAGTGTTTTCTATTACAAATATTAGGATGCCGGGTGTGCTTTTGGTGCAATTGTGTACTTGGAACCAGCATGCGTGGGGCGTGGTGTGACTTGCACACAGGGCCGGAATATATTGTTGTGATACCCAGCCGAGCTTCATTCTATCATCTCAAGTCCCTACTTTCTACTTCCAGAGGAATTATGGTCTTAAAATTCCCAAACTCCATTGCCTATCCCAATTAACAAACGCTGGTAACAATTTATTCCGGGTATACAGTCTGCGTGTGTTGCATGCTTTCCCTCAGATCATCCCAATTCAACCCATCCACCTTCTTGCCTCCCAAGGACTCCAGTTCAGCCCCGAGATCATCCAGCTGCCTGGTTGCCAATCGCCGCATCATGACAGTGTCCTTTGCCCCAGGAAGTAAGCTTGCATTTCCTTGCAACAAGGCCTCCTCAAACCAGCCCTCCTCGTCCTCGTCCAGCGGGAGCCCAACCAATTCCATGGCACGCTTGCTGCGTGTCTGACCGGCCGCAGTCTTGTGAACGAACTCAATCAGCTGCTCGAAGAAGCCGCGACGGTGTTGTTCATCGTGCCTGCGGGTGAAATAGAATGCCTCCGTGACATTGGACCGACACATCACTTCGAAAAATGCCCGCTGCACCTTCTCGGTTGCGAGTGGTGGCGCGGCGGTGTGGTAATACGCAATCGCCAGGCTGTCATCGTGCTTCGGGAGCTGAGATAGACTCAAAGCATAGAGAATCTCGTCGGGGAACGTGGGGATGAGGGATGGATCGGCAAGGTAATCGAGTGCGCGCTGTTGATGAGCCGTTAGAAACGTCCATGGAATAAAAGATATAGCTACGCACCCGAAATTCTAGACGGTCCATGTTCCAGAGGCCATCAATGAAGAGCTGGTACTTCTGAGGCAAGTGACATATTTGCGCAAATTGATCTGCCGCATCTGGTGCTGTGCGACAGTCCTTGAGGATGTAATAGATCAAGGATTGCTTGTGATGGATGTCGAGCTCGGACGAGATGATGTGGTCGAACAGCGATCGAAGATCGGCATTCGTCTTAGGCGGGTAGACCTTGGTCACTATCCAGAAATCAGCGCATGGCCCAGCTCATGGCCCGGGATAGGGCCATTTTCAAAGCATACCTCCGTTGATGCCGAGCAGGCCCAGAAGACGATCGACGAAGAGGCGGTTCTCTAGCGCCTTGCGGTTGTTGACAATCTGATCGATGACTCTAGCATCGTAGTGGTATTTCTTATTAAAGCTGAAGATGTGGTCAAAATCCTCCCACATCGCCATTGTGCCCGAGATGCTTGTCGAACTGAAGAATCGCAGACACAGCTCCGCGGAGGGGTATTGATTGGTGTAAAGTTACCATGTAAGTTACAGAGCGGTGAGCTCACTGTTGTGGCAGATTTATCACGCTAGTCCTGTTCTGGTGGGAGGTAAACAACCCACTTTCTGCCGCCAAAGAACTCCATTTATCTCTTTAAGCATCACCCCTCGCGCCTATGAAGCAGGCGCCACCCCTCCTTTTTGCGCATAATGGCTTCACTCACAGAGGGCAGGCGCTCGCGCCGTTCCGTTCCCCGCAGGAGCTACGTTGCCGAAGATACCTCAGAATCGGAGGACCTCGGCAATGTGACGCCAACGGCTTCTACTCATGATGACGACGATGACGAGACCAGCGAGGAGGAAGAATATACTCCTGTCCCCAGGAAAGTCCAGCGCACTTCTCAATCCAAACGTATGACCATAGAACCCACGACCCCGTCGACAGCGAAACCAGCGCGCAAGTCCCGACAGTCGACCGTCGCAACCGAGGAGTCGGACGTATCGCAGGCTGAGGAGGACGAGGAGGAACAAACAGACGAGGACGGTGAAAACGAAGAGAACGAAGAGAACAACGAAGGCATGGCGTCCTCAGTCGCCGACCCCGAATCTCCCTCGAATCATGCGACGTTGAAGAGAAAGAGTGTGGAACCCGCGGAGGCTGATCCTGATTCTCCTTCTAATAAGGCAGCGCTGAAAAGACAAAGTATGGCTTCCCGCAAAAGTCGTGGCTCAATCGCGCCCCAAACGGGCAAGGGCTCACTCCCTACTCCAGAGCCGTCCGCATCGCCAGAGGCAACACCGCGCGCAAACCAGGAAAGAAGTGTGCCTCCCCTTGCCAACATCACCGACTCGGCCGTCAACCAATCGCCCTCCAAGCCTTCGGAAACCCCGAAGTCCCAAATCTCGATTATCAACCCGAACTCGACGGTGTTGGAGAGGCCTATGGATATTGTGATGAAGTCCAGGAACATGGCAGGACCGACCATCCCCGAAGAGCCTGCGGAAGCTAAGCCTCGCATGATTATTCAAAACCTAATCTTGACAAACTTCAAGAGTTATGCAGGCAAGCAGGTCGTTGGCCCATTCCATGCTTCTTTCTCATCTGTCGTTGGACCTAATGGATCGGGCAAGTCCAATGTCATTGATTCGTTGCTCTTCGTGTTTGGCTTCCGTGCTAGCAAGATGCGACAGGGAAAGATTTCGGCACTTATTCACAACTCTGCCCAATACCCCGACCTCCCCTTCTGCGAAGTAGAGGTGCACTTTGAACAAGTGCTCGACCTTCCCGAAGGTGGCCACGAAGTCGTTCAAGATTCCCAACTGATCATTTCTCGACGCGCATTCAAGAACAACAGTAGCAAGTACTACATGAACAAGAAAGAGACCAACTTCACTGCTGTGACGACATTCCTTCGCGACCGCGGTATCGATCTTGACCACAAGCGATTCCTGATCTTACAGGGTGAGGTCGAATCGATCGCCCAGATGAAGCCGAAAGCTGCAAGCGAACACGATGAAGGCCTTCTCGAGTATCTGGAGGATATCATCGGAACCTCTAAATACAAGACTCCTATCGACGAGGCAGCGGCTGAGTTGGAAACCTTGAATGACGTGTGTGTGGAGAAAAATAACCGTGTCTCGCATGTTGAGAAGGAAAAGTCTGCACTGGAGGACAAGAAGAACAAAGCCCTCGCCTACATTCGTGACGAAAACGAACTATCACAGAAGCAATCAGCGCTCTACCAGATCTACATTGACGAGTGCGCTGATAATGTTCGTGTCACCGAAGAGGCCATCCTCCAGATGCAAGAGCTTTTGAACATGGAGCTTGAGAAGCATGAGGGCAATGAATCTGGTATCAAAGAACTCGAGAAGCTCTACAAGCGCGGTGTACGCGAATATGAGACCATGGAGAAAGAAGCGCAAAGTTTGATGAAGGAGATGGCCAAATACGACAAGGAGGGTGTCAAGTTCGAAGAAAAGAAGAAGTTCTTGCTTGGCAAGCAGAAGAAGCTCGAGAAGACCATGCAAACAAGCCGTCTTGCCGCGTCTGAGTGTCAAAGTTTGGTCGAGAAATACACCGACGATATCGAGAAAAAGACGGAAGAGACGAGCCAGCTCGAGCAGGAGATGCAGGTGGAGGAGAAGGAGTTGAACTCAATCCGCGAAAGTCTCAAGGGCAAGACCCAGGGTCTCTCCGACCAGATCACAGCCAAGCAAAAATCCCTGGAGCCCTGGAACGAGAAGATCAACAAGAAACAGTCCGCCGTCGCCGTCGCGCAGAGTGAACTCGATATTCTGCGTGAGCGGAGCAATGCCGGGGCTGTTCTGCTGGAGGAGGCCCAGGGCAAGATTGGCACTATTGAGGAGACTCTGCAAGCCAAGCAAAATGACCTCGAGGAGCGCCAGGCCCAGAAGGAGACTCTGGAGGCCGAAGTCCAGAAGCTGCAGAGCGACCTGAAGAAGTACGTTGCCCGCGAGCCCGAAGTCCGTGCACACGTCTCCAGCGCTCGCCAAAAGGCCGATGAGGCCCGAGTCAGCCTGGCAAGCACCCAGAACCGCGGCAGTGTCTTGACGGGATTGATGCGTCTGAAGGAGTCTGGTCGTATTGACGGCTTCCACGGCCGTTTGGGCAATCTGGGAACCATCGATGAGAAGTATGATGTGGCGATTTCCACAGCCTGCCCAGCTCTTGACAACATGGTGGTGGAGACGGTAGAGGTTGGTCAACAGTGCATTGACTACCTGCGCAAGAATAACCTCGGTCGTGCCAACTTCATTCTTTTGGATCGTCTGCCTCGACGCGACATGGCGAAAATTTACACGCCCGAAAGTGTCCCGCGTCTCTTTGATCTGGTCACTCCCAAGGACGAAAAGTTCGCACCGGCCTTTTACAGTGTGATGCAAAACACCCTAGTTGCCAAGGATCTCGAGCAAGCTAACCGCATTGCCTACGGTGCTCGACGGTGGCGGGTAGTGACCCTGGACGGCCAGTTGATTGATGTCTCTGGAACTATGAGTGGTGGTGGTACTCGTGTTGCACGGGGTGGCATGTCTTCGAAGCAAGTGGCCGACACTACCAAGGAGCAAGTCGCTCGCCTGGAGTCAGACCTCGAGGAGTTGGAGCGCAAGTTCCAGCACTTCCAGGAGAAGCAGCGACATGTCGAGTCCCAGATGCGAGAAAAGACGGAGGAGATCCCGCGCGTCGAGACCAAGATTCAGAAGATCATAATCGAAATCGAGAGTGCCAAGCGCAGTCTTGCGGATGCCCAGCGGCGAGTCAAGGAGCTGAGCGCGACGCACAAGCCTTCCAAATCTGACGAAGCTCAGGCAACTGCCCTGGAGGAGCAGATCGAGGCCATGAACGAGGAAATCGAGGATCTCAACAACCAGAAGAGTGGCATCGAGGAAGAGATTGCAGAGCTTCAGAGCAAGATTATGGAAGTCGGCGGTGTTCGTCTTCGCGGGCAAAAGGCCAAGGTCGACGGTCTGAAGGAGCAAATCAGCATGCTGGCAGAGGAGATCTCTAATGCCGAGGTGGAGAAATCGAAGAACGAGAAACTCATCACCAAACACAGCAAGGCTCGTGATGGAGCTGAGAAGGAAATCGCTCAGATCGCCGCGGATTTGGAGAAGATTGAAGCAGACTTGGAGAGCCAGACGAATGACGCCTCTGGCTGGCGACAAAAGGCCGAAGAAGCTCAAGAGGTACGCCTGTTTTGATTCGATATATTTTTGATTCGATTAACTAACTCCATTATAGGCTTTGGAGACAAAGAAGGGCGAGATCAAGGCTCTCAAGCAAGAGCTCGATGAAAAGGTGGCCGAACTCAATGAGACCCGAGCCGCCGAGATTGAGATGCGCAACAAGTTAGAAGAGAACCAAAAGGCCCTCGCCGAGAATCAGAAACGCAGTCGCTACTGGGAGGAGAAGCATTCGAAGCTGTCTGTGCAGAACATCAACGACCTGGGCGAAGAGCAAGACCCTACCGAGCTACAGACATTCACCAAGGATGAGCTGGAAGCGATGAACAAGGAGTCGCTGAAGGCTGTTATTGCTGCTTTGGAGGAGAAAGTCCAGAACGCTTCCGTTGACCTGTCGGTCCTTGAAGAGTATCGTCGCCGAACCGCGGAGCACGAAGCGCGAAGCGCAGACTTGGCCACTGCTCTGGCATCTCGAGACAGCGCCAAGGCCCGCCTGGATGGTCTTCGGTCTTCGCGGCTGAACGGATTCATGGAAGGCTTTGGTATAATCTCTCTCCGCCTGAAGGAGATGTACCAGATGATCACCATGGGTGGTAATGCCGAGTTAGAACTAGTCGACTCGTTAGATCCCTTCTCTGAGGGTATTCTCTTCTCGGTTATGCCCCCAAAGAAGAGCTGGAAGAACATTGGCAATTTGTCCGGTGGTGAGAAGACACTATCCAGTTTGGCGCTTGTTTTCGCCCTCCACCATTACAAGCCCACGCCGCTCTATGTCATGGACGAGATTGATGCTGCCTTGGATTTCCGCAACGTGAGTATTCTCGCTCATTTTAATAGATCCCTCGACTGACAACTTTCAGGTCTCTATTGTCGCCTCCTACATTAAAGAGCGGACGAAGAACGCCCAATTTATCGTTATTTCCTTGAGAAACAACATGGTAAGAGCTGACTGTTCTTCTTTCACATCAGCATGTACTAATTGGACGATAGTTCGAACTTGCTTCTCGCCTCGTCGGCGTCTACAAGGTCAACCACATGACTAAGAGTGTCACGATCGAGAACAGAGACTATATCGAGGGTCGGTAATGAGTAGAAGTGGCGTGTGCATATTTGTTGGTCTGCATCCGATGGATATAGGTACCTGGCTGGATAGGGTTGCCTGCTCTTTTTGATGATATCATGGGTCTGGAGTATTGGATATTGAATGAATTGCTTCCTTGATTTAATCAGGACTACCTAGGTAGCACCGTACCTCGTAGTAGGTCCATGGATTGGGCGCAGACCGCCTACTCAGCCCTGCAGTTCCGCTTTGGAAGTCGTGAATGATCTCAGATGGCCTATGCCTATGCCATAGGAAAACCAATCCACCTGCCCAAAAAGGCCCTCGACCGTCAATACTCCGAGCCTAGTTTGGACAACCAACCAAGCTTCACGCAAACAAACCCACATATCAGCCCTGCCAATCTCATGCCCTCGAATATTACATCTGCCCCAATCAATATTAAGCCCTTTGCCGATCAACGATGTCGTGGCGCCCACCACCTTTGCCTAAACCCCCAGCCCCCACGCACATGGATCGATGGACCTCGAAATGCGGGGTAAAAAGCAAAAATCTCCGCTGGAATAACAATCCCTACCGTAGTAGGATAGTGTCATAGCTCGGGGCTCGGCTTCTTCGCCGAGTTCAAGCTCAGGGTTACACCTGCACCGCTTAAGGGATGGGGGTTCTAGAGTGGAATGTATAAAAGCGGAACGCGACCTGCATTTTGTGACCTTTCTATACGTTAGTTTCTCTTCTTCAGGGAATTCCTGCTATCTATAGGATCTCGCTATGCGCTCAAGATTATCTTCCCTGCTGGTTTCCCTGCTTGCGGGCGTCGCATCTTCGCACGACCTTTCGCAGTATGTCAATGTGTTCATCGGATCCGAAGGACCAGAGCCTGGGACTGGTTTCGGCGGTGGCGATATCTTCGTTGGAGGAACACGTCCGTTCGGCGTTGCTAAAGTTGGTATTGATACGACCGCAGCGAATTGGAGCACGGCGGTTCTAAACGGAGGATGGACACCCGATGGAAATGTCACTGGTGTTAGTATGATGCATGAGAGTGGCACTGGTGGTGCGCCGAAATATGGCTTGATTTCGCAGATGCCCTTGACTACTGTTGATGCGCCGGTTAATATGCTGGATAATTTGACTTATAGTCAGCCTCGAGTGAGTTCTGAGTTTGGTGATGCAGTCGGATTAGATTGACGGGTTTTAGGTTGGCAAAGACACGGCGACAGTGGGATACTTCAAGACGCAGTTGAAGAGTGGTGTTGCTATCGAGTTGTCTGCATCGCGCCATGCTGGTGTTATGGACTACTCCTTCCCCAAGGGCGAGAAACATGTCCTGGTCGATGTTTCCCATTACCTGCCGGGATCTCCTGGTGATCCAGATAGTCAGTTCTTCACTGGCGGCGAGATTCAGATCGAGGAGGATGGAAAAGCTTACTCTGGATATGGAACCTATATCGGTGGATGGAACAATGGTCGGTTTTTCGCCAATCTTTACTTCAACTCTCTTTCTATTCACTCTCACCTCACTTCCTCCTTGGCTTTTACTACTTTTTCTTTACTTTTATTTTCAATCACTGCCAGGCAAAACTGATTGTAGTCACAGGAGCACCATTCACTGTCTACTTCTGGGGAGAATTCTCCGAGAAACCAGCAAAGGCCCAGACGTTTTCCGGTGACAATACATCTCCTATGCCGCGATACCACAACCATGGCAGTGGCGGCAACGTCCAAGCCAAGTTTGGAAAATCAAACAAACTGACATCAGGTCCTATGAACGACCGTATCGGTCTGCTCTTTAGCTGGGAAGATGGTGCTGCTTCGCACATCGTCTCACGCGTGGGAATCTCTTCTATCTCAGCCGCAAAGGCGCGCTCCTATATTAAAAAGGAGATCCCTTCATGGAAGTTGAATGACACTGTCACCGACGCCGTCAAGGAGTGGAACGAGGATGTCTTCAACAAGGTCCAGGTTCCGCTCGATGACTCGGCAAACATGACTCATGTCCGTCTGCTGTACAGCTCGCTTTATTTCATTCATATAATGCCTTCGGACCGCACGGGTGAAAACCCTCTGTGGGACTCTGGAGAGCCGTTCTGGGATGATTTCTATACTATGTGTTGGTGTCCCGTCAATGCGGGCCTCTACTTATACTAATATCAGGTTTAGGGGATATCTTCCGCTGCACGGTCAGCTTCTACCACATCTTCCAGCCTGAATACTACGAGTCCATGATCCGCGGCATCATCGATATTTATAAGTAATCATTTCAGAACCCATGGACCACACTTCTTCTGACAAGAGAAAAGACACGAAGGCTACATGCCCGACGGCCGCTCTGGCAACTGGAATGGCCTAGTCCAAGGAGGTTCCGACGCCGACAACGTCCTCGCCGACGCATACGTTAAAGGCCTGCGGGGCGCCATCAACTGGACGGAAGGATACCTCGCCATGAAGAAAGACGCCGAAGTAACACCCTACAACACCTTCGACCCGACCGACTTTACCGCCAGCACCAAAGAAGGTCGCGGTGCTCTGGACGACTGGAAAGAGCTGGGCTACGTCTCGCAAGACCGTAATACCCGCTGCATCTCACGCACGGTCGAGTACTCGCTCAATGACTTTGCTGTTAGCCAGGTCGCCAAGGGTGAGATGCCTGGAGATGTTGAGACTTATCTCAATCGGTCGACGAATTGGCAGAATATTTGGGATCCTAGTGTGAAGAGCTTGAACTTTACAGGTTTCTTAACGCCGAAGCTTTCAAATGGGAAGTTTAATTCTAGCGGGTATGATCCGCTTCTTTGTGATGGTTGTGAATGGCAGGCGATTACTTACGAGGGCGTTCCGTGGGGTAAGTGGTGTATTAGCCGTTGGGTTGAAGATGGCTGACCGTGATGATAGAATACTCGTTTGTGGTTCCGCATGATGTCGAGACACTTATCAAGCTGATGGGCGGTGCTGACACCTTTGAGAAACGACTAGACCTAATGGTAAGTGAGGTGACAGAGAGACTCTACAAAGGAACTGACATCGACCTAGTTCAAACCAAACATGTCTGTCCAGAACCTCGGTGCCAATGGTGCAGGCATCACTACATTGATCAACATCGGGTACGTGTTGACTTCGATTGAGCCGGGTCAATTCATGCTAATCATCAGCATCTAGAAACGAGCCGGACTTTGCAACTCCCTACCTGTACAACTACATCAACAAGCAGTTCAAGAGTGTGGAGCGATCACGCAGCCTGGCTACTCAATAGTAAGATCCTCGCCATAAGGTAAACAGACTATTCACTAAAGGTCCGGTAGCTTCAAAGACGCCGCCTACGGCATCCCCGGCAACAGCGACGCCGGCGCCATGAACTCCTGGCTTCTTTGGCAGATTCTGGGCATTTATCCAATTGTCACGCAGCCCGTCTACCTACTCTCCTCACCCTGGTTCCCCGACCTGAACATGACCATCAACGGAAACAACACGCTGCGGATCTCCGCGACCGGTCTGGACGAGGGTTACTACGTGCAGACCGTAAAGATCAACGGCAAGCAATGGACGAAGAACTGGTTCGAGCACGACGATGTCATGGTCAAGGGTGGGCACATCGAGTTCGAGCTGGGCAAAGAGGAGAAATCCTGGGAGACTGGCGAGGTGCCGCCCTCTACTGGACATGTAGAGCTGAACTAAGTACAGAGAAAGTGACTGGCTGTAGATAGAGCACCGTTCTATAGAAACGTGTATGTCACCTTCAATAAAACTGCCAAGCTACTCCATAGACCCAGCTGGTCCCGCAATGCGAGGCATGTCGCGTGTGGATTGCATGGCCCCCACATGCCGGGCAGGCCGAGGCGTTCGCACCAGCTCCAAGGCGATTGCAGATAAAGCACACAAGGATGGAATGATAACCAATGGATGGATCAGATTTCGAGTTTCAAGTTTTGCGTGTGGCTGTTCGCTTCTTCATGCCAAGGCAGACGTTCTGTTGACGTCAGCGCGGGATGAGAAGGCTGGGATTGTGAAAGAGGGGTTCTTTTCCCTTTTTATAACCTAGAAGCATCTTATTGCGCATCTCACATTTTCGCCTCTTTTCTGGCTTCGGTCTTTTGGGGTTCTATTTGCGCGATCGAGATCGAGGGATTCACTGCAGACCCACATTGTACTGCATCTCGGTGTGAGATTGTGAGATCTGATATCCCATCGAAACAAATCAAGTCCACAAAAAGAGTCAGTTCGGTTAGTGAGGAAGCATACTCAATGGTAAGTGCTGTCTACATCCACGGCTCAATCTTCGGGCGGCCCGACTGCGAACCACGGCTCTGTGAACCACGGCTCTGACGGTACTATAGGCTCCCATCAATTCTCCCATCGTGGCGCGTGCCTCGGATGGATGCCCCAGTACGATTTCCAGCGGTGGAATTGCCGGAATCGTTATCGGCTCGATCGCTGGTACCCTGCTCGTCCTTTGGCTATGGCGTGTGTTCCGATTGCCCGGTGCATTGAGGGGCACGGATGCTGAGCCGGATGTTGGCTATCGCGCTCCCGTCGCTCGTTCATCGAGCGGTCGCAGAAGGAGACGCAGTCGTGTCGACTATGTTGAGAAGCCGGTTACCTCGCGGCGGTATCGTGATGATGTGCGGCGGCCGCAGAAGGTGTACCTTGCTGAATGAGTGGGTATGGGCAATGTACAGGTGTTTGGTCTGGAGGCCGTTTGTTTTGAGTTCTGCGCAATGATCGAGGATGACAGTGACGAGCACGACATGATATTCATGAAAGGTTTACGACTGGACGAATATAGTTGAATAATACAGTTCTGTTTGAAATTACCTGCTTTCTAGCTCTGTCCATCCTAATGTCGTGCATTGACTGAATAGTCCAACCCCTGGACAAGTCTATGTGGATCGACCGTGGCACAGGACTAGAAATGAATGTGTAACCCATTGATGAAATTCGATGTGCAGACTTGTGGAACAACCGGGTCGATTGGAGACACGACGGCAGCAACGGCAACGCCGCAAAGCTTGGATATATCGTGTTAAAAAGTGCCAAGCAGGACGGGAAACAGTGCGGGAGAGAATAGGGCAAAAGTGGGAGTGGAAAGTGGAAAATAGCAATTGGATCCACAAGGTCTTAGTTGAAGGTGGATTCACGGAGCCACAGGAAAACTAGGGGTTTTGCCAAGTTCTCGAAATAGATTCAAAGGAAAAACTAGTTGTGTATCACTATTCTATGCATTCGATCTATGCAGGTGGCCCTTTGTTATTTTGGTCTCGACCGAGTTCGAAGGATCAACATGGCAGATCGCAGGTCTAGACCGAGTTACAATCCTACAATCCTTGAAGCGAAGTCAAAGCTCGCTAACTAACTTGAGTGCTACCTAGGTAGGTATGCCTCTATCTTTATCCAACAGAGTAATACATAGAGTATAGTTATACACTGTATCCCTACACGAGGTCACAGATAACACGATGCAACCTCTGATTCTCTGTTTGTGTTTGGGATCTTAGCCTTATCGACCAATAATAACCCTATATAAGCCCATCCAGACCCAGTCAAGAAATCAAAAACAGTTTAGTGTCAGGCACGGGGCCGCTCGCTAACCTGATCAGGAAAAGCGAACACTCATAGTGCATAAACGTCTAACTGGACGTGGTTAGCATCGCCGAAACCACAATAATCCGCTGCCAGCTTTCCAGCTTTTCCCCTTACCGTGGAATCCCTGGAGCCCATACACAAATCGAGCACTAGCACTAGTCACCATGTTGCGAGCCCACTTAGTCTCGTTCCCTCCTAACTTTCCTTTTTCTCTATGCTTTCTTTCTCATAACCTCCCCCTCTCAACCTGTGCTGCTGGTGGCCTTCCACCTTCCGATCCTTTTGTCGTGCGTCTGTTTCGCACATCCATTCATTAACTGTACCTCGAGGTTCTGCCTCGTATCCGTTCTTTGTGAACTTCTGGATCGTCCCACAGCAGTATCGGGGAGCTTGAGAACGAGTAATAACCAGTATGCGAACTTTTTCCAACCTCGTGCTGGCCGCTCTGGCCAGCAATGCCTTCGCTCAGACATTCACTTCCTGCAACCCGCTCGACAAGCCCTGTCCCGCCGACCCAGCGCTGGGTACAGAGCATGAGTGGTACTTCAACTCCACCCTCGACACTGCCATCTGGAACATGACCACGGGTGATTACACCGCCACCCCCGATGGAGCCGAATTTACCCTCACGGAGCAAGGCCAGTCCACCCTGCTCCAGTCCAACTTCTATATCTTCTTCGGCGTCGTGGAGTCTTGGGTGAAGATGGCCAAGGGCCCAGGTATCATTAGCAGTGTAGTGCTGGAGTCGGACGACTTGGATGAGATCGATTGGGAATGGGTCGGATACAACACCAGCCAGGTCCAGAGCAACTTCTTCGGCAAGGGCAATGACACCTCCTTCAACCGTGGCGGCTTCCACTCCGTCCCGAACGCCGACACGGAATTCCACAACTATACTACCTACTGGGATCAGTACAATCTGGAGTGGTGGATCGATGGCGTTAAGGTCCGCACCGTGCCTTTCGACACGGATCTCACCGTCGGCGGCAAGAACTATCCCCAGACGCCCTGTCAGGTCAAGTTCAGTATCTGGCCCGCCGGCACGAAGACTGCGGCCCCGGGCACCATTGAGTGGGCCGGCGGTCTGGTGGATTACAGTCAGGGACCTTTCACTATGACCGTGCAGAAGATCCGCGTCCAGGATTTCCACACCGGCAAGGAGTACAGCTACGGTGACACTTCCGGCGATTGGCAGAGCATCAAGGTCGCAGAGTAAGTTCTATTCCGCTGATTCCTCGTAAACACTACTAACCCCCCGACAGAGGAAATTCCACCGCTCTCGACCACATCAACAACCCGCCCAAGTCCCTCGCCGAGAAATGGGCCGATCTGGGCACGGGCGCCCACGTCGGTGTCTACGTCGGAGCCGCTGCCGCCGGAGTCCTCGTCCTTGTCGCACTGGGTCTCTACTGCCTGCGCCAGCGCCGCAAGGGCCGTCTCGAGTACGCCCTCGGTAACGACCAGTACGCCGCAGAGCGCACCGAGATGCAGAACTACCAAAATGACTGGAAAGCAAGCGAGTGGCGAAACAGCGGCTACCGCCAGGTTACCTAAATTTCTCACTCTTATCCCTTTTCTCTTTTCCTGTCATGAATGGTTCTGCGAACCTACTCGCCCGTCCGGTCTCAGACGCCGACTTGATGCCCCTTTTCTGTGGGCGTCTGTGATGGCCCGGGCCTGCCCTAATGACCTTACTCTCGCGAACCCTCATTCCGCCGTCTCGCTAGGTGGGATTCCTGTTGATATCCATTCTTCGTTCATTTTACCCCGGTCCGAACAGTCGGCGTTGTTGCGTTGTTATTGTCCCCACACATCGGGATCTTTTTTCATAAATGGAGATATGTACATAGTTCATCAACATTGATTGTTTACTTCTTCATTAAGCAATTCTTCTATACTCGACATACGGGATTTACTTTTCTTACTGTATCCACGGGCGTGATGTGATTCCCTTGCTTGAGGTCCACTCTAAAATTAGGCATCACCATGGCAGCATGGCTGCAAGGTGAGGTCATAAAGCAGGGAGCTTCTCTGCTCTGCAGCAGAATTTGCAACAAAAAGTGATCGTCTAAAGCGCATGACAGGATAACCCCTGCTTCTAGAGTCGTAAATCATACATAGGCTATTCAAATTGTTCGGTATGTCCTAACTATTGAGATGCACATTTTGCATTCAGTACTGATCATTAGTGTCACCCATTCCATAACCTGTTGAGTAGGAGGTTGTGCGTAATATCGACCATCCCTTGACCTTGCCATTACTGATATCACAAGAGTTATCAATGTACCTGGAATGGATTTCTTCTTGAACCCTTGGCTAGCTTTTTAGGTATTGTTGATGACGTGAATACTTGAGGTTGAGTCCTGATCACCAATGTCGACGGTTCCACAATCAGAGCTAGGTGTAGCTCATACCTTCTCCGCAATGGAAGGTTAATTATCTCGATGGTGGTATAGGACCTCAGTCGTTAGCCGATGTGGTAATCTCTCATAGTGATGGGCCTTGATGATAGAGCCTATTGCACAACCTCAACCTAAAGTACTCACTCCATCAACAACACCCGGAAAGCCAACCAAGCGTTCAGGAAGAAGCCTATTTCCAGGTCCATTGATAATCTATTGGGCAGGACTAGACAGACAGAAAACTAGGCCTATGAAAGGGAGTAAAATTGATAGAAGAGTCTTGAGGAAAGAAGAAACTAGAGGGTGTGGAACTGCAGTTATATACACATAGGATATAGGGAGTTGCGCAAGCGACAGAAGAAACGTGAAAGAAGTGTAAATTTGAACCCCAAACATGTCGAACTGTCGTTTGATGAGTGGCCATGCATGTTGGGGCAGCTGTGAAGCTCATAGCCAGACAGCCCACTTCTGTGCATAAGCAAAAGCCTGTGTCCTGATGCACATCATAAATGGCTTACTACCTGGAGTTGTCAGCATCTTGATGGAGAGTCGCTACTGGCAAGATAGTACTGACCTGGCATGAAGATGTCAAATATCATTGTCGGGTATAATGCTACACATATCTGCCGTCAAGATTACACTACAATGCATTTACTGGGATAATTCTGGTTCTCAGCCAAAGTTATGAATCACTGTGCATATCTTTAGGTTTAAGCCTGCAAAAAATCATTATTATTCACCTCAAAACACGTTGTAGCCCCAGATATGGCGTGTGGGGCCTTCTCAATACAGAGAATCAAGTGAGTATGACAGGCTGAAAATCCGGGGAAGATGTGGAGCGATGCGGGGAAGGATGTTTAGGCTTTCTAGCCCCATCGCTAGAAACATTGTCAAAGGGCTTGGGATCCCCTATCCTATTATCTGGACTTGAATCTAGTCACAACTGTCTCAGCAATCCCCGCGACAACAAAATTCTCAATTTCAGCTCTAGACTACCTTGGCCATGCAGAGCGAGGAAACAATGGCCAGGAGGCCACCTTGTGCAAAGGTATCAATATTCTGTCCAGTCATTGCGGTAGAGATTCTGATGGTCATTGGCAGCCATGCCCATGAAGGCGACATTCCTGGTACGGTGGATCTGAGTGCCGTAGAGGGTGATGATACGGCCTACGGACAGGCGCTATACCCAGTTCCGGCTGAAGACCCGAACGACCCTCTTCAGGTATGAATGGTGCTATCAAGGTATGTCTCGAGTTACCTGAGCAAATACTTATGCAATGTATAGTGGCCTATCTGGAAGAAAAACACCATCCTCCTCATCGTTGCATTTTATTCGTTCCTCGGGAACAGTTCCTTGACTGGCCCGTCCGTCTATATTGGATTATATAGTAAGGAATTTGGAATCTCTCCGGCTGAAGCCTCCGGGTTGATCTCGTATCCGAATTTGGCATTCGGTTTTGGTAGGCATGGATGGATCCGTGCTCGATAGAGTCGAGTGTTGCTGATAACTCGCAGGGTCGCTTCTCCTTGTGCCTCTATATCTGAAGATAGGCCGGCGCCCAGTGACACTCTTGTCAATGGTGACAGTACGTGTGGCCCGGTGTAACAACTTACCACTCTCCAGGGCTAAGATATTCTAGTTCGTGGCAGGCTTGATTGGTGCGTCGAGGGCGACGAGCTACACAGGCCTCATGATTGCTCGGATCTTTCACGGTTTTGGCAGGTTGGTTTTCCTCTGCAGTTTAGTTTATATTGGCTTTCTAACATTCTCACCAGCGGAGTTTGCGAGAGCTTGCCTGTGCAGCTTGTTAACGATATCTTCTACATTCATGAGCGCGGAAAGAAGCTTGGCTACTATACTAGTTAGTTTAGCTGCCCAAGACCACCGATCACGATTTCTGACATGATGTAGTCTGTCTCTGTCTAGGATCAACAGGCCCCTTGTACGCTGGGTACATGCTGGCAGCAGGTTACTCGTGGCGACTGTTCTTCTACGTCGAAACCGCATTTGCTGCCGCCCTTTTGATCTTGGCATTTCTTTTCGTCGAGGAATCTACATATCATAGGCCCGGGCAATCATCGCAAGCAAACTTGTCGTCACATTCACTCGTGGACCCGATAGACGAGAAGGATAAACAGCCGGCGCATCTTGAAAATGTATCCTCGGTATCTGTACCGCGGAGGAAGAGCTTTTTGTCTACTCTGAAACCGTGGAGTGCTATTGACCCAGAGCCCGAGTTCTTCATGACCATGATCCGCTCTTTTACATATTTTCTGGCCCCAGCAGTGTTCTGGGTGATCAGTACCTACGGTCGGTTTCCCATCCAAACTTTCAATTTCATTTCCATTAACGATACTCAGGACTATATATTGGCCTCGGAGCCCTCGCATTCAACTACACCTTCCCCCTCAAGATCACAGAGCCCCCTTACAATTGGAGCGAAGTAAGAACGCCAATGCTTGCATCCATATTATACAGTCTCTGACATCAACAGACAAATTCCGGCCTCATAGCAGTGGCCTCCTTCATCGGCTACCTCGCCGCTCTTCCATTCACCTCAATCTCAGACCGGCTAGCCGCCTACCGCACAAAACGTAACAACGGAATCCGCGAAGCCGAGATGCGTCTTCCAGCACTCTTCCCAGCCCTATTACTCGCCCCAGCTGGCTTGGTGGTCTACGGCTTCACCGCACAGCGCAACCTACACTGGATCGGATACTTTGCTGGAGTCGCGATGGACCAGTTCGGATCGTACTTTTATTTTACGTTTACGCTTGCCTATGCAGTGGACTCGTACTACGCAAACACGTCCGAGATGCTCATCGCCATGAACTTGGGCAAGCAGGCTATCTCTTTTGGCATGGGCTCGTATTTGCTGGATTGGATTCTGACAAGGGGGTATGCGGTTGTCATTGCGGGGATATTTGGAGGTGTGCTGCTGGCTAATAATTTGGCGGTTGTTGTGTTTGTTCTCTTTGGGAAGAGTATTCGGAGGTTTACTGCGAGGTCTTGGCTGGGTAGGCTTCATCGGAGGACTGCTACGAGGGATATGACGCATTGAATGTAATTGGATAGTGTCACGACGCCCAGATACAGAGCCAGTCAATGATGGAGAATCAAAGGTGCATTTTGTAGTAGCTGTAAACGAAATAACTAAGCTGGGGAGAGGAAGAAGGAAGAAGAATCACAAACACGGAGATATAACGAACTATAGCTCTGTGAAAGAGTTATAATCCAGCCTCTTGTGTTGGCTAACTATACATCATTAGGCCATAATAAACTTCATTCCTCGACGTTAACCCGAGCTTCCTCAAAATATACATGATTGGGCCACAATAAAAATCTAATTCCTTGCTTATCGGTGGTGACTACCTTGCTCTCCCCTTCTGAACGCCATGACATGTTGTTGTCTGCTAGGTGACAAGAATTCTCTGGCAGGGTTTCGGGGAGGTGGTGCAGCTGGTCCTGGAGGACACCTCGTGGTCCGGTTGGACCCCGTGGTTCACGAAGAGGCTCGGATTGGGGATCTAGGCTCACGAGTTATATTAGCCTTTTCCTGACCTGACTGCGTAGTATAACATCTTAAAGCTGCTCTCACGGTAAATAGTATCGGCAGGCCCTCTCAACTGATCCGGAGGAGTCCGTTGATGAAGTTGAATGCAATGATTGCGAGGAGGAATAAGAGGAAAAGGATAGTATTTCCCCAACCGAGAGTATTAAGTTTATTTAAGTTAACGGATACCTAGGGCCATTATTCCTATGCGAAGCAACATGGGAACGTACTCTATCTTCAAGGCAGATATCGCAACGAAGAATAGAGTCGTTATAACTATAATTTCATTATACCTTTTCTTATGTTTCGCTTACTTTTCTCTCACTTTACTCTTACTTCGCTCTTGCTGACTTTATTCCTAATATATCAGCAGAAACGCTCGGGCGCACTCCACGAGTACAATGAGTTTTGTCTCTTAGTAAAGCTTTGAAGAGAAGATCGTAGAATAGGGGGCGAGTATTGTTTAAGAGCAAAGACTTATTTATCTATTACTATTATTATTACTATTCTTGTAATCTGTCTCCATGATTCCGTCTTCCGTGGTTCCTTTGACTACTAGCACCCAAGTCGCTTCGTTTTTACATCTCACTTTCGCGACCCATGGACTTGAATTATCCTTCATTGCCATTCCTTCATCTTCGTGCATATAACAACCAAAGAATTTCTCACCTCGCTGACCTACTATCTTCATTGCTGATACATCCCTCATCGAAACTTCGCTGAGTCTCATCTTCTTTCACTTGCTCCATCCTGAACCTCACTTCGTATCTCACGAACTCTGATCATCTTTTCTCACTTACTACTTGCTCACCTTCTTCCTCAACCCTGTACTGCGAATCACCATAACGGACCGTCCTGGTTCGACCCCGATGCCGATTCAAACGCACCGCCCGTCGTCACGGCTATTTCCACATGGGATGGGGATGTCTACACGCTGAGCATCCGTTCGACGACTCATATTGAGGACGAAATAACACGCCGCATGGATGAGTCGATGAACCAGGACAAGCAACACCTTAACTGATTCCGGAGTGACAACTTCTCTTTCTTTCTACATCGATTTTCTAGAAGCGAATATGTCTTTCGACTTCTCTTCTTTCATCTATCTCTCTTTTACCGAAGCCGCTTTTACCAAAGCCGAGTGACAACTGACAGAAGCCGGTAACCTTGATCTCCTCCCTTCGAGAGCCGAAGTTTAGCTCTATATCAGCGGTTAATACAGTCAACGCCCCTATTACTGAGAAGGAGATTGTCTCGGAGCACGGGGGCGTTCTAACTCCGGCGACTGGCGAGCGAACAAAAGCTATCCGAGCAATCAAGCGGAGGCGCCTAGAGATACGGCGCCCGCAGAAGACCAGTATACGCTAGCACCCCAACAGCCTAAACACCCTATTGCGCTTACTGAGAAGTCTACGAGCGATCTTAATCTTAACCATCAACCTCGGGCTTAGGTAGTCGACAATGCCACTATCCCCGCCACAGATGTGGCACTTTTGCAGTCAACGATATTCAACGAATCCACAGACAACAACAGAAGAGGATCTTGACCTCGGCGAGGAGATCGACCAAATCAGGCTCGGGTCTACCGATACCACAGTACGTGCGTTTATTGACAAATATACACGCATCGACAAAGAGTGACTATATTGCAGAGTGACTTAGGGATGTGGATTTACAAGCACTAGTTTATGGTCTTTTCAACAACACGCCATAGAGTGCCGACGCGAAGCTACTGCTAGCGCGTCATCGGCAGCGACAGCCAAGCTATACAACAGCACGTTGAATTTTGCAGACGGCAGATCGCTGCGCCACAATAAGATCCTCTAGCCGGAGGTGGGAGACTACCCCCTAAGTATCTATAGGGTATCTGCTAACCTTACTTCTTAGGACGCCGAGGGGAAAGTTACAATCCACCCTAGCGAGATCTACTGCCGCGGTACACTGGTTAAGGAGGCCGCGATTGGGTTTTATAATACCTTGTTCAGTGCCAAGTCCACAGCCCGTGTGAAGGTCAAGGACCCGGCGATCCTCGCATCGGCGGAAGACCAAGGGATCGGCCGTATTAACCGTCTTGGACAGAAAAAGCGAGTGAAGGTGTGGCGCGCTCCCCATGAAGCCCAACGGAGAGGTAAGTAAAGACCCTAGGTAGGTACCTGCCAAATACCTACCAAGTACCTTGCTAATTCAATAATAGGTCAACAAAGCTGAGGTTACATTACCTATCGTTTACCTCGGCCCTCCGGAGACAACGCGATCGACCCTCCTATCCGATGAGGCGCTGAAAAGATAACATCGACTGCTCCAGCAGTGTCGCACCTATCTGTCCGAGCTATAGGAATTTCCTAGTGTCCAACCTGCCGCTTGAACTGAGGAAGACGGCGACGGGAGTTGTGCAGCATCAATGTGCCGCCGATTCGTGGCACAGTCACCGGATCCTGAGATTCGGATGTGGCCTACTGTGCGAGGTGAGCGCGCAGACTACTCCACATGCCTTGCCAGTAAGAAGCCGTGCGGACAAAAAGGATTATCATGATGCTCTACGCTACGCAACCCGGGGAAATCCAGCCCTAGAACAATTACTTCCCTTCTCATGGCTCCGCAGCCAGGAGGCTGCGTTTTTTGAAGGGCCGGTCAGATTGTCATGGGATTGCTTAGATGGATAGTTTTAGCTTCCAGTTTAGCTAGTCTGAATGGATCATCTTCATCTTCCCCATCTTTCCATGACAGAAGAACTGGGATTGATAAGGGACGAGGGATGGATGTCCACCTCATCCATTATCGAAGACCTATATAGCAAGTTGCAGCAGACCTAGGACGACAATGAGTACACAACATTGAAACTGAAATTAAAAATTGAATGCCTGACTTTGAAGCTTTGAAGATTTTCGACAATCGCAAATGCTAAAGACACATAGAGATACATTGCTAAAATCGAGAATGAAATGATGGATACTCGGAATTCAGCCGATTCAGAATTATTTTCGCAGAAACCGAAGTTCCTCACCGATACCACATCAAGACCTTCCTAGAAGTTTTCTCATATACCTTTTCAGCCTTTCTCACAAATCGAAGTCACGCTTATTGCACTCATCAAGAGGATCATCGAATCGAGCGTGAACTAAGTGACAGACTTTCGGTTGATAGATACAATGAGATATTGACTTCTATTGCTCCGTGGATGTCCCTTAATCTACCTTCAGTTGAATGCTTCACTCAACAATTGACACTGCAACCGCAAAACAGGTCCACGACGCCAGATCAACTGTCCATGTGCGCAAACGGTGGACGTTCAGCCAGCTCTTTAGGTCTTTTGTCGATGAGCCTCGCGACGTGTCCTCGACTATAGCCTGGATCTTCGGCGCAACGGCGGGCACAAAGAGAAGGTGACTCGCGGCAAACATCGTGCCAGCAATATACCAAGGCGTGGATGCCGAGCCACTCAGTCCCCACCGTCGCCCTGCCAAGATATTATATCCGCCCCCCGTCAAGGTCAGAGCGAGAATACTCAGCACGCGCAAGATACCGGGCCCGATGAGGACGCGGTAATAAGATGGCAGAAACTCATTGCTGCGGGTGCAGTGGTCCGGGTGGAGGAAGGTGTTTAAGAAGAAGTCCTGGTCGAGCGAGTACCAGAGCGTGCAAGTTGAGGTGACAAGTGGGGCGACACGTAGGAGTGTATGGGGGTCACAAATGAGTCCAGAGGCCATGATAGTTGGAGTAGGGAACAGGTTGGTTAGTTGGAGAGAATGACCCGGTGGCTAAATCAGTGGCCCCCAAACGAGTGGGCCGAACTAAAACTCAAGTATTCTGTGAGTACCAACGAAGCCTTGTGCCAATCAACTCCCCGCTATTGATGCTTTAGTCTACTTACGGCTCTGAGCCCGAGCTCATCGGCCTTCCTCCGCGTTCTATGCTCCCCGCAATTTGGCAAACTTGAACCCGGGGAAAAATAGAGCTCCTGGGAGATATTCTTGATTGGCCTATTCCTCCGATAATACGCCACATTCATTTTCCTGCCTCTTCAGAAGGATATATAAAGGTATCTCAATTGACCATCTGACTTTCGAGTTCATCCCAGCTAAGATGGCTCGTTTTGCAAACAGGCTATTGCCCGTCGCTGGGCTAGTGACGCTCTTCGGTTACCTAACTGCGGCCCAGGATACCTCAAGTACCAATGGTAAGCTACGTGCCCTCTCATCCTCGCCTATATTCGACTAAAATGCCAACTGTACTTCAATCAGTTGTCGTGGACGGTACCACCTTCATCCTGAATGGTGACAATGTTTCCTATCGTTTCCACGTAGACAACAGCACTGGCGACTTGCTGTCGGATCACTTCGGAGGAACCGTAACGGGTGATATTCCCACTGAAATCATTGCCGATACTAGTGGCTGGGTCGGAGAGCAAGGCCGAGTCCGTCGTGAATACCCCGATCAAGGCCGTGGTGACTTCCGTACCCCCGCGATTCGCATTCGGCAAACCGAAGGCTACACCGTGACGGACTTGCAGTATCAATCGCATACAGTGATTCCAGGCAAGCCCGGCTTGCCTGGCCTGCCGGCAACTTTTGGTACTGCAGACGATGTGACTACCTTGGTTGTACATCTGTATGACAACTACAGCTCTGTGGCCGCCGACTTGTCTTATTCAATTTTCCCCAAGTACGACGCCATTGTGCGTAGTGTCAATGTCACTAACAAGGGCAAGGGCAACATCACCATCGAGGCACTTGCCAGTATGAGTGTGGACTTTCCCTATGAAGACCTTGACATGATCACCTTGAGTGGTGACTGGGCGAGGGAGGCGCATCGCCAAAGGAGAAAAGTCGAGTACGGCACTCAGGGGTATGTTAATCACATCAACGAACCCAGAATGCTTTACTGATATTTCACGTATTAGTGTTGGAAGCAGCGCGGGCTATTCTTCCCATTTGCATAACCCTTTTCTTGCACTGGTCGATCCGGCCACTACGGAATCCAGCGGCGAGGCATGGGGCTTCTCGCTCATCTACACTGGATCTTTCTCTGTCAATGTCGAAAAGAGTTCCCAGGGCTTTACCCGTGCCCTTCTTGGACTGAACCCCAACCAGCTGTCGTGGTCACTCGGACCTGGGGAGTCCCTCACCTCCCCGGAGTGCGTCTCCGTGTATTCCAACAATGGAATAGGTGGCATGTCACGTCTGTTCCATCGTCTCTATCGCAACCATCTGATCAAGAGCAAATTCGCGACGTCGGACCGTCCACCTCTGCTCAATAGCTGGGAAGGTCTCGGCTTTGACTACAACGCAAGCACCATCGTCAACCTGGCGAAGGAATCGGCCGACTTGGGAATTAAGCTGTTCGTTCTAGATGATGGCTGGTTTGGCGTTAAGTATCCGCGCGATGATGACCACGCTGGTCTCGGCGACTGGACGCCAAACCCTGCCAAGTTCCCCAACGGTCTCTCTCCCACTGTAAGCCAGATCACCGGCCTCCAGGCTGCGAACTCATCGACAGACCTGCGTTTCGGAATTTGGGTCGAGCCCGAAATGGTCAACCCTAACTCCAGCCTGTATCACGAACACCCGGACTGGGCCATGCATGCTGGATCCTACCCGCGCACCTTGACGCGAAACCAGCTTGTGCTGAATTTAGCACTGCCAGAGGTCCAGGACTATATCATCAATTTCATGACACAACTCCTCAACAGCGCCAACATTACCTACATCAAGTGGGACAACAACCGAGGAATTCACGAGACGCCCTCCCCATCCACTGACCATCAGTACATGCTTGGAATGTACCGCGTCTTCGACACACTAACAACCAAATTCCCCGACGTTCTCTGGGAAGGCTGTGCCTCCGGTGGTGGTCGCTTCGACCCGGGCGTGCTACACTACTTCCCTCAGATCTGGACATCCGATGACACCGATGCCATGGAACGTATCACCATCCAGCTCGGAACATCACTCGCATACCCGCCCAGCGCAATGGGCGCGCATCTCTCTGCAGTCCCAAACCAGCAAACTGGCCGCACCCTGCCCGTGTCGTTCCGCGGACACGTCGCCATGATGGGTGGTGCATTCGGACTTGAACTCGACCCGGCCAACATGCCCGAAGAAGACAAGGCTGCTCTCCCGGGTCTCATTAGTCTTGCCGAACGGGTAAATCCGCTTATTCTCAAAGGTGACATGTACCGTCTCAGTCTGCCGGAGGACTCGAACTGGCCTGCTGTTATGTTCATATCTGAGGATGGGTCGCAGGCGGTGTTGTTCTATTTCCAGATCTCCCCTCGAGTTGATAATGCAGTTCCTCGGATTAGATTGGAAGGCTTGGATGCGGCGGCTATGTATAGCGTGGAAGGAAAGGGCGTTTACTCCGGTGCGACCTTGATGAACATGGGGCTGCAATTCCCCTTCGACACGGATGTTGGAAGTATGGTGGTGTTCTTGGAGAAGCAGTGAAGACCCCGGAGGTATGTGGCTAGATGTAAAATTTGAGAAGATCCAAGTTCTGATCATTCAATGTCATTTCGATACTCTGGTGCCTAGCCTACGAGGATGGAAACATTATACCTCAGCCAATCGAGCTTTTATGATCTCCCCAGTGGGTCACGGTCACCGCAATTCTCCGTTGCCAACCAATATTATCCCAGTGTATGCCACGGGAAAATGGCGCAGCTTTTTAGGTGCATTAAGATCGCCAAGTCCGTCCCACTACACCAATGATGACCTCTGATATCAATCTGCTTTCCGTGCCAAACACTATTTTGGTTGATCAATCCACAGTCACGTTGTTTGGGTTCAAGAGCGATTCTCCTCAAGTGTGGAGCTTTTTCACTGCTTATTACAGGCGGAGTGCGATGCTATGGTCGCAAATATACTTCAACTTGCTACAGAAGCTGGCGCTTTACGCATATAACGATCGGCCCTCGGTGCCTGTTCTTCCAATCACGAAATTTTCTCTAGGCCACCCCACAGTGATGAGCAGAACTATGTATCGCAGACAAGGCACAATGACGTCCGAGCGAGACCCATCAACATCTGCAAGCTGAACCGTGGGGCATGAAGTGGACATATGACAGGTGCTGAAATGTAGATGGCTCCACAGGATGGCCACATTATGTACCTTTACAAGGGTGATTTTATTTACGAGGTCGCTTGCAAAATTGGGGTTGACTTCGTCTCTCACACACCTGTGTCCGCCTTACAGAGATATTCATTTTCTTTCCGAGACTTCTATAGTATGTATGGATCTTGCCAAGATGGGTTTGGCCTCTACTAACTCTTAATACTTTGCAAACAGCCTTAAGGGTCCTATCTCGTTCAAAATGGGATTGCGAAAACTATTCCCCTGCCTTAAGAAGAAGAAGGACCAAAACCAGCAACAGACCTCGGGCAACCAACAGCCGAACGAAACCCCTGACCGCAAGCCGCCAAAACTTCCACCGATTAGCGACCTTCCATCCAAGGACAGCAATGGCACGGAACCTGCAACACAGAATACGCCTTCCCAGGCACAAGAGGAACCAACCAATCCTATCGCTACTAGTGTGTGGAATCGTGCTTATGATCAACTCGCGAACGATGAGAGCACAAGAGGGCTTGTCGAGGCTTACATGAAAGCCGTCAAGAAAGCGAGTAAGCCAGCTGGTGATGCCAATGCACCGGAAGCCGACGAGGATATTTCCGAAGTCAAGGACCAAGCTGGAAGAGACAAGATCCTGCAGGGTGCCATCAAATCAGGCCAAGAACGAATCCGCAAATCCACCGCTGCCGCGAACGCGGTCGGCAAGGTGTCAAGCTTTGTTCTCAAGTTCAAGGATGTGGTCGACTACGCGGTCCAAACAAATCCTCAGGCTGCTCTCCCCTGGGCTGGAGTCTGCATCGGTCTCACGGTTAGCTTCCTTTTTCTATGGTTTCGCGAATCGAAAACAACTGACAAATATCTAGTTTCTGCTCAACCCGGCCAAGGCATCACAAGACAATCTAGACGGAATCGGCTACGTGACCTCTAGAATGAAATGGTACTGCAGCCTGACGGATGAGCTGCTGAGCGAGGAGTACATCGATACCAAAGACAAGTCTTTTAAAGGCGTCCGCGAGCTATTGGAAGGCCGGGTGGTTGATCTGTATAAAGAGCTTCTCCTTTTTCAGATGAAGAGCGTGTGCTCCTACTACACAAACCAGGGCTGGGTTTTTATCCGCAATCTGATCAATCTCGACGGCTGGGATGGCCAAGTCGAAGGAGTCAAAGCGACTGAGGAGGCAGTGAAGAAAGACTCGGAGCAGTACCACAACGTTGAAGGACAGAAGCTGATGCGAAGCCTTGCCCTGAATGCTCAGGCTACGCAAGAGACTCTTGGGAATTTCCACCAGACTCTACAGGACTATATTGCGGAGCAGAGGCAGAATCAACAGAATGGTGAGATAGGCGAGTGTATCCAAGCTATGTTCGTCACCGATCCGCAGGCTCAGATGGCTACCAAATTGAGCACGAATGACAAGTTAATCCCAGAGTGCTCCACGTGGATCCTACGAACCGAAGAGTACCAAGCCCTCCAGGACTGGGAATCATCGGCTCAAATACTATGGCTCTTTGGACCTGCTGGCACTGGAAAGACAATGCTGAACATCGGTATTATATCTGAAATGTTTGAACGATCGTCGAATATCACGGCTAGCATCTCGTACTACTTTTGTGAGGCACGAGGTGAAAATCAAACGCGCGCAATGGACGTCCTTAGAACATTGATCTGGGGACTTCTCATCCAGCAGCCACATCTCTTTCATCACCTCCGGGACTCTTATAAGAGCTCTGGCAAGGCTCTGTTCACTGCTCCAAATGCATTCTGGCATGTTCGCGAGAAATTTCTGGCCATGTTAGCGGACAAGCATCTCACTCCTGTCTACTTGGTCATCGATGCTCTTGATGAGTGCGAGGCTGGTGAACCTGGAGTGCAAGATCTGATAGATATGGTTTCCTCATCTCTTGAGCTACCCGATAGCTCCGCAAAGATTAAGTGGATACTTTCTAGCCGCCCAGAGATCGACCTCCCCAACAGGCTGACGGAGGCAAAGCCGGGGGTGTTGAAACAAGTTGATGTACAGTCTCGTCCAGAGCCTGTGGATGCGTATATCACTTGCAAGCTTTCCCAGTTGAAAAGCAGGCTCAAATACGACGACAGAAAATTGGAAGAGGTTGGGAGCGAGGTTCGCAAACGGGCCCAAAACACCTTCCTCTGGGTAGCCTTGGTCTTCAAAGACCTGCTCCATAGAAGAGTGAAGGACTATGCGGCCCTGGAAGAAATCAAGAAGATCCCAGGTGATCTGTCCAAACTCTATGACAGAATGATGGTTAGGATTGAGAAAGGGGATCACCCAGAGCTGACCAAATCAGTTCTGGAAGCTGCTTGTTATGCATCTCGCCCATTGTCTTACGCCGAAATCCACGTTCTTTCCGGCTTGCCGTCTGGATATCCCGCGGAAGATTTTGTCTCCAACTGTGGCTCTTTTTTGAACGTCGAGAGTGGTACCGTCCATGTGCTCCATAATTCCGCCAGAGAGCACCTGATGGATTACTTTGAGGACAGGGCTGTTGAGATTCGTGATCGCATGTGCGAGAGGTCTCTTACTGCTCTATCGAACGACTTGAAGCCCAACATCTATGGTCTCCTCCCTGGAACCGAGAGCTCTGATATTGTGGTGCCTCAAAGTGATCCTTTGGCTCGCCTTGCGTACTCATGCGAATATTGGCCTGGTATTCTATCCCGAAACACACGCAAACTTACTGACGAGGGACCTGTATTGCCTTTCCTCAAAGTTCATTTTCTTCACTGGCTTGAGAGTCTCAGTCTCCTCGGCAAGCTTCCCACGGCAATTGTATGGATGAGAGACCTCCAAAGAAGAATACGGTTAAAAGATATGTTCACACGTCTCAAGAGAGGAAATACACAGGTACGCGATATTCCAAGGTTTTTATATTCAATACTAACATCAGTCAGCTCCAGAGCTCTTGGCTTTTTTGAATGACGCTAGGAGATTCACTATGAAAAACCTGGCAATCATGACGCAATTCCCCTTGGAGATATATGGAAGCGCACTTCTATTCAGCCCAAGCAACAGCGTAATCAAGACCACTTTCTTTGATGAAAGATCTACTTCCGTCAGCAAATTCGCAGGTGGCGTGGATCATTGGGATCCCTGCCGCCAGACACTCGATCATGGCGCAGGGACAAAGGCCCTGGCCTTCAGTCCCAACGACAAATATTTCGCATCGGCTCTGTTCACTGACGATACAATCATTGCGAAGATATGGGATGCCGACACCGGTGATTGCTTTCAGCTCATGGAAATCAACGAGACGGAAAAAGATGTCATCCTCCTTGCTTTTACATCTGATTCCAACCGACTTGTTCTAGCTTCTAAAGACAAGGTCCGGCTGATGGATGTTAAGACTGGGGCATGCAGACATACGATCGAGCTGCCGGATGCGACGATCTCGTCTATAGCATTATCCCCAGATGGAAAGAGTTTTGCTGTTGCTTCCGACCGCGCCGTGCAGCTCTGGGATGCGTCCAATTGGACCCACGGACATACTCTGGAAGGACATACTGGGTCGGTGAAATCCGTGACCTTCGCGCCGGATTCCGAGAGTCTTGCGACTGGCTCAGCGGATGACACCATCAGGATTTGGAACCGAGTTGATGGGACATGCAAAACCGTGATTGAGACAGGTTTATTCCTACTTCAGCGGGCGTTCTTCTCGCCGGATGGTAGCACGATCATAGCACTTGCATTTCGTCTGCAGATCTATGATGTTGCTGATGGGAGCTTGAAAGCGAAATTTGACACCGAATATAGTTTGGAAGACGCTTTGTTATCGCCCGATGGTCAGGTCATTGCCATCGCACGCATCGTCGGAGATGTTGTGATGCAAGATGTGGCGACAGGTGAATTCATTCAGACGTTCCACCAGGATGGAGGGCACAATCAGCGTGCGGCATTCTCCACACGCTCGAAGATTTTGCTCTCATCTACCTCGAATGGCTCGATAAGAGTTTGGGACCTATCGGGCCCTCCGACAAAATCCTCGGGCTCTCACGAGGAAAAAGTTACTGTCGTGCGTTTCTCACAAGACGGTGCACTTCTTGCTACAGGCTCCAAGGACAAAGCCGTAAAGCTCTGGAACCCGACCAACTGCAAGTTGGAACACACGCTTGAGGGTCACGATGAGTTTATAAATTTTGTTGACTTCGCACCTGACGGCAAAACGCTTGTATCGTTATCAATGGATAATACGACACGAATTTGGGACACCGTGTCTGGGAACTGCAAACACACATTGACCGTCATGTCGGGGGAGGACGAGACGGAGAAGTTCAGTAAGGCGGACAAGATCATGGCCGCTTGGGAAGGAAGGGAACCCGACGAGGGACTCGATGAGCTTCTTGATAATGTCAACATCAAGGCGGCGAAACCATTCTGGTCCCACGTTGCCACATTCTCGCCGGATGGCAGTACACTTGCTGTCCAAGCAGGTCTAGGGAGGGTGAGTCTTTGGGACGTCATGACCGGGGAATGCAAGCAGGTCCTGCAAGGCGATCCGAATATGATCAATTGGCTCTGGTTCCTCCGAGATGGCAGGGAGCTGGTCGTGGGAGGATTGCTGGGGATGGAGCTCTGGGATATCGAAAAAGGGACTAGCAAGTTCAGGGTCACAGAGCAAATGAGCACGTTATGTCTCTCTTCTGATGGCACGACCCTTGTTTCAGGCTCCAAGGCAAAATCCCTGCGAGTGTGGGATGTGGCCAGCGGAGCCTGCCAACAGACCGTTCATATAGGCTATGAGCCTGAGAGCCTATCGTTTACAGAGAACGACAGATATTTGAAAGCCGATCGCCAGGTTTTCGCATTCAGCTCAGGCGTGCTCGCCGACACTCCTGATCCTGAGCCCTCGGCTTCTGTCATACAGGTCGAGGAGACTTGGGTTACCAGGAATGGAAAGAAGTTGTTCGCTTTGCCCCCGGATTATCCACCCGGGATGATGGTGGTCCACAGGAATACTCTTGCATTGGGAGGAATTAGCGGTGAAGTGGCCATTGTCGATATTGCGGATCGCTGAAGAATGGATACCCAGTGGCAGCCTTTAACATTACAAGGTTCAGATATTTTGAATGTTGGGGTTCTGTTATTTCAAGCGATTGAAAGATAGATTGAGCTGAAATAAAGAGTATTTGTCTGATATACTAAGATATGATAGACTAATTAGGAGAATTATAGGAACTAACGGTCGAGAAGTAGTCCAGTGGCCCAATTGACAGAGCGCAGATCGTTCTCATTCTCTGGATCGATATCGCCATCTTTGTCGAAGTAGCGATTAATGATTCCTACATCTAATGCGACCATAACAGGCTCCTCAAGATCTTGCCTTGTCATCCCGGGTGGCATAGTACCCCAGAGGGTGTCCCAAAAGGCGGCTTGTAGCGTCTCTCGCACACTCCGCGGCGGATTCCCCGGCTCCTGGATATCCTGGATGGCAGGCTGGTCAAAGAACCGCCACCTTGCATCTCGCATTTCCCCGAAGAAGCCTTCGTATACCCCGAACAGGCACATGCCAAACGCCTCCACACGAGCGCCATCGAAATCGAGGACACCAGTCAAGTAGCCGTCCGTCGGATCCACCATAAGGTTGACCTCTGCAAAATCAATGTGCGTCAATACCAAGGGCAAGCGATCTAGCAAGTGAAGCTTGGATGTGAGCTCCGCCGCCTTCTGCGCGAACCGCGGTTCCATCTGGCGTAGTCGGTTCATGCTGGCTAGATCCTTAAGCTTTGCGCTAGCCGTTGCAGTCCAAGAATCGCTCGACAACGCTTGTCGAGGCTGGGGCCAGAAAGCCGCCTTAGCAACGAACACGGCTAGATCACGCACCGTGTTTAGCTGACGCCGGAGGGGGAAGCGGTCCTTTGGAAAGTCCTGGAAGATGTGCACCACGCCTGGTATCACCGGGCAGACGTACACAGGTAACGGAAAGCTACCTAGCCGGGTAGGAAGGGGCACTAGATCACCGTAAATATCGTGTGCGAGGCTCAGGGTGTGCTCGCTAAAGGGCTCGAGTCGAAATTGGACGATCTTATTCTGACTGGGACAGATAAGCGTGTAGCTAGCAGCGCCCTGGTTGTCGACTGGCCGGACGTCGTCAGAGCGGAGGATCCTGCGAGCGAACGCGGCACATCCTTCGGCGGTGCACTGGAGGTCATCTTTGGACGTGGGGAGCTTGCGTAGTGCCAGGGGGACCTTCTCTTTGAAGAACAGATCGATCCATTCTTGCTCTTGGGTGAGCCACGCCTCGGAAAACCGACCGTGGTTCGTTTCATCTGGTCGCGGAGTTGTGAGCCCTGGACCATTTGCGGTTAGATGAGCTTACCTGCCATGTCTTATATACCTTAAAAGATATAGAAATAGTACATACGACCATAGGGTGTGGAGAACAGGGCTTCCCGTCCGCTCAGCCGTACTTAAGCCACACGCCGGCAGGTTAGTAGTTGGGTGGGTGACCACCAGCGAATCCCTGCTGTTGTATGTTTTGTTTTGTTTCTTTTTCTTTTTCTTTCATATTTTATGGCAAAATCTTCAACTCATGGATTTTTTCCATGTTATGTTTGCCATTCTTTGAATCAAGTGGTATAGAACCAATCAGGGCGGTTCCTGTTGAGCCATAGGAACAAGGTACGACAGAAGCCGAGCTTCGGCCTTTGAAACTCCGGGAATAAACGTGCGGTTCAAACCGTAGACCCGAGTGATCACGTGTAAGTCGCGATCCATTGGCTGGCGTCATCTATACTTGCGCAAAAGAAGACCCGATGGCGTGATGAAGTCTAATTTTACCTCCCCAGATAAGAAAATCGCCAAAGTTCGGCTGAGACAACCTGCATGCGCTGGCAAGAAAACGGGCGACAACTTTATTCCGACGTTTATATCACTTTTGCAGTGTGCATACCCTCTGGCATACCTAGCGACTAGCGATATACCATGCCTCTCAAGAGGGTAGCCGTTATTGGCGCTGGCCCTGCGGGCGCCATTGCTGTCGATGCCCTGGCGCAGGAGAAGACGTTTGATATCCGTGTTTTCGAAAGACAGGAGCGAGCTGGTGGATGCTGGTATGTTTGCGCAAACACTATCCATGTATAATCCTGACAATAGCAGGGTCTCGAGAGACGATGCGCCACCGCAAAGATTCGACCTTGACAGTTTAGCGACGCGCACAGCAGATGCGCCATTGAAGATCCCAGACCAGCTCCCATGCCGCACACCGGTGGTGCGTCAGGATCGGTTTACCGACTCCGCCGTCTATCCCGGGCTAGAGACGAACGTGGACGCAGGCGCAATGTCCTACTCCCAGGAGCCGATTCCCGAGGTTCGCTCGCAGTGGTCAATTGAGCGCCACGGTGAGGATACGCCGTTCAGACATCATTCTGTAATCAGGCAGTATATTGAAGACCTATTCACGAAAAAGGGCCATGCAGGCCTAGTTCAGTACAACACCACCGTTGAACGGGCAATCAAGGATCCCGGCAGCCAGGAATGGGTGCTCACACTTCGACGTACAGAAAGCCACAATGGTAGTCAGTACGACTATTGGTGGAGTGAAGTGTTTGACGCGCTCGTCGTGGCTTCGGGTCACTATGCAGTGCCATATATCCCTGCCATTCCCGGGTTGAAAGCGTTCGCAGCGCGCTATCCGGGCAGTATCGAGCATACCAAGCATTACCGCGGGCCAGAAAAGTACCGCAGCAAGGTATGTCTACACTCTTCTGCTTGATGGTTGACTCGAAATAACCCCGCACAGAAAGTCGTGACGGTCGGAGCATCAGTTTCGGCCGCCGATACAGCAGTCAGCCTGATTGGCATCGCCCAATCACCCATTCACGCCGTTACCCGCGGTAACTACAACACATATTTCGGCAACGAGGCATTCAAGCACCCGCTGATTCAAGAACGGCCCCCCATCTCGCACATCACGGCCGAGGACCGAACCGTTCACTTCGAAGACGGCTCTTCCGAGACTGGCGTGGATAACATCCTCTTTGGAACGGGTTTCACTTGGACACTGCCATTCCTTCCTGGGGTGCAAACGCGCAATAACCGCGTTCCAGACTTGTACCAGCATGTTTTCTACCGCCACGATCCCAGCCTGGTGTTTATTGGAGCTGTACGTCCTATCCCGCCAAATCCCGGAAAGAACGCTAACCGGAAACCAATAGGTCGGCGCTGGTCTCACCTTCAAAGTATTTGAGTGGCAGGCTGTTGCCGCTGCACGTGTGTTGGCTGGCAGAGCCACTCTGCCTAGTGTTGCCGAGCAGGAGAAGTGGGAGACGGATCGCATCGCGCAGAGAGGCGATGGGCCGCGATTTACGGTTATCTACCCCGAGTTCGAGGCTTATTTCGAGTATATGCGCCAGCTTGCCGGCGAGCCGCGCGATGGCGTCGGGCGGCCACTGCCGGTATTCGAGCAGAAGTGGGTGGATGATTTCAATGCTGGTCATGAGCGGCGCAAGAAGATGTGGCGACGGAACAACGCGACGTCGAGACTGTAGTATTGGTGTATATTCCATTGGCATAGAGCCTCGTATTTAACGATGATGACATTGGTGACCGGCATCCCTCAGGATTGGCATTGTGTAGCAGCCCAATTCCAGCTCTTTCGGCGCATTGTGAGTAGTGAGTAGTGAATGGTGTGATTTCTAGGTTTATGGTGGGGAATGGTTCGGATGTGCGTTTGTGATACCCATTTTGAGTTGAGATTTACTTCGATTGTTACTCCTTGCGGAGTACATATAAAGGTTATCAATCTAAGACTTGCATAAACGAACGTGGCATTCCATGGAAGAGTCTGTTTTAGTTTCGAAGAGAGAAATCTTATCTTGCATGAGATTCGAGGTGAGTTTACCCCTGCATAAGTGGGTAGCCTGGAATTGGGGCCAAAAAATGGACTCGTTCTACTTTAAGTTTATCCGTTGTTTCAGTCTATTCCGCGCGCACTGTAATTATTTTCATTTTTGTCGCTGTATGCTGGACGTAATTCATAACCATGAATCTATCAATGTCTATTATATGCTTGTCGCGATACATATGCCCCACGACTACCTTAGATTCACAACGAAACCTCCAAAATCTCCTCAGTACTCTGATCTATCAAGCCGTGGTTGCCCAGAAAATCGGCAATCTCCTTGTAGGCAGCAGTGGCGTTGTAGTGCAGGTTGATACCGTGGGCCGTGTCTGGTTGAATAACAACAGAGAATGCCTTGGCAGAGGGAAAGACCGCCTTTGAAGCAGCAGGGATAGAATCACTCGCACCGCCAGTATTGAGGCAGTCACCTCCGCAGAAAGGTATATCGTGGGAGCCAGTAACAATAATAACGGGGCCGGTGAACTTGCTCTCGGTAGGTACGCTGGTAGCGGTCAAGAGCTCACCGACGGTAAGAGGCTGCTTATTCTTCTCTGCGAATGCAAGCAATTCAGGATCGAAGTTACCGGGGTAGAAGAACATGTACTCGTTGTTTCCCATGTCCCCGTTCGTCAGGTAGCCCAAGGTGTAGTCCTGGCCTGGGTTTGAAAAGGCACCAGGCGAGCGGTTCAGACGTGCCTGCTGGAGGTTTCCACCGGCCATGAATATCGGCATAAAGCTGCTGTTCATGGAAAACCCGGTCAGAACGAGGCCGTCGGATAGGTCAGGGTATGTGGCCGACATGCCGTAGGTCAGAATAGATCCGAAGGAGTGGCCAACGTGGACGATCTTGCTGGGCTTTTGGTGTCTGCGGCTGTGGCCGTGGCCTGCATGGACTGCACCATTACGAAGCATGCGGGTGAGCTGGGCGAGGGACTCAAGCTCCAGGGGGAGTTGGATCTCGTCTTTTGCATCGCCATGGGACGACATGCCGATACCCAGACGGTCATAGGCAAATGTGTGGTAGCCACGGGAGAGGGCATAATCGACGTAGGAGTAGTTGTAGTTGTTATAAGGCAATTCCCAGTACCTGATAATCTCAGTTTAGTATACGATCAACATGTAATCGCGCAATGAGAACTCACGACTTGTCAAATCCCATGCCGTGAGTCAGGATCTGGATAGTAGGCGCGTTGCCGCCGGTGTTGCTCGGCATACAGTACCGACCCGAGATCTCGTACAGACCGGAGACATTCTTAGAACCGGTCAAGAAGCCCTCGGTTCCACTACCGCCTTGTCGACTGGCGTCCAAAACGAATTCAGTGGCATCCATGTTGGTCAGAGGCGTTTGGACACCACCGAAGTCCGCATTTTGTGCGGTAACCGAGACTGGAATCGTCATATTATAGCATGTCTTCGCAGAGACAGCCCCGGCGATGAATGCCCACAATCCGATTGTCTGAAGCATTTTTCTGGAAATAGTTGCACGATATCCGTGCGCCTGAGAAACGGGCGAGCTGCAGGTTTTATATGCAAAGTATAACTAGAGGACAGCCTCACCCATCGCACAATGGACTCATCCTTCGTGCAATACGCTAGCCCGTTCCTGCATAAGCGGCAGAGTCCGCTTTACGGGATTTGTCAATAGCCAGCATTGACGAGCCGGATTGGATGGTGGACAATTGGATTGAGCCGATCAAGGTAAAAGACTGGCTCCAACACTCCCCGCTGATTTTCAGGGCAGGCTAGTAGCAAGCCTAAATCTGCAGGGGTAAATGAGAGACAGAAAACACGAGCGTGATTGGCATATCAAATGTGGATGAACGAATGATGTTAGCGATCATCGATCCCCGCTGATCCTGCTATCCAGGCTCCCGGTTCAAAGGCCCCATCCACTCCACGCTTCTTCGCCGATGACAAATTTCCTAATCGCACCAGAGGCAAAGCCCCACGAGGGAATTGATCCGTGGCTAGACCAGGAATGAGTGATGAGCCCACTGAGACTGTGCAACCTCATCTCTAATATCCCATTCAAGGCCACCTGGGATGTGATGACCCAGATATAAGATGGAAAGGCACTTTTTCTGGGATTGAGACCTAAATCACGACCATTGCGGACTATCTGCTTCCGCAACCCTTTTATTCTTGGATGACAATTATTGTCTTGTGCATTGCCCCTTAATCGGTCCGGGCTCAATGCGACCCACGAGCATGCCGATCTAGTACCCGAGGGGACGAGTAGGAGCAATATGAAAGGTTCCCCGAACCCCCACTATGCTCACCATGTATCTCACTATGCTTACTTTGGCTCACTCCGCTCGGCGCACTCTTCTTTTGTGCAGTTTCATAAGACCCGCTCAACTATTATATGTAGCTATTGACTAGGTAGTCAAAAAAGGCTGTGTCCACAAAAAGGGATCAGATAGCATGACTAATAGGAGTACCTCACAGCAAGGCCGGCTGGCCCAATGGCAAGGCGCTTGACTACGAATCAAGAGATTGCAGGTTCGACCCCTGCGTCGGTCAACTTTTTGCTTTTATGCTCTTCGTTTTGGTGAATTCTGAGCATTCCACGACTCACTCTACGTGTTTTTTTGTACTTTTCCTTCTCTTTCCCCTTTTTTTGGCCCCCCCAAAAATTGGCTGTAGATCAAGAATCTGTTTAGGGCTTGGCCGCTGCCATTAACGGGCTAAGCGTAGGCAGTAGTACCTTGATGCATCATCCTGGTCTTTAGTTGCTTTGATTTCCTATTGCTATTTATATATTTGAGTCACTTGGGCATTGATAGCCGCGTCATTATTCAATACAATACAATAAACACAAAATCCGTCAATTAAGCCTACCTGGCCCCCAGCGTCCGATGTAGCCTGTTGCTCAGGTTCCATGGCGGACAGGCAAGCTGGCAGCAGCCAACCCAAGGTCCATAAATTCGAAGTCAAAGCGAATTGACCCGACATTCCTAGCCCCGGGGCCTTCACTAACGTGAAACTTGTAAGGCCTGGACCATGTGTCACTCAGCCCTAGGTGGACCTCGGGAACGGCCCACATTGCACGGACGAGGATCGCTCCGGGAATTCCGAGGATCAGCGTCGCCAGATCCCGATGATCCCGAGTTGACTACGGAGTAACGTGTCTAGGATTTTCGCAGCTTCTTGCTTTTATTTGTGGACGCAGTCAGTTGTAGCAGAGCACTCACTGGCCAGCAACGTGTCTTCGAACTAGATAGAAGGATAGAAGGGAATATATAAGACAAAGGCTACAGTAAAAGTAAAATAAGAGAAAAGTAAAGCAAGAGTCAATGTTGTCCTATTGAGGAAACATCCCATCTTCCGGTTTTCCCATCATAAAAGCAAAGGTAAAGTAAGCGTAAAGGTAAGTAAGAGTAAAGATAAGTACAGATTAGGCTTCCTAAGGAACCTAAGGGCAAGAGATTGCTTAGCAGGCTGGGCATAGTTGAGCTCGATACCTAGATAGAGCCGACGATAGACTGTTGTTATTCCATTTGCTGGTCTCCGACGTATATGTACTCCGTACTTGGCGTGTTTTAGAATGAGACTAGAGAAAAGGAAAGTGAGGGTGAACCTGTCGCACACTGACCACCATGTTGCTTTACACCCTCGCGCTTGGTTTTTTCTAGTGTTAATATTTGTACCAGCACAAGTAAGCAATGAGTCCAGAACGTGGAAGTTGAGCAGATATAGTCGTTGATCGTTTTGTTGATTGTATCCTCGTCTGCAATAGAGTCCGCAAAACCACCCGGCACACAAGGCATAACAGGTGCAATGCTGTTTTGGGAGCAAGATACATACGCCGTACATAGAGCGCCCCATTTTCCAACTCCATGAGACCGAAAGTCATAGATGGATTCGAGTCGGTACACCGTCGGGAAATAGTCGGAGCCGTCGGTGTTTGGCGTGTAGAGTGGGGTGTTGATATCCCAACGCGGAGAATGAGAAGGCTTTTTGAGCTGAATATCAATGCACCTTGCTTTACAAGAAGAAGGACCTCGCTAGTTATGTAGTTCGGATAGATCCCTAACCTAAATCTCAGTTCCAATCTACTTCAATAGCTATTTGAACTCGAGTTAGAGTGGGGTCTGGTCGGACACACTTTCCTCATCGGGCACTACGAAGCGGGCCTTTCCACGTAAGCCCCTAACTAACTCAACGTCTCGGATCTAAAGATAACCTATTTGTATGTTTATGCTTCATGTCCTGGGTTGGAAGACTTCGATTCGGAAATGACAGACGTTCAGGGCTTCGGTGCCCTGCAGTCTGAACGGCCGCGCAAAAGGCGCCGCCGTACAATGGCCTGCACCCAATGCCGTAGTCGCAAATTGCGCTGTGATCGCGAGTATCCGACTTGCAGTCGTTGCCTAAAAAGCAAAACATCCGCACAGTGTACCTACGAGGATGGCTTCTTGTGGCAGCAGCCCAAGACCGTGCCGGCTGCATTCGCCTCAGAACGAGGCTCTGCCGTTTTAATGCCCCAGAGTGATCGGACTCTTCCTCAGATGTCCCCAAGCACGGGGTTAGGGCCGGCATCAATTCGCTCGGAAGCTATTCTTTCTAGGACTGCGCCTAGTCCCGGTACAACCCCATCTGAGACTCCGCAACATCACAATAGGGGAATACATGATGGCCGCGAGCGTGGTTTCCTCGAAACTGTCCTGGGGGCTCCCAAAGCGGCTGTCAACCAGGAACCGTATATCAACACAGGGCTCCTGCAGCGACCAAAACGTGCATTTCCTGAACCGGAAAAGCCCCGTGAGTCGCGGTTTGACCATGGGGACGACTCTAATGACCCCGACAATGCGTTATCGCCATCGCAGCAGCTAGATCTGTCTCCTCGGATCATGATGAGAGGGCGAGAGACCAAGACTCGGTTCAGTGGATCGGGCATATATGCGAACTTAGTAGCCCAGGTAGGTACATTTCTAGTTGGTGCTTTGCATTCAATGTTGATCAATTGTAGTTTCCCGACATCAGATCCTTCGCAGAGGAAATTAGATTGTCCAATCCCATTCTCTCCAGTGTCCGACCTGATCTGGAGAGGGTCACCCGTGGTGTATGGAAGATGAAGCCACTTAATACACCATTCCCCGATCCTACAACGATGTCACTACTTTCTCTACTCCCACAGCGGCCGGTGGTCGACGAACTCATCGGCCTGTACCTGACTTACATTGAATCCACGCATCGAATCTTCCATGTTCCTTCTTTTCTAAGGGAGTTGAAGGAGTTTTTTAGCTTGCTCGAGAATCCGAAGAATATATCGGCTGCATTTGTCGTGCAACTTCTGTTGGTCCTCTCTTGCGCCTGGAACCTTGCAGATGTAGGCAGTCTACAAGAGAAAAGCCCCGTTCCACTTAAATGCTACACGGCAGTTGAATGGGTATTGCACGCAGAAAAGTGGATTGAGAACGCCCACATAAAACGATTTGAAATCAGTGCTTTACGTCTTTACATTTTATTGGTCACGGCTTTGAACTGTCATGGTATGAAACGCAGCAAGGCCTGGCTTACTACTGGGATGCTGGTTCAGAATGCTATGCTGGCGGGGTATCATCGCGATCCAAGCAGATATGCACGTATATCCGTCTTCAATAAGGAGATGCGACGAAGGATCTGGACAACGATTGTGGAGCTGAACTTGCAGGTCTCTTTCGATCGAGGCATGCCGCCGTCAATTCAAAGCTCGGACTATGACACCCTTCCTGCCTTGAACATCAATGATGAAGAGATCCATGAGGGCTCTATCGAGCCACCGAAGGATCGGCCCGTCAGCGATATCACTGATTCTTCATTCCACGTCTTTCTCGCCCGTTCTCTGCAACTGCGCCTGAAAGCTTGCCGTTTGATGCATTCACCTCGCATCAGCTGTCGATACGAGGAGATCCAACGCCTTGACTGGGAATTGAACCGGCAGTTCTCTCTGGTTCCCATCTGGGGTGCGGATGCCAGTGACATTGTGGCTCAGCATAAAGTCAGCTTATGGAAGGCCATCATCGAGGCAAAGCTTGCACAGTCCTTGCTTTCGATCCACACCCCATTTGCGATTGAAGCACGACGGGAGTCTCTCTTTGCACCCTCGGCCCGGTCTCGCCTGGACGCAGCAGTTATGATACTTTCCACCCAACGTCGGCTGAATGAGAGCTCGCTGCCGCTATCCCTTTGTACGCTCGGGGAGTGGACTCTCCAGGCATACGTTTCCATCTGCCAGCATCTCTACCAGAGTTGTAAGTTTCCCGGATTGGGGCTTCTTGCGGCGATGCTGACAATTGTTCAGCTACTCCATCATACCATTCATCCTTTCCCTTCATGATGCACACCTTACCAGGCCTGCCCGACTCACTTCTGGCACTCGTCGAGTCGGCCCTCGTCTCCCTCGAACGCCGGTTCCTGCAGGTCATCAAAGGTGCCAAGGACTACTTCTTCCTGTCGACCATTGTTGCATTGGTCAAGGCCAAGCTTTGGCCATCCCAGGCGATTGTGTACAAACAGCAGGTGGTGGAGAGGGTGCTGTCTTTTGCGCAGACACTGTTTTCGCGACATGCGACCTGTGAGCATCTGGGAGCTCCGGGCATGGGCAGCTTTAAGAACAACCAGGTTCGTCTTCCTCCCGTTCACGAAGTGTCTTATCTGACCCACATAGGTGGCCGCCTTTATCGCAACCCCGGGAATGGCAGCCGTCCTGCCATCCGACTTGGACGGCATTCTCCCGCCCAATGTCGGTGGGACAGTAAGGCTCACACCCCTTCGGGAGATCCCTCGTACGATGCTAACCATTCTGTAGCCGCCAGGGGATTTCGATCCCTTTTTGGATGTATTCGACTTGGAGGATCTGACCGGGATCGCGCTCGGCAACTGAGACTTGACGATGCAAATGTACGATAACCGTAGTGGACTTCTCGTTGATTTTGGATGTGCAATACATATCACGATTACATCATTGCACGCGACCGATATTCAGGCACAAAGCAACCCCAAACTTGGATCAGGGGAGCTCAGGAGCTTGGTCGTAGCTTGGTCTCTCGGGTCCACAGTGAGATCATGATCCGAGTGACGATCGACGACTGCAAGGACAAGCCGATCGGATGAGAGCCGCGCAGGACCGAGAAAAACTATTCTCAATAGACTGTGCAGGAGAGGTATATCATGTGATCCGTCAGCGAAGGCTCTGGGGCTGTGCCAAAAGAGTCAATATACTTCGAACTGTCTGGCGCCCAGTAGGAACAAATAAGTCCTGCATGATCCGGGCTTCGGAAGTGAGATGTTATGTCCCGAATAGCGAAGTGACAGAAAGTCGAGAACAATGGCAAACAAACTGTTTATTTATGCGAATAACCGTCGAGTAACGTGAGGGAAACTCGCGCTGTGACAGGCCGTGTAGTGGGGCCTAGTGACATTGAGTGACTTATAACACACCCGATTAATTATGGGCCTTCAAGTACCTATAAGTAGATGTTAAACTTGGCTCTTATTTAGTGCGATCGACGGTGGAGTTTCATGAAATGCTGTGCCTGCTACTTTTCTTTTTTTAATTTGACCGCAGAGCTTACTTATGTACCGCTGTGTTCGCTCGACTTTTCCTCATGTTGCTCATTGATTCTTCTCTACCCCATTTCCCCATGGCCTTTTAGGCCTCATCTACACGCCCTCTACCATCCGTGAAATCCCGCAGCGCGGGCTTCACCTGTACATATTTACATACACACCATGTATCCCTCCAGGAGCCTATTGCTCCTGATCGCATTTATCAGCCTGGCGAGGGCGATAACTCCAGCAACTCCAGCATCGCGTCTTTCACGAGTATTCGACACAACAGACAAACTGCCTCTTGCTAATCAGGGCAACCTGATTGCACACGACCCAAATATCCTCCAGTACAATGACAGCTATTACCTTTTCAGAGGTGATCCTCATATACCGTTCTTCAAGGCTACCAACTTGACTGGACCCTGGACCGAGATCGGTACCGTCCTCGATGGCGACAGTGTGATCCACACAGGTAATCGGTCACGCCCCTGGGCCCCGACTACTATCGAGCGCGACGGCACCTTTTATTGCTATTATACACTCAGCAGGCATGGGTCACGGAAAAGCGCTATCGGCGTCGCCACGACGACTTCCCTGGATGGCAACCCCTGGACCGACCATGGTGCCATTATTCACACGGGAGATGGTCCGGGCTCGCATGTGTGGCCGTTTACTATTACCAATGCCATTGACGCATCTTTCATCACCGATAAATCAACGGGCAAATCGTACCTGATATACGGCAGCTACTGGCATGACATCTGGCAAATTCCGCTCTCCGACGATCTTCTCTCGATTGAGAGCCCCAAGAAACCAGATGCCGTGCAATTGACCTTCATCCCGCACGAGAAAGTCAGGCCACAAGAAGGCTCATGGATGAGTTATCGTGACGGTTATTACTACCTCTGGTTCAGCCACGGCAAATGTTGTCGCTTCGATAAAGGTTTCCCAGCGCCTGGGAAGGAGTACAGCATCCGGGTTGGCCGGTCGCGAGATGTCCGCGGGCCTTTCGTGGACAAGGACAACCAGATGTTGCTCGATGGCGGTGGGACTATAGTCTACGCATCCAATCATGGCGAGGTCTATGCCCCCGGTGGGCTTGGCGTGTTGCCTGGGAATGATTCGATGCCGGATATTCTCTATTATCATTATCTGAACACGTCGATCGGTTTTGAGGATAGTGTTTGTGTCACCAACCAGGACTTTAGGAATGATTGCGCTGATTTTGATTGCAGGATGCTTATTTGGGCTGGAACATCCTCAACTATACGGATGGGTGGCCATTGGTGGTTGACGGTACGCTCAGTTCCGGGGCGAAATACCTTCCGAACTGTTTCTATTTGACGATGTTGATGTGTATGTGGAGTCCTTTTCTGAGACCATCGCAACCGAACGTCCATGCTAACAGCTTTTTTTCAGTTTTGTGGCTGTACATATGGTCATAGCGCATGCCCTGGTCTGGCATTGGCGCCCATCGATTCTCGATTCCCCTGTGATTTTAGCGATTTGCACTATAGAGCTTATAGAGATGGCGTTTGTGTTTTGGTTGACACCTGGTCATGTATTAGCGGCCTTCAGGCTCAATATCATGGTTCACTTTCGTTGCATGGCGATTTATCTGCATTTCCTTCATACCATCACATAAATCATCCCCATCGCTTCGCCCTACCTAGGTAGCTCTCACGGATCCCATCCACCGTCAACACTATACACCTGTCCTGTTGTATACGACGCCGCATCACTCAGCAGAAATACCACCGTCTGCGCCACCTCGTCAGGCGTACCAAGGCGCGGAATAACCGTATCAGGAACAACATGTCCGCCCTGGATAACAGCCGCCTGATCGAGCAAAGGAGTATGGATGGAACCACTAAACCCCAGATCAGCGATTTTGTTCTCCAGAACAAGCGAATACTTACGGCGCAACAGAATTAACCCGAATAGCAGGCCCAACTTCCTTCGCAACGGAGCGCGTCAGCCCAACAACCCCATGCTTGGTCGTCGAATAAGCCGTATGTAGTGGGAACCCCCGAAGCCCCTGGATACTCGAAGCCGTAACAATACTCCCTTTCCCCTCCGAAGCCATAATCGCCTTAACCTCCGCGCGGAGACAATACATCATCCCGGAAAGATTAACACGCACAAGCATATCCCACTCGTCATCTTCAAGGTCGATGAACTTGCCCACGCCGTGATTCTTGCCAATAGCGCCAGCCATGTTTGCCGCACCGTCGAGTTTGCCGAAATGGGAGACTGTCGCGCTGACCCAGGCGTTTACGGCGGCGGACGAGCCGATGTCTACGACCGTGGCGAGGATGGAGGCGTGTGTGTTGGAGTCTGTGATTGTGCGTACTGCGTTGTCGAGGGTTGACTGGGAAATGTCTGCGAGGGAGAGCAGTGCGCCGCGGGCGTGGAGCTGCTTTGCGACGGCGAGACCGATGCCGGCTAACCCTGTTACGATGTAGACTTTGTCTTTGAAGGAGTCCATGGTTTTGATGAGAATGGGGGAAGAGGGGAATGCCACTGGAGAGAGAATCAGGTAAATTGCAGTGCAACACTAACAGATGCCTTGTTCCCCGCGGGGTTCTCCACGCTTTGTGGGGGTCATGATCTATGTATCTATATCGATGATTTCAAATGCTGTCCAGTTTTAAGGTTTCCACTGCGACTATAGGAGTAATCTGTCAAGACTAGGCTCTTTGGACGAGGTATTATATGTTGGGTTCAGAACTTAAGTCACATTTGAGCGTTGCTATTCTCAAGATTACAGACCGAGGCTCCCTAACCTCTTGATCGTGATATGGATTTGATGGCAAGTATAAGGGAAATGGTTCATCATACTTTAACAATAGGCTATGGGTTTATTCGTCAATAATTGAGCTAGAAATCTCTCACCTATCCTTTTCTTCTTCATATATTATCCTCTTACATCTGATTCTCTCACATCTGATTTCAAGCGTTTTGCTCTTCAAGACCATGGATTCAATGTCTCTGTCTGCTTCGATCCCGTCTCCGTCTCCATCCCCATCTCCGTCCTCTCCTGCGAGCCTCGCGATGACCCCTACAAATACTACACTGGCTATTGCGTTCTCGATGGTCGGATTCCTTAATATTGTCGGTGTATTTGTGTGGTGACATTGAGTCGCTGAGCAAGAAACAGCAAGGCATCAATAAGTCCCGTGAGGTCACCCGTTCCGACAAGAGAAAACCCGGAACCTACTACGCGTGTTGACCATGGTCCCTTTGTGATCCCCTTTGCGGACTTTTTCCTTCACCAGCCCACACTCAACTCCGACGAAGGCGATTTCACCCTCTCCGACGGAGACCTTACTACGATGGCCGAAAAATTCTGGCGTAGACCGAAGTCGCTCAAGAGATCATCTCACATTATAACAAGCTCCAACCCCTGGAGCCAGACTATCCACTACCAGCTCAGGTTAGTAGATCCTCTTCCCGAACAAACTATTGTTTTGAAAATATCACTAACTTAAGTCCCCTACAGTTCAAATCAACTACCTACAATTCTCTGAAACCCCTTCATACCGAAAGGTTAGGGTATAACTCGATATCTACTTCTCTATCTTTTACTTTAACTTCATTTTACCTTGACTTTGCTCTTACTTTACCTTTATTTTGCCCTTGCTGTACTCAGAAACCTCTTTTTTGTTCTTCCTAAACCAACCATAGCTCTATATATACCTCTTCTGTCTCTGTCTCCTCCTCTGCCTACTCTACCTTCTTCTCCAGTCCCCGCTATGACCCCAACAACAAACATATGGACTATCACTTCTTCTGTCGCCCCATCTACGATGGGTCAACGACATTCGACGCCAGTAATAGCCATCTGATTGAGATCGACGACTTGGACTCGGATTCTTCTTCTTCTTCGTCCGGTTCATCTACGCCTGCCCCGACAGCCAAACACAAGGCCGAAAGAGACCTCCTCGCCCTGATAATGCTAGAGGAGCTAGCTATAGTGCTGCCTACCGTTGCGTTCGTGATCCTTATCCTTGCTGCTATTTGGACTTCCACTACCGACTCAGGTTAGTATATCCCCTTCCCAAATGCACTTGGGTCGCGCTTATGGAGTATTTAGACACCCTAAAGTCCCCGACACCCTTACCAGAGAAAACGCCCAGGCATACAACAACGTCTATGACCACGCTACGCCTGGTATATACTTATCGCGCCCTCAAGCTACATTGGAGCTCTCGATGCGCTAACTGAGGATCTATCAATAGGCTCCTGGGGCAGATGCCTCTACCCGTGCTGCGCTAGTAGCACCAACTGATCATGAAGGATGAAACCTGTTTGAATTACTGAATTATGTACTCCTGTATAAATTATCACTGTATGATTAAATGACGAGACATCTGTCTGAATAACGAATGCTTTTTTCCTTTTATGTACAAATCAGTATGAAGTGCGAGTCATTGTGCTATGCATATGCAAATGAATTTCCGCCAACAAAGTCTCTCGACAAAGTGCGAAGGTGTCAGGCTTCTAGTGCTATAAAGTGGGGGTGCAGGGCTCCTAGGCTATCTCTACATTGGTCCGGATCTTGTACCAGGAGAAATATATTGAGCTACAGTATCATCTCTCATCTCTATTCAACCTCTATATGCCGATCCCGACACTGGGCATGTGATGCATTCATGCTATTCTCCCACCAGGCCTTCAAATCACGACGGCTGTGACCACTGGCTATATATGATGCCCAAGAAAGATCATGCCGTCATAAATCTTGGTGACGCCATGAGCCTTTGGTCTAGTGGGCTCTACCGCAGCATTCTCCATCGCGTGGCCTCGCTACCTGGGAAGGGCATGGCCGAACGCTACAGCTTTGCCTTTCTTATGCGTCCGGTGAAACTTGCACCAATGGCCTCATTAACGTCAGTATCGACCTTGGCAGGGGATAATGAGATCTTGACGAGCGAGGCGTGGATCAAGACCAAGTTTGGTATTTTGCGAGGTGAAACTGATGAGAATCCCAATCGAATTCTCACGGGCAGACAAGGGGTTGTTTGAGTATAGTACTAGGCTTAGTATATTCACAGTATTCATAACCATGGTGTTATAAAAATTGTCCGCATGGCTCTTGTGTTCAAAAAGAACCGAGTCTTACGTAGTCTGTGTTCGCCTTACTTTTGTTCGCCCTAGTCCGATGAGCCAAAATCAAGTACCTTACCATTAGACCATAAATTGATGGGATTCGATGCAGTAATTTTGTGAAACAGCTACTCGGAGGTCGAGAACAACCCACAAGGTGTAAGTAGCTCGGCTCGGGCTTAAAGGCTCGGGATTACAGGCTCGGAGATACTGGAGTATATATCAACTGCAGGCACCGCCAGCATCAGAGATATTTAAATCCTCAAGAATTATCCACATTCATATTCAACCAATTCTGATTCTTCCACATCACAGACATGTTACGTTCACTGCTCTCGCTGGGCCGGGCCCCTGATTACATTTTCCCCAAGGTGGATCCCGCGATTGACGGCCCCGAGTGCCTTAAGGATTGCGCCGACTGTACGACGCACTTGCCTGACAAAGTGAAAGTCGAGACCTCCAGGCCACTATATGGCCAGATTAAGGAGTTCCAGTCGCACGTCTTGGTCGCGACAGGGCGATCGGACTGGAAAGAGAAGGTCGGCCAGGAAAAGGGGAGCCTAATGGAGGCCTTTGAGCAGCCCTCGGCCAAATCCAAGCTCGGCGTTCGTACTTTCAATCTACTTTCTCCAGTCTCTACTAATTCTCTACAGCGCATTATGGTCTCGGCATCAAACATCCAGTCCCCAGACCACTCAGGCGAGGATTCGGAAAAAACCACGGTGCTAATTCTCCCGTCATTTACCTTCGTGGATTCTGTGTCACAGGCAGACGTGCCCGATTTGATAACCCGATACATCGACAAGGCCGACAATGGTACTGTTAACACCGATGCAGGCATGAAGGCCCGGCCCTGCGAACTGGACTACGTGGTTCTGCTCTGCTCTCACCGACGACGAGATGCGCGCTGCGGCATTACAGCACCCTTGATCAAACGCGAACTCGAGCGACATCTCCGCCCACTGGGGCTGGATCGAGATGCAGATGACTCGCGGCCTGGTGGTGTGGGGATCTTTTTCGTTTCACATGTGGGCGGGCACAAGTTCGCTGCTAATGTGCTTGTTTATCGGAAGCAGGATCAGCAGATGATTTGGCTTGCGCGTGTGCGGCCGGAACATTGTGAGGGTCTGGTCAAGTACACGATACTTCAGGGAAAAGTTGTTCATCCCGAGTCGCAGTTGAGGGGCGGCTTTGACAGGGTGCGGGGACTGACGAGTTGGTGATGTGATAGACTGTGGTTCTACGTTGACGAGGAGGACCTTATGCCTCTCAATTGAGATGACTTGATCCTAGACATCGAACTTGATGCAATCCTGCAGCTTGGTGTATTCCAGCGATATTGCCGGGTCAGCATTTCCAGTATTTTCTACGAGTAGCAGAGCCTTTGTCATTAATAACTCAACCTAGAATTACGAATTGAATGCAAATTTACACTCGTTCCAAACAGTATAACTCGGATAAGCCTAAAGTTGCGGGCCGAAAGACGCGACGTCACCGCGTTAATGAGTTTCGCTTTCGCGTCGCGTCTCCCTTTCAAGTGCATTCAACAACACCTTCGCAATGCAACAATGACAACCCACGCACTCTCTCGCGCCGAGGTCGCAGACCAGGCTGTGAATGTTCGCGCCGAATTAAAGATCTGGGAAAAAGAGTTTTCGTCCACGCACGGGGGAGGAAGGCTGACCGAGACGATATTAAGCAGAACCCCGAAATTGGTAAGTCTAGCTCTGGTCTTGGATTCCGCTTCGAGTTGTGATGGAATTGCTTCAAGTTGTATTCGAAACTCATTCTTGCTTATAGCGGCCAAATACAAAGAGTATACCCGGCTCAAAAACCTCGAGGCATCCCTAGCTCGACGCGAGAAGCGTCGTCAAGAACACCCCGAAAGCCACTCCAAGAAGCGAAAGCATGCATCGCCTACCGGTCCTGGATGGCATGTGGAAGGAACTCCACGCAAATCATCCAAAGGACTCTTTGCGACTCCGTCCAACAACCGCATCAAAGAGATCCATCCCTCGCAATTAGACCCCTACGACTCCCCATCGACCTTCCGCAGATTATTCAGTCCCAGCACACACCGACAGAGCCTACCAGCACCGTCTCCTCTGAAAGCAGCCATTGGCCCCACGCCCCAGCGCGATGGTAAAACTCTCGGCCTCTTCGACATGCTGTCCGAGTCGGGTGGGAGCCGTGCGACACCGTCGGCGAAAAAGCAACGGGACGTGCTAGGCGCTGGATTCCAAACACCGTCAAAGCCCAAGACGTTTGAACCCATTCCAGAAGCTCCAGAGGAGGAGGAGGAATCCTCTAGACTGTCGCGGACCCCAGCATCCTCGACAAAACAATTCTACCTCGCAAATCTATTCGCGACACCGACCACGATGCGCTATGCTGCCATGGTAGAGGCAGAAGATGAGAAAGCAGACCAACAGAATCTACCACAGCAGTCAGAAACTGCAGCATCAATAGAGCCAAACCCTTCAGAGACACCATCTTTCCTTCGCCGGTCCAACTTCGGCCGTCCTCCACCCACGGCGCACGACAGCGCCGGTCTTAGCCCCATCGCTTCTCGAAAACCCCTACAATTCGCCGGGAAAGGACTCTCACACATAGTCCAAGGCCTCCGTGCCATGGAGGAGGAGCGCAACGACGATGAATGGGAAATGCTCCGCGAAATCGAAGCAGAGCAAGAAGCCGCCGAAATGAACGCCGCAGAAAGCCATGATCCCACAGAACAGAATCATCGTCCGTATAAGAAAAAGGGCCAGAAGCGCACGACTCGGAAGGTAGTTATGCGACCTGTTGCCCCTCGGCCTAAACCAAAGCCGACAGCCAGCGCGCCCATCGATGAGAGTGATGATGAATTGGCAGCCGTCCCCGAGACGCAGCTTGCAGCCACTAATGTCACGGATGGTCAGCAGATGGACATCCCCGATGATATTGCTTCTCTGCATAGCGTCTCCGGAGCTGACTCAGACTTTGATCCTGAAGATGCGGACTCAGATGGTGACCCCGAATTTGAGGAGAGGCGTAAGCCTCTGGCGAGGGCGAAGAGCTTCTCGGAGCGCATTAAGGAAGCTGTGGGCTTCATGCCGAAATCCAAGGAACCACCGGCCAAGGTTCCGGAGCCCGAGAATGCAAAAGAGGAGAAGGAAGAGAATAAGAAAGTCAGGAAGGTTAACCCACAGGCTCATGCAAACTATCGCTCCCTCAAGATTCATAAGGGTCGTGGTCGTGTTGGAGGACGCTTTCGTCGGAGATAAGGCAGCTTTACTTATATTTATGAAGTCACGATTGCATTGGTATTGAGCATAGATAGCTTTTGTGATATCAGGATAACTAGCACAGAAATGAACTCCATTTCTACAAGCTCACTCACCTGGGCACTCATCTACTTTAACTCTTCAGAGGACCGGGGAGGGGAGGGAGAAGGGAAAGGGAAAGGTGCTCTCAGTTCCTCAGTTCAGATCACTGGCCAACAGCTGTAAAGCCATCAAGCCTCGTAACAGATCACCGGATCATCATTCGAGCGCCCACAGTGTAAAAGTCAAAGCCCTCAGTGCCCACAGTGTGTCATATATATAGTTGATGGAATATATATAGTCGACGTTGATGTCGTGTGGTCGATGTAGTATGGTCGATGGCGTGTAGTCGATGGCGTGTAGTCGCGTTGGGAAGTGCCGGTCATCCGACCTGATACTACACGGTCCCTGGAGTCGACGGGTCGGGAGCTGGTGGAGAGCTGAGAAGAAAAAGAAAAGAGAAGTAAGAGAGGGGAGAAGTGAGAGATATTTATAGTAGGGCCAGGGTGCAGCCTTAGGCTGACGATAAAGGATGCCATTTCCTAATCGGGATGATGCGATGCTTTGCATTTTCTACATCAACTTTTTTCACAGGATAGGCAGTTACAGCAGGATATCTTTGACAAATAGACAGAAATCTCATTATCATAAGGCTCGTGGTTGTGCTAAGGGCTGGTCTATTATACAGGCTTTCGAAGTGCTCTAAACTGTCAGTCGGGTATATATCGATCTAGATAGCCTCGGTTCCGCGGTGGCTTTGGACGGCGATTAGGCTGACCGCCAGGATCCCGTGAAGAACCGGACTCGCGAGGCCTCGACATCCTATCGAAAAGGCTCCGGCCATGATCACGAATGGGAGAAGCACTACGACGCCGGGTTGCTTCTGGACCCCGAGATGGGCGTCGACTTCGACGGCTAGGCCCTTGGCTGCCTTCATCACTCTCTCTTTCACGGGCACTCTGTGCAAGCCTTGGATACTGCACATGACGATCCCAATCATGTAGAGACATGTAAGGACTCCTCAACCAAGCCAGCAGTTCATGCAGGAACAAGCGGGCATTGTCACGACCAATAAAGTCACGCAGTAGCTCCTCCGCCTGCCCTGCACTGCCCTTGATATCGACGCTGCGCAGGATACCGATCACATACTCGAGTAGGAACTCGGCATTGCTGGCTCTACGTTCTTCCAACCTCTGGGATCCAGGTCGGGCTGGGCGAGTTGGGTGGTCCCCATCTGTGCCCGGATTCAAGAAAGCAAAGACCTGTAGCTCCCGGCGGATCCATTTCCGAGCACGCGAAACAAGTGTCTCGTCGCGGTTGAATTGCTCTGGTGTCACTTCCGAGTATTGGGAAAGTCGATTTGAGCCGACTCTGAGGGAGTATAGCTGGTTGCGATAGACGGTTCGCCGCACAGCGAGCGGATCGTCTGAGGGAGTCTGAGGCTGGCGCGGATGGGGTCGTGGTCGTCGCCTTCGTGAATGGTCTATTAAGAGACCACCCGCGAGAGCTCTTGATTGAATCCCAGAGACCGGGCGAGGCTCTCCGGATGGTGGAGTGAGGGGTACATTGTATGTTTTAGGGCCTCGTGGGTTTTTGAGGTCATATTGCACCTTGGTGAGTGGAGCCTTACCTAGTTTTGTATCAGCCAAGGACCGTCATCACAGCACTTCATCAAAGTCCATACATAGTGGACAGTTGGGCTGCTGCTCCAACCAGCTCAAGAGGCAAAGGTAGTCGAAGTTGGAGTGTTTGCAGGGCACAGCGACACTGGGCTCAGTAATAGTCTCCAGACAAATCACACAGGGATCACTCTCAGTCTCCTCATCTGTCACTTCCCTGAGTGTCCTTTGGAAAATCTCCCGTTGCAAGTCCCCGTCTGCCATGGGGAAGATGCAAGAAGGGCGGAGAGATGCGCCGGTACCGCCCGCGGCAAAAAAAGACAAGCGCCCGCGCCTGCTTCCAGCTTTCGGACTGACACCTCCGGGACTCGTGCCAAAATGCAGCGCTCCTGACACAAGCTTGCTATCAGCTGTGAGACAAAACCAAAACACTCCGATGCGATCTGCCAAGGTAGTGGTCTCTGAGAAGAAGAGATTAGCGTGTCTGGGTAATACAAGATCCAGCATGTTCACCAGTGCGCCGCGCTCGCGCACCGTGACCTCGCTGAAGCGCTGGTCCGTTTTGAATAAGGAGCTTCCTCGTGTGTTGATACTTTCTACCCCCTCAACGACATCTACTGACATTATCCAGCTGTTTCTAATATCAAAGCAATCCATGTCTATGATTTTGACAATACTCGTGAGACTGTCGCATATTTCTGTTTCACGAACTGGGACAACTGACAACCCTTCGGTTTAGTATTCCTGAGTCCACTGCCAAACCCACAATTATGGAACGGTGGTACCATCGGCTTTCTTCAGGCCTACGAGAGCTTCGCCAATGGCGGTTGGTGGCACGACCCCGCAATCCTCGCAGCCACAGGAAAAGGAAGGGAAATTGAAGAGCCTCGAGGGTGGAAAGGGTGGTGGAACGAGCAGATTGTATGGCATCCAGCTGATCCGTGAAGAGCGTGACTGACCGATACAAGCTCCAACTGGTGAGGCTGAGCATGGAACAGAAAGACGCAGTTACGGTGCTCTTGACTGGCCGGGGCGAGGCCAAATTCGCAGACTTAATAAAGTGCATGGTGGGAAGCCAGAATTTGGAGTTCGACATCATGGGGCTGAAGCCTGATGTTGGGCCTAACGGCCAACGGTTTAGCTCGACCATGGACTTCAAGAAGAATTTCCTGGAAGACCTTATTTTCACCTACAAGCAGGCCGAGGAGGTCCGTATCTACGAGGACCGCCCCAAACAGTGAGTCAGAGCATTATGACAGGAGTACCGGGTGTTAATGTGGCTCTAGTGTCGCGGCCTTTCGGGAATTTCTTGAGGACATGAACCGAAACCTTCAGCAATGGCCAGCAGATGCACCTCGATTACCGATGACCGCTGAAGTGATTCAAGTATCTGAAGAATGCGCCTACCTTGACCCGGTGACTGAAACCGCGGAAGTGCAACGGATGATAAATTCGCATAATCTCGCCGTGCGCAACCAGTCCGGGGGCAAAGGCCGACTACGTATCAAGCGGACGGTATTCTACACTGGATACCTGCTTTCACAAGAAGACTCGCACCGACTGTCCCAGGATTTGCTTGGGCCTCTTCTCCCTCCAGGGCTCGGTGAATCAAATAACCTCAAATACATGGCAAACAGCATCCTGATCCAACCTCGACCCGCTCCAAAGTCCATATTGGACAGAATCGGAGGAATGGGCAAGAAGCTAAGCTGGCAGGTGACAGGGACGGCTTGCTTTGAAAACCGCGTTTGGGCTGCTCGCGTGACCCCAATCCCGGCCACCGAGCCATTCTACACCGAAAACACCACGCCCCTCATTGTTCTGGCTGTTCGCAAAGGATCACGCCCAGCAGATGCTGGCAAAATCCAGAATTGGCAGCCAGTTCCGGCCGATATGGCCCTAACCTTCGATTCTGTCATCGGCGAGAAAGAAGTTCTCCGCGTCGAACCAGACGACGGCGAGTATGAGAGCCAGTTCCTGAGCAAGGGCGCGAAGAGACGTCTCCAAGACCGGAACGAAGAGATTCTGTACCCACAGTCCAGTCAGAATAATGGTTACGATGGCTATTCGCAACCGCAAGGCCACTACCACCCCTACCAGAACAACCGTTATAACTACGAAGACGGTCCCCGTAGGGGTTCTAACCGCGGCCGAGGCCGTGGAAATGGGCGCGGACGAGGTGCGCGAGGCGGCCGTGGCCGGGGTCGTGGGGGTCAAACCCGTACTACAAGTCTCTCGATGACGGTACTGCCGGTGGCGGGTTCTCAATGGACTACTGAACACGTTGAGCGTCAGGCCTCAGTGTTATGAATGCTGACCTTACGAATGTTGTTATTATTCTTCTGCATTGGGTTCTGGTGCATCACCAAGATGGGTCTGGCGTTGAGGGGATCATGTTTAGTCCAGGTCTCTGTAGGTTTAGTTTTACAAATGTGTCATTCCAAGGTAGTCTTACCTCGGTATTCTACTTTCCTTGATACCTAGGTAGTCTAACCTCTAGAACGAGTTCAGAATTCCCCAAGATCAATCGGTATTGACTTCCAAGGTTGTACCTTCAAGCCCTCAAAATCGTCTGCATACACACTATATATCATGCCTCGCATATTTACTCGCCATTCTCACCCTCCTCCCCCAGAACAGCAAAATAAACGGAAAAGGAACAAACAACAAAGTCAAGCATCCCAGCAATGTACAAGCCCACCCAACACCCAAGTTATGAAACATAGCCGACGCAAAAAGAGGAAAGCCCGCACCAAACGACGAGCGCAAGAAATCATTGCCCGCCAACACCGAAGCCGCATACCTCGGATACGCATGTGCAAGATAACAGAATATACAATTAAAAATCAAACAGCCACCCAGGGCAAAGAACATCGACGCAATGATGGGCACGATCCAATGCACGCTAGCAAAGTTGCCAGTCCAGCCGAACCAGAAGAGGGAAATGGGAAGAGCAAAGGCGCCTACGACAGCAGGCGGCATTTGGTATTCGGGTGCGATGTTGCCGTCTTTGTCGAAGTGGCGGGACTGGTAGCGGTATTTCCAGAAGAAGTAGCCCGGCACGGTGATGCAGCAGGTTGAGACTAGAATGCCCATGAAAGCGAGGCCGCTTTCACCGGGGTTGAAGCCGTGGATTTCGGAGAAGACGATGGGGAATGCTTCGAACCAGATGTACAGGATGCCGTATATGAGGGCGATGTAGAGGTTTAGAAGGAGGACAATGGGCTCGAAGAAACAGAGCTGGAAGGGGCGGACGAGGGATTCGAAGAGGACGTCCTGTAAATCGTTAGATTTGGCTGATTTAGCAAAGATGAGTGTACGCACCATTGGCTTGATTTCCTTGATTTCGATCTCGGACTCGGACATGTACTGAGAATTGCCGGTGATGCGACGTACCCGACGGGCTCGGCGGGCGAGGATATTCGGTGCAAAGGTCTCTGGTAGGAAGAAAAACAGCAGGACAAAAGTGAATGCCGACACCCATAGAAGCTGCCAGATGGTCCATGTCCAGCCTTCGGCGGATGAAGCAAATCCGCCCAGCATTGGGCCTAGCACGGGTGCTGAAATCGCGAACATGCCCCAGATGGCGATCATGTAGTCTCGGACCCTGGGCGACCACATATCACCCATTGATGCGGCGCCGGTAGCCAGTGCCGGGGATCCAATAAAGCCAGTTAGAAAGCGGAAGGCGAGTAGCATGCCGAAGTTTGTGGCGTAGATGACGCCGAACTGGAAGAATACAAAGACGAATAGAGTCAAGACGTAAGTTGGACTACGGCCAATCATGGGAATCTCGGAGAGAGGAGACCAGACCATTGGACCTGAAGGTGATTAGTTATTAGTTCGGTTTCTTCAAGAGATGAGAGGAAAGTAAGAGGTGTAGATTCACGAACCGAGTCCATAGCCGACTACGAATAGAGTCAGACCCAACGTAGCAGCGACGGTGCTCACGCCGAACTGCTGAGATACTCCTGGAATACCAGGACTGTAGATTGCAGAGCCGATGTAGATGGCAAAAGTGAGTAACCAGATCAAACAACTGACTAAAGATTTCTTTCGGAGGCTCCAATTCTGGGGGTTCTATATACCATTCATTAGCTTTGGAAACTCATAGATCTTCGAGATAAGATACCTCGGGATCATCAGGCCCTCGCCAACTAATCACAATAGACTGATTTTTTGACGGATCTGAAGCTCCGTTCTGGATAGTTGATGCATAGGATAGCCGGCGCGTCCGACTGGATAATTGCGACCTGAGTGAATAAAGACCGAAAGCCTCGATGTCCTCGGGGTTGTTAGTTTCGGTCGTAGGCGTAGAGGGCTCTTCTTCCGTCTTTTCAGGCTCAGTTTTAAGATACTCAGTCCACACTGATGGATCTTGTTCTTCTGGATATTGCAACCATCGCTGACGACTCATTAGCCGTACTAGTTTGCCAAATGCCGAGTCTCGTAGGGTCTCCATTGTGCTGTTAAGCAGTTGAAAGTATTACTCGGGAAAATTGACCGAGAAATACAGGATAATAAGACCGAATAAGAAGGTACCATTTTCCATGGCAGAATTACCATAGATTTATAGTCGATGACTTAATTGTCCAAGTCTGGAAATAAGCTTAACCTTGGAAGCTCCAGGGCGACTTTTGCCCTCCGTAATTCCGTATTACGATAACTCGATGTGGCAACACCACGGCTTTACAAGGACGGAGATATTTGACTTCCGGGTTAATAAGAGGGAAATAGCTGTGATTATTAGAAATATGCAAATTGGAATCTGTTAGATTTTGATCTAGTAAGCAGATCATGTCTTCGTTGTTGAAGGCGTTGACGTCATGACTTAGCTTTCTCAGAAAGCTTCACCTATAAATTATCCTGCTTCAATACGTACATATCAAGATCTTGAGATGTTTGGATAGACTATCTACACATACCTAAGTAATATGACCAGTGAGGAGACCAGAACCGGAGATACATTGATAGTCCAGGGGCAGAACATCTTTTGTACATGGGCAAAGAAACGCTTTGCAATAAAAAAAAGAATAAAACAGTAAGATCTTCCCATGAACACCGGCTGTACAAAAGGATATTCAATTACATTCATTCTTGTCAACTCAACTTATCCCACACATCGGCGGGAGAGCCAGTGCTTCCCTACAACTTGCCACATCTTGGCAGTTGAGAAAAGCGAGCGGGTATCAGGTATGTTCGTGATCCAGAATGTCCAAACCCATTTTCCATTCCCTGATTCGTATTCCATTCCATTTCATGTCGCGAGCCATCGCCGTGTGCTCATAGATATTATTCATTTCCCATTCGTGTCGTCGGATATAAAGAGTAAAGGTGTCGCGAAAGTAGATGCGGGGCGTAGATCAAAAAGAAAAGCGTCAAAATCAAATGGTCAAATCAGATCATTCATCATCAGTCAATTTTCGGATCAGACTGATGCTAAGAATCATGACCAGTAGACCGATAGTCACGACCACCAATAGCACGAATCCGAACCAACCCAGCACCATGGCCGAAGTACCGACGCCGCTCTTCACGCTGCCGTTACCCATGTCTTGAGCGATCGTACTCGCTGCCACGGATGCCGTATGCTGCCATAGTACCGAGACGAGCACAAACACGGAGGAAACAAAGATGAGCGCGAGTGCGGCCTGGGAGACAGGTCGCGAAGGGAAAGGCTTGACCTCAACATCAGAGCCGGAATCGTCGCGCTCCTCGTGCCAGCCGGGGAAAGTTGCGAGCAGAATGAAGCAGAGGAAGGCGAGGACCACAGCGACAATCCTAAATGCTTGTTAGCGTTGCTCAACGGTAAGCAGAGAACACGTGGTCGACTCACAGGAGATACGGGAATACTACCGCATCCTTAAATGTGGAGGCAACCCAGATTAAGTTGAGTGGATCCTGGTCCACAGTGACAATCTCGGCCAGGGCCGTCGCGTTGGAGTTGCAAATGAAGGAGCCACCGTCGGGCTGAACACAGATACCAAAGTATCCAACACGAACTTCCAGCTCTGCAGCACCGATAATGTTGGACATGGCGGTTACTACGCCAGGGTCGACCTGCGCTTGGTCGAAGAGCGGGTGGTACTTTTCATAGTACATCGAGATCAAGAAGATATCGGGGATCTGCGGGGACGACGAGGAGCATCCAGCCAACAGGAGAGCTGCGCATTGTTAGATACATTCCGGCGAGACACATGGAGTCCATGCGAGGAATGACAAAACTTACATAGCAAGATAATAGCGATAGCAATAATAATCATCAACACATGATGGTACCCGATCATGGGAAGAAATCCTATAATACAGAGTCAGCTATTGTTATCTCCGGTTTTGCAATTGCGTGTCACGTACGGGCCCATCCTTCTGCAAAACGCATCGCCATGGCGACTAGGGAGGGCTCGCAGCTGGCCCGCCTCTTTGTCGCACGTCAATCGACTCACTTCTCAGCTCCCCGAGAAGGAGTATCTGGAAGGAAGAGCAGACAAAGTTTGGCAGTACGCCGTCGGGCGAGCGTTGTTGTGCTCAGCGAGAACGAGCTGGCCGTGGATCGGCCAGGACGTCAAGATGTGGAATGTGGAGGAGGAATGCGGAAACAGGATGGATGGAATTTGTTGTGGCGATGTTCAAGTCGCAGTTGAGAGCACACCAAAAGACAATTGATTGACGAGGACGTCTTCAGGTTCGGATCGCGCCTACTAAGCCTCAAGACAGGTCAGAATATCTTGCTTATAGCAAGTGGTGACAAATGTAGAAAGAGAGGAATGTGTAGAGGGAAGGGAAAGGGAGAAATGATCGTAGCTGCAATTCAGAAAAAACACGTCAGACTTGATCAGGCTCGATCAGGCTTCGCATGAAGCATTGGGAGGCTGGGGATGGAGACGAAGTATGGGAATCTGGGAGGCTGGGCCAACTGCAGTTGTTTACTCTCCCGCTTCCCGGGAAACCACCACACACCGCCTTCTATTAATGGAAAACGAGTGGCCCAATACGCGCTGGAACTAAACTAGATCGGGTTTAGTGCCGATTAGTATCGCCGCTAAGATTTGCCGCCCCACGCGAATCTGCGCTTCCCAGCCTCCAGGTTATCGGGCTTCTATACTACACAGTAGGTAAGTATCAACCTTGAAATCTTGTTCGCTGATTTGACAAAACTAAATGCTACACCCAATGGTACCTATGAATAGAAATGCCCTGTCCACTCTCGAACGTCCACGTGCGGTTAAATACAGACCATGCTCAGATACAGACTAAAACCAAAACGCATACAATGACTCCTGTCCCAGTCCCAAAATATGCATAAGGCCTAGCTCGCCGCAAATGAGAATCGCTTGAGATCTAGCGGTGTGGTACCCTGGGACATCCACGGCTTTTCCTCATCTTCATCTTCACTGTCCGGCACAATATGGTCCTCGCTTCCATGTACGACCTGGTTCAGCACACATGGCAACGTCGGCGTGCCTTGAGAGTTGTCGGATTCAGATGGCACTGGGTCGGCTTTTCGAAGCTTCGTAGGAAAATTGATAGTGTTCGACCGAGTAAGAGCAGCCTGTCCCATGCGTTGTAACGGGGTCAAACGCTGACGCTGAGGATTTCTGCTCTGGAAAGTCCCGCCAGGAGTGCGGGGAGAAGGCCGAGGTGCTGGCCGGTTCCCAGATTGAATCACAGGAATTCTTGTCGGGGTCGAGCGAGATGTCGACTCAGGGCTGGTGCCTGCGTTGAACACGTACTTCGACATGATTGTCGAGTTTTGTCGTTGCACATGGTAATCCAGAGCCCTATCGAACTCGGTCGTCGTCTCAGAAGTGGATTCGGGCTGTTTGGCCTCGCTTTCCCCGGATGCTCCACTTTTAGCAATCTGGGGATCAGACGGGGCCTCAGCTCCACTCTGACCAGTCTCCGCCTGGGTCTCACCGGCCTCGCCCCGCGAAGCCGGATCAGGAATACTAGCAAATATGTCCTCCGCAATTTCATCCGAGAAAACATCCAGAGTCGACTTCCGTTGCTTCTTGCTCCGACTGTACTTCAGGCCGCTGGGACTGGCTTGCTCAGTAGAAGGAAAGAACCGGCTGCGATGGTCTGAGCGAGCTGGTAGCTGATCATCCTCATTTTCGGAGCAAAGTCTTTGCCGCTTGGTGTGCTGCAATGTCGACGCGCGTGCAGCATTCGCCGATAACGAATTCCGGTCAACACTGCGGACCATAGAGCTGAGGCCTCGGTCTGAAAAGGCGCGAAGAGGGGTAGACCTAGCCGTGCTAGAGCGTAAGGGAGCTGAGTTGGCTTGCCAGGAATTGTTCGCATTCCGCTCCAGGAGGCGTTGTTGGCTTGGGGACGGGGTGAGACTGTTCGGGTCCAGCTCGGCCAGCGGGGTCCGCTTCGGGGTGAAGAATGAATTGATGGACTTGCTGGGTTTCAGCTCTGAAGATGAACCCAGTGTCTGACGACGACTGATCCCCAGGGACAATTTACCTGCAACCAAAAGTTTCAGCACAATCGGCTCCTTGGTCATTGGGTCCAAGTCCCCCGAAGCCACACCAGCGGCGATCTTTGGATCCACATCTCCTCCAATGAAGGGCAGCTCATCGAGATTAACACCTTCCTCTGGAACTGTGAGAGTCACGAGCTTCTTAGCATTGGGACAAAACACACGCTGGTAGAGAAAGGTAAGCTCAGCCTGCTTAAAGTTCGCGAGATAGTCAGCGGGAACCTGGAATTGGCCGTCGAACTGGGCCATGCGCAGTGCCTTCTCCACCGTCCTGTGCTTGCGTATACTGCGGTAAGCAGTCTTCAGTCCCATCTTAGGGATATTGGCCAAATAATCACATCCGCTCAAAATACACATTCGTCGGAAGTCTGCATCACTCCATCCAACCAGGCTCACCTCGCGACATGCAGTAAAATCAGCCCGGTTGATTTCAATGCAATCACCATGCTGATCCAACTTGGACAATAACCTCTTGGCTCCAAATACAAGCAAGTCGGAGTCCTCTGAAATGATCCCGTGGACCAGACCCTGCTGCTCCAAGTACACCATCTGTGCATCAGCCTCGTAAGGCGCCACAACATATTGTACATCCATCTTTTTCAATTCCTCAATGAGTTGGCGGGCCATCAAGGGCGTGACATCGACGGCCTTCTGAAACTCCTGGTAGGCTTCTGGAATTCTGCCTTTGCGTTGTAGCTCCAATCCCAAAGCTTTGCTCTCCTGGCGTTTGCGATGCCGATCCTGCTCCGTGCCTGCTTTGCTAGGCAGGTTGTCACCATCGAACACGATATACGGCTTGACGCCAAAATAGAGGAGCATGCGAACTCTATGAAGGACGAAATCGATATGTCTGCCACAGGTGTTAGCTTCCTGTCAAACAACTGGAGTCATTCCGTGATTGCTCACTTTCTCGTCGGCCTATCCAGGACCAAGTCCACGGAACAAGCGACTGTACCGCGGTGTAGCCAGCCATAAGCGTCTACCGCGAGAGTCTGTCCACTGAACTTTTTGAGATGACATGGCTTTTGAATAGATTTCAAGAGGCCATGGAGTCCTACTCGTGTTAGCCTATTGCCCCCCTTTCCTCCATGGTAACATACCTTTGATACCCATGGCGGGTACCTGTCGAGGTACGGGCGGGTCCTGTATTTACTTGAGAAGTAATAACATTCGGTCCCAAAAGACTATAAAGACCAACGCGTCGCAAGCAAGAACATGAAGATAGTATCAAACAACAAGCAAAGAATCACCGGGTAAATACCTCCATCGCTGGGGAATGTTTGTTCACGTTTGTTCCCCTCGACGCGCAGACGCGATTTAAGGGCAGAAACGGGAAGGCGGTACTCGGCCACTGACCGCCTGATTCTGCAGGCCCTCGAAAAATAATTGTTGCGCTGCGCTGAATCTTGCGATAATAACATTATAGCCATGCCTCAACGCAATCTCCAAAAGGTGCAGAAGCACATCTCGAAGAAGCGTGGTGCCGTTGGTGCCATGCACGAGAACAGTCGTGATGCCCAGCGGTTGCGCCGTGCTGGTGCCCGTGACGAACGTCTGATCAAGCATTCGGCGAACGTTGACCAAGCCCGCCGGCCATATTGTACGAAATTTCCTCGAGATTTGGATTTGCAGCTACTGACAATCCATAGTGGACCGGATTCGCTACTTCTACGAAGCTGTTCAGACGATTGAAAATCCCCTCTCAGACACTGAATTAGCCGAGATAGTTACCAAGTATGTGGAATCCCGTATCCCCATTTACAGACATGGACTCACGCACCATAGGTACATTAATCGCGACGAGGAAGAGCTCGCACAGCTTCAACAAGAACGACGCAAAGGTCGGCCGCCTACCCGGCGAGAGGAAGCGTTGACCCAGCGGACACAGACCGAGGAGAAGGAATTCAAGACTGGGTTTTGGATGCCGGACTTGAGCGACGCGGATGTTCTCATTGCTCTGAAGCACTGGAATAGACACTGGTCAGGTCTGAGCCCATTAAAATTCATTCGCTTCACACAAGATGGAACGAAGCAGACCTCAAGTTTTCCGCCCAAGAGCATCTCATGATTACGGATATCCTCTAACCTTGCATTTTCCCCCTTCCTTTTTGATGTGAATGTGGACGATCGGCGCATAAAGGTACATCTACGAGTATAAAAGTCCTTGCAAATAGTATCAATAGTATCAATTCATTTCAATTGTGATGAAGTAAAAAGCGGCAGATCCTCCGGGCGGTGCCAGAAAACGGGCTTGGCGTAACATCATCGGAGCTGCAGCTTCTTTTTCTCCTCGACCATCTCAACCATTATCATCCCCATCCCATCCACAATGCTGTCCCTTCGTGCTTTTACCCGCTCCGTCCCGCGCTTCTCGTGCTCTGTCGCTCGTACCTCGCTGCGTCCGGCCGTTCTCCCTAAGCCCTTCGTTCAGTCTTGGAAGCACGCCACCAAGCCTGCCTACGCTGCTTTTTCCACTTCCAGCATTTTCCGGGAGCCCGCTGGTGAGGGTATGTCCATGATTCACATTGGATTCCATCGATGCGTTTTTTTTTCGCTGTTGGATTAGAAGGAAAGTTTTCTGACATTTGACTGGTTTTTCTTAGGCGACGCTGAGCTTATCGCAAAGCTTGAGGAGGAGGCCAAGCACGAAAAGGCCTCCGGCATCGAGGATGCGCGTGAGCAGCAGGCTAGCATTGACTACACTCTGCAAAATGGCAAGTGGCAGGTCAAGGATGTTGAGGGCGAGCAGGAGGTTGTCCTGACCAAGAAGTTTGGCAACGAGACGTATGTGTCAACAACGGAAAATCTCCATTTGATACTGACATATCATCCCATATAGCATTACCGTTACCTTCACCGTTGCCGATATTAACAACATTTCCGAGGACCCGATGGATGACCTCCATGACGACGCTCTTGGCGACGAGGGCGAGTTCCAGAGCCAGCAGAACAAGGCCGAGAATGAGGATGAGATTCTGCCCCCTACCTTCCCCGCTCGCGTCAACGTCACTGTTGAGAAGCCCACCAACGGTGCCCTCCTGATCCAGGCCGTTATCCAGGACGGCGACCTCCAGATCGAGGAGATCTCCCACTTCGCCAGCGCCGATATTGCCAACGCTCAGACCGCTGAGAAGGACTGGCACCGCCAGAGTCTCTACGCCGGCCCTCCCGCTGAGAACCTCGACCCCGAGTTGCTCGCCTTCTGGGGCCGTTACCTCGAGGAGCGTGGTCTGAACCTTGAGTTCCAGAACATGGTCACCGACTACATTGCCTTCAAGGAGCAGAAGGAGTATGTCCGGTGGTTGGACAGTAAGTTTATCTCATGCCGGTCCTGGACGGTCAGTTCGCTAACCAATATTTTAGATGTCCGCAAGTTTGTTGCTGCTTAAGTGATGATTTGACCCGTTCCCCTCACATCAACCGCTTCTTGAAGGGGTCGCCATGGACCTGTGAAATGTCATGGCTGACATTCTCCACCTCTCGTCTCTTCCCTTACGTTGTAATACTCCAAGCCAAATGGTTATGATGGTGTTACCAGCCCATCTGACCGAACGTGTACCAATATTTCAATATACAAAACAGACCCTTGATATTCCTACTTCTTTTCCCTGCCTCTATCTGCGTCTCGTTGGAGATCACCTGGGCACTCTATATATAGATTCCGAGAGGAAATCTGGGACTCCGTAGGATGATGCTGAGCTCAGCGAGTTAAGCCGAAAAGCTCAGTCCCGTCTATTAGAAAAGCGTAGAGATCATGGCTGTGAGAAACTTGGCTTGTTGAAATTTGAGTTGTTGACACTTCAATTCAAATGATTATAGAACAGTGGATGCAAGCTCATGAGAAACACCAAAAACGCCTGGATAAAAGCTACCCGAGCCATCAGGGAGATAGAGATGGAAACAATACATAAGGTCATAAATCGACAATCTCTGACACTAAAGAGATCAAAATTCCATCGGATCAGCCTTAACTGCCGGGCCAGTCTCTTCGCGTTCTCGCTTGACCACACGCTCCTCCTTGAGCAGACCGGCAATAAAAGACCGGAAGTGATCAACATATGGCTTCAAGCGGGTCTTCTCATAATCCTGCAGCTTGCGAGTACCCTTGGCATCCGAGTTCATCGCACTGCCCTCCACATCGGGCATCTCGGCCTCCTGGGTGCCCGCGGGATGTTTCGCGTCATAGTCGTCGATCTCCGCGAGGAGTTCCATCACGGTAGGCACAGAAAGAGGGTCGAACTCATCGGCCTTCTTAGGATCGATGGGCACACAAACCCGGCCAGTGCCAGGGTGAATGACAAAGGGACTCTTGAGTAAGTGAATCATCTTCTTGCTGACCTCGGCATCGAGACGGGGGTAGGTATATTCCAACACAATATCCTGCTTCGCGTCTCGGAGAGTAGCTGGCTTCAGTGTGCTACTCTTTCCAGTCTTCGCTAACGCATCAATATCCGCCCATTTGCTGGTACTGGGGCGGTCTGGAGACGAGTCCCATTTCTTCCGCAGGGCCTCGTTCAGGGACTTGTCCGGGAGCAACGACAGGAGTTTTTCGGCCTGTTCAGCACTTGCAAATGTATCTTGGTCGACCAAGGTAGTCTGAGCGAAGTGATTCTTAAGTTGTTCAAGACTCCGTGTAACATGTGGGTGGAGTGGTCGCTTCAGGTTCACCTTTTTACCGCTTGAAGAACCTCCGCGGAGAATTTCGAGATAGCCCGCAATCGCCCTGCGCCGATCATCGGGCAAGTTCCGCGCACGCGGATCACATACCCAGGCGTGAGCACCACGTCGACCGGAGTAGACCCAGAGAATGTGCTCGAACCCGAAATCTTCCCGCAGGGAGGTATCGATGACCTTGATGGCCATCGTCACGAACGCCCAACACTTGTGGCAAATGTTTGCCTTTTGACAGCACATACGGATATCGTCGTAATCCGTCATATCGATATCGAAAACCAGCTCTTTGGACACAGGCTTCATCTGGCCGCCTCGAAGTGTTTTGCGGTCACGGGGGTTTGTGCTATATACAGGACCAATTTCGAATCGAGAAGGGTTCATTTTGAGGATATCCTTGCGGAACCTGTGAAAAGCGATATGAGCTCGAGATTACGGTAGAACGGCTGTCGCGAAATCTTACATGTCTGCGGTGGGGTATGACTGGTATCGGAGGTAGGCATCGTTTTGGAGAGTCAGAGCAAATTCTCGATTGCCAAAGTCTCGGGTCGGCACAATGCCATGGTTCAGCCACTGAAATAGATATCGGAATGGGAAAAGTCGCTGGTAGAACATGAGCATAACGTCGGTGTCAACGCCGCTCGGGGCAGGAGCGGGCCTGTCGCAATCCTCGAGTCAGTAACCTGCTGGGTCGAAGCAAGTATATGTGGACTTACTCCGCCGGCGCGGGAGCTGGAGACGACTCCATTTTCACGTCCTGCGCACTGGAAGCCGGAAACTCCTCGTCATCATCGCCGTCAAACAGGTCCTCCAACTTGACACCTCTGGGCGGCAGGCGCCGAGGGAGCATCCGTCATTTCTTCATCGTTTCGTTCAGTTAAGCCAGCAGGCGAGACTGAGTGCGGCATGGTGTGCAATTGTGCAGTTTGGAGTTACAGTGAGGAAGGCCCGTCCTCCAAACAGGAAGCCGCGACAACGCGTAGACGCGTCGCGCCCTAGTCACGTGATCAATCATACCGGAAACGGAAGTCAACTTCAGTCAAACTTCCATCTGATGCTGGTGATCTGAGCCATTGACTCGTGTTTGTCTACCCCTTACCGCTTGCAGCCGAGAAATCTCTGCAGTGCCTACCACTCATCGCGGATCCTTGGATGACACGAAGACTTCGACCAGTGGCTAAACTTGTGTACAGCTGAGGTACAAGGTCCACTCCGCTGTTCCTTTTCCCTGTCCGGCTTTGGATTATGCTAGAAGACCGAGTTCAGCCTTTGGTGCAAACCCACTCTCGTCTCGATTGGCTCACAATTAGAATCTGTGTCACATCGTCATGGACCTGCAACCACTGGACATTTATGACCGCTGTCAGATCGATCTCCATCCACTAACATGACCAATCACTTCCTACACTGAATTATGCTTGGTTTCGATCTGCCTAGCCATTCATCTCACATTCCTTTCTAATTGCTACGGCCAATGGGAAGAGATGATCTGCAACCATCTGATATGATCTACATTCCTAAGCGTCGGAGGAGACACTCCGATTTGTAGCTGAGGCTCTGCACTTGATTGCCACAGCTGCCACTTTGTTGCATGGCATGAGCTCTCGGTGAATCCTTACCCGATCTGAGAAATCGCCGCGATTGGCGAATACTAGATCTTATCCGCAACTCCTCGTCCACTGCCCGTCGGGCTCTGGGAGCTTTGGCCATCCTTCCGGATTCGTCCTAACTACACTGCCGCATCTGATCCTGCTCTTGTCAATGCGTTTGTTCAGTCTTGAGTCTGCCCTGAACGATGAGTCCAGTGTATTGCAATTCAACTTTTCTTGACTGCACTTCAGCTCCAAATTGCAAGCTGTTTGACATTCTCAATTAACGTCAGTCCTGTCAAGCTCACCTGTCCACGGACTTTTTTCGCAGATCTATGATTGATGAGAGGAAGCTTTCTGTACAATTTCTTTCCGCATCAGGCATCCTGTGGAGCCCCGGAAGATTTTCCCTGAGATGATACTGTAGGATGTCACGTTTGCGTGTTATACCACCATATGGATGTATCATTGTCCACTATTTTCGTCCTATCGTCGTCCATAGGTGCCTCCGCCATCCATGAGCAGTTGCCACAGTTCCTGCTTTCAGCCAAAGGTCACCTCGATGTGGACCAGGGCAGCCTTTGCTCTCCTAGACACAACCATGGCAGCCCTTTCCGTCATGACTTGAGGACGTCGAAGGGCATATAAGCCGGCATCTCGCTGCTCGAAACGTCCTTCCTTCTTTTCCTCCTTCACCTTCTTCGCTCGTTTTAATTCTGTTCAGGCCTTTTCAAGGAACCGTTTTCAACCGTCGAAATGATTCGCAACGTTGCTCTTTTGGCTCTTGCTGCCAGCCCGGCCTTCGCCGGTGTTGCTCAGTCCGCTCCTCACAAGGAGGCTGAGGCCTGGGGTACCGAGTGGGAACGTCCTACTGGGGATCACGCCTGGTCCACCCCGTGCACCACCAGCACCATCTCGACCCCGACCCCCAGCCCTGACACCACTAGCACGGTGTTCAGCACTAGTCCCTGCACCACCCCAGTGCAGCCCACCACCACTCCCTCCCCGGTGCACCCTGGTACTACCAAGACCATCACCATTGTGACCACCACCTGCCCTGGTAAGACTTGGATATCTATATTCAAGTGAGCTCCTAGCTAACATCTATATGAAGTCACCTCGTCTGTTGTCACCTCTGGCAGCGTGACCAGCACTGTGCCCATCACTCAGACTAGCACTATCACCCTCACCTCGACTACTGTCTGCACTCTGTGCGATGCTAAGCCCGTGACTTTCACAACTACACTCAGCCCCCTACCAAGGCTCCCACTGCTCCCGCTGTGAAGTCCACCTCTGTTGTGGTTCCTCCTCCCCAGTCTGTGAAGCCTGCTCCTTCTCAGCCCACTCAGCCTGCTAGCTCCGCTCCGGTTCAGCCCGTCAGCTCCGTTCCCGCTAAGCCCTCCGTTTCCACCCCTGCTGCCCCTGCCGAGACCCAGTCCGCTGAGCCCACTACCCCCGTTGAGGCCCAGCCCTCTGCCCAGCCCAGCACCTCCGCCCCCTTCACTGGTGCTGCCTCGGCTGTCAAGCCCGCTGCTGGCCTCCTGGCTGGTATCGTCGGTCTCATGGCTCTCCTGTAAACCAGGTAGCTATTGAGTAAGCGGGATCCACCCTGTGGTGGTAACCCGTTGAAAAGTCCAGTTCCTGATTCCGCTCTTTCCCTTGGTCTTCGTGGTGGGGGCCGGAGATTGTGGAGATTCAGGGACTCGCCTTTTGTGTTTTGCTGGCTGTTGTGCGCGATAAAGGCCCGCTTGGTCTTCCTCCGCCTTGACAGGGCCGGAGAGTAGAAGAGTTGCTTGGTCATTTCGAGATTTTATTGTTTCCACTAGCAGTCAGATCTATATAATACTCTAATGGTAATGCACTTTGATGGATATTTCTTTCTATTTTTGTTATGTAACTGACAGCCTACATGGTGTCCTAAGTGCTTCTGCCATTTAGGTAGGCAGGTGAAACCTTGTAGATTTAGAAGAAGGCCTGCATGTAACATCTCCGCTTGCGGCAATCCTGTGTAAAACACAGGCTACGCCCCGTCTGACCACCTAAGGTACCATTCCCAGGCGGTCCTTAGATGAGCTGTTACCACATCCACATATCCGCAAGTATTCCAGGAAGATCCGAAGTATCGGTCCTGGTTTTGCTCGGTCCTTGGATAAAGTGGCATAGGCGGCATATTTGTTGTTCAGGGCATGGCTACCGCGACGACTAAGAGGGTGGTGCGCTAATTCTTTCTTATTTCTTTACTTTACTTTTACTCTTACTTTTACTTTTACTCTTACTTTTACTCTTACTTTTACTCTTACTTTTACTCTTACTTTTACTCTTACTTTTACTCTTACTTTTACTCTTACTTTTACTCTTATTTTACTTATATCTAGGAATTACTACTATATCGTACTACGTATATATGATCTTGAACTTTTATTCTCCTACTTTTCTTTATCTTCCTACAACTCTGGCAACTCCTTTACCATGTGGCCTTTTGTATGGTCTGCAAGTAAGAATCGGCTACCTCTTTATGATTCTAGAGAGTCAATATAGGAAAGGCTGACACAGGATATAGAAAGCTCGCGACCCCTACAAGTCTGAATGACAAGAGCCCAGAGGCCACCAAGACCGACAACAACCCGGCGCCAGGCGGAGGTGCTCATGAACTTCCAGATCGCGGATCTCGACGCCGCCAGATCTATCGCCATACTGTTGAGCTCCACGAGGAGCCTGAGACTGCCTAGCAAGACACTGGATTTTTTGATGGCGATGTATTAGAGGTCGCCTGCAGCCACCGCGGTTATTTTTCAAGCACTGGAGTTTTGTGAAGGCACTGTTCTGTTAACGTGTCTCTGCTATTCATCAATTGTCTGTTCTATTGAATGTCTTTTTTTAATGAAGTGAACTCGTCCTTGTATTCTTCCAGGTATGTGTTGGTGTTCCGTCAATGCGGGCCTATACTCATACTAATATCGGGTTTAGGGGATATCTTCCGCTCTCTAGAAAGGGAATATCAAAGCACCAACCCAGTTTATGCTATGGCAGTAGCGGGCATTGCCGGGAGATATCGAATGAGCCGCCTGTGATTCTTGAGTCTGAAAAGACAGCGGAATATTAATTCTTGATTCTTTATTTCAAGGTGATCTGCGTGTATGTACCGAGATACCTTGCGAAACCAAACAGAACATTTTCAGTCATAAATGCCTATCTGTACACTAAATTTTGACGTTGACTCAATGTGCCAAAGGAAAAAACAAATCAAAAAGATCTTGTAATGCAATAAACCCCATCGAATATCCATGGATATATCTAGTGCGAGCCCTGCAGCTCCTTCTCGACCTCAGCCTTGACAATCTCCCGCACACCCTCCCAGCCAGCACCTTGAGGAACGGCAATAACGCGGCGCTCACGCTGCTCAAGACCGATGAACTCCTGCGGCAAGATGGTAGTGAAATCGTATCCACTCTCAGCACGCAGAGCCAGGTCAACAGCACTGGCGAATTTGGCTGGGTGGGCGGTAGACAGGGAAATATGGCTGACGCCAGGGTTGCGCTGGATGGAGCGGCGCGATGAGGCGACGCCGACAGCAGTGTGAGGGTCGAGGACGTAGCCATTGCAAGAAAGATATGTGTCACGGATAGTAGCAATAGTCTCGTCGTTGCTCACGCGCTCACTCTCGAAATCGGCCTTGGCGCCGTCGAGAACAGCGCTGGGAACCTGGAAGCCACCCTGCGACTTGAGCTCGCTCAGCCACTTGCTCACGCTCTCGCAGGCGTGCTTGCGGCGCTCATCGGCGGTGCTGCCGTTGTCGCTGCGGAAGGCGAGGAACCAGAGCAGACGCTCGAAGTTGCTGCTGACCAGGATGTCCATGGCGGGGCTGTGGGTTTCCTTGACGCTGTCGGAGACCGCATCGAGGGCCTTCTTGGTGTAGTGACCGCCGCTGCGGAAGAAACGGTCGAGAATGTCGTTCTCGTTGGTAGCGATGATCAGCTTTTCGGCGGGCAGACCCATCTGCTTTGAGAACCAGCCGGCAAGGATGTCACCGAAGTTTCCGGACGGTACGACCACGCGCACCTTGGATCCGGCAGTGTAATTGGGTGACTTGGTCAAGGAGAAGTAGGAGTAGAAGTAGTATGTCATCTGCGCCAGAATACGGGCCCAGTTGATGCTATTTTCGATGTTAGCGTCGGGACAAAAAGCTTCAATTGAGACCAGGATCTTACCTGTTGATAGCACCAATGTTGTGGGTGGAGTTCAAGTCCTTATCAGCAAAGAGAGCCTTGACAATATCCTGGCAATCGTCAAATGACCCCTCCACTGTGAGGTTGTGCACATTAGCATCCAAGACAGTGGTCATCTGAGCCTCCTGTATGCTTGAGACCCTGCCATTAGGGAATGTAATGAAAACAGACACATCCTTCTTGCCACGCAATCCGTAAATGGCTGCGGAGCCAGTGTCACCAGATGTTGCGCCGACGATCGTGAGGTGGTGGCTTGACGATGTGTTAGATTTTATATTGATTAAAGTTATGAGTCATGCTCACCGGTCCTTGCCAGTCTTGCCCTTGTTCTTCCGTACAAGGAAGTACTCGAAGAGATTGCCCAGGAACTGGAGAGCCACGTCCTTGAATGCGAAGGTTGGGCCGTGGAAGAGCTCAAGCAAGTAGAGGTTCTGCTTTGCGTCCAGGTTGAACAACGGGGTGCGCTCGGGGTGACGGAAAGTCGCGTATGACCGCTTGATGATATCCTTGAGATCATCACCTGGAATTTCGTCCTTTGAAATATATAGACTCATGATCTCGTAGGCGAGGTCCTCGAAACTCAGGTTGCGCCACTCGGTCTCCCATGAAGCGGGCAATGCGGGGATTTCTTCGGGGACGAACAGGCCACCATCACTGGCGAGGCCCTTGAGAACGACATCTTCAAATGAGAGCTACATAGACAATATGTATTAGCCATGTGTAAAGAGTATTGCAGGTATACGGCATATGCGGAAGAGTTATATGCGCCGTGAACCACCCCACTATTTTTTCGACTCACTCTGTACTCGGCACCTCGTGTGCTAAGGTATTGTTGCGACAAAGTTGGGGACATTATTGCGAGGTCAGGAAAGTATCCAATTGACCAAAAGAAAGCAGAGAACGACGTGAAACCAGAGAAAAGAAAAAAGGTGAATCATTTGGCGGGGGAGCATTGAACTCCGATTACGTATTCCGAATCGGGACTAGCGTCTCCGACAGCGGCGTCACGTGCGTGGCTCTATACGTTTCATTTGTCTTATCTCATTTCTCATCTCTAGCGTCTATCTTTATGTCTATATATTCAATGGGATATTCACTCGTTCACCAGAACGTAGCGGTAGCGCGCCTTGCCAGCATCCATGTCCACAATCGCCTTGTTGGCGTCCTTCATGGGGATCTCCTGAATCCACGGCTGGATGCCCTTGTCCGCCACCAGCTGGAACATCTCGCGGATCTCGTTCGGGCTGCCAACCAGGGAGCTCTCGAGTTTCAGACGGCGCATGAGGTTGCGCACGGGGGCATGGAGACCGCCGTCCTCAGGAAGACCGAGCTGAACCATGGTACCACCGGTGCGCAGAAGTCCCAGATATTCAGTCAGCGGCATCTGCAGCATGTCAGCACTCTAATTCATCCAACACTCAACCCGACAGGGATCTTACCTTGATAGACGAAACAGTGCACACGATCAGATCCAGAGACCGAGAGTACTTGGTCGCCCAATCAGGCTCGTCGTCAGTCGCAATGTAAAGATCCGCGCCCATCTTAAGCGAGTCCTCAGCCTTGCTAGACTTGCGCGAGATAGCGACAACCTGGTCAGCACCCATGGCCTTCGCAAACAAGACACCGAAATGGCCGAGTCCTCCCACGCCAATAATCCCGACCTTCTTGCCAGGTCCACAGCCATTGTGTTTCAACGGGCTGTACAGGGTAACACCACCGCACAGCATAGGCGCCGCCGCAGCCGAGGAGATAGCATCGGGGATCTTGATGGCAAAGTGTCCAGGGACACGGTTGTATGTCGCATATCCACCATAGGTCTTGTCGCCGTTCCAGTGGTTGCTGTTGTATGTGCCGATGACCTTCTTGCTGCAGTACTGCTCAAGACCCATAGCGCACTCCTCGCAGTCACCCTGACGGCCCTGGCACGAGTCGCTCTGGGCACCAACACCCACGCGATCTCCGACCTTGATGTCGGTGACCTTGGATCCCACGCGCACGGCAGTTCCCACCAGCTCGTGGCCAACGCAGACGGGGTAATCAGCAGGCCGCTGAAGGAAGTTAGTAAATAGGTTCAGTGAGCTGATCTGATGGATGAAACTTACCCAGCCAGAGTTCAAGGTATGAATGTCGGAGCCGCAGATACCGCAGTGTGTAATCTTGATATCGACGTCGGTCTCCTCCCACGCCTTGGGCTTAAATTCCTGCCAGACCATGTTGCCCTTGACGGCGCTGGAATCGAGGCCCATCCAGCCCTCGAACTTGTAGTCGGTCTGTGCCATTGTGCGTTGTAGATTGGAGTTAAGAGATCCAGCAATTCTAGCATTTTCCCGGGGCCAGTGCTCCATTTATACACGACCCTAGCAGCGGGGCACGGATCCACCTACATTGTATGGGATCGAATTGGGGTGAAAAATTGGTAAGCAGGACGATAACAATCTCGGCCGGGATGAACCCGCTGAATAATCGGCATCGAAGTTATCCTTGACTCTGTAGGGAAGTGGTGTGGCGAATGCTTAATCTCGGCTTTTGCTACTGCAAAAAGGAAATGTGGTTGATAGTTCTAGGCTCAAAAGGCTGGTCATAATTGGCTCTATACGCAGTACAGACCACATATTCCTTTCCTTGTCTCAGCCAATTCCGTTGTGGAGCCCGAGTGCCCATGTGTTGCTCACACTGGATTCGGCATTGCCACTTCATCGGAGCTAACAAGTTTATCTCCCTTGGCTCCGTTGTGGCTGACATGCATCATGCATGTCGTGCCTAAGTAGACAGGGATAGTTATAGATGATAGAATTTTTGAAATAAACATGTACATGCAAAGCCTTTTTGTGATCCGGCAGTGTAGAAATGCAAATGAGAAAGGAAAAGATTAAACACGTAAAAAGAGCAACCGTTCTATCTCGTACTGTTCAAATCCTCGCTTGTGAAACACCGGGATATAAGAAATACAACCAGCTATACCCTAATACTCTAGAAAAGATCCATGATATCCTGGTTAGACTTCTTGGGCTGGTTGTCCGAAGGGGGCGCATTGCCGGACAGGTCGAGACCAGAGAATCCATTCATAAGATCGCCTGCAGCTCCGCTGCCATTCGCGTCGTTTGATGACGGCTGTGCAGGTCCAGAGTCGCCAAAGACACCCAGTAAGTCGTCCAGATTGTTGCTTGGCTGGGGCGTAGGAGCGCCGACAGCAGGAGACTGCACCCGAACTGGGGTACCCGCCAGACCCTCGAGACCTGACATCCCACCCGATGCCTCCGCGTGTGCGGATGCCGGGGCGCCACCGTCGAAATCGATGTCCAGCAAGTTCTCGACGTTGTTTTGCGCCGGTGCAGATGGCGTCTCACCAGTGACGGCGGCGGCAGCAGCCGCAGCAGCCAAAGGATTCTCACGCGCATTTTGAAGTTGTTCCCTAGGTGAAAACATTAGCATCGACAGGGAAAGGTAAGTAGGTTAGGACATACTCAATGGCGGCTCGTTGGACGGCATCAGCACCGAAGCGACCTTGTCCAACAAACTGCTCCGGGGGCTTGTGGTAAACGGAAGAAAGCGTAGACAATTCCTGGAGGAGCTGGTCCAAGAGAGCTGGCGGTAATGAGGAAATGGTGGTGACAATTGGAGGCTTATCCGAAAGGACAATGTTCTTGGTGGCGTTCGAATCGCTGGTGTTGGAAAGTAGGCGCCAGTAAATATACGCTCGGTCACGGACATCGGGGTTATCGTTCTCAGCAGTGGCAGCCTGAAGAACCCGCTGGACAAGGCCCTGGGCCTTCTCGGGCCGCTTCAGGAAAAGCTTGACCACCGCAGTGAGGATTTGCAGTTGAGTCTGCGAAAATTCCTCATTGAATCCATCGACAAATCCTCCCAGGATATCACCCGCGTTGCTGATCTTCTCGGCATACTCACCCACAATCCAGATCAGGGCCGCTCGAGCATTAGGCTCATCCAGCTCGTCAATGCACTTACACAGAGTCGGGATGATGCCTTCGTAGCCGGGGTACTTTCGGAAGATATCCTTGATAACGACGATGGCCTCCTGGACGACATAGTTGACCTTGGTGTTGATCAGGTCCAACAATGTGTTCACGCACTTCTCGCTGGCACTCTCAATCTTGATAGCAACCTGACCAATGGCCTTTACAGCACGTCGGACAAAGTCCATATCAACCTCCAGGGCGTATTCTTTCAACTCGGCCAAAAGCTGGTCCACGTTACGGTCGCTGGCTATCCGCACCATAATCTCCAGCTTCTGGAACTTGACGTATGTGGGGTCATTGTATTTGCAGAAGAACACTCGAAGTTCTTTGTTAAGGATATCAGGTTGCTTCTGCAGCAAAAGATCAATGTTTCTCAAAGCCACATATTGCACCTCGGGTGCCGAAGATACCAGCGTCACTGTCACTGATAAGTGAAATGCCTTAGAAAGAAAACTGGGTCATGGACATACCAAGGGGAGGGGCCATCTTCTTAAGATAAGTCTTTGCCAGCTCCGGGCCGACAAACTTCATGTGCAAAAGACGACCTTTACTGCCGCAAGAACAACACTGGGGTTGGCATGTTGGAATTGAGGCGCGACACGCTCGCAGATGTGCTCCGACTCCTTCACGTCGGTTGTCCGGTACTCTGCCAGGGTCGAGAGGATGGTCACTCGTCCCCACTCTGTGCACTCGTTCAACGCCATAAGCATCTTCCGTAGTGTGTTGGGCGTCACTTGCAAGGCCTGAGTCTCGGGGGCCGTGTGGAAAATCTCCGAAAGCGCAGTGACCGAGTTGGCCACTACCATGGGGTTAGGATCACCAATCATCTCCTGCAGCATCTCCAGAAATCCATTCTCGAGACACATGGCGGGGTTCAGATCAAAGAGCTTTGCCACACAGATCGCAGCCGTCTTGCGGACATATGGCGACTCATCACGCAGTGTCTTGCGAAGCGGTTCCTCCATATAGTCCACCATCTTCTCCACACGAATACAGCCCATGGTCCGAATGGCGAGGGCGCGAATCAACGGGTTCGGGTCTTCGGAGTCTTGTACAAAGGTATTAACGGCGAGAATGCAGAGATCCGGATGCGACTTGGCATAATTCCTGAAGAAGAGTCCGATTAGCGTGCGTGTTAATTCCAACAAATCAGAATACCTACATGAGATACAGATAGACCAATTTCTTCTGCTCCAGATCGCCAGTTGCGATGTTCTTGAGCACATCAGGGAAGAGAGCAGAGACATCCTTGCCGAGGGTCATGGCCATGATTGTCTTCTGAATGGACTCTTTCCTGCCGGATTGTCAGCCATGCCATGTCCATCTCCCTATACGACCGATTCGACCGCGAGTTCGGGGATTGACGTACCGTTCATAGGCATACTGGGAACTATTCCAAAGATTAGCGTTATTGGTCATTCATCATGGCAAAGCTGCCACATGTTCTCCGAGGGGGCTCCATACACAAGACCAGCTCGCAATTCAAACGTCTCTCCTTTCCGGGGCACCGCAAAGGCGCCTCGGATCTTGTTCATCGCCATGCTGAGGGAAAAAAAAGCTTCAGCAACGACAAGGTCGTGCCTCTGCCAATGACAATTGGGGATAGAGTTGGAAAGTTGACGAGAGGTTGGGCGACTGCGGGGAACGGAGAGCTGTCACAGTCGCGCGACGTGGTAGGAGGCGGAGGTAGCGATCGGAGATGGTAGGTTCAAACCATTCCCCACTCGCCGACAGCAGGCGAGAAAGGACAAATGGATTGTGGGGGAAGTTGAGGAGGAAGGAGATGATGAGGAGAAGAGAAAGGGTGTTTGGGCGATCAGAAGTTGTCCACAAATTGGCGGGCTCTGGATCTTCCCGCTTTATGCTCTCGACCTCCCTTTAAACTCCCCGCTTCTCTGGTCTCTCTGACCTTTCGCACTACTTGTCTTCATGGTGAATTGGGACCGTTACTTGATAACTGACAAGGCTAATGCATCTGCAGGCGAATCTCCCCAACTTGCGACGCCTCTTTGTCGAGGCCCGGACGGAGGCCGAAAGAACGAATACTCCCGCACGGCTGTACGAAGCCCCCGATCGCCTGCGCATGAAACATTCTAACTTTGACGTCAGTTCTATAACCTCGTGCTCTTTATCTCTTCTGTGGCTGTCTTCAGCTTGGCCGCTCAGCGCATGAGCGGGTCCAAGGCCGCCAAATGATCGAGTTTACATCGTGAGACACCCTGAGGATAATGTATAAACGGTCAACAGATACGGTCATTGTTTGAATTATAATGTGGGTTGTATCCTGTGCCACTGCTGGATGCGCAGCTCCGTGAGCACTTAATATCAATCACTCTCCTCGCCCTCATCCTCATCCTCCAGGAATGCGAGCGCCTGTCGTCCTCGAGCAGCTCGACGCGGTGGACGTTCCTCGTTACCCTCATCTTCGCCAGTGCCCCATTTCTTTGCCCCCTGTTGGATCATCTCCAGGTCCTCCTTGAGTTCCCGTTCATCACGGATCGCTTTGGCCTTGTCCAGAGAATACCGGCCTTTCATCCCTGCATCCTCTAGCATCTGCTTAAGATGCTTGATCTTCGCTTTTGAAGTCTCGTACGGCTGAAGCTCTCGCCACCACATCTTGCGGATCCCGCACTTGACAAGCCACCCTTGTAATCTTTTGATCTCTGCTTGGTCCGGGTCGAGTTCCTCGTCTTTACCCTTGCCTTTAGCTTTCGGCGCTGCCTTCTTCTCTTTCTTGCCAGCAGTTTCGGTGCTCTTTGACCTCTTGCGCGCAGGCTTGGGCTCCTCATCCAGTACCACAGACATTTCACTTTCTGAATCATGGTTCGTGGCTTCCACGGTCTGCCTGGCAACATCGGGATCTTTGTCCGGGACATCTGAAGCTTGGGGCGATTCGTCCTCGGCGGGTTTCGACTTGGGACCCTTCTTCACAGGAGGATTTCGCTTTTCAGGCTTTGTGACCTCTGCTTCACTTTCATCTGCCAATGGGTCTGATTCCTCGTCTTCTTCCGAGACGGGCGTTTGTGTCTTCTGGCGCTTCCTCGGCCTGCTTGTGGTTTCACGTTTTGATCGCTTGGGAGCAGCCTTCTTGGGCTGAGGCGAAGATGAGGGTGACTTTTCAGTGACCGGAGCTTCCTTTTGCTGATCTTCTTTTCCTGTTGGTCCGTTTTCTTGGTTTTCCTGCATACCCGAAGTCGCAAATTAGCGGTGCTCGCAGTGTTGACGCGTCTCGAGGAATTGTAGAATCTCACCACTTCATCTTTAATTATCTTATCACTCCTCACTTTCCAGTCACCTGTAGACTTGAAGAAGCCTTCTTTGACACCCAATTTCTTCTCGGCAGCAAGGCGCACGCGCTTGACCGTCAAGTCCTGCATGTTACCCGTATGAAATAACGCGGCGACTTCATCGCGTAGCCCTCGTTCTAGCACCTCGTCGGACGGAATGGTAACGAGAGGCTCGTCAGGTTCAGACTCGGAGTCGGAGAGTTTATACCGTGGCGCCATGGCTATATTATAAGTCTTGTCTTCGCGTGGATTCGCAGGACGCGTAGGTATCGCGGGGTTTGCGGAGAGTTGCAACCCGACACAGTATATTTGGCGCGTGCCAATATGGTGAGGCTTTGGCAACAAGAGAAGGATTGGAACCACACAGTTTTGTGTGCACCCGGTCGCGTGGTTGTTGATTGAGGTTGGAGTTGCGAAAGGCTGACAAAGACCGGGATCTGCTCCTTCCCCTAACACTATGTATCCGCTTCAGAATTTGATATGCTCTGCTGAAGATCGACCAAGTCTCCCACGGAACAATTATCTACTCTACACAGGCTGTCTACGGTTTCAATCAGGGTGACTGTGGCTTGCAGCCATGGCATACCCCGTCTCTATAGCCGATATGGAGACGGACGCTGGCAAGATCATCGTGAGTCTGATCAATTACAAAGCTATGCAGCGTACAAATCCGGAGATCCAAAAGCTAAGCAAAGAGCTCCTTGCTTTACGGGGAGCCCTGGTTCTGCTGCCTATGACACTAAAAAAGTAGCCGAATCGCAGCAGGCAGGATCACCCAGCGCATTCAGTCGCGATGTTGTATTACTCACCTTGAGTGAGTTCCTCCAGTCATTGCTCACCGACTTGGAAGCACCCAAAACCAGGCCCAAGCGTCTCAAACAAAAGATGCAATGGCCTTTGACTGAAGAGGATGTTGATGGCTACTTGACACTATTGGGAAGGGTAAATTCGTGGTTGGAGTTGGTACTTACGGCGGATCTGGCCTCGAATAGCGAGCTAGGCAACCTCACTCACAATTTGATTGAGGCTTTGCGCATTTGGAATCAAGAGCGAAAGGAGTTGTCGAACAAGCCACTCATCCAATGGCTGGCGACTGTTAACCCGGCAAACGCCCACTCACGAGCATCCAAAGCACCGAATATCGACACAGGGAAGTGGTTCATTGAAGGCCATCTGAGGGAATTGTTAGGAGATGAAAAGCCCACTGAAAAGATACTCTTTCTTGTGGGTAGGCGTATGTTGAGTTCACTACGGCCTCCGCTCAAGAACTTTGGGATTTTATCTAACTGGACTTCTAGCTGGAATCGGAAAGACGACACTCTTGTGAGTAGGTAATTTCAACTTTGGTAGCCCGATTCTTATTATATCTAGTGCACAGACAGTCGAAAAGCTCCTGAAAGATTCACACGACTCAACGCTGAATTTGGCCTACTTCTATTGCACAAAGAGCGACCCTGCCTCCGAAAACCAAAGAAACATCCTAGCATCACTAGCAGCCCAGATTGCTGGATTTAACCCCTCGATCTTGGATGAAATCCGACCTATCTATGAAAGGTTTGCCGGAATGATGAATGACAGCACAATGGTCGTGGCGGCTCTTGAGAAAGCAATCGTCAAATGCGTCTCGAGAACGAATCCGACCATTTTGCTGATCGATGCAATCGACGAAAGCTCTTGCAGGTATGACATCGAGCACTTTCTGTTCAGCCTTGCGGAGCGTTGTCCGAATATTCGCATTCTTGTCATAGCTGCTGCTGCGGAGTCAAAACGCCCGTATACGAAAATACTCAAACTTAATGCAGAAATGATGAAAAGTGACATCAATGCATTCATACAGTACCGAATCAATCATGACGACACTCTGAGAATCCTGCCACCGGAGCTGAAAGCGAAAATCGAAGGGTACTTGCTGAAATACCAGCATGGATCGTGAGTACTCGAGGTCCTAAACTGTAGTCAAAGGTCTAATATTGTGCTAGATTTCTCTGGGTCCAACTCTTCCTTGACGACCTGGGCACACAAAGGACTGTAAGATCCGTGCGAGACACTCTTCAAGAGCCTCCGAGAACAACATGGGAAGCCTATGCAAACATATTGGCAAGGATAGCCCTGGATGACCGAAAACTTGTCCGCAACGCTCTCTTCTGGCTGTGTTTCGCGGTAACAACCTTGACACTGGGCGAGCTCAACGAAGCGGTTGTACTCGACGAGGCCTCAAATATCTTTGACGAAGACATAATGCTGCTCCCTCCAAACAACCTACTACATATCAGCCGAGGGTTGATAACCATAGACCAGTCAGGATATGTCGCTCTTGTCCATCAGTCCTTGAGATTGTTCCTACAATCCGAACGTATTCGCACGTCCCGCGCGAATTACTTCAGTCTGGATGATAAAACTGCCAACTGCACTCTTATGCGCAGATGTCTCATATACCTGTGCCGCGATAGTTTCAACATCGGATACACGTCCTCTGTTGAGGAAAGTTTCTCGCGCCTAAAACAATACCCACTCTTGACATACGCGGCACACTACTGGTCACTACACGCCTGTCTGCATGAGAACAACTGTACAGGTCGCCAGCTCGCCGAGCCCGACATAAGTCACGTGAAGCGATTTTTCGAGACTCAAAACTTATATCGTCGAGGGAACTTTGGCGTGTGGGTACAAGCATTGATACCTAGTGCAAATGTCGAGGTCATTGAAATGACACAGCCACTGTATTATGCTGCGTCTTTTGGTTTGTTATCTGTTATCCGCGCCATTATATCGTCTGGTTTCGGGGAGTTCGACATCAATGCACGCGGTGGGACTTCCGGTCGTACCGCCGTGTTTGCTGCGGCCTACGACCATGAAGGAGAGGCTGTTGATATGCTTCTACAAGCAGGAGCAGATCCGACCATCACGGATCCACGCACTGGCCTCGATGTCATTGAACTTGCCACCCGGCATGATTTCTCTCATCTTCGTGAAAGTTTGGAAAAGTGGTCTATAGAGAGCAGGTATATCTTGCCATGGAATGATCTTACCTAGGATGGGCCGAAATTCGGATTCCATGCCGTTATCATGCTGATCGGTATATCTTGCCATGGAAGTAAATGTGTTTGGTTTGCATGAACCCATCTCTCGCAATGTTTCGTCGACACTGTTTCCGCGTGACCGTTTCTTTCAGCCACCCTTGCTAGGGATTCCCGCCTCATCATTCAAAGCTCTTGGGATGTAATTCTTGGTGCAAACTTGCCATTTTTGCTCATATTCTAAGGATTTCCCTCGGGGAGAGACAATTGGAGAGGCATTGACGAGCTCGAAGTGAGGACCCGTGAGTTGAAGTGCGTGGGGAGAGCGGTAGTTGATATTTGGTTACCCCCACCCATGGGACTTTCACTTCGCCCATCACGCAGATGTATGAATCGGTCGAGTCACTCAGGAGGAAATCCGGGATCTTGTTGTAGTTCGAAAGCAAGGACTTCGAATCGCCGAGACGGGATCCCATCATTTCTTGTTGGGCTACCATACTGAGGGGCTGAGAGATGCTGTCCGAGATACGCTTCTGATACAAAAATAGATGACAAGGTCGTCTGGACTCCAGACCATATTCCAGTTGAAGTGACAAATTCCCTCTATATACACAGTTCAAAAGAGACGTGGAAGGCAAGATAATACTGCCAGAAGACAAAAACGTCCTTCTAAGTGACGAGCTAGTCTACGCCGCTATGAAGGAGCTAACTCAATACGGAAAGAGTACAAAGCTGTCTAGGATGGAAATGCGATTCCAACTCCCTTTCTCTGGTGTAGGTGACTCCAAACACATCACTCTCGATGAGACACAACTGACCAAATCATGACTAGATCCCGAGCGTGAGGCAATGCCATCGCCAGGCGGACAAAGACAATCATCAGAGCTCAGTTCGTCCTCGCATCGCCCTCGTTATCCCTCATCGCCAGGTCTCGTACATCCAGGCACACAAAATTTTTCTCTGTCATGTCGTCGACATCAACTGAATCTTGCGTGCTGACGTTTTTCCGAGCGATATTACGCTTAGTTGGACTCTAAGCTGTAGCCACTTTCGACTCTCTCACAGGCCGACGAAGTGCTCACAAGAGAACTGATTCCCCTCTATGTTCCTCGCGTCCTCACACTCCTACCTTCACGAGTTCTCAAGAGCTTATTTCCCAGCTACATCCCAACAAATTCCTACTTCTATATCTCTTACTTTGCTATTACCTTGACCTTACTTGACCCTTACTTTGCTTTTGTCTTGTATATTTTCTGATATATCCTCCTCTCTTCTCACTTCCAACCCCACGCTTATCACATCTCACCATCTCTCCTCACGAATGGACTGCTATGGGATGGATGCTAGACTATGCCCTTAATAGGTCTACTTTAGGGCTGCCCATTCCCAAGGAATGGAGTGTAGGGCTCGTCCTCGCACCACGATGCCCATACCATACAGCGTGGCCAGAGAGGATTTTCGGACCTCCATACCTTCCAGTACCCGCCTGGCACGACCACAGCTACCAAGTTTCTGATCACACAATGCAAGAGGGCCAGCCTACGAACCAGAAAACGTACCTGGCTTGATGGGAGAGCCCAATTGAAGCGGTATCTGGCGGCAACTCACCGTCGACGCGCTACGCGCCGTCGTACGCCTGCTTACGGATTCTCGCCGTTGGAAGCCTCGTGGAATGCTATCGGTACAATGATAAAAAGCGAGACATTGATGATAGTCTCGGATGTGATTCAGAATCTGTTGGATTACCCGAGCGTACGAAGGGTCCGACATATTCTATGTCTGCCCCTTTTCAATACCAGTACGGAATATGTAGGACTATTCGTATGCTCCGGTAGTCCAACAGATTCTGAATCATATTCGAGACTATCATTAAGTCGGTGTTTTCGCCAATGGATTCAGCTGGCCCAACAGGAGGGAAACGACTTTGTGCAGGTGGATGAGTTACATAAAACAAGGACATTGGAAGGTACTACAAACTTCCAACCTTCCTCTAAGCTACAAAAGCAGCTACTGACTCCACCTTTACTATTCCTAGATGCAAGATTACGAGGCGGCACCAGTGCCGCTTGACCTCCCAGGGCCCTCTTGCGGGCCTTGCCCAACTGACGATGGAGAAGAAGCCAGCGAGTCCTTCTTCGCCCACCTTGACAATGCCCCTACAATTATCTGGTCTCCTCCGGCTACAGCTAAAAAGGCGATTGACCGGCAGCTAGCCACTACCCCCTTCTGCTCTTATGTTACCTTTACGAATACAGAAGACACGATGGATACCTAATCGGAATTTACTATGGAACTATTTGATCGCACCTGATATTTACGATCCGCAGATCACATTTGATCTCGATCGACAACTGATATCACAAGGCTTGTTGATTCTCATTATGCTGGCGACCTGATGGAGGACCTATGGCGGAAGAAACAAATGCGGAATATATGATGAGTTAGATAGGGTCTCCAATGTACCGTTCGGTTTTGCGCTTTTTACTATTTGGGTCCAGAACGCCCTTAGTGATGAGCGACCAGACAGATCCAATAGCCGCCGCACGGGCGGTACGCCTGAGACGGTGACACTATGGGGGGACACTATGGGGGGACATGGGCGAAATGTAGTTATTTAGGGAATTTTTGGAAAATTGCACTATGCTATTATGCTAGGTAATTAGAAAATGTCTGCGTACACCAAAAATATGAGGTACTTCAATCAGCATCTAGAACCAAGACATAATTATGCACGTTCCAAGTCCAATCGGGATAGTTAAAGTTGGTTCCTGATCTTCGGATCTCCGCGCCTCCGCGATTAGAAATCATCTTAAAGAACTTCTTTCTCTGCACTTCATTCCCACCCCTAGCAACGCCCAATCGCACAGTTCAAAATGGCCGATGTCCAACCAGAGCACCTGGCCTCCAATAAAGGTCACCCAGATTTGACCACCCAGTCCCCCGCATCGCGCAAAGAGTCAGACAGCGACTCCAAGGCCCCGTTACCCAAGGGCGTTGTCCTCGACAAAGACGGCAAACCGTACGCAGAACAACTATACCACACCTACAAAGAAAACTAACGAACCTCTCAGCTGCCGCACCTGCACCTCCGCCGCAGCCTGGCGCAACCTAGCCAAGCAAGCCAAATTCAACAGCTCCCCGAACACAACAAACACAACAACCTCCCCAAGCACAACTCCAGAATGTCCACCAGACGTAGAACAACTAGGTCGCTCAACCTGGACCCTGCTGCACTCGATGGCTGCAACGTACCCGGAGAACGCGAACACCGAGCACCAGGACAACATGCGCGGGTTCCTGAAGTTCTTCTCCAAGCTCTACCCGTGCTGGGTATGCGCGGACGATTTCCAGACGTGGATGGCACGGAACCAGCCCAAGCTGAGCGGTAGGAAGGATTTTGGATGGTGGCTTTGTGAGGCGCATAATGAGGTGAATCGGAAGCTGGGGAAGAAGGAGTTTGATTGTCGGTTTTGGGAGGAGAGGTGGAAGACTGGGTGGAAGGATGGGCGGTGCGATTGAAGTTTGAATATTTCATGGGTGTTTAGATCTCACCTCTTTGTATACTATTCTGCATTTGGGGGCGTGTATAGATTGTCTTTCTCTTGTATACTACAATTAAGCTATACTCAATTTGAGAGAAGTGTAGAAACATTTGCATACAAACTAAGACCGCTAAGAATTAAAATCTCGAGTACAAAGACATCTAGACAGGGTGGAGCTGCAGGGGATTTTTGAGCTCCTGGAATATAGCGCCGCCAAACACACAACTTCTTGTGCCAAAAGATGGAGCCAAGAACCCATTTAGAACTTCATGTCAAGAAAAAGTGGAGAAACCGTCAGACTTCATCATGGGGGAGTTAATATTGACCAGGAACGAACAGGCGCAGGCCGCTGGCCGGTGCCCCGATTTCGGTGACCTCGGATATCCGGCAGACACTGCCCTTGTATTGCTCGTGGTACTTGGCACCGGTGAAGGGGTCAGTGACACAGGGCGAACCAGTGAAGATCGGGGTGTAGGAGGCGGCACAGATGTCGAACTCGGCGAACTGGTCGAACTCGATGTCGATCTGATCCGATGGGTTGCGCTCGCACTGAGCCTTGATCTTCTTGGCCTTTGTATACTAGTCAGTAAATGAAAATAATAAGTGATAAGAAGGGATGTCTCACCTGCTCGAGGAGCTTGGCGGAACCTCCGTTGGCCAGCATCCGGTTGGCAAAGCCCAGGGCAGAGTTGTAGTTCTTGTTGGCGAAAGCGAACTTCATGGCAGCCATCAAAGCCAATTGCCGGTGAGCAACCTCCAGCTTGGGAATGGTAAAGTAGGCGGACAGCTCAAGGCTTCGCTTGAGATTGTTGGGGTCGTCGGTGGAGAGAGTACGGCGCTCGAGCTCGATAGACATAGCAAGGATGTATTCCCGAGCAGTGGAGATAATCTTCTTGGCCTGCTCCACTTCAGCTTCGGAGGAGACCGTGTTGACAAGCAGAGTGTGCAGGATACCCTTGAAGATCCTCACACCGTCCTCTAGCTTGTTAGCACGCATGGCTGCGTAACCTTCTTGGAGGTCGACATTCGCGACAGTCTCGAGATCCCGCGGGATAATGGGGAGAACCTTGCGGCTATCTGTCTCATCGGGGGTTCTCCGCACATAGTTGACCAGAGGTGGCAAGCCAACGGTTGCCGGGAGGTAAGTCTTAGAAGCCTTGAAGACCTCCATGAATCGAGCCTTCAGAGGAGCGAACTGAACAGCACCGACCTGGCGGTTCAACAGCTGCATAGCAGTGTCAAAGGAGCCAGCGGCAACATGGTCGGCCGCCAACGGGGAGTTACGAGCCCACATATCGGCCTCTGAGCTGCCCGCACCAGCCTCTGGGCTTTCCACATTGACAAATTCAACGTCCTCCTCAACATTAACATCATCACCCATATCCCAGCCGGATGCATCCTCCTCATCGTCGTCTAGGGTATCCTTCGCAAGGATGGCTTCCTGGTCCTCCTCCTCAATCTCGAAGCCATCGGCACCAGCCTCCTCCTCATCAACACCAACCTCACCAAGCAAGGCCTTCTCGAAGGAAGAGTGACCCGCAGCCTTGACAGGCCAGTTGGACTTGAAAGTCGGGACAATGGGATGTGGGACCTTGAGAGGCTCCGAGATTGAAGGCAGAGCGATCTGGTCTTCGGTGAGACCGCAAGCCTCAAGGATGGACTCGGCCTCCTCAGTGAAACCGTTAGACTTGGCAGTCAAATAAGCCAGGGGATCTATAATACGTCAGTCTTGTTGCGGGTTACCTTCAGCAGGGCTGAAACATACATTGGTCGACCTCCTTGAACATTTGGATCCGGTCCTCGACATCACCACGGTAGATGGCATTCTGGAAACGAGACGTGAAGTCTCCACGGTGTTCAGCGATTTTGGCCATCCGAGAAAGCTTCTCCTGGTCGCCAGTAGACAGGTAGAGGAAAGAAAGCTTGTCGAAATTCCGCTGCTTTTGATAGGTCATCTCGACGGTTTGGTGGTTACCATGGGCCAAAGCCTCGGCTCCAAGTCTGCTCCAGAAGTTGGGACGGTCCAATTCACGGGCCATCTCAATAGCAACCTCCAGGTTACCGCACTCGAGGGCCAAGTCAAAGCGAGTCGGAGGGTCCTGAACGAATTGCAGGGCAATCTCCGGGTAGCCCTTCTTCTGAAGATAGGAGATAATGCTTTGACCAACCAAGCTCGAAGTCTTAATAATCTGCAGCATCTCGTCGTAGTTCCGCTTAACCAGGGCGAGCTTGAATCGGTACTCGGTGGGATCGATCTGGAGAATCTGGGGCTGGGCGTTGCGATCAAGGCAGTACACATTTCGTCCCTTGACACGGACCAGGTATACTGTCTGATCGAGAGTGCGGATGATTCCATTGTCACCATTGAGCAGCGAGTACTTGACGTGGTTCAGGGTCGAGTAGAGCAGAACACCCGCATCATCCCAGGTTGCGCTCTTGATGCGGATAGTCTCATGCAAGGTACTAACTTGTTCAAGATTCTTGGTGACAATAGTCACATTGTGCTTGCTAAGCAAAGCACAGTATAGACCGTCATTGGACCAAACCACGTACTTCACGCCACTAACAGTGACCTCGGCCAGCTGCTTCTTCTGCTGGATGTCGAAAAGAACAACCGAGGTAGCGGTGATGAAAAGGAGGCAACCAGTGCCACCGAAGTAGATGTCCGTTGTGCCGGCTGGGGGCTTGATGGTCTTGGTGGTGGAGTTGCTGAGATCCTTGATGTCGACCTGCTGGAAGGAGGGGTTGAAGACAGCGAAACGGTTGCGAGCAACGAAGACAGCCGATGTAGCTTGGCCGCGCTTCACATCGGTAGGTTCAACCGCTCCGGTGGCATCACGGGGAAGATGGATGAGCTCGTATGTTCCACCATCGGTCGGTGAAGTGACAAGGATGGCACGTTCGGCCGGGTTGTACGAAAGGGTGCGCGGGGGCACCCAGGGAGAGCCAAGCTTACGCAAAGAAAGCATTGGGGGCGATTCAACACCCTTGACGAAATCGTAAGACTTGACGTGTTTCTCCTTAGTGATGTAGAACAGCTGGTTCTGATAGACAGCGGAGGCCGGGCGCTCACGCTCCAACTTGAACACCATCACACCAGTATCGTGACCCGCAGCAAACAAGTTCATCTCGGGGTGGGCAGCAATCACCCAGAATCGATCGAGGTCGCGCTTGAAAGATTGCACCGAGGTGCGCTTGTTGAGGTCCCACACGCGAATCGTCTTGTCTTCGCCGACGGAGAGAATGAGGTCCTGGTGAGGATGGAACAGACAGGCTGAGGCGTTCTGGAAATGGCCACGGCAAGTATCAACCTCCCAAGCTTTTGTGTCGCTCATCCGCCAGAGCTTCACCAGTCGGTCGTCACCACCCGAGACGATCAAAGGCAATGTTGGATGGAATGAGACCCAGTTGACTCCGCGGTCGTGGCCTTCTAACACGAACTTTACAATAGCATCGGTGTTTCCAAACATATCGGCCTGGTTGGGGTTGGCTCGCGCCATCTGGTCTTCGAAGGAAATGGAGGTCGGCGCAGAGTGCTTCTTTCGCAAGCCGGAGATGTCCCAGATGCGGACGGACTGGTCCAACGAGGCGGAGGCGATGAGGTCCTCGGTGGGGTGAAACTGCGCGCACATAACATAGTGGTTGTGGCCAGTCATGGTACAGACTATTAGGGATTAATTGTCAGTGGCGGAATCGGCAGGCATAGCGTGCAGCATCACTCACTCAAAGAACGGTTCTGCCAGTTCCAGATTCGAATCGTCTGGTCGTCAGATGCAGACAGAATCCATGGGAGTTCGGGATGGAAGAACACCGTGCGCACATAGTCCAAGTGGCCATTCAATGTGAAAAGGCACCTCCGAGTCTGGTAGTTCCAGACCTTAATCTTGTAGTCATCGCCTCCGGACACAAACAGGGGTTGGGTAGGGTGGAAATCGATGCCTCGGACCGGACCATCGTGTTCTTCGAATCGGTCAATCAGTGTACCCATGCGGTAGTCCCATAGCTGAATAGTCGAGGAGTGGAGGGAGACGAGGATCCATGGTCTGTGTTTGGGTCAGTGCCGGTGCTTCAATGTGTAAGTTGTCCCCGCGGGATGGACTGACCGTTTGGGATGGAATGCGATTCCCTTGGCTCTGGAGGATTTGGACTCAAACTGCGGGAGAAGAAACGGTCAGCTACCTCAATTGACCGAGATCATGCGAAAAGAGGGGGTAAAGATGAGGCACAATGCATTCGCAGTGATCGAGGGGCGTACCTTGGTGAGCATGTTTGGAGAGGACTGCATTTTGAAGAGTTGGCCGGAGCCGCACTGTACAGTAGCAAGCTCCGCACGCGATAAATGAAGAAATCACAGAAACAGCCACCGCATCCACCAGGGAAAAAGAAAGAGGCCGAGTCGTGGGTGCCTTAGAGCGGTAGCAAGACGTAGACGTAGCAAGGTAAACTAAACGTGGACTCTATTTAGCGAACGGCGGCAGCCAATCATGCCGGAGGCGGTGAGACAGGGGTCCGCGCTACGTTGTCTTGAACTATCGATCTATATAGACTTGGATTTCTTTTTGTTAAACTCCGATATTTGAATACACGTAGTTGATTAAAGAGTCTCATGCTATGATAAATTATGGGAGGGGAGTGGATGGATGTGGTGTAATGAGCGTCTATTATTGGTGATCTGGGGGAAGTAACCTCCCCGCTGGAAACATCTGGAAGTTCATGATGTGATGATCCTCTCCATTTCCTTCTCGACCTCCCTTAATCACTTCCATTGTTCATATTGGACTTCGACGATCCGAAGCTCCATGGACATGCATCTATTTCGAACATAGCGACCTTTTTACCACCCAGTGATGCTCCTGGAGTCTTCTGAGACGTGGGTATATACATCGACATTTGGCGTCTGACAGCATGATGGAAGAAGGTATCTTTATGGGCTATGTGGGCATCCACAGTCCATTACATGAAACGCATGAGGACACCCCAAGCATGGATACAGACCTTGGACACGCAAAAAATGAGATCTTTCGGCCCTACGATATCGAAGAACCCGACGACCAGCCAGAATCTATGAGGCCAGAGCTACCTCGTCTACCGGATTCACTCGAGCGGTGGCAGCGCGACTTGACGGACTATATGAACGGTATTGGTCATTCTTCCGACAAGGAATTCACCTTCAATATGGCCCCAAGCCAAAGAAGAGGCCGAAAACGCAAATCCCCCAATATCAGCGGATCCGGGCATGTTCAGACCTCGTCGTATCATAGGTCCAGATCCAGGACAATGCCAGATGAGCAACAAGCAGCCGTACCTGGTCTCGGTCCCAAACGACGACGAAGACGCAGTAAGCTACCATCGGATGCCGCCAACGCTACTCGCTCTCTATACGATTTCCGTGAGACGGGCTCCACCAGTAGCTCGAGCTCCGATCCGTATTCGACCGATGCTAGCAGCGCTGGCACACCCGATGAATGTGCATTGACCGACGAGATGGACATTGATTGAATTTCTACATTTCTACGCATTTCTCATTCTGTATCTTATTCATGGCATCTTGTCCTACTTATTGTGCAAGGTCACGTGGTAGGACTGTGACGTCATCGCTATCTCATGACTGTCAAACGCGCACTACAAAAGCCGCAACGATGGCTCCTTTCTCCGTTTCACATGTCGATACACTCGATTGATACACCATCATTGGGTATTATTTGCACTGTCGATAACCATGGCTCGAACGTCAACACGCCAAGCCGCCCAGAAGGCGAAGGAGGCTATTACCTCTACGAGCGAACCTGACAAGGCATCTGCGGGAGCAAAGCGCAAAGCCCCCAGCGAAAAAGCTTCCAAGACCAAGAAGAAAAAACCGAAGAAGCTGAACAGGAAGCAAAGCCTAGTGAACAGGAAGCTAAGCCTAGTGCACCGGAAACAAAGGCAACCGAGGAATCCAAGCCCGATACTGAACAGGAAGCCAAGCCTAGTGCTCCGGAAACAAAGGCACCGGATGGACCCGAGCCCGAGACTCAACAGGAAGCAAAGCCTAGTGCTCCGGAAACCGAGGAGAAGGAGGAAACCAAGGAGAAGGAGCCGTACCAACCTAGAAAGCCCGAAGCAGACACTGAAATGGGGGTTCACAAATCCGAAGAAAGAGAAAATATTGTGTCATCCAACATGATGGAAAAGGGAATCATTTACTTCTTCTTTCGTCCACGCGTCAACGTTGATGATCCCCAGAGCCCCGGTGATGTCGCCCGAAGCTTCTTCGTGCTTCGGCCTACTCCTCTTGGTGCCGAACTGGATCACAATCAGGGCCCAGTCGACAAAGATGCTCGGTGCCGTCTCATGATACTCCCGAAGAAGAAATTCCCCACCACGCCGCGCGAAAGAGACATGGGATTCGTGGAGAAGGCTGGCCAGTCAATGAAGGACCTACAGGAGAACTTTATCTCGTCCAGAAAATACGAGACATCCACTCGAGGCGAACGAACGGTCGAAGAGGCTAGACCCTACGCCGAGGGTGTCTATGCTCTCACGTCGACTAAACGGGCAACTCATCTCGCCTACGTGCTTACCATTCCCGCCGAGCTGGATGAAATCCAGGAGACCTTTGGCCTGCGTCAGCGAGGCAGCTGGATTGTGCAGGCGAAGAATCCCAAGTACCCTGGGCCAGGCTTTGCGCAGCTACCGAAGGGACCCGAATATCCTGAACCGTAAGTTAAATCCAAGCATATTTTAGAAGACTCATCTGATGGTCTGGCTAGGGTCCTGGAGAAGTTCGGAGATCTCCGATGGGTTCCTCTGGAGCCTGAGTCCATCGAATATCCCAACGCCCAATTTCTGATGATCGGCGAGGCAGCGGACTCGCTGGGAAAAGCCGCGACAGCCGAAGGGAACAAGGAGCCCCACGAGCAAGAACCGGGCCAGGAATTGGAGCATCTGGAAGAGGAAAATGAAAATCGTATCGACGCGCTACAGGGTAAGATCTTGATATCCCACACATGCCACACCTCCATGTCGCTAACTCTAGTTATCTACAGGCGATGACACCATCTTTCAGGATTTGGGTTTGGATGCGGAAAAGTATGCACTGAAGACTACCTGGACCGACTAGGTCTAATTTTCCAATGTTTCACCGACTCTATGTAATATAGGAAATAACAATGTGTTTGTCAATTCAATTGCGAGCAACGATAATGTTAAAAGACAAAATATGATGAGCTTCGCATGTCGGAACGCAGGAAGGGCTAAACAACCGCAGGTCAGCAACCAAAACATTGCAGATTGATAATCAGCGTCGCGGGATATCTTGGCGATGGAGTGTTTGAGATCTTGGCGATAGTGTTGATCGGCGAATGATGACCGTACCTTCTCGCACGTTGACTGGCCCGGTCCCTTAGCCCCCGGTATGGCGTGCATCAGCCCATGCGACCTCGGAGTTGAGCATGCACATAAGACAAGCGCGGGGTTCTCGCCTGTGACACCTGTCACGGTGAGGACAATCCATCATGAGGTCGACTCTGGTCATTTCATTGCTGGCTGTGGCTGCGAGCGCCGTGGATATTGTCAATCAGACTACATGTGCCGGCACGACTTACAAGTATACCGGGCTGGCTGGCTATGGATTCCTTCCCTCTAATGCAACAGATAAGTACGGGGACACGATCGGTGGTATCGGTAGCTCCATTGCCATTGACCAGTCAACCTGGCACAAGAAAAATGGTATCTATCATGGCACGGTCTATGCGATCCCAGATCGCGGCTGGTGAGTTCCATCATAGCAGAAAACAAACAATTATACTGAGATTTCACCAGGAACACGAATGGCACTCTCAATTACCAGAGTCGCATCCACAAGTTCACCATTTCGCTCAAGCTAGCTCCCAACGCATCGGTCGAGGACCCCTCCGACCCCAATATCCATCTCCAATATCTTGACACGATCCTTCTAACAGGACCAGACGGCGAGCCAACCACCGGCTTAGATGCTGATATTACCGGATACGCCTCATACCCGGGATTCCCGCCTCTCCCAGTAGCAACCTACACAGGCGATGGATTCGGCGGCACCGGTCCAGGCGGGCGCAAAATATCCATCGACTCAGAGGGACTAGCACTAGCACGCGATGGCGGGTTCTGGGTATCCGATGAGTACGGGCCATACATTTACAAATTCAATGCCAAGGGCCGCATGGAGCTAGCCATCCAACCTCCACAAGCATACCTTCCCCGACGTAACGACACCATCAGCTTTAACTCCGACACGCCGCCTGTTTATGACCCAGACGAAGTCCCGATACCCGCGGACACCGAAACAGGACGTGCAAATAACCAAGGCCTGGAAGGCCTGACTCTTTCCCCCGATGGCAAGACCCTTTACGCGCTTATGCAGTCTGCCCTGGACCAGGAAGGTGGACCTGCAAAGCAGACTAAACAGCCAGCCAGGATGATTGCCTATGACGTTTCGGGCGAAAAGCCAAAATACATCCATGAATGGGTGGTCATGCTGCCCAAGTACTTCGATTACACGTCATCACACGCTAGCAAGGCGGACAAGGTTGCTGCGCAGTCAGAAATCCACCAGCTACCGACAGGCGATTTCCTAGTCCTGGCGCGTGACTCGGGTTTCGGGCACGGACAGGAGGAGATCTTGTCTGTGTACAGGCAGGCGGATGTGTTCTCCGTGCTGGACAAGGAGGCGAACGTCACTGATTTAAAAGGGTTGAGTGATTATGATACGGCGACTGGTACTATTGCTTCTTCGGGGGTGAGCTTAATTCGGATATCACTCCGGCCGAGTATTGTCCCTTCTTGGATTTCAATGTTAACTCGGAGCTGGGCAAGTTCCGGCTTCATAATGGTGGACCGCAGGATGAGTGGCTTTTGAATGAGAAGTGGGAGTCTCTGGCTCTTGTGCCTGCTGGTGGGAGCCATGAGTATTTCCTGATTAGTTTCAGTGATAACGACTTTGTTACTCAGGATGGTCAGTTTCTTCCGCTTGGTAATATCTGTTGATTCTGACGTTCTCGCAGGGTATATGAACTTTGGCCAGTTTCCTTATAAGGATACTTCTGGATATAATCTTGACAATCAGGTCCTGGCTTTCAAGGTGGAGTTTTAACGACACACAACAGATGGTTGACTTGATTCTCTCTGGGTTGTGTGTGCTCTACCGGTATATCGGATAAGGGTGTAGTAAAAATGAATACTGCAATTCAATCATCGCGTAATAATCTGACAGTACCGGCTCGAGTAAAGATCAGAAAACATTGGTTAATAAGACGTATTGTTGACCTTGGTTCCACAATGATAGAAAAACACACTCAATGGCGGGAAGAATGAAGACCGTATCACTTAATCAGCTTGGTGGCTTGCAGAATATCATCCAGCGACCAACCCGGCCCGCCGGGAACGATCTCCGCCCATACCTCCTCAGAAACTGCGTCGCTTGGATCCAGGAGACTCCAATGGGGACTGGGCTCCGGCTTGATCCATTTGAAATCATCGACCTGACTCCAACGATCCTCGTTATCCGGACGGTCATGATGGAAAGCCTGAAGTAGTTAGAGCACTGTACAGGTGAAAGAAATCAGAAAACAGAAAATGCTTACATAGGCTTTCGGTATCCGGCCGAAACGGATATTTGTGCAATCCTCAATGATAGGATTACTCGAGCAGCTGAGGTAGACGTCGACATCCTTACAGTTGTGCATGCGGAACTGCCGGCAAGACACCACAATGGCACTGTGTTCCACGCCAGTGATGTGGGCAGGGCCAGCAACCTGGCCGCAGATCAGAAGACTTTCATCGACGTCTTTGACAGTCAGGCTTGCAAAGGGTTTGCTGTTGGCAGTGGGAATCGACATATCAACAATGCAGTGATGCAAGGATGTAATCGATGCAGGAACTGTAGAGACTGATCCAGACGATGGCAGCATGATGTGTAGACCATCATGATTGTTCACTGAGACGGAGGTTACGCCGGTAGCCGCAAAGGACGGGCCAGCCTTGGCATCGGAGGGAGGTTTCGTATCGTTGTCGCTGACGAATGTCCCTGGGATTGATGTCGGTGCAAGCTCCGGTCTCTCCTGGAGCTGTTTATCCGGTTCATTCAGCGGAGTCGAGGGATAGTTCGGCGTGTTATTCGCAGATGAACCGGTCGATGATGCTCCTGGCGAGGTGTATCCGGGAACAGCGCGGGGGCCCTCCCCAGCCAGCGTTGCTGCGTCTCTCAGAGACATGGCGGATGCGTTCTTTTTAGTCTTGAACATGAATTTCGATCGAGGTTCGAAAGCGGCACGGGTTTCGTTCAGCTTGTCCTGCAAGGCTTTGATGGCCTGCCGATGATTTAGCGTTGAGCTATGCTATGAACATCTTCAATCCACGAACCTCTGCATAGACTCTTTGGTCGTAGGTGGGAATGTAGCTAGCTGCATCTTTGACCTCATTTGATAGCCGCACGATGCCGGCGAGGCAGTGGTCAGTTGCATCGGCGCGCTCACCAGCGACGAGAGATGTATCCTCAAGACGGTCCATTTGTTGTTGGAGAGCTGAAGATTAATTAGAGTCCCCTCTCGCAATGGAATTCGTGGTGCAAGATATGGAAGAAACGTACCGGTGATTTCATGCTGGAAGTATCGGAAGAAGCGTTCCTTCAAGGGGATCTGGGATTTGGAGATGGCCTGGTTTTCTGCCGACATGCGGCGCATGTGGTGGACCTCTGGTTCGGTCATGGTGAAGAGTGATGGAGGAGGATGTGATGAATTGAGTGAGTTTGGAGTTGAAGGTTGGAGTATATCGCGCAGTATGTGGAATGTAGGAATGACGTCGATGCAAGCTCAGCGAATCATGCCACCCCGCATTACGACTGAGTCAGGTTCAAGTAGGATATCCTTCTTATTTCAAAGGATATTCTAAAATCTCAACCCAGGAAAAGGTATTGAGAGAACTTGCTAGAACAGAACGGAGAGTTGCCAATGGACGGTCTCTATGCACTCGGAAAAGCTCCGTGTGACACAGCTACACTTTTCTTAGCACCACGTCGTCGGTGGCACCACAGCACTCGGTTGGATATCAGCCTTACTGCATGAGGGGTTCTTGGGTTCTTTGATAGTGGAGAATTAGCCCTCCGCTTTTCACAGTGAACAAAAACAAGTGACGTGACCTGACGTCGATCATCCAATATTTCGGAGTTTGAGATGATCCGCATTTTCAGGCAGCGAGGCATCACATTTTGATGCTTATTTGTAGTTTAGTCGTTTTTTTCTTTTTTGCATATACATCAGAGCTTGTTCCAGAAATCCTCGACGAGTTGAGCGACCTCCAGCACCCGTTCTCTCACGACGCCATGTCCCACCTGCGGAATGACAGCAACATTGTGCATCCCAACTTCATTCAAGTCCTGGACGGTACACAAATCATCCACCTCCCCAAGGACACATAGGCTTTGAATTCCCTTCTTTGCCGCCTCAGCAAATTCGGCATGTTTATCAAGAACCCCACCATCCCTGAAAATACCCACTACGCTTGCAAGGTGCCCTTCATGCTCCCTCATTTGCCAATCTCGGACTGCCTCAGCAACTACTTCGCCTCGTTCAACCCTTTCCTTCCAATCCAAGGGGACAATCAACTGGCCTCCTTCCAGGAACTGCAAGATCCACTCCTGTGCCTCCTCCTCCAATCCCTCACCGCCACGCAAGTAACGCCTTTGCAAGTCATCAAACTGTGCTGCACGGAGTAGACCCGCGGGGGCAACTAGCACCATAGACGCAACGCGTTTAGGGTGTGCGGCTGCAAAAGACGCCGTCGTTGACCCGCCAAATGAATAACCCACGAAATGCGCGTCGTCCCACCCGAGGTGCACCATCAAAGCCTCTAGCAATGAATGAAAGAGCGCCGGTTCGTGTGGCACAACTGGTGTTTCTGTGAGCCCATGGCCCCATAGATCAACGAGTACACATTGGGCATATGGGAAGCGCAAAGACAGGGCACTCGCCAATGGCTGTAGGCCGATGGCGGGTGTCTGGACGCCGTGTACGAAAAGTACTCGAGAAATCGGGCCCTTGTGGTCTGTGGGCGTGAGAGATGAGCGCGGCAGTTCGTAATATGCGGCTTTGCCATTTGGTGTCTGCAGATAAGATGCTTGTGGTAACAGGCTTCCAAAGGTTGCGACAAAGGCGGTTTCAGATGGGGCTTGAATTGACTGGGGCATGTCGCCGGATTCCACTGAACCGGGACGTGGCAGGACAATTGTAGTGTTTGGCATATTGACAATGTGAGAAGGTGAAATGGCGAGATGGTAGAAGTTCAGTCACTTGGATGAGGGACTCGGCATTCGGTGAGGTGGGTCAAAGCAACTATCAGTAATCCCCACCTTGGGGCATTTGACGAGAACTGTTACCGTTCTATTCGCAAATGGTTGCCTCCTGCGTTAGGGTTTCTCATCTGACGAAATGCGACTCAATTTTATGCTAGGTAAATCAAGCTCTAGTTAGTGCTGACTGTTCCTAATAGGAGAGAGGGAAGCGGGTATTATCGACTCCGCTGTACGCAGTTTGACAGCATGGAGAATTGGCTCTGAGATTCGACTCGATTGCTTCTGAGTTCGGGATAGAAAAGTGAACGAGCCACGGGAACTTTTGGTCGGGCTGTTTAGGTTCCGTATCAAAGAGCGGATTTTCAAGGTCTCCTGTTGAGACTTTGAGACCCGAAAGGGGAACCCTGGACCTTCCAATCAACATCATCGATTATTAGTCGCATTGTCTACATGTCGAAACTGGGCCATTTTTCATCCAACAAAAATGCTTTTAAATTCCCAATGCGGTTGTTCTCCTTACTATTGCGAAGTCGACTCCTGTGGTACTAGAGGAGTCGCTTTCACTGATCTTTGGATTTCTCAACTTACTGCTCCCACAAACATCATGGGAATCGCCTTTCCTAGTTTGGAGTCTCTGATTAGCATTTTTTGTCTTATTCATCATGTCCTATCAATTGACCCCGGCTACCGGATAGTGGAACGACTGGAAGAAGTACCACAAGGATGGTCGATAGGGAGCAGGCCTTCACCTTCGACATCTATGATCTTGCGACTCGCCATGAGCCAGCCGAATATGGCCGTCTTCGAGCAGAATGTGATTGACCTCTCAACCCCAGGTCATCCGAGCTATGGACAGCACATGCGACGAGAAGAAATCCAAAATTTTCTGCGTCCTGAAACTGCCATATCAGATCAGATCCTAGCTTGGCTGTATTCGGAAAATGTGGCTCCTGAAAATGTCGAGGTCAATGGCAACTGGGTCACCTTTAAAGTATCCGCTTCTCAAGCAGAGCGTATGTTGCGTACACAGTACCTTTACTACCATCACCATGCAACGAATTCCACCGTTATTAGAACACTCGGCTATTCCGTGCCGAAGGATATACACTCTTATATTCAGTTGATCCAACCCACAACACGATTTGGTGATCTCAATACACTTAGCGCCTTGCCGCTCGACCAGCCGATTATCGCCACGCCAGAAGATCTGAAAGCAGACTGTGGAACAGTCATCAGACCAGACTGTCTCCGAGAGCTGTATGGCCTCTACAATACAACCGCAGCGCCTTCCGTGTGGAATCGGCTCGGTATATCAGGGTTTCTAGATCAGTATGCCCGTCACAGTGATCTCAATTACTTCAATCAGCAATTTCTGCCGGATGAGATAGACAACAATTTCTCAGTCGTCACCATTAATGGCGGTCTGAATGATGAGCACTCCTCGACAATGACTACCGAGGCAAGCCTGGATATACAGTACTCCGTCTGTATGGCTCACGGCACACTGGCAACATTTTACAGTACCGGCGGTCGAGCTCCTCTTATACCCGATGCAGATCAGCCAGACGCAAGTAATTCGGGAAACGAGCCTTTTCTAGAACAACTTCACTATCTCATCGACCTGCCAGGTGACCAGCTCCCAGCAGTTCTCTCCACCTCTTACGGAGAATCGGAGCAGAGTGTGCCTCCATCATATGCCCGCGCCGTATGTAGTTTGTTTGCTCAACTCGGTGCGCGAGGGGTATCGGTCATCTTCAGCAGCGGAGATTCTGGGGTGGGAAGTTCATGTCAGAGCAATGATGGAGCCAAGAGAGCCAAATTCATTCCAGGGTTCCCAGCCTCTTGTCCGTTTGTTACGTCCGTTGGTGGAACATGGGGGAGTAGTCCAGAAAAAGCCACCGATTTCTCTGGGGGTGGATTTTCTGACTTGTTCCCTCGGCCGATATACCAAGATCAAGCGGTGCAAAGCTACCTTGATCGACTGGGCAATGATCAATGGGAGGGCCTGTATAATCGATATGGCAGAGGGATTCCAGATGTGGCAGCTCAAGCGAAGTACTTTATCATTCGCGACCATAAGACATGGTTCAAGATCAGTGGAACAAGGTATGCACATTGGTGGCTGTGACATGAAGGCTCTGCTAATAATATATAGTGCCGCGGGCCCAGTATTTGCTGGCATAGTTTCCCAATTGAATTCGCTTCGTCTTGCTCAAGGCAAGCCTCGCATGGGATTCCTCAACCCCTGGTTATACGGACTCGGCAAGTCTGGGCTCACGGACATTACAACTGGAGGTTCGCGGGGCTGCTTTGGAACAAGTCAAACCAGAATCAGTACACCGCATGTCCCCTTCGCAAGTTGGAATGCCACAGAAGGATGGGATCCGGTCAGTGGGCTTGGAACGCCCTTCTTTCCAACATTGGCCGAGCTAGTACTATCCCCCGACACGGAGTAATACCGTGATCGACGCAGCACAAAACTAAGGACCCAGGAGTCAAAGGCACATCCTTGATTGAGATAAACGTAATTATATAAAATTTGTGTAATAACGAGGTCGACGATGCCTGGACACTCTATTTACGTGGTCACGTGAGACGAAGCTGACCGCCCACGGCAGCTCCGTCATGGCCCTTGACCAACTCTCATCATCCTACTCAGCATTACGATATCCTCTTGTTCGCTGGTGCAATCATTTGGCTTCCTTTGATTGCTTAGCATTACCCCATCTCTTCAATTCTGCCCTTCTCACATTTCTCGCCATGGCCGATCTCAAGACCATCGTCCCTGAGCTCCAAAATGCTCTGGAGCACAAGCAACTGGATGCCGCCAACGGCCTCCTCAGCAAAGCCAAGCGCGCCCTTCTCCTGCAAAATGCCCTGATCCCGACCCCCTCCACACCTCCCCAGCTCGTCGTCCTTGCCCGGACAGTTCTCGAGTTGGGCGCCATAGCCTCCATCCGACAGACCGACGCGCAGACCTTCACAAGGTACTATCAGCAACTGCAACCATTCTACGACCTTGAGCGGCACGCCGGTGTGCCGGGCCAGAGCTCGTCTGAGGTGGACACAAAGACCAGCCAGCGTAGCAAGATCACAGGATTGTACCTCTTGCTGCTGTTGAGCATGGGTGATAGCGCCAACTTCCACACCGTGCTCGAGGGATTGGTGGAAGAGGCCAGCTTGAAGGGTGGCCGTGTTGAGGACAACCCATACATTAAATACCCCGTTGAGCTGGAGCGTAACCTGATGGAGGGAAGCTATGATAAAGTGTGGCGGGAGACCAAGTCCGAGCGTGTGCCCTCGGAAGACTTTGGACTGTTCTCGAACGTGAGTTGCGCGACTCTATAAACGCGATTTTCTGTGTAGACCTTGATGCTAACCCTGTGATTTTGCTTAGGTCCTTATCGGTACTATTCGCAGCGAAATCGCTGACTGCTCGGAGAAGGCCTATCCGTCTCTTCCCATCTCGAACGCAAAGAACCTTCTCTTCCTCGAGTCGGAAGGTGCAGTCATTGAGTTCGCTCAGCAGCGCGGCTGGATCCTCCGTGATGGACGGATACACTTCCCTGTCGAACCGGAGGCGGCCACACGGTCCGAGAAGGATATCTTGGTGGCCAGCGCCACAGTGATCGAGAATACACTTGGCTACGCTCGCGAGCTGGAGACGATTGTTTAATTGCCGCATGGCGGTATTTCACTGGATACGAATGGTTACTCTATTATTTTTGGCCCTGGTTCTCGTGGATGTACTTGTATACCTGTCCCTATTGCATTGTGATTTGATCAGCGGTTTATGACAACCATCATGCCTAGAAATTTTGCTTTCTGTGCATTTCGCGAGAGTGCTATATCTGCGCTCTCCAAACACACAAGCGGCGATCGTAGAAGCTGCTCGAGACGCAAACCAACTCCGACGCATCTGCTGTCTCAGCTCTAGAGCCCTTCCACACATCACTTGCATAATTCATACTTTCATGCTCCGTAAACCCCGCCAGCACCTCAATCCCCCACTCCGAAGTCTCACCCTCCTGCGTCTGTGTGACTCGCACAACTCGAGATCCAGCATGCATGCAACTAGCCAGCACCAAGAAAATCCTCTTCACAGGCTCTGAACCCGCAGAGCCAGTTTCCGTCGAGTTTAGCATCTGCAGCCGCCATACACCACCACCGAGGCCCTCTTCAGCGAGCACTTCTCCCCGTCGGGTAGCGTGATACACCCGCAAACCCTCGTCGTAGCTCCCCGTCAACAAAACAGGAGCATCATCCACCATTGGAACAGGAAGCGGTAGAATACTCGTCACGCCCGCCGTGTGATAACGAGCCCGGTCATCATGTTCAAGTAGCATCTGCCCAAGCGGCTCTTCAGTATCACGTTCTCCACCATGTTGTTCAAACCGGCGGGTATGTAACGATCCAAAGTCATTCCCCGTAAACATAATAGGAATCGTATCCTTGGTCTGGGCAGTTCCTTTCATAGCCGCGAGAGCGACGAACCAGACCTCGATCATTTGTTTGGCTTCAAACGAGCCCCATTCTGTGATTTTGGCTTCCTCTGTGATATCGCTCTCTGTGCCGAAAACTGCTGTTCGGCCATTGGAGAAAGTGACGGCAAAACCATCCGCCTTGGATTGAGGGAACCAGTTCTGCGGAGTCCAGGCGAGGAAGAGTGCTGGGATGGAGGGATCCTCGTGGACTTGTTTTGTCCAGATAGGAGTAATGGTTGGCTTGGATTCAGAAGAGACGCTGAATAGGGCGACTGCTCCTGTGCTGCTGGTAATAGCGAATTTGCTCGTCTCCCTGGGGTGGAAATGGAGATCGAAAACTGCGTATGGTAGTGCCAATCTTTGGACTTGGGTCCTGGAGGATTTTTGTTAATCGTATATCTTAGAAGAATGCATACATTGTGTCACTTACAATGAGTTCGTGATGGGATCCAGTTTCCAGAGCTGTACGCTTCCGGTCTTGCTTTGTTGGATCTCGCCATCGGCTTTTTGTGTTTCTGATAGGAGGTATGTGCCCACCACGAAATGGTCTGGGATATCAGGACAGAATTCAAGACAGCTTGGAGGCTGGTCCAAGAAGACTGTCGTAGCAGAGCTGGGATGTTGCAAGTTCTCGGGCATTCTGCCTTGACTTTCTCAATAGCTCAATGTATATCGGATCGAGCAAGGATGGTGGGGTGTAGTTGGAGCTTGATATAGTCATGTACAAGAACGGATCAAGATGCAGGGTGCTATGGCTGAGAGATACGATACAGCAGTATCACATAGAAGCAAAAGCCAATACGATTTATGTTCTTGGCTCAAGCTGAATTGGCGTTGGAGTTGGTCATCGACCCAGAAAAATGTGTATGGAACCAAAGCGGGGCGGTGAGAAAGTGGATGTATAGACGACCGTTCATTGCTTTACGTCGGACATAGTCACCTATCATTTCTACTAGATTCCAAGGTGTTTTGCAGTGTTTGTACTTCGCTTATTTGGTTTAATAACACGGAGTAGGTGCCGTTCTCTTGCTATTTTTTTGTGCTTTATATGCTAGTCTGAAAGTTGTTATGAGCCTGTGGTCTGGCCAAAGTCATAGCTGGCGGATAAGAGCTGGAGTGTATCACTGGGGAATACATATCGCCGGTGTCAGACTGATGGGGAGATGTAAGATGGTCCATTCCTAGCTATGGAGAACTGGCAACTAAGCTACTCGGGACTAAGCACCCGCACCATAACAACCTGCCCGCCGCACAAAAAACAGCCTCTTGGCTGTGAAACATGGAACATGCGAGAGTAATGAATGAAAAAATTTCCAACACGATTCGAGCAAAGTTATCCTGTCTTAATCAGAGCTACGTATGCTCGGGGCAACACCTGCTCTAAAGAAGGAGACGCTTGTTAGAGACCTAAGGTACTCCCTGCTAGGAGAATGAAAAATGGCTATCTATAGTAGTTGAGGCTAGTCCGTTAGAAAGCTAGAATAAGCCTAAGGCAGATGTAGGTTGGTGGCTGAGAAACTCCTCTAGAGAAGTTAAAGTTGTCATTCCTATTAGCGTCAAGGTCATGGATGTCCCTTGACTGAAAGCTGCTACCAATGTCCCCTTAAGTGAACGGAATCATCTAAACGATTAGTCCAGTGATAGCACACCTCTGCCTCGAGTCTATTCGGATTGCATGTGTATTTGATCGGCGCCGAGAAAGTTTCCCCGCACGAGCACATGACTTATGAGGTATCCCGGTGAGCTTTGAAGAAGATAAACTTCCCTGTTGAATACTCCAAGAGCTCTGTGAACCAAGCTATGTCGAAACCATTCAGTACTCTGCCCTCCACGGCGAGGGTAACTCCAACTCCGTTCGAGGTCGCCATTCCCAAGGGTCGACTGACTGAGATGGAGACTCTCATTAAGCTGGCGAAGCTCGCCCCGCCTACATATGAGAACTCGCAAACGGACTGTAGATATGGCATCACAACGGACTGGTTGGTGACGATGCGGGATCTGTGGCTTCGCTCCTACAAATGGTATCCATCTTTCATTGGTTTGCGCAGTAAACTAGATATTTACGTGCTATAGGAAAGCTTCTGAGGACCGAATTAACAGCTTTCCTCAGTGGACGACAGAGATCGAGGACATGACAATTCATTTTGTCGGGCTGTTCTCAGAGAAAAAGGATGCGATTCCTATTTTATTGATTCATGGATGGCCTGGTGAGATTGCAATTTCACTGTTACCTATCAAATCGTGATTGTGACTTATCTTTTCAACAGGGAGTTTCCTGGAATTTCTGCCGATACTTGAGCTATTCCAGAAGGAGTATTCACCCAGTACCCTGCCATTCCATTTGATCGTTCCTTCGTTGCCGGGTTACACGTTTTCGTCCGGCCCTCCGCTGGATAAGAACTTCACCACTGAGGATATATCACGTATCTTTGATCAGCTCATGAGAGATCTTGGTTTCGAGAGCGGCTATGTTGCCCAGGGTGGTGACATTGGGAGTCGGATTGCCAGAGCCATGGCAGTCGACTATGAAAGCTGCAAAGGTATGCATTGAGTTGCCACGCTTTTATTGTCTCATTGAATACTGACTTCCTGCTAGCTGTTCATCGTAAGTTTCACATTTTTTAGCTTGATACCATGGCAACGATTTTGCTTACACGAAACAGTCAATGTGACATTCATGGGTCGCCCTGAAGGAATGACGGACGACGGTCTGGATATTTACGAAAGAGAGGGCATTGAGCGGATGAACAACTTCAGAACGATGGGCTCCGGATATGCGACTGAGCATGGAACCCGGCCTAGTACTATCGGCCATGTTATCTCCTCAAACCCCGTGGCGCTTCTTGCATGGTGAGAGCAGGAGAGGAATTCCATAATTGCACATGCTGACTTGTCCATATAGGATCGGTGAGAAGTTCCGTGAGTGGGTTGACGATCCATTGCCTCCCAATCATATCCTCGAGTCAGTTACTCTGTACTGGCTCACCGATACTTTCCCGCGGTCGATATATACGTACCGCCAGGTGTGTACTATGTACCAAGTAAGATCTTGATCTCACAAGCTAACGCACCTCAGAACTTTCCACCTCCGCCAATCCCAGTCACCAATACTCCGCGATGGTATATTAAGAAGCCGCTTGGGTTCTCTTCCTTCCCCATGGAACTCGCTCGTCTTCCTCGCTCATGGGTGGAGACGACTGGCAATCTCGTGTTTTGGGGTCAACACAAAAAGGTATGTTTTGACATTCTGATATTTCCCTTCACGGGAAGCGGAACTAATTCATCATCGAATAGGGTGGTCATTTTGCAGCACTTGAGCGGCCTGAAGAATTGAAGTCGGATCTGACCGAGTTTGTGCAGCAGGTATGGCCAGACATAGCCAGCAGCAAATAATCAACTCGGACTCTCTGTTAGCGGCCAGCTAGTAGCCGCCAAATTCTATTCCTTCTTTCCTTTACTTCTTCCCTAGTCTTCTTCTTCTCATTTAGTTCATCTCCAGTTGACGTCCAAGATGGCTTGTTCTCTGCAAGCCTGTCATTGGAAACCTGGCAGACATAGGTCTTTACTTCCTGAAGCTCACATGGACAAATGAACCCCACCCTGCGCGTAAGTGTGAACGGCCCCGGGGGGCATTTGCCAACATCCGCTGCAGCAGTGTTTAGGGATGATTTTAATGATTCAGGGTATCTCAGACGGCAGTCTTGTCAGTAGGGGGTTCTGTGCTCTACGTTGTCGTCAGGGCCGAGCATAACCGATTGTACTCGGCCATTCCTAGAGCTATTGGGAGCAAGCAACGAGAAGAATCGGTCAAGCAGGTACGTATTTAAACTTAAGAATACATCGATGAAAACAATAACAGAACATGCAACAGTTGACAATATATGGCGACCATCGAGAGTCAGACTAACAATGACATGCTTGTCCCGTATATTGCTTCTTGTGGCGACCGGAATACGGGTAGGCGACTCTTTGTCTGTCGGAATGCGTAACTAAAATGAGTCCCGTGGATTCTCCACTCAAGCATGCGCCGCACCACTTCTTGTGTGGCTAAGGGAAAACTGGTTGTCGATCAATGCTAGTTCTCCAATGTGAAAAAAGCACTGCCGGAGTGACACAGTCCTCGACTGTTGTCGTGTGTAGCAGAGTGCTGTATAACAGAGGAGTATCTTCAGTCGGTATCGTCTGGGCGAGCATTGCGGCAGGCCACGATCTGAGACGGTGTCCTTTTTGAAGTCGCGAATGCGTTCGTTTCTGATCCGTCCTCATAGCGTTGCGGGATAATTGCGATTCTCCAGGGAGGGGTAGGTGCTATTCTGCCCAGGCACGAATGTCATTGAGGGTAATGCGTGCATTTACCTGGTGAACTATCATCGAGTGCGTAGCAAATTTTGGCTCTCGACGATGTATTTTTGCTTAGTTTGCCGCACGAGTATTCCACTGCTCATGGGAATAGTCGCCGACGTATCGGCGAGTAGTAGACGCACGAGTATGGTTGAGCGACTGCTAAGACCAGACTCAGTCAACTGATTGTGAGTCTTTAGATGGCTGGTAAGGTGAGCGTGCTGCTTGAAGGTTCGGTTGCATCCCTCCCAGGTGCAGTGAAAAGGCCGCTCAGGCTCCGTGTGATCATCCGTGTGAGTCTTTTTAAGGTGAGGGTGCTGCTTGAAGGTTCGGTTGCATCCCTCCCAGGTGCAGTGATATGGCCGATCACCTGTGTGGCTGCGAAGATGTACACAACCTCGGTTGTGAAGCCTAGGCCCTCTGCCGAGTTTGGCAGATGTGCAATGTCCTGGGGAGGCAGTGATAAGGAAAAGAGCAACCGTCGACAGTATAAATAATATGTTGCTATTTGACGTTCCGCACTGGAAACTCCCAACTTCGTTTAGCCTCTATAGCAATTAGTGTCGACTCGATTCCATCGCGGGGGTTGTCATGACAGAGTAGCCAGTCTGCTCGTCCATTAACACGTTTATTCCCACGGGGCAGACTGACGTCCACCTCCGGATAGAGCCGGAGTCTTTCGAGTGATCCTCTATCAGAGAGGTGATGTAGCCGGTCAAGGATCATTACAAGAGGGAAGATGACTGTCGTGAATACCTACTTTAAATCGAGAACTCTTTCTCCCGCGCGGGGTTCGCGGAGTGGCCACTTTGAAGTGATGTGGTGTCAGCCCGTGGTGTGGAGTTGAGTTCGGATCCGAGTTACCTGGGTACTTGGGTTTCGCTTTGGTACCGGGCCAAAGACAGATTTTGCAGGATTGTAGTGGAAGTGATGACGATGGAGGTTGAATATCTGCGGGGGGCGAGTTGTAGAGCTAAGAGCTCGGGTAGTTAGGAAGTGAGGATAAAATGAAGGAAGAAAATGACGAGCTGGTAAGTTGTGGACTTGGCGCTGACGTGGTGGCAGTGACAGAAGTAAACTTAGAAGTAGTGAGAAGTGATAGAAATGGCAGGAGTGCAAATGCGGTTGTGAGACGAAGATGTTAGGATTGACGGACACTGAGATAGCTCAGACGCATAGCATTTATAGTAGGATGGCGTGAAAGAGCAGGAAGGAGATCAGATTTAGCAGCGTTGAAGCCAAATTCGATGGATGTAGGGAATGACTCGGCGTAATGAAAGGAATATTAAAGGTATATCGGATCTACTTAGATAGTTATATCAACATAGACTAACAAATTTCTTGGTTTTTCTAAGTTTCTCTCTCTTAGATATAAGCTAGTAGGAGCAAAGTAAGAATTAAGTGAGAATTAAATAAAAATCAGGTAAGAATAAAGCGACTCCCAAGTTAGAAAAGATGATTACGCGAAGGCTACCGTGACTCACTGACTGTATATCATTCGACATAACTTTCCCCCTACCTAGTCATTTGTACTTTACTTACCTATCATTTTCCTACCCCCGCCTTAGAGCCTCCCCTCATCCCCTCTGCCAAGTCACCAAGAATCATGGCAGATAACTCTTCAGACTTGAAGCCCAGCGCAAGCTGGGTCACTGATATGCATAAAAGCCCCAGCACGACACTGCTCCTCTACTTCGGCTTCGTGGGCATTTGGGTCATTGGAGGCATAGCAAGTTCGTGGATGACCTATTACCAGGAGAAGCGCAAAGATGCCAGGCTCCAAAGGTGAGATTCCATGGCTTCCGATCAGTCTCATACAAGACAGACGCTGACGGCTGTTATAGATTGAAGTGTGGCAAGAGGTGGATAATGAGCCCCGGACAAGGTTCGGTCCAGCCAAGCTGTTTTTGTGCACTCAAAGTGTTAAATACGAGAATTCGGTTGTTACACCACGGAAGCAGAAGAGCTACTCGTCGTCAAAAGAACCGCGTGAATGTTGCCGAGGCACGGGTCACCAAATTTGAGCTATGTCTATCCAGACTTGTGTGATATGCAGTTTACGCTTTGGGACCTAGAATAGTCCCATGAGCATAGATATCTTCTCAGCTGTCTTTGCATAATACTCCTATTTCAGGCTTTCACCTTTGGCTTTCTGTCCTTTCCTTTGCAATTCTATTCTTTGGTAGTTCTTTCTCTATTAGGTTGTTTTCTTCTTCTTGATATTACCTAAACCTTTTTTTTGAGGAAATAGAATTTCTTAGGTGTTTGGCCGATGCTCTCATTCAATCAATCCCTACTGTAATCTAATAGAGTATGGAACTGCTGAAACAAAGATCAGTTATAGTACCTCTAGTCCCCAAAGCCGTGCCTAAGAGAAGTACAAAGAATACCTATGAACCAAAGAACAGAAGTAACTAAACAAATGAAAATGCCATGACTAAAGAGAGATGATATAAAACTAGTGGGAAGATCGCAAGAATTGAGTTTCCTGTGATATGTTTTCCCCACAGTGATAAGCAGCTCTTATCTTATCCACCAGCTACCAGCTCCCTCTGCCTCCACATCTTTTTACAAACATCACCATGTCCAGTCCAACCAAGCTCGACGATCTATTCTCCGATGATTCTAGTTTCTACGGCAAGTCCCAATTCCATTTCTGCAACCTCACCAGCTAACTCCAACTCAGGCGACGATGACGAACAGGCGCGTTTCAAGCATCTGGCAGCAACATACGACCCTGAACCTTTCTGGTCGGAAATCCACCCACGGCTCCTGTCAACAAAACAGCACGAACTGCAACCTTCTACACAAATCAAAGCAGAGCCAATGGATATAGATGAAGAACCATCTACCGTGTTCCGACCTATGGACAGCCGTGGCCCCAAAGAATCTTTATCTTCCTTCTTATCGCGCCTCCCCCCATCCAAGACATCTATTTTCGAAGCAGGGCCATGGATCTGGATGTGGGGTCCTAAGCCTCATGCCACTGAAGGAGGTGACGTCGCCTCCTTCACGAGAAAAGGAACCGAACTTCTGCACGCATACGAAGAAGAAAGCTCAACACTTCGCGCCGCACATGAGAAGTCAGGCGCGAAGACCACGGCCGGTCTGACACGTAAACTGAATCCTCTCCGTCGGACCCTCGAACAGAATATCTTTGACCTGGCAAAGGAAACTGGCGTTACGTCGGGCAAGTGGATGCTGTTTCCTTCAGTAAACGACGTTGATTCAACATGGAAGAAGGTCGTCACTGCTATGGACGAAGGCAAATTGGGCGATACGGCTAAGGTTGCTACGGATGACGGGTCATCACAGGGCCGTTTGATCTGCGTCTATACGCGCGATTTTTCGGATAAAGAGGATGTGAAGCGTGTTCTGAAGGCGCTTGTTGAGACGGGCTTGGTGGATGAGGAAGCGCGGCCCATCTACTACAAATGTGATGCTTACACCCATCTGGACATCAACTCGAAGAATGAGTATGGGTTGAAGGCAAGCTTGTTTTCGAGTCGGGATGTGCTGTCGGGAAAGGCTTGAATGCTAGGATTATGATTAACGAGATAAAGAAATGATATGTGACATGCCATGAAGCTTTGGGTATCTCTATTTACAATGACTTGTGCCTGAAATGATATAACGGGAGCTCAATCATCCTCGTTCTGCTTGCTCATGACCTTCTGACAGGCCTCACGAACCTCAGCAACACCCTTAACCTGACCCCAAGCATCAAGTAATTGCTGAACCTCTTTCCAATCCTTCTCGGCATCCTCCCGTTTCTCTTCTGAAAGGAGCTTCTCCAACCTCTGTGGTGCAGAAAGCACCCACCTCACAGTATCCTTCTCAGCTTTCTTATGCGACGGCTCTTCACTTCTCGCCTCTTTGATCTTCTGACGTTGTTCCTCCCCTTCCTTGATCAACCCACCAGCAGTCTCCGCAACAAACGCAATAGCCGGACCAAGCGTCTTGGTCATGGTCAACGGCGCCCCACGATCATCCATACTGCGGCGCATCTTGCCAATAGTTTCGACGGCCCGAATCAACTTGGAGTAATTATCGTAAACGAGCGCTTTCCGCTCGCCGTCCAGTGTGCGGACATCTCCAACCAATGTATTCTCCGCCTTCAGGATTGTATTTAATGACGAGGTAGATAGGAGGTGGTCGACATAGCGCTGAGGGTCGAAGTCAATGCTATCTAGCTCCGTCCCTGAGATCAGTGTAGACGGGTTGGATATGTCTCCTGCATCTGTGCTGCGCGGGACACTGCGGGACCGACGAGCATCTCCTGGACTCAACGCATCTGCGCCCGGTGGCCTGAGGTTGTAATAGTCTCGTAGGGCGGAGCGGTTGCGACGTGGGTTAGGAGAGAGGGCTCGCGCGGTGGATGGGGTCGAGGAAGCGCTCAGACTGGGCCCGACATTGGTGTTCAATGTATCAAGAGATGGACGGGATGATGGGGCCGGAGATTGTGCACGCGATGAGGTAATAGACGGACGAGGAGAGGAAAGCGTCGACATGTTGGCAGTTGAGAGAATGAAAGATGCGCGAGGCCAAATCAGCCTTAAGCGGTGGACCGTGCTGCGGTTTGAGCTCCGAGCTGCTTTTCCATCTTTACACTCTTACAACACAGAGAACACACAGATTAAATGAGTGCAGATCAGATTGCAGCGCAGATCCAGAGCACAAAATCCCTTTGTGTCTCGCCGTCATGGCTCAACGCGTTTCTTGCTTCGTCCGGACAGGCACAGCGAAATATCCCCGCCTCCGCACTCACCAAGACAGCTTTGTTCCGCGTACTTGCCTCTGATTTCCGAGAGACTTTGTCCACCAATTCGTCCTCGCAATTGCCCGTTGATATCTACGATCCGAATGTACAAGAGCGGCGTCTCCAAGGACCGATCCCCGTCCAGGTTCTGGACATCGAAGACATCGGGACGAGTCTCTGGGGTCAGGTCGAAGCAATTGAGCGCGTTGAGCGCGGAGAAGCGATTCGAGGACGTGAAATTGTGCGTACAGTGGCTGTGGGCGAAGACCAAGAGGCCCAGGAGAATGGCAGTGGCACGAGTAACGGCAACTCTGCTCCAAACCCATCGGGTAGCAGTGGATATGGACCGCATCGATTGATACTTCAAGATGCAGCGGGTACCAAGGCAGTGGCGATTGAAATGCAGCGCATTGAGGGTATTACGTTGGAGAAGCTTGCTATTGGTGCTAAACTTGTGCTACGCAATGCAACTGTTGCACGGGGAATGATTCTGCTGAATCCTGGTTGTGTTGACTTGCTCGGTGGAAAGATCGAGGCGCTTGATAAGCCCTGGAAGGAGGGTCGTAAGGCTCGGCTTCTGGAAAGGATTACTGCGATGCAAGACGCATAAACACAATCCAGTGGATACGGAAATGCCTGGGACGATAAAGTGCATACAAATGCTTACTGTCAAACTGTCTCCCATGATGCAATATTAATCTTGAGGTATGCAACTTTTTACTATCATTTTGTCATATTCATGCTTATCAGTTATTTACTGCAGATTGTTTTGACAATTGATACAGAAAGCCGATTATGCTTCGCTGGACAGACTGCGATCCAGCTCTTCCCATCCATCACGTCTCCACGGTGCAACCATGATAGCCCGGAAGGCATCACTGGTTTTGCTTGTATTCGCGTAGGCCTGGCTGAGGTCTGTGGCTTCGAGATTGCTGTGCGGAGGCACACAGCGCAGGGCCCGTTTAATGGCCATTTCGGCCGGATACGAGCTCTGCGAGACAGCGGACAATTCTATCCAGCCCTGGGGTTGGCCTGGGGACAGCATGATAGCTGCCGTGGCTTCTCCGATCTGTCGCATTTCCTCTGGAAGCGCAGCGTTTTCGCTGAATCCCATTGCAGAAATTGCAGACAGGAGCTTGAGGAGCTTGGCACGATCGTGGATGTCGATGTCATCACGTGTAATCATGTTGTGGAGGTCGGACGCGACGGCTTCGATGGCGTCTCCATCCGAATCAAGGAGTGCAATGGCTCCAAGGAGAGTCACCGCGCCAATGTGATCGGGGTGATTCTCCACACAGTCGAAGAGCTGCTGTCGTGCAACTGACCGTTCCTCCTCGCCGCCCTTAGCCCAGAGAACTTGAGCAAGAAGACAAACCACATCCGGGGCGTTGTTTGCCTCCTGGAGAGCGTCGCGGAACATATCAATGGCCTGGTCCATTGACTGCGTGTAGTAGTAGGCGAGACCAGCGGTCAAGTGTGCAGAGAGACGAAGCTTGCTGCATGCCTCCGGATCGAACTTCTCGGCATCTTCCTCCCCGGAGAGAGTAAGCGCAAGTTCGGCCTTCTCCACGGCTTGTTCGAATTCGTGACCTGCGAGCAGGACGCGGGCCATGTCTGCGTTGGCCTGTGCGAACTTTGAAAGCGAGGCAGGAGATTCAGACTCTTCGAATTCCGCCTCCATGCCTGAGCAGACAACTTGCAAACTGGACTCGGCGTCGGCAATCTCGCCCATACGCTCTGCGAGCAGTGAAGAAAGGTGCATAAACGGAAGGTCTGAAGGGTCCTGGGTACACAGCTGATGGAGGGCGAAAAACGGCTGGATGAGCTTGGAAACCTCGTTGGAGGATGTGGGGTCAGAGAGAAGGTGATCGAAAAGAGTGACCGAGTATTGGCGCTTTGGAAGGATGACAGAGGAGCTAGAGATCTCGAATGCATGCTCGAAGAGACCGCGCGCCTCTTTTGGATCTCCAAAAAGAAGTGCAAGGAACCCTTGGCCAACCCAGGCTTGTGAGTAGTCCGGATCGGTCGACTGAGCACGAGTGAAGGCCTCGTTGGCAAGTTGAATGTCGTTGTGAAGGAGATAGAGCGCTCCCAGGTTGGTCCAAACTTGTGCACTCCGGTCATTCAGATGCAGACTACGCACAAAGGCATGCTGCGCGACCTTGGGACTCATGCTTGTGGTAACAACACCGAGCGAGTTCCAGAACTCCGAGTTGCCGGCCTCGAGCTCGATGGCCCTCTTGAAGCATCGCATTGCCGCCTTCAGAAACTTGCGCGACTTCTTGCTCTTGTTTCCACCAGCTTGGATGTTTCGGTATGCCCGGTATTCGCCCCAGCCGAGGTTGTACCATGCCACAGCCTGGGCGTGTGTATCTTGCAAGGAAACATGGATCGCACGCTTGTATGCCAGAATGGATAGATAAAGACAGGAATCCGATTGAGTGACATCTTGCATATCAGACTCAAGACAGTTCATACCCACGCCATCAACTTCAGTCATGATATCGAGAGCAACGGGGTCCAGGTCAGTGGACAACAACCACTTGCAGTCGGCAAGGGAGAGTTTCTCGGCCTTCTTTTTGATGTAGGAGAAGTTTGCGCAAGCGTCACCAACGGCCTTCCACAGGTTGAAGATTTCACTCCGGACAACGGCCAGTGAGCTGGCCACCTGGATGACTTTGCAGGCGAGCTCAGCTGCGTCGTTGAATAGGCCAGTATCCAAGCTCTTCCAAGAGCTCTCGGTCAGCGTCTGTAGAAGCGCAACTGTCACACCAACATCGTTGGGCCGGGTACTCAGAACATGTTCATAGCTTGCGATGGCATCGTTGTATTCGCCCAGCTCTCTCTTCACGTTAGCAAGCATGTACCGTGCAAACCAAATCTGTTCCTTCTCCTTGCTGGAAAGGTTGGGCTCTAAGCTTTGCGCATGCTCAAACGCCTTAGTAGCAGCAACATATCGGCCGGAGTGGTGGTAGCTTTCGGCCAGACCGACCCAGGAATGATAATCGCTGGGAGAAATCCGCAGAGCCGCCTGGAATGAGACAATGCTCTTGGCGTATTGCTGCTTGTTGATCTGCACGGTACCGAGTGCCGCGTATGGCCAGCTGTATCCTCTGCGCTTGGAACCTGGCGCGGGCCTGGCCTTGCCAGAATCAACCACTCGCTGAGAAACCACTTCCACAAGATCCCACTCCTTCTGGTCGGCAAATCCCCTCGCGAGATACTCGGCTGCTACTGTCTCTGATGAAGACAGTTCGAACGCTTTGTGGAAACATCTGCGTGCTCGGGTCTTATCCTTCTTGTAGTCCGCGTAGAACAAGCCAAGACTGGTATATGCCGGTGCAAAATTCATGTTTGCTTTGATGGAGGCAAGGAAATTCGCATAGGCACCGTTGCGATCTTTCCTGGCGGCTGGAGAGGGGTCCAGCTCCCATTGGCAATAGCCAATACGATAAAGAAGTTCAGACTTGAAGTCCCTGTTTTCCGGCTGCTCTTCCTGCAGACTTGCGAGGGAGCCCTGGAGACCATGCAGACCTGCCTCCAGTTCGCCATTCAGCGCCTTGCACCAAAACAGCTCAGCACGGATCTTGATATTCGAGGGATCACGCGCCAGGGCGCGGTCTAGGAAGCTGATTGCATCCGGGTAATCTTCATCAACCTTTAGAATCAGACCGATACCGAGCAGACAACTTGTAGATTTGGGCTTCCTCTTCAAGATTTCTTCAAAGATTCCCTTGGCCTCCGGGTGATAGCGAGGAGATTGATGGTAGATCAAGGAGTTGGCGAGAGAAATATTCAGTGCATCACGTGTATGAGTGAGCTTTGTGCCGGTGCGTCTGACGAGCTCATTGACATTGAGCAGACCCTTTCGGGCCACGTCAACGGTGCTTTCGTACTCTTCCATCATGAGATACAGATCGGCCATGATCCGATGGGCGATGGGCGAGGAGCGAGCCGTATCGAGTCCCTCGGTCATTAGGATCAATAGGTCCTGTTCAGCAGTATCGACAGTGATGTCGGTGACATCACTTCCTTTCCTGGCGGGTGCGGTATCTAGGTCCTCCTCTGGTGACTCCTCCTTCTCAAATGGCGAGATTTCGCTGGCAAGGAATCCTTTGAGAACCTTGGCAAGGCCATTGTCCGGAAAGAATTCGATAAACTCCCGTAGGATTCCAACATCCCATTGCCTGTAGGTTTCGATGTCCTGCCACTCGAGGAAAACCGTCCAAGCAAGCTCGAAAGGGTGCTTGATAATGACCATATCCCGGGCAAGCTGGAGGGCCACACGCCGTTTAGCATCCTTTTCACCTGAAGAGAATACTTCAACTTCATCGCATGCGCGTTGCAGCAGCTTCTCCTCATACTCTCGCCGGACCGCGTCGTCGTTGGTCCAGTCAATGATGCTCCGATACATATCGACCAGTCCGTAGATTATGAAAGCCTCCCGCTTTACCTCCAGTGTGACCTGATCCTTCTTCGCACCAAGGCGCGTCTTGCGGACGGCAATCTCACGATTGATGTATTCTTTCTCTTCGGCCTCGGTGATATCGATCAAACGGAGGTAGGTTTGCGAAGGATGTGGAAGACGTCCTTCAAGGAAATTGTACAATGGACTGCTGGGGAGGTGAAGCTCGAGGGCGTGCTTGTACTGATTTGTTGTGCCGCTCTTCCGTGCCAGATTCGTGTATCTGTCCACAATATCCTGAGCGCGTCCCTTCTCGTCCCTTCACGAAAGATTAGCTTGCGGTTCTCAAGTCTGGTAGACCAATTCATACCCAACTGCAAGTATCGTCACGAGCTTGATGACAGCCTCCCGGTAGGCGGCCAGTTTGGGTCCACCTAGTCTGTCATACAGGGTGATCAATCCTTGCCAGGCGGTGCGATCGTTATCCTTAATACGAGTTGCATTGAGATATGCCTGTTCTGATTCATTGGCCCAGTTCAATTTGTCGTATGCCAAGCCGAGAAACACGTTGCTGTAAACAATAAGGTTAGAAGTTAGAAGTGCCAGGCCAGAGGAAGATTCAAAACACACGCATGGTAATTTCTCGAGTCCTGCTGGACAAGAGCTCTTGCTTTCTCTGCAGCAGCTGCATAGTCCTTGGAATCCAAAGCTGTTCGCACAGCTTTCAAAGCTGCCTTGCTCGACATTGTCTCCCCTGTGCAATGAGGGAGCGGGGGAGAATCTCGTGTGGTGGAGAAGATCAGAGGGCGGTAGATCGGTTAGCGTCGATACGTCACCTCATCAGCTTATCGCTATCTTCCTGTTCGTTCCCCAGCTTCAACCTCACAGTTATCATTGCACACCCCGTATGTCCCGTATGGAAACATATGGAAACGTAACAAAATCAGTGATATTGAATTTCCGTGACTCGTTTCCCCTTCACTGAGCTTGATTGTCGTGGAGCCAACTTTGGAGCCGACTGACCTCCTCGGGGTCGTTCAGCTTATCGAACTTAACTGTCGAACTTCATTGACGAGCTCGGTAGCCAACTTGAGCAAAGTAGCTTCGTTGTGCATCGACTCGTTTTTTGGAATTCTAGTGTCCCATCCCTTCCTTGATCATCAATCCGAACACCCCGAATCACCGACCCGAGACCCCGTCCATATCCTGCTCCGTGATAACATCCACGATGGGTGTATTGCGTCTACACATTGATGGAAAGTCGTTTCGCGACCCACAGAACAGGGAAATTATTCTAAGAGGCATCAACGTTGCCGGCGATGCCAAATATCCCAAGTCTCCTGACGTCCCTTCCTTCGTGTCCGACAAGTTCTTCGAGGCCGACGACGTTTCCTTTGTAGGACGGCCATTCTCCTTAGAAGATGCACACGTTCACTTCCAGAGGCTGCGTAAATGGGGCTACAATGCGATTCGGTATATCTTCACCTGGGAGGCTATCGAACATGCTGGGCCTGGCATCTACGACCAGGAGTGGATTGCGTTCACCATCGAAATTCTCAGAATAGCAAAGCAATATGAATTCTATGTTTTCATGGATCCGCATCAGGATGTGGTAAGTCAGTGCTTGCTCATTTGGGCAACCGTCTTACTGATCTTCACAAGTGGTCGCGGTTATCTGGAGGTTCCGGAGCCCCGATGTGGACGCTGTATGCAGCGGGTCTGAATCCTAGGGGTTTCAAGAAGACTGAGGCAGCACTCGTTCAAAACACGTTTGATGATCCTACCAAATTCCCGAAGATGATTTGGAGTACCAACTACACCCGTCTCGTCTGTCAGACCATGTTCACTCTATTCTGGGCCGGACGAGACTTTGCACCCAAGGCTGTGATCAATGGTATGAATATCCAGGATTATTTGCAAAGTCACTTCATCGCAGCTTGTAAATACTTGGCCCAGAGGATCCATGAAGCCGGTGATCTGGAACATGAGGTGGTTATTGGCTGGGAAAGCATGAATGAACCTCATCGAGGTCTCGTGGGTGTGCAGGATATCTCTGTCGTTCCAGCAGAACAGCAGCTACAGCTCGGGACGTCTCCAACTGCATTCCAGGCCATGCTAACAGGTTCCGGGCGGGCTTGTGAGGAAACGGTATGGGCCTTTGGCAGCTTCGGTCCGCACCAAACTGGTCGGGAGCTTGTCGATCCCGAGGGCGAATCCGCCTGGTTGCCAGCCGACCATGACGACAGTAAATATGGTTGGAAACGCGACGCTGGTTGGAAGCTTGGAGAATGTATCTGGGCTCAGCATGGAGTTTGGGATCCACACACAGACACACTTTTGCAAAAGGACTATTTCTCAAAGGTCCCGCAGACCGGCGACAGACTGGACTATGAGAAATTCACCAACACCTACTTCATGAACCACTACCGAGCATATCGAGATGCCATTCGTGATATCTGGCCAGAGGCCATCATGCTGTGCCAGCCGCCTGTTATGGAGGTGCCCCCGGACCTGAAGGGCAGCGTCGACGACGATCCTAACATGGTTCATGCGGTTCATTACTATGACGGTTTGACTCTTTTGACTAAGCATTGGTGGGTAGTTAATGTCCTCTTCTTAATTTCATGCAGGCTAATTGGAACAGGAATCGACTCTACAACGTTGACGTTATCGGCGTTCTTAGAGGCAAGTACTGGGCGCCGGCCTTTGCAGTCAAGATCGGCGAGACCGCCATTCGGAATTGCCTGCGCGATCAGCTTAAATTCCTCCGAGATGAGAGCTTGAACTACATGGGGAATCATCCACTCCTTTTTACGGAGATTGGCATTCCATATGACATGGATGATAAGCACGCCTACCAGACTGGCGATTATAGCAGCCAGACAAGCGCCATGGATGCCAACCACTTTGCTTTGGAGGGTAGTACATCAAATGGATTCACCTTATGGGTCTATGCAACGGAGGTGCGCATATTAATCCCTATTGGATCTCATCCTGTTAAATCTCATCAAGCTAATTTGTCTTAGAACACCCATGAATGGGGAGACCGATGGAATGGGGAAGATCTATCCATAATCTCCCGGGACGACCTGGAACTACCATTTAGAGGCACTCGCTCAGTCAATCCACAATCCCCCGCCTACTCTGAAAGCCAAAGTAGCGAGGAGGAGTCGCAGATCGAGCCACGCAATCTCAAGCGGGCTCTCACAACACCTTCGATATCCAACGATTCCTCTCCGCGGCCAAAGGGCTACCGAGCTGCAGAAGCATATATTCGGCCGAGTCCCATTTACGTCAGTGGCAGCCTTGAAAGTCACGGCTTTGATCTTCAACACTGCACTTTTACCATGAGGTTAACAGCTGAAACGGCTACCTCGACTGACGCGCCGACCGAGATATATCTCCCCGATTTCCATTTCCCTGAAGCAAACACAGTCGTTACGGCCAGCGGAGGCAAATGGGAGCTTGACTACCAGGTCATCAGTTCTATCAAGGTTCAGCGATTGCGGTGGTGGCATGCTGAAGGGGAGCAGGATATCAAAATCGAAGGCCTCAAGCGCCAACCAGGCGAGTTTGCGAACCCCTCCAAGGGTGATATCAACTACTTGGAACAATGTCACCAAGGCCAGTGCATAGTTATGTGATGCTTTTCAACGTTAATATTACTCTAGTCTTATCAGCATTCTACAGTGCAGGAAATGAATTTATACTTCGCGTAGTCTCCGAGAGATAAGATAAACAAGCGGTGACGATTTGAGGGGTAGGCATGATGACATGGGCGGAAAAAGAGGAAGTTGTAATTATTTCCCATTATATCGAACAGACCCAAGAAGTACTAAGGAGTGAGACAGATGAGTTGAACGAGTTGAACAAGAGAACAAAAGAGAAGGTGGGAGCGGTGTGTTTATCAGCCCGTCGTGGAGAAATTCTCAGCCCGCTCTCACCAAACTTCCTTCGCTGCCTGCACCGATCTCTGTCTGGCCCTGGAAGCAACCCATCCTTCGCCCTCGCTTCGTTATCCGACCTGCCTCCTATCCTTATATCTCATCGATCGCGTCTTTCTCCGCACGAGCTGATTGCCACCATCGAATGGCCGTTGCTGCTCTGTTCCGCCGATAAACAACTTACGGACAGTCAACGGCCATACCGAAACCCGGCGACCTCTCGAGAGCTTGTGGTTCTAGACTATGCGGATTGTCTTGTTGAACTAACCTCGCGAAGACGCGCAAATCTTCATTTGATCGGCCATTCTGCACCCGCAAAACGCGCCCCTCGCATACTTCCGCTTATAGCCATTTGCTCTCGGCGCGCCGACGAAATGGCTGCCGAGGAGCTGTCGGAGGCCGGCATGGCCGATATAATTCGAGCCCTTGAGGTCATTCATAGTCCTACATCCACGAACGAGCTTCGTAAACAAGCCTTGTCATTTGTTGAGTCTCTGAAAGCAACCGACGCAGCAGCCCGCAATGGATTCCTGCTCGCCTCACGTGCCGACCATGCCCCAGTGGTACGATACTTTGGTCTTACGCTGCTGGACCATGTTCTGCGACATCTTTCGTTCACCGACACCGAAGAATCCGCGAACCTTCGATCGATGATCCTCCAGCTAGCCGAGAACATTCGACCTGAGGATCCCAACTATCTCCGCAACAAGATTCCGCAGCTGTGGTCGGAGGCAGCGAAGAAGAGCTGGGGTTTGGATTGGATGGACATGGATGCTGCGCTCGTGAAGTTCTGGGGTTCGTCGCTAGTACACAACGAGTTGGTTCTCTTGGTGCTTGAGACTCTATCCGAGGATGTATTCTTCCGCGAAGATACCGTATCTTCGTTGCGCGGATCAGAGCTCAACCGGGCACTGGTGGAGATCTTCACGCCGGCTACGATCGTTGAGCAGATCAACCCCGACAAGAACACCAATGCTGCACTGCGCTGCGGCTCAGAGGGCTGGCTCGTCCGGATCTGCGAGTTTTTGGATAATTGCGTTCAAAACGTGTCCAGCTCGCCCCAGGCTCGGGACGCGGCTGTCAAAGCCCTTGCCGCTTTGAGATCAGCGCTGTCTTGGTCCATCTACAAAGCTGTTACAGCCTCCCAGGCAGTACCCAGCATCTTCAGAGCATTGACTTGTCAGGATGAACAGGTGTTGTTGGTAAGACTAAGGACAACCCCTTTTCCCCTCTCTTTTTCAATACTGCAGAGTGCTAACATTCGTGAATGCAGGCCGCCATTGAAGCATTGCATGCGCTCTATGGCAGAAGCACCATGGGTAACGACGATTCGCATGGCCTGGTTTGTTTGATCTTCGAGGCCGACTACCTCAACACGCTTCAGAATCTATACCAGTGGTCAATTGTAGGCCCGGATGATGTAGATGAGCCGAAGTACTTGGTATCCAAGAAGCTCTCGGAGGTACAACACACTGATCATACCAGTTCCTCTCGAGTATGTAGCTAACACTGATAACAGATGATCTCTTATGTAGCTGGCTGCCTGGAAGACGAAAGGTTCCTTCGAGACACGATGCATCGCTTGGATCTTCCATCGTTCTTTAACTTTATGATAATGATCATGCAGCACCCGAGCTTGAGCGTGTCGATTCCGATCGTGCACCTCTGGTCCAAGCTTCTTCCAATCCAAAAGATCGGTACTCTGGATTTCGTGGTGAGCCAGACTCCCAATCTCCTGAACCTTTGCACCCAGCGGTTGATCCGATGGGAATCTCTCCCCACCGACTCCGAAAATCCCACTATACAGTTCCTTGTTGAAGACATTGACACTACACCCGAACGCCATGTGTTTGTCGGGAATTATCGTCGTTACTGTTCATCAATTATCGAGTCCATTACCATGAAGCGTCCGCGGGAAGCGGTGCGCGAGATTCTGAGCAGAGTAGATGAGAATCTGAACAACCTGTACGATGGACTTGAGCCGTTCAGCATGCAAACCTTCAGCAAGTCTGCAATTTCGCTCATGCGTGCAGATGCCCAGTTTGCAGTCGTGGAAGCCGTCATCAAGGGATATAACAAGTGGGTTGCGTCACTTGGACGAGCACCTCAACAAGACGAGCAGCAGCGGAGCGAATTGGAATTTGTTGTGGAGAATTGGTCTTCAACATTAATGCAACGATCTTTCCAAGACCCAGTTTTGAAACAGCGAGTGATCAAGTTGGTGGTGGACATCTCATCTCGGGCATTGGACAGCCACCCAGCATTTGCTCTGAAGGTGCTTGAGCACATCCTCATGACACGCCTTCCTGATCAGCCCTCGTACCCTGTCTATTCGGAAGCCGTTAAAGAACTTCACGGGCTAGCCAGTCACGAACTCCGACGCCTCGCGATTCGCTATGCCGATTACTTCTCGGTAAAGCTGCATTCAACCCAGATACGCTGTTCTACTATATTTGCTAACTTCAACTGCAGACATTCTATGATTTGCTCGAGCCTAAGATCACGGAGATCACTTTGGCTAACCAAGTTGATGATAAGCTCAAGATGGAGCTGACCTCAATCCTCGTAATTATCATGTACTATTTTATTTGCCCACTTTGTTGTGTGAAACCATTTGTTAATTCGTTACAGGCAACGAGCGAACAACATTGACCCGAATCTGCGCCAGAGTCGTTTGACATCCTTCCTCGAGCCTATCAGGGAAGCATGGCAGGATGCGGAATTCCGTCGGATGTGCTCATCATTTGAGGGATTCTGCTTAATGCTTGGACTCGAGAATGTCGGATCTTATATGCAAGCTAAGCAAGCGCACAGGCTGGCGGACTGGGCTGATGTTATCTTGGACAACGAGGGAAAGATTGTCCAGGAAGAGATGACTCGGAAGTTCCAGATGCTGCCTCTACGTGGCACTAAGACTATGCTAGCAGTATCCACTGATAAGTTGAAGCATTCCGCTCCGGCCTATCAGGTGGCATGCGGTATGTGGCAGGACTTGATACCTCAAATCCTTCCCACTCTGCTTCAACTCCTCAGCCACGCTCATGCCTTCCACAATCCCTCCAACTGGGCTGTGAGTGATGAGATGCGGGCTGTGGTTGAACGTATACTCACAGATCGCTTCTGGCAAGCGGGTATCTCCAGCGGCAGCCGTGATGATTTCTATGCCAAGATCACTGCGTCCAAGGCCACCCTTGAAGGATTTGCGTCCTCGGTTCGAGGCAAAATCAGAGCTGTTCGTGAATCGTGTTACTCCATGCTATTTAGCATGAGCAGATTGCGGCATCAGTTCTACGGGTTTGCTGAGCTTCCTGGGCCTCTGTCTGAGTCTCTCTTCAAAGACGCAGAGCATCTCTCCTCTCACCAGTACTCGGTTTTGCTCAATATCTCTCGCTGTCTGATTGATGACTGTCCCGCGAAGTACCGCAGCCAGTTTCTCCCTCCTATGCTCTCCACTCTGTTCAGGAGCATTGACACCAAGATCACGACCGAGTGGGAACTGATCGAACAAAGAAAGAGCGGCCTTGCGGATGGAGATCTGACTGATGAGATGAAATCAGAGAGTGTTCTTCGTCAACTGACCTATTCGGCTGTCATCATGGTGGCCAGCTTGTTCGATCCACAGCGAGGAGGTAAGAAATGCCCCATAGTCCATGCAAACCTTTCAAACCAAAGCTTTCCAAGGTTGGAGAGCTTCAGGAGGATTCCCTTATCGATATGTGCTAATATGTTTCCTAAACAGATCCGGACCCGGACAAGACACCATCAAATCCCAGTGCTCCGCCAGTGACTCCTGATGACTCCGACTCGATCCGCTACTTTGTTCTTTGCTCGCCCGAGATCTTTGAGCCTGTCATGATCTTCTGTACACACGCTCTTCGCATGCGCGACACACGTTGCTGCAGCATCATCACTCGCGTGATACGATCGATCCTCGCCGACTTCGCCCCACCTAGCAACCACCAGACGACAGCAACCATTCGCGAGTTCATCTGCACTGATGTTCTGCAGGCATGCATCACCTCTGTTCATGAATCTTATTTTGTGGACATGCAGAAGGACTTGGCACAGCTGATCGCATCTATCTGGGTTCTGTACGGACCCGCCAGTCAGACCCCGCGGTCTACCTTCCTCTCATTGCCTGGGATCACCGAAGAGAAGGTTGCTTACACAGAGACCGCCCTCCAGCGCTGCGTCTCTCCTCGCCAGCAGCGCGCTTTGATCCTCGAGCTGCTCGAGCCGCTGCGTGGTGTCAGTGTTGCGGAGCAAGGAAAGATCCTTGGCTCCCGAGAGGAGCGCCGCAAGGCTCGTACTGCGCTGCAAGAGCGCTACATGACTAATGAGATGGAGACCCAGCAGGAAAACCACCGTGTGGACATAAACGACGGACCTGATCTTTCCGGCGTCGCTGATATGTTCGGGTAGTTTCGAACGGGCTGGATACTCACCCCACAAAGCACCTCGCCCCATCATTCTGCTCAGCATTGCTCCGCGCCGTTTCTTTTAATGCATTGGCAGTTTCTGTCTATGTTTGGTTCCCTCGGTGAAGACTCTTTCCTTGATTACTTGGCACTTCGATTGAAAACCCACAACTTTATACAGCCCTTGGCCTAAACATCATGGATGGGCCTCGGCAACAACGATTTGGTAATTGTCCACGTTGTTGATGTTCCTCTTAATCATTGGTGGCTTTTGGAGGCTCTGTTCTCTTGACTTGCATCCTGAGCGCACCTTATCATCTTCTTATTTTACTTTGGCATTTACAAATTTTACCGACTACCCCCGGCGGCGCGTTGAGCATTCCATAGAAATGCCTCTACACCATAGATGGCTAAGAAAACCAAATGAACAATACAGAGGTGCTCAAGCACATTTAAAGATTACAAGTGAAGTAAAAGTAAGAGAAAAGTTAAAGTAAGAGAAAAATTAAAGTGAGAGCAAAATTAAAGTAAGAGCAACAGTAAAGTAAGAGCAAAAGTAAAGTAAGAGTAAAAGCAGAGTAAGAATAAAAGTAAGGTAAGAAAGAATCAGCGTACTACCCTCTTATTTACTACGATACGGAACTCTAGTGCCTAGAGCGACCCGTATTTCGAATCTATTTTATCGGACTTATATTCTTTAGATATAGTTAAGCCGAAGCGTACGGCTCTTTCTAATTAGGACTTAACTTTTAAGTTAGTTAACTAGGTAGTTTACTTTTACTATAAACGCTTAAATCTATATTAGTCTACCTATACTAATACGGACTATACTAGAGGGAGTACGGAATCTAGGGCTCTATACGCTCGCCACTATATCCGCGATAGTCGTGCTAGATTCAGGTTAAGCTAGAAGGCGAGAGCCGTACTAGGCTATCTAGCCCTCGCAACCCTCATAATCCGCACTCGGACAAGAAGCGGACCGTAATTGGCGTACTTCTACAGCTGCCTTCTTACTTCTACCGTGAATACAATGTGGGGTTTCCGCTAGAGCCGTCAAAGATATGAAAACAGACGTGTTGCAAGACAAAACTAAAGCTTTCTTCGAAAACATAATATCTACAGCATTCTTCACGATTCCGTCGAGAAGGCACTTCTGCCACCATGAACACTAGACCATGCTTATCCAAACAGACCAACTCCAACACCCTGGAGTGGAATGGAGGGATCTGAGAGCACCCCTTCAAGCCAATCATAGGAAGATACGATGGCAAAACACCGACTCTAGTCCGCTTATTTGGTAACGTGAGTGGGAAGGTAGCCGAAAGTAGGGCGGACGAAGCTGTACAGATAGTGTTAGCAACAACCACCAGTGCATCAAAGGTCGAGACCGTATTGCAGACGTGAACATACCGGTCAGAGTTGTAGACCTTGGTCTCCTCGCCCAGGAGCTCCTTCTCGCGGGCCTTGTCGGCGTAGTAGCGGCGAACCTGGTCACGGTCCTCCTCGGCCTGGAGGAGAGGCATGATGTACAAACGAGACCAGATCTTCTCGCGCGCAAGCTCACTATACGTAATGGAAAACAACAACGTCAGTCTCCTGTCCAATATTGTGTGGGATTCTGGCTGTAACCCCGATCTCCGGATCCTCAATGGCCGTGTCTAGGGGAATGGAAGGAGCCATTGCGCCAAACATACCGCTGCTCACGGGCACCTTGGAAGTATCTGTAGAATCCGTAGGCCATGATAGCGTGCATGCCGAGCATGTACTGCCATGGCTTAAAACCGCGGGCGGGGAGGTTCCGCTAGAGATCGAGAGGGTTAGCGTCGACTGCTCTGGGTGCTCGGAAGGCGCTGGGATTGCGGGAAATCCCCCATCAATGGCATACCTTGTATTGGACTTGGGCATAGCCCCCCATTGGGGGCATATCCTGAGGCATGATGACGGGAATGGGCTGTTTTGGGGTTCCTGGTTGCAAAGCGAGGAGTCGTCGGAGAAGTTGGTGACATCGGATCACGTGGCCGTGTACAGTAATGTGGGCTGCAGCGCTCTCCATTGGCTGCCGCTCGTGTATGCACTTTTTTCCCGCCGATCTACAAGTTGTCTACCCACTTCTCACCTTTTGAGTCCGAGTTTCTGTCGGCATCATGGACGAGGAAGAGAGGCCTAGAAAACTGGCGAAGCTCGACCACGAGCAGCCTGAACATGAAGAACTTGGCCCCGCCATGACGGGTGCGGTAACTGCTGGTGACGAGCCGCAGCAAACCGAGACCGCCGCTGCCGACAAGTCCAATCCCGAGTCTACAGAGCCTTTGGCCGGTCATGGAGCTGCCGCCGATGATGCTGCTGCCAGTGAACCTGCAGCCAAAACTGAAACTGAAGATGCTACGCCGAAGCTGTCGAAGAACGCGCTCAAGAAGCTCCGCCGGAAAGAGAAATACGAACAAGAGCGCGAGTTGCGCAAGGAACGGAGAAGGGAGCAGATGGCAGCGAAGAAGGAAAGGCGGCGAAAGATGTGCGATGAGGCACGGGCAACGGGCGGCGAGGAAGCTGTAAAGGCATTGCGCAAGCAATGGGAATCTACAAAATCCAGACACAAGCGATCGACGCAGCTACCATTGACCATTGTCATTGATTGCGACTACGATGACCTGATGCATGCCAAAGAGCGTATTTCGCTCGCATCGCAGCTCACGCGCTGTTACTCGGAGAACAGCCGTGCAATCTGGCGCGCGCACTTGATGTTTAGCTCATGGGGCGGGTCACTGAAGGAGCGATTTGATACTGTGCTCACGCCTTACAAGAACTGGAAGGGAATCAAGATCATCCCGGAACATTTCGTGCATGCTGCCGAGCTCGCCAAGCAGCATATGGCCTCCCCGAGCGGAGGCAAGCTCGTCGGACCCTTTGCTGAGAAGACAGACGCCAAGCCCGAGGACGGAGAGGTCATTTACCTCAGCAGCGACAGCCCGAACACATTAACGGAGCTCAAGCCATATGATACCTACATTATTGGCGGGTTGGTCGATAAAAATAGGCACAAGGCGATCTGCTACAAGCATGCACTCGATGCTGGGGTTAAGACTGCCAAACTTCCCATCGGTGACTATATTCAGATGTCCACACGCGCGGTGATGACTACAAACCATGTGGTGGATATCATGTTGGCATGGCTGGAGCTTGGCGATTGGGGTGAAGCGTTTATGAAGGTCATGCCGCAACGAAAGGGTGGGAAACTGAAGAAAGAGGGAAAGGAGAATGACGGGGATGCCGAGGAGGATGAGCCCGAGGAAGAGGATGACGAGGCGACTCTCAGACGGATGAACGAACAAGTGGAAGCAGAACAAGAGAACGAGGATGAAGAGAGGGAAGAGAAGCAAGAGTAACTAGATACGCAGTTCGCAGTATATCATAACAGCGCTCTGTATCATTACATAAGCATCAGCCACAACGCCACCGTTGATGACGGAGTCGAATTTCTCGCAACATACTTTATTCTTTTCCACTCCGCTCGTTGTCCCTTCGGTGGCATTAAAGGCTCCTTTTTCACTTCTCTTTTCCCTGCTCGTCACATTTTCTTCAACTTGTCCCCTTCCTGTCCCACCAAAGTCATCCTACTCGGTTGCTGCCCCTCGCGACCATGTTTATGCTCCGCAATGGTAAGAAAACAAACGCGTGCCCCGCGCCGGACCCCTCCATATCGACCATAATTTTTACCACTGAAAGAAATAAATGTGCTGATTTTCATATCGTAAATGTAGTGGGCAAACTGATCTTTGGGGATACCTCCAAAGAATCAATCATCGAAATTCCCCAGGGTCAGCTGTACCTTGTCCGACCGCTATCTCCCAAGGGATTTTCCGAGCTCATTTTTAAGGACGCCGCCGCGACCATCCGTCGAACTGGGCAGGAATACCAGTACCAGCTAGTGATCCAGAGAGCCTACGAGGAAGGCGAGGAGGATCTTGCAGAGGACGAGGATGGGCAAGGTGCTGCGGACAGTCTGGATAAAGACGAGAAGGTTTTCTTGCTTGATCAAAGCTTGCACTTCCGCTCCGAAGTCCGTGAGGGAGGTATCAAGATTCTTGCGTGGGACGATCTGAGTGGTGACGAGGGTGACCTCTACGAATTCATTTGTGACACTTCGGTTCCGTCTGAGAAAGTCGCTACTTTCGAGGTCGCTGCTCTGCAGTGCCAGTACGAGCGCAAATTCCGCCGCCCTGGCCAGCAAGCAACCGAGGCAGAGCTGCAGGAGTTTGCCTACCAAGAAGAGCGACCTATTCCATCCGCATCTCCAACTCTGAAGTCGCCGACATCGGGAGACTCAGCTGCCGCGATGGCTGAAGAAGTCAAGTACGCCCAGTCCAGAGGCAAGGCAAAGCCGGACGATATCTATGAAAACCCCACAGCTGCCCCGCCATCTGTCCCCGCGCCTCAGAGCATGGAACAACTTGCGAAAGAGACGGCCGAGCTGCATCTCTATGATTTTTCCACCGGAACATTCGTAATGCAAGATGACGAAGTGGTTGCCAACGTATCAGAGGTCGGTACCTGGCAGTACTGGCTTCAGATCAGCGGCAAGGACAAGGACTGGCTGGGTCAAGCCGTTGTGGCAGATATTAACCCCGTGTTCAACTTTGAATACATTTCCTTCATCTTCAATCAGTATGCTCAGGATGGCTCGGTCTACTCCTGGCTGCTTCGGTTCAAAGATCAGGCCTCTCTGGAGCGTATTCAGCAAGGTATCATGCAGGCCCTGTGGGAACAGCTTAACGAGGTGAAGTGGACCAAGGCCAAGGAGTCCGACCGCGATTACGTTCTCGAGGCATTCCAGGATCTGACGGTGGAGGATTCTGCTGATAAGCCTGAGGAGGAGGAAGAAGAGGAAGAGTATGAATCAGAGGAGGAGGACGATGGCCAGCGAAGCGAACATTACGACAGCGACGAGGAGGAAGAAGATGTGCAGCTTAAGGATGAAGATGGCAACATCAACTCTCAGCTTGCAGTGGGCTTCAAGAATGACCGTTCATTTGTCGTCCGTGGCTCAAAGATCGGTGTCTTCAAGCACACTGCCAATAACAACCTTGAGTTCTCTACCAACATTTCCAAGGTGGAGACACCCAAGGGCAAGCTCTTCAGTCCTAAGAAGGTCATGCTGCACGCAGAGGATCGCAACTTGATTCTCCAGAATGGAGATGACCCCAACTCCCTTTTCCGAATGGATATCGAAACCGGCAAGGTTGTCGATGAGTGGAAGGTCCACGACGACATTCCCGTAGAAACCTTCGGTCCTGATACGGTGAGTTTCTCTTGGTCAAAAGTCCATATCTATTACATCTACTAACAAAGCATTACAGAAATTCTCCCAACTCACTGCTGCTCAGCCATTCGTTGGCGCATCTTCTAATGCTTTGTTCCGCATTGACCCCCGTGTCTCCGGCAACAAACTGGTCGACGCCGATCTGAAGCAGTATGCCAGCAAGAATGACTTCTCTGCCCTGGCCACGACGGAGAAGGGCTACATTGCTGTTGCATCGAACAAGGGTGACATTCGCATGTTCGACCGCCTGGGCATCAACGCAAAGACACACATCCCTGCCCTTGGTGAAGCCATCATTGGCCTGGACGTATCTGCCAATGGACGCTGGGTGCTTGCGACATGCCGTACCTATCTCCTCCTGATTGACGCGGAGCAGAAGGACGGCAAGAACGAAGGCAAGCTTGGATTCGAGAAGCCATTCGCCAAGGATTCCAAGCCTCAGCCTCGCCGTCTGGGCTTGCAGCCCGCACACGTTGCGCAATTCCAGCACGAGACCAGGCAGCCGCTGTCTTTCACCCAGGCACGCTTCAATACCGGTGTCGATTCCGAAGAAACCTCCATCATCACCTCCACCGGTCCCTTCATCATCACCTGGAGCATGAAGAAGGTTCTTGCCGGCCGTAAGGACCCGTACACTATCAAGCGTTACGAGGAGAAAGTCATGGCCGACAACTTCCGATTCAACTCCGACAAGAATGTCATCGTTGCCCTCCCTAACGAGGTCAACATGGTCGCCAAGCGCAGTTTCCAGAAGCCCACTCGCGAGAGTATCGCTGGGCCGGTGACGCCCGCTCGCAAGACCGGTAGCAGATGGAGCAATCTCAGGAAGCAGGATATTGTCAACTCGCCATACTAGAGGGCTACCCTTCCTAGAAGCTTGAGATTTCCTATGTCTTTTGATTTATCCCATACCCCCTGTTGTTGTTTTCTTTCCCTCTATTACTTGAGCTTTATAAGTTCTTTGGGGATTTGTCACGCCGAGGTAGTAATGCGAATTCTTCCAAAGCTTTCTTGATCTTCTCGAATTCCCTGCAGGCCTGGATTTTTTTTCGCTTAGGTAGCTAGCTAAGTAATACAAGACATCCCAAATGGATTTAGTTAAACGCCTTAGTAAGGTCCATACATGTTATCCATGCCGCAGAAATAGTTTAATATCTTCCAGACTTCTAATGAATCAGTCACTATGCATCTCATCCTTGATCTCATCCGAAACCGCATTCGACGTAGCTAGATGCATGTATTTTTCCTTATCGAAAGTAAAGTGACCAGGTGATGTGTATGGATATAGATCGGAGTGCTGCTACTATATCACACCAGAAAAGCAGCACCATGGGAAGTGAACGCTCACTAAATACATAAGCAGTCCAAAGGAACCAAAATGAGAACAGTGACAACAACACTGCTCGGGTATTTGAAAGTAAATGCAATCACAAGATGCGCCAAAGCCGATGAATCCACTATTTCCTTTCCACCAACTTTATATGTTTTTCCCTAGGAGTGCAGGTGTAGCTCACGAGCCAACGTACCACACCTCAATACCCAGAATATCGAATTTCTCTCCCTCATCAGACAAGGGCTCGTTTCCGAAAGTCTGACAATGCGAGCTAACGCCCTTCTCAAGGCCCGAGTCCACCCAGAGACCGTATCGTCCATCACTATACTCGTCAGCCTAGTCACATTCGAGATTGAATGGATTATGGACTTACCCGCCGCCCAAACTCAAAAACACAGTCTCGCAGAACATCATATAATCATTGACGCCACTATACGGGAATGCCTTGAAGCGGATACGCTCAGGGGTGCTCGCCCCACTGCGGGAGGGCGTGCCGACAGATGAAGGCGACGGAGGCGCCAGCGCACCGCCACTAGCGGCCGCGAGATTAGTCTTGATATTTATATTGAGATTGTGAGTCGGGGACTCTTTCGCTTTGGCGTCGCTGCGGAAAGTGCTCCATCGTCCGGTGTGGGTGGTATCTGCCGAAGGGGGAGGTGGAAGGCCTGCGCGCTCGAGAGCCTCTTCAGTTTGAGGGCCATCGCCTGAGAATGCAAGACCGAGGCTGGATGGGGGTGGTAGGACGCTGGCGCGCCATAAGAAACATTCGCCCGTGCCGAAGAATTGTGAGTCGGGGTGCGGGGGTCGGTCATGTAGGCGCCGAAGATGGCGCCGGTGGGGGAGGAGTCGCGCACGACTAGGACGTAGCCCGCCCGCGGGCTACGGTGGGAGAACTGTTCGCAGTTATCGTAGAGGGTGGCTAGGGAGGCGCCGTCGCGGTCGAGACTGTATGCGAGGCGCCAGTTCTCGACGAGTTGGAGGCGCGCGGGGACTAGTAGGCGGATTTCCTCTGCCAGTGCGCGCGTCAATAGCTGCTGCTGGAGGAGGTCTTGGCCTCGGGGGATTGTGAGGGTGAGGGGTGTGAGAGGCGGAGGTTGGAAGGGCGAGGCTGTTCGTCGTGGTGTGAAGACGTTGGACGAGGAGGATGACATGGACCACGGCATGGCGGGGGCTGTATTGCTGGCGATGTTGGGGTCTGTTAGGCGACGATATAGACCCGAGACGACGTGGCTGACTGGGTAGGAGAAGTAGGAGGCGGCCTGACTATATGAACTGGCTTTTTGGGGCGTGTGAGAGGCGGATCTGGAGTTGGAAGTGGTGATGGTTTCTGAAGGGAGATCTCCCTGCGATGAGGACGACATACTGGCAATTCGAGCCAATTGCTGAGGCCAAGCTGGAGAATAGTGTCGGGGGTGTTATGATGTAGGTGTGTTTCGTGGTTCGCGATGTGGATATGAGGGATGAACTGATGAACTTAATCGCTTATCATGTGGGGAAGTCAGTCTTGGCTTCATGTTTTGGATTGAAGCTGCGAGATTATTCGCTATGAGATAAGGTCGCACAAATCTAGATCTAGTGACTTGACACATTTTGAAGACATTCAGAGTTCCTGGGTTTATAGTAGTATAACAATCTTGGAAGCACAGTAGCGGAGCTATCAAATACGCAGTATGCTCCACCGTCAACAACTCTAGTGTACTCAAACCCTATAATTCTTGGCCTCCCGCTCAGATAAACGCCTTCGCTAGGACGGACGACACTTCCGACTCGCCTTCTGCAGCCACAATGACGAAACAGTGTCCAGGTGGCGGACTAAAATGCTATATAAACTGCCCAGATCGAGGTATACATCACGGCACGCATATAATGGATGAATCCGGCCGCTGGCTACCAATTCTGTCATCCAAGTTCCTAACATTTAACTACATCAAGGCAACGTACATTGCAATCATGTCCAAGAAGTTCCCTCGTTCGGAGAGGTATCGCGATGAAATCGCCGAGATGGAGGAGGGCGGCCTTCATAGCCACGAGCGGGACGTTCGAGATGCCGGGCTTGTGGTTAGTTCACTATCATTCTCGTTTCCAGCACCTGGACTCACAAGGTATTAACTGGTAGGTGGTACATATAGAAAGCCAGTACATACCGACACCACGACAAGAAAGAGCGACGTTCCCCCGAGCCGTCGAACAAGAATAGAACCAGCGCTGGTTCCGGATCGAAGAGACACAAGGTGCCCAGAAAAGAGCCTGAAGAGTAGCATTCCCCAGAAGTGGGCAAAGTACAGCTTGTATGAATTGTGAAAAGGGTGTACACAAAATACATACTAGGATCTATAGACATGGAAGAAATAGCATTCGAAATCCCAACTCCTATGGAAATGGTGAAAATGCGAGGGTATCAATTCAGTTTAATGGACATAAAGACATAGGTCATCACTTCTGTGAGCCCTTCGGACGTAAGTCTACAGTTTCATATTCCAACCCGTTGACCTCAAAGACATGACCGGGTCTCAGAGCCCCCGTGTAGATATTATCTTCCGCGTGTGGGTGAAACAGGCCCGTCTGAGTGCAGTTAAGCACTGTTTTTAGACCAGGCGGGTCCGTAAGGCGGAAGACGCCCCAGTCCGGGTCTTTACTCGGTGCGCATACAATGGCAATACTCTCTGGAAGCATGACTTGGTAGCCGCTATGAGTATGCAAATCACGCGAACTCATGAAGCAGGTCTGCGATGGGTGTGTATGGATCCATCCGAGCATGATCAGATCCTCCGAGTCACAGTAGTCGAAAATGGCAGATTCGTTGGTCGTCTCACAGGTATCAGATGTGGAGATCTGTTCCGGGATAACGAGTCTGGAGATGAACAGAGCATTCGAGACTAGAGTGCACAGAGGATACCACATGTCTCAAGATTGCGACGGGTATTGGGACCGGCAAGAGACAGGAAGCGTGATCGGAGATTGGCCGGAAGAAAGACAGATCGCAGGGGAGTGCCATTTTCCAGGTATGCAGAGGGTTTGAAGGTGTAACTGGAAGGATCCAGATTGGAGCGTGTGGAAGTCGTATCTCCAGAAAGTGATAATTTCGCGGAGGGAGGCGGGCCTGGTGATACCTTGGACGGACGTGGCGGAGGATGCACAGACTCTGAGCTCACCGAGCCGTCGACAAAAGTGGCTCTGCTAGGTGCGATATGTTCTTTTGGTGGAAGAACCGGAGGCGGTTGCCGCTCGGCATTGTTATCCCGAATGGCGATCTGCCCAGGAGAAACAGCGGTCTCCAGTGCCTTTGACCGTGGCACGGTTGGGTACTTGTAGGCCGTGGTGACTGACCCGACACCCGAGGGCACTTCGCGCGTAGTAGGCCTCTGGGTAGGTTGCGCATGATCGATGTTGGATCGGATATCTTGAATCCTTTGGCTTAAGTCACGATCGCCTATCGAATTATCCGCTTTCAATGTAGTCTCCCAGTTGCCCCAGACCCCGGCAGCGCGCCGTTGGCCTTGGTCGCCCTCGGATTGCCGAACAGTAGCTCTGCGGGTGAGCTCTGATTGCGCCAATCTAACAGCGAGGTCTCGATTCTCTCCAGCTTCCAATGGCTCCGCGACTCCAGTTAGTGCAGGATCCGCAGGTCGCTCTTGTTGATCGGGCAGAACGGCAGGTTCCGATGAGAGCTTTCGCGAGTGGCGTTCGCGCATCAACTGAGTGTAGCGTTCGTATCGCTTCTTTATCCGCGGCTTCAAAAGCTCCAATTTGACAAGGTTCTTCGCGACCTCTTTCTCTGCTGCAACGAGGGATTTGCGGTCTTTGTCATCTTTTGTGGCGTCCGGATGCTTCGTCAGATGTACCAGGACAAGTTGGGCATGTCGAAAGAGGAGGAGGTATGCTTGTTCGTCGTGTCCTTCGCTTTCGTATATTTGTGCCTAGGAAAGCAGGATATGTCAGCTCTTCAATACGGACAGACGAAGGACATCATACTGACCTCGCGAATGAGCGTGGCGGCAGTTCTCAGCCAATATCGTAGCGGAACAGCCGCGTTGAATTCGTAATCCTGGGCGATCTTCGTAATGTTTTCCACGCTCTGTGGAGGGCTACCGTGAGTGCCAATGACCGGGACGTTGGAGGCCATAGTGTCGTTTCGTCAAAGGGAGCCAAGTTGCCAGAGAAGTGGGATGGGATGTTCCAGATCGAGACCTCTCTTCACCCGCGGGTCTGGAGGGGCATGTTGCAAGTTTGACAGAACTGTACGAGCTGGAACAAAGTCAAAGTCCAGATTTTATCAGCGTCGCCGCATCCAGGCGGCCAGATTTCAAAGGAGAACGAGAGGTGGATTGGAGGGGCGGGGATGAATTGCGGAACCAGATCGACTTCCGCCTCGGACATCCAAAAGCTCAAAATATTCGAATATGCGCGCTTCACCTTTCGCAACTCAAACCACAGTTCCAACGTTCAACGCTGGGCCACCCACAATGCCCCTTTTGCGTCGCTATTAATTAGCTCTCGCTTTATAGCCCTTTTCAGCCTTTGGACGGTACTTATGCTGCCTATTGCGACTGTTCGATTGGAACATGTCCACCAAATGGCAGATCCCAAAGCGCTTCGCTCAGGTGTCGAATGCTATTAAGAAGAACGTGCTCACAGACACCGCGATACGGAAACATGCCAAATCAGACATTGTCAATGACCAGCTTTCCGGTGAGTTGGAGTCGCCTGCATTGAGCCTGAAGACCTGAAGACCCCCAGTCGCTGAGCTAACAAATCTACTGCGCAGCCGACATTCTCCAGCGACTGTCACCCTACCTCCGTCGAAACGCCCCAGTCGATATCCTCGATCTGTGGCCATCTACAGGAATCTGGTCCTCCAAAGTCAACGAATTCCTCAAACCCCGTCGCCATGTACTCATTGAACCGTTAACAAAAAATTACGGCAAATACCTCAACCAACTTGTCAAGAGCGGACGAGGTTTCGAGCTTCTCTCCTTGGATCCGTACGAATTGAACGATTGGAGCGACATATTTGCCAAGCATTTGCCTGAACAGGGGCCTTCGAGTACGGGAGAAGGCCAAAAGGTGCCCAAAAATGACACTCTGCTTGTGCTGGCCAACATACCTGAGCAGCGTACCGCAAGAGACCATTATACGCCGGTGCGATGGTGGGGCGCAATGATGCAGAACTGTCTGGATCAGAAAGGAGTGCACATGTATGGCAGTGTCCGAATATTAGCTTCACTTCCTGGAAACGCCAAGTGCAATATCCTCCCGCGCACAGTCATAGACCGCAGACGGGCAGCTATGTTGACAGAGACCGTGTCACAGCACACGTTTGAGGTTGCTAGCACCTACGAGAATGAGCAATGGGTTACTTTGAGAGAATGGGAACCGCTGTGTCTCAGCAGGGAGAGAGCCGCTGAACGTGCCGCCGCACACAACATCGTCACCCCAGCTGGCCGGGAGATACCCCTTCTGGAATCGGCACCCGTCAGTCCGCAGCCAGGAAAGCAGACACAAGAGTACGCCCCTCGGCCATGCGTGGATTTCCATAAATCCCTGCTAGACCGCATAGCGTCGGGGCAGAAAAAGGAGGCACGAATAGCCACATACGCTCTGAATCAGGACAATGACCGGGCCTGGTGGCGCCGACTGGTCGCCAAGACTCAGCTTGAAGCCGACGAAGCTAGTCGGGCTCTGTCGCGCCTGGCTGCCGACCCCGGCAATACTTCCGAAGACCTCGAGAGGGGTGATAACCGATATGTTGGAATCAAGGCCGACGTTGATAGACTCTTCCGAAGTCAGCACTTCCGTGCCGTGCAGGGCCATGACCGCGTAGCCGATGATGCCCGTGTCTTTGCCGACACTGGCTCTTTCGACGACTCTATGTTTCTCTACGATCGCCGACCATTTGAAGCGTTGCGCATTGACCCAGAGGAACAGTACCCTCGCGTGCCGCGAACATTTGTGTACTTTGAAGCAGATGCCAATCCCCCGGTGGCGCAGAAACTCCGTCTGGTCTCTGATGAGAAGCGTAGTGAGCTGATGGAGCTCTTTGAGATTCTCTCGTCGATTTTCAGCACGCGAGGTGATTTGACTCTGTCTGAGCTTTACGAGGTCCTCTTACCCGAACGAACTCCCAACGAAATCGTCAAAGACCTCCCAGTCCTCGCGCGGTATGTCACGAAGCGACAGAAACCCGGATGTGATGGCGTGGCACTGGAGGACCCTACATTGGAACCGAACGACTGCTTCCAGGAGAACATCAACTACGATCTCTCTGATACGCGGGTCCGGCGCCTGCCTGTCTCTGTGATATGGGACATTCTGCTCAACTATCAAAACAGCGGTGCAGATGTGTCTCCGATGGAAGTTAAACGGCTGCTCGGGGGCACCGTGAAAGCGGGAACAGCCGGAAAGTCGAAGCCGTTTCGACTGCGGTAGTTCCAAGGTTCCCCGGATTGTACGATATCGACACGTGTAACTTATTCCATATAATTTTAGACATAGACCTCGATGTTAAATAACGTTTTGCACTAGCGCGTAACCCTAAGGTGGCTTAAGGCCGATTACTACTGTTTCAGTCGCAGGCCCCGCCAAACTGCTACCAAGCGCGCCGCTCCACCCGATTCAAAGAGGTCTTAGCGTGAATATAGCAAAAAGATAACTAAACTATGTAGTGTAAAAGACTCTTTGAAACGCGAACATGCCAAATTGACACAAATAAAGCCTTTCGAGTCCAAGTGCAAGTCGGGCATCTCGAAAAAATCAATCAACATAGTTGTTAAAGCAGTGTCATATTGGGACCCGTACCCTAATTGAGCATAGACGATAACAAAACCAGATTTAACTGTTCATTAGTGGACTCAGGATTGGCGCACGTGGAAAAGGATTGGTTGATTCCTTAATCATGATTTCATTGATTTTATTTTATTGTTATTGGCTTGAGTCACTATTCCCTCATCCCTTATACTCTATTTTATCACGTACAGATGCGGCACAATGCATCCGAGTTTGTACAATATTGCAATATTCTGTATAACTTATACTTCAATGGCTTTCAACCCAATATGGACAGACCCGTGTTAGTGTTTAGGAAATGAACGGTGGATCCGATCAGCGCGAACTGTCTTCTGCTAATTTCCCAATTTCCCACAACCTCACTGTCACCGTCGTATCTCCCACCAAAATGACGATCATCTTTCCTGTCAGTGTCATTTCCTCATTTCCCGTCTGGTCGAGACCGGCCATCGACCCCAGTGGGTTTTGTCTTGTATTTTTTTCTTTTTAGTCCATGTCTGCGACCGAGTCTTTGTCTCTTTCATCTTTGTCTCTCGCATCGCACCCAAAATGAAGTATAAATTGTACCTTGGATCCGACTAACCGAGTCATCGTGGCCAATCGAGGTTATTTGCCACTGCGTCATATTTCCCAGTGAATGACTCAAGTGAATAAGCTTGTTATTGCGCAGAGTACTTTTTGCACACTGGGTTGCCTTGTGCTTTGCCTGGATCGCGTTCTCTTTGCTTTTTTCTGGTGACTCTCCAACGCGATTCCGCAAACAAGCATCATGAGTCCCCCAACGACACCGACATCGACCCCAATGCCATTGTCACTCGACACCGGATCCGATGGTGATAAGCTATCATTGCAAACCTCGGCCATTCCTCACCTTACCCCACCGGTTACCCCGATAGGCAAGCCGAGTGCCGAGCCCGATTCCCTGAGTCAATTGGAGGCTGGACCAAAGAGAACATCGCTAGTGAAGCAAATTATAACCAAACCGCTACAATTTATCGATGACCTTACAATATGTCGCGACGACAATGACCGACCTGTCGAGTTTGGCCGTGGCGTCTTGAGCATCGTCTACAAAGCAACCTCAACGCCACCCGCACCGCCTATCGGCACCGATACTCCTCCCTGCTCCCCAGCGTACAGCAGCCGTGTCCTTGCCGCCAAGATACCCTCACGGCGCGATGCGCGCGCAGCCCTGCAAGCCGAAGCCCTGACCTTGACACGGCTGAACCGTACCCCAGGCCACCATGACCGCGTCATCACATTCTACGGCGTGGAGCCCGAGACTGAGGCTCTCGTGATGGATGCGGTTCCCCTGGTACTGTCAACATACATTGAAGACCAGGCCGATCTGCGCAAGAAGCAGTTTTCCACTGCGACAATGTTCGAGCCTGTGATGGGCATGGATTCGTTCTTCGACCTGGCGCACAAGTTGATCGGTGGCCTAGCCTGGCTTCATAACGATGCTGGCATGATCCACGGCGACGTCAAGCCATTGAACATCCTGCTCCGTCCCATCGCCACAGACGACTGTACCGACCCAGATGCATTTCCCTACCACCCGCTCTATGCGGACTTTTCATCCTCTCTGGATATCCCATCCGACGCCTCGGAAAACTTCAACAGCAAGATCACAGATATGTACGCCGTCACGGTACCATTCACAGCCCCAGAGCTGCTCAAATCCCTGACCGCGGGCACTATGGCGCTATCCCCGGCTTCGGATGTCTTCTCCCTAGCCGCAACCCTGATTGCTGCTGCAACGGGAGACATGCTTCTGTATCCCGGAGACAGAAGGCGCCGCCAGCTGATGGCGTGTGATGGGCACCAGATCCTTGATTTCGCCAGAAATGGCGCAAACGGGACTCGTGTCCCGCGCAACGGACCAGTCGAGAAGCTGGTTAAAGCTGCTGTGGTCAAGGACCCTGCGCAGCGCATTTCTGCTCAGGAATGGCTGGCTCTGGCTTCTTGATCTCTGCTATTTATACCTTTATAATTTCTTTTGATTTTTGCATTCGCATATTCCCGTCATGTCTGATTTATAGCGCATTTATGGGAGCATTTAGCATTCACCTCAGCTAGATTTTATACCCCTTTGGATGGAGTACGAGAATACAGGGTTAGATTTCTTATCTCGGATATTTACATTTTACATTTTGAATAGAGCTTGCATCATTTCATATCATCGATCCTTAAGACCTAATTATATTAACATGTCCGTAGAGAATAGCGACCTGGTCATATCTCATTCCTCAAGAGTTAGCCCCTTCAACGAACTTCTTCAGATCCTCCACCCACAACTCAAAGTTCCATTGCAGCTTCGCTCCATACATCCACTTCACCACATGTGCCAGCCACCCAACCTCACACTCCCAATTGCGCACCTCCGTACCACCCTCCACATCCTTGATCTCATGCACGCGCTCAGCAGTCAAAAGCGAGCGGGGCAGGGCACCCGGCGCATCGTAATCAGCAACCCACACGATCCGACCTGGAGTACCAGTCTCTGTGTTTGGTGCGACACACTCCGTGATGACGAGCGAGACATCCGTCGCAGCTTGTGGTTTGGTCGAGGTGGGATCCATGCGGACGTGAAAGGTCAACTTTGTTCCGGTTTGGAGGATGGGGGAGTCATTCTGGTCTGGCTGTGAGCGGATGGTTACGCGGGGCACGAAGGAGTTCCAGTCGGGCCATGTTGATGTGTTTGTGAGAGCGGCCCAGACTTGGGTGGAGGATGCGGTGGTGGTGGTTGAGCTGCCGATGTGGAGGGTGGCCTTGGTAGCTGTGATGGTCGGGGTTGAGCGGGTGCGGTTGGTTGGATCTGAGAGTTCTGACATGTTGGATGTTTAGGTGCAAGATGGGATAAATGGAGGAGATGAGCTGAGTGATGACGGTGGGTTGCAGCTGATAAGGTTAATGTTATCAGTGCCTCGGCTTCATTGTTTACTATGAGTATAGACCTGTCTCACTAGAATACGAAGTATGGGATATCTAGCAATTATTAAGTATATGCGTACAAGATTAGTTTATGCACTTTTTCCCTATTCAAAATATTAATTCATGAAGCTATCGCACTCTAGTCTAGATTCGAGTCTATCTATACACCTCTAGGAACTAAACTTGAAGACCTCCAGGTTGGTATATGACTGACTCTTTCAAGGCTTTGACTACGCAATATCCCGGTCATTCCTCTCGTGTCTCTGTTGTTCCTTCCATCTTCCACCTTCGGATGACCTCATTGTTGCTTCCTTGAGAAGGCACGATGTAGCGTAAACAGAATAACAAAACAAACTCCCTTTTCTCTTCTTCCTCTTCTCTTCTCCTCTTCTCACCCATCTGCTTTTATCTCGTCTTACTTGGCCGTCTTTCATTCCACAAGCACACATTCTTTGTCCGCATACTCACTGTCTTACCGCACTCATTATACTCTTCTATTCGACATGTCATACACACCTTACTATTCTCCCCTCCAACCTCATCCGCGTTTCTGCATCTTCCGCCCTGGAGGTGTAATCGCTCCATTGATCGCCATCGATGAACTCCCTTCCTGGCTGCAGATATACTGCAACTTGGGTACGGACACGGTCTTGGGACTGCAGCCGGTGACACCAATCCACATCCCACGCAACGGAGAATACGACGTGATCTGTCACCACTGCTCCAGCAGCGTCGATTCTCTCCACCAGAGCGTTTCGGAGAGGAACCCAGACTCGCCTCAGTCTGTCGGCCAGTCCAAGAGTTGCCCGGGTGCCTTTATCCCAGCAATCCCAGATTCACAGCTACCAGACGTCATGTCCAAAATCTCGCTTGGTGATCCATTCCCAATTCTGGGACAGCCGCTTCTCAGCCCCACGCTGCATAGTCGATTTGGTGGCCTCTATACGTGCCGTCCGCACAACGTTCATTCCAACATCCTGGGAGCATCCACTGCATATACCGAGCCCTTGGTGCTGCGGACTCAAGCTTCCTCTGCATCTGAGCCACTTCCAGGGCCATCTCGGAATTCGTCGAAGCAGCAGTCTCCGTCAGATGTACGGGCAACTGTTGACTCTTCGCTTGTGGGTGTATCCCGCAGTGCATCACTCAAGAACGCAGAGAATCAGCATCCCAAAGGACCTCCGATCGCCCCCTCTGATCCGTTTGACAAAACCCAAGACGAGCTTGATGTCATTGCCAGTGTGATCGCAGCTTCGCTGTGCGGTCAATCTGTCGCCGAAAGTCTGGCCGAGAGTCTCGCCGAGACAATCTCCATCACTGCCGCTGTCGAACTCTTCAAGAAAAGAAAGGGCATCACCTCTCTTTCTCGACCTCGGCCACCCAGCTTGCATCAAAGCGTGCAAACCGCTGCCAGCTTCAAAAGTCATTTGTCAAAGGTGTCGTCAAGCCACAAGGTACATACCGCAGCTGTCAAACATCGAGTCAAGGGTCGTCGCCGCGCTAAGCCGAAGGCATCGAAGCCGAAGGCATCGAAGAAACGCGAGTCAAAGCCATCTGGTGAGCATCCTGCCCAAGGAGGCCAGGAGCAAGTCAATTCGAGTACCAAGCGACGTGATCGGCGGGAGAAAGCTCTCCGATGCCAGAGGGAGGCTGACCCTCCCGGTCAGTCTTACCACGACATGACGAGAATTCCACACGGACCATTCGGCGTGTTCCATCGTTGACGCGATATTGAGCATTCCAAGTATATAGTTTTGTTCCATTGCTCCATGTTTTGCTCCCTTTTCGAATGTCTTTTTTGGGGATGTCTTTCTTGATGTCTTTCCAATGTCTCTCCTTGACTGTCGTTTTTCGAATGTCTTTCCTTGAGCGCTCTTTTGTGAATATTTTCCTTCAAGGTTTTTTCCATGTCTTTCCTTGGCTGTCGCTTTTCGAATGTCTTTCACTGTGTGTCGTTTTTTGCATGTCTTCCTCGAATGTCTTTCCAATGTCCTTCCTTCACGGTTGTTTTTCGAATTCCTTTCCTTGTGTGGCGTTTTCCGAGTGGCTTTCCTTGGGCGTCATTTTCTGCATGTCTTCCTTGTATGTCTTTCTAATGTCCCTCCTTGACTGTCTCGGGTTTGGGTCCTCGGCTGTTGGACCCCATGTTTTGCTCTTCATAGGTTAGACCTGTCACTCATTCATCGCAGTAGGTAGATTTGTTCAGCTGTGCGCAGACACAAGCAAAATCCACGTTCTTTATTGTACAATGCCTGTTCCCTGCTCTCGGAGATGATCCCAAGGTAGTGTGTCTCCTCACTACCACCGGTAACTCACCATGTATTCCGCACTCGTATCTCCCGTCATCTCCATCAAGATCGCCAACATGATGAGAATCAACAAGCCTCGTGGCATCAGCCCTCGGTCGAGAGGTATCAAATGCGACTGATAGTCGGTGGATCGTAAATGTAGGGTCGAGCTAGTTACAGCGAACCCTCCCTATCTTAGAACTCATGTATCCACTTTTCTGGCGCCTACATCTAAGGGATAATTTGGCTCTCATAGTCAAACTACATGTTTTAAACCCATTAAATCACTCGTTTTTGCATAATTAAGCCCTCTACATGCATCTCTACTAAATATACGCCTATCATGCCCGGTGATTATTCAGTCCGCTCATAAGTCTTCAATTTAAGAACTAACTATAACTAAATGGGGCGCATGACCATCATATCATGTACGCAGTAAAGTCTTCCCATGACGGAACCCTTCCACGGTCGGCGCTTGGATCTGTTGGGTCCATGAGGACCGGCTTCGAAAAGACTCATCACATCGCAGCATTTCTTGCGACACAGTTTTCAATCGCAATAGTAAATAAGAATTCATGGTATGCCATCTGAGCCCTCCGCGTCCATACGCAAGGGTCAGCACCGTATTATCTGTGCTTCCAGGTTTTAACTTGTCTACCACAGACTCATTAGCCAGCGTCAAAGAGCGGGAGTGGATTCATACCGATCATTGCGTCGAAAAACCGGAATAAATCATCCCCTGTAAAGGGGGTAGAGATATCCTGGTGCAGGGTTCTCGGAAACGCCCGAATCATGTTTCTCCACAGGCAAAGCGTTAAACGGATTGTGATAAGTGTAGGTTGGAAGTGAGAGATATAATAGGCATATCGCTTTTGGTTAGCACAGCGTCAAACTAGCAGCGCCCTTTGCTAGGATCGCTTTTAAAGGGCCGTTTTTCCAGCTTGGACTGGCTCTGTTTTATAGGCATATCCCTAAATGTAGTATCAAAGGTTGCCGGTCATTCAAGGTAGGTTTATAATCAAGCCTGTAGGTAGGTGAGGACAGGGGCGAGTGGCTGCGAGATAGGCGGCTCAGGTCGATCTCTATTTCGTCAATCATGGAAGATCTCTTGCGCCTTGCACTCGTCGCGACGTGCGGGGCTGGTGGAATGACGACCTGCACTAGGTCAGGAGGAGGATCGAGCGTTGCACTCATCGTGGGTTGTGAGAAGGTGAAAGTGGGAATAGCAAAAGGGAAAGAAGATGTAGGTGGGAAGAAGTGACGCGGGGTAGGTGATGGAAGGAAGTTGGACGCGAAGTGAGAGAGTCGCGAATGAAGTAATGTTACGGAAGTACGATGAGGTGAGAAGGTGATCGTATGTAGGATCTCGTATACGGTTTAGTAGATATGGAACGATCTTGATATTGATTATGACGATATTGTATCGCTGTGTATTAAAGCTGAGATAAACGATTCGTTCGGGGGCGTCACTTCGACTGTTCGGCGCGGAAGTTCTCGATCAAATCCGGTCGATTTCGCTGTACTTGTGCAGCTGTCTGGAGTAGAGGTAAAGGCAAAGTAAGAGATCCATATAAAACTCACAAGAGAAGAGTAAAGTAAGGGCAAAGTAAGAGATATAGAAATAGATATTAAATTGTGCTTCAACCTTTAGAGTTATAGATCTAATACCCATATCAAAGAATAATCATTTTACTTTGCTATCGTCTACTGTAGAGTCGGTAGGTCGTTGTCAACCATATAAACCATAGTAAACGCTGATTAGGTATAGTGTACCCGATGAGTCTCTCACTCCCGGCCTACACATATAAAGTAGGTGCTTAAACTTCCGCCTTTCTCTAAGCTACAGTACAGAATCAGCTATTGACTACACCTTTTACTAGCGACATCGCTACAATGAGTGACGCCGCCACGGATCAATATGACGAATCCTTCTTCGCAAACCTCCCTGATATCACTCCGATGATCGGCTCTAAAGAGGCTACCGTTAAGAGGTTAATCGAACGTCACGCAGATACAACAAGTTTTTGTTCCTATCTCGCCTTTACAAATGTACCACCAAGCCTTACCGACACGCCGCGTCGAAAATTCCCGAAGTCAGCGCGAGTCTTTTACAACTATGATACGCGCCAGCTAATCGTGAAACTTGGATCAATACCACATGAAGTCGCGACAAGGACATTCGTTTTCGTTATCGTCACCGAGCTAGGAAGAAATGGGTTGGATCCAGTCCGGGGTCTTTACCCGCTAGGAAAAAGTTCCGTTTAGGGCAATACTTGCTGCAAAGAGCCAGACTGTTCATACCGACCAAGGGTGCTCCCTCCTGGAGAGATAAAAAATGGCCCTCTGTGGTCGTCCAGGCGGGCCTATTAGAAAGGTTTAATAAGCTAAAGGCGGATGCAGCGTGGTGGCTAAGCAACTCCTCTGGAGATGTCAAAGTTGTGATTCTCGTCGCCGTCAATCCGTCTCGGCCAGAGATCCGCTTTGAAACTATTATTGTCGACCCGGCTGCCTTAACTACGCGGTTACCAAATAGCCGCATCAGCTACCGACCTTTAACGCGGCAGTTGGTTACAATCTCTCGTCCTCTTAACTAGCCCAATGCAGCTATCACGACTTCAGGTGCAACCCCTTTAGTTATTCGGTTTGACGAGATGTTTCTTCGGGCGCCAGTACCGCCCGAGGGCAATATCGAATTCTCGCGCGAGTTTTTCGAGGATCTTGCCGAGAATGTATGGGAAGAACTGGAAATCTAGGGTCTTTTAATAGGTGTATTTTTGGCTCTTTGTTGCAATCGCATCGATACTCCTTATTCAGGAGACCGGGGTTTGACCCCACGACTTAGCTAGTCTAATATGAAAAGGGCGGTTCAGAAATCTATTGCTAGAGGCTTGTTCCAATGAATATGTCTTGAGGAGACTAGACTGAAAACCAGCCTACTCAATTCAAGAAGGGGAAAGTTTTTAGGAAGGAAGAACCCAGTGAGAACAACCTACACAAGGGGGTGAAGGGCGTGGGAAGAAGATCGAGATGACGGACGAGCCTCTGATTAAGGGCATGTTGGGTAGAGAATGATTCTTGACAGCTTCCGAAACTCACAGACTCACCCGGTAGGGTGTTTTCGTCCTAAGCTCAGTCTGAATGGCTTTTGCCCCAAGTTGGCGGATAAGGTCTAGATATCGTACAAGTTAGACCTATCCTAAGGGCATCCGTGTTGGGTGGAGCGCCTTCAATGCCGCTTGGCTGGCTGTAGAGAAGATGGCAAGCCCATTTTCAGATATCGGTGGCGATGACAACTATATTGGCTTAATCACACCCTTTATGTCTTTATTACCTGTCCATTCCAAGAACTTGGGCCATCCCGATAGTACTAAGATGACTATGAAATAAAATTGAAATGAGCAGAATTGATTTACTGGTATTAATGGCCATACCAAAGCTGGTTCAGAAAAGAATGAAACCATATTTTGCCGAGTAGCTATGAAAGACCTAGACCTTCTGTGCTTGCGGTTGTAGGTTTTCGGATATTCGTGGCTAGAGAATCGGCGAAAGTATGCCAAGCGAATAACTATGAACAAAAAAGCCCTGGAAAAGAGTGCTCAAAGACCGGCCAGAAGTGGGTGCTGCCCCCGCTGCTCTTCGTACTCTTTCTTGAACTATGAAAACGGTCTCCGTTAGCCTAACATTCATATCAGATAGTATGTCATTGGTGAAGCACAGCTTACCTCTGGGTCTTCTTTAGCCAACGCTCTTAGCAGTTCGTCGACCCTTTCTTCCGCAAGGCGTGGCACTCGGTCGCAGCGATCACGCCCAGCAGCCTTTTCCAATGCTCTCTCGTTAGAACTGCCCGGAATGGAAAATTCTGTCGCCAATTTCACCATAGCCCTGAACTCTATAATCAAGCGGATCTCCTCTTTTTTAGTACCCTTGAATTTGACGTACTCCTCCGCCTTTCGCACCAAATTCCCCAAGTCTCTCTCTTCTCCCTCTTTTTCCGGCTCTCTGTTATCCCATGGTTCTCATCCAACACGAGCCTCGCCTCTTCTGCTAGCCCACTCGCTACCGTCCTCAATTGCTCATCACGGGACATGTGGTCGGCCAATAATGCATCACGACCTGCGTCTATTTTCTGTTCATCGATTGCCATTTTCTTCTTCTTTCGTAGTATAACCGTTAGTCAATGTCTATGCAATCGTGCCGACTTTCCGTTTGGTAGAATTTCCAATGCAACATTTGCAGTTCTTGATAGGTAGGAGGGGAAGTATATATACTAACATTTTCCGAATGTGAAGCAGTCTGGTATCAAGCCTTCAAGTCCGAGATAGGTAACTGTCTGACTAGCCGGGCGTTTTATCAGGAAGGAAATGGTATTATCTCCTCGAAGGGGGGATCTCTTCTTCCTTTTTATATTCTATGCACTGCCTAGGGATGCGACACGGTAAAGAAAATCATGTGCTGTTCACAGCGATCGGCAAAGCATTACGACATCAACATGCAGCTTGTGTTCGACTGATTGGTGAATTTACTTGTAGGTTCGTTTTCGTAGTGGATGAGCTGAATTGTGGGGCACTCGTTGGAATGACCGGAACATATTAGATTGAGCGCCCTATGCATGTAGGTAAACCAAAGTACTCGAAATGTCTATGTCATTAACAAATCTTTGATGCGTGCTCGATAACATAGAGTACGGGAATTCAGGAGGTCCTAGTCTACCTATGTAGGTAACACCTCGGGTCTGACACAAATAAGAGTATAACATCTATCGTAGATCTCCGGTTCACCCGTTACCACGGCTGGAGGTTCCACCTTTTTTGCTTTCTTTGATCTACTAATCAGCTACTGTTCAAGTTCCGTCAAGTCAGCCAGTTGTCATCGTGGCTGACTGAATAGCTTTCGACGTGCACACCACTAATTCTCGCCGTAGATTGACGTCCCCTTTACCCACACCATTACTTCAATAGAAGTAGTGGTACTAGTAGTGAAAAAGCGGTTAGGGAGGTACAAGGTAAGTAGTAGACCGTGAATCACGTGGAGTGAAGTGGGGTACGAAGAATATTATCATGAGACTGGCATTTTTCTGAAGAGCTGAAAACTACGAGGCTGTGCTGAATAGATCCATCTATGTACGTGGCTCGGTATAATTGCATCCAATTTGCCCACAACTGCCCTATTGCGTGAACAGTTGAGTTATCGCTTATGAGCCATGCTCTGCGAGCTAATCCGAAGATAGACTAGCGGGGTTGGGATAGGGTTAGAGAATTATGTACTTCTGAGTGTACGCGGGGGAATCTAACTTCAAATATGGCAGCATAGTATTCTTTCGTGACTAAAGCTAACTATTCCCCCTATCTCCGTCACAGCTGATCCATCAAGATCACCAGCATGATGGGAATCAAGAAGCCTCGTGGTATCCGACATGATCGACACCGAGTTGTCGATCAAATGTGATCTGAATCATCTATGGTAACCATATCTGCAAAGTGGAGTGGATTGGTGCTACCTTCAGAGAGTAAAATGGATGGGAGAGAATAAGGAGAGCACAGCACTGAAGCCGTCTCCAGTGTCAACATGTGTCGCATCAAGAATGGCGATACCCATGAACCTATACGGCTTCCTCGGCCCCACTACTACCAAGAGATGGAATCAAGCTCGCCCACACAATAAAATTCGCCCACTCCTGCCTTACAGGTAACAACAATGATTTATCCTATCCTATCCCGTCTTGTTGCCCTTGCCATCCTCGAAGTACGCTGTGGCTCCTTCGGCAAATGGAATCGCCATGTACAAGGTGCACAGTCACTACTCGATCTGCACGGAGTAAATCCGCGATAACGTCACACGGCACATACCCGGTCTTGCAGATGAACTAGCCTATCTGGTTTAGTCGACGTCACGGGTTCGCCTGTGAGAGATAGTGGGTGTTCAATCATTGGCACGACATTCTTCGGCGTTTTTCGTTCGGTTGTCCAGATGATACATTTGATCCTTTCGTGCGGCTATTAAAGGACTCGCTATGGATCAGATACTCTTGATACCGACTCGAGCGAAGATGCCGGTGGTGGTATACCGCGGGTCGATACTAGCCGAGCGGGGAACGACAACAGATCGATCTACAAAGTAAGCAAGTTTTAGATAGAGCAATCTACCCCCTGACTAGGATCTGATCTACATTTCCATGTTCTTTATATACCTGAAGCTATCCTCCCTCTAGACCATCCTCGATAGAAACCTCCCATTCCAGAATTAGAATCACAATGGCCCCATCCTACCAAGACCTCGCCGCCAAAAAGCGCGCCGAACAGCTATCTCTAATCCCGCCAGAATGGCGGCTCAAGGACATCCCCACAATTACCTCCTTACCAAACGCACTCCCCTATACCAACAACACCTGACACCCACCGAACTAGCCCTAACAGAAGAAACCGACATCACCATCCTCCTCGACAAACTATCCACCGGCGCCCTCTCCTCCCTAGAACTAACCCGCGCATTCGCCAAACGCGCAGCCCTAGCCCACCAACTAACAACATGCTGCACCGAAATCCTTTTCCAAGAAGCCTTCACCACCGCCACAAAACTAGACGAACACCTATCCAAAACAGGACAGACAATCGGTCCCCTACACGGCCTGCCCGTCTCTATCAAAGATCTATTTTCCATTAAGGGCGTCGACACTTCTATCGGTACATACACCATTCTACATCACGGAAAGGAAATATAAACTGAATATTATGCAGGATGGGTAGGTCTCACGAACAACCCAGCACCAGCGGATAAATCCGTCGCCAGAACACTCCGTCGTCTGGGCGCTGTACTTTACGTGAAGACCAATCTTCCGCAATCCATGATGATGTCGGACTCTTATAACCATGTTTTTGGCCAGTGTGTCAATCCGTTCAATCGGAACTTGATCTCGGGTGGGAGTTCGGGCGGCGAGGGCACACTGGTTGCGGCGCGTGGGAGTGTTCTCGGCATTGGGACGGACCTGGGTGGTTCTATTCGTATCCCGGCTGGGATTTGCGGGGTCTATGGGTTGTCGCCCAGTCCTGGGAGACATCCGTATGAGCGGGGGAGGTAAGTCTTTTCTTCATTTAGCAAAGTGTGAAGGGAAGGGTGCATGCTGATTGACATAGTCCGGGCCAGGATATTGTGAGGTCGGTTGCTGGGCCGATGAGCTGTAGTCTTGCGACTATCGAGCGGTATATGGAGGCTTTGCCTTGTGCGGCGCCCTGGGAGTTGGATCAGCATGTTGTTCCTGTGCCGTGGCGGAGTAATTTGGCGTCATTGACTCCGAAGCCATTGAAGATTGGGTTTTTAGTTGATGATGGGGTGGTCAAGGCACAGCCTCCTATGCAAAGGGCTGTGCGGGAAGTTGTTGCTGCGCTGAGAGCAGCTGGGCACGAAGGTAAATGATGTTGCGTATTGAGTTTGGTTTGACGCTAATATGCGGGATAGTTTTCGAGTGGGACGCTTCTTCCCATAAATATGCATATACGCTCTGGGAAAAGGCCATTTTGTCTGATGGAGGCGAAGGGGCTCGGAAGAAGATCGAGATGACTGGCGAGCCTTTGATTGAGGGCATGTTGGTCGGGACGGAGAAGGATATCTTGACGACTTCCGAAACTCATCAGGTAAGAATCCTTGTTTTGGTCCTATTTTGGTAACAAGCTAATGATGATAGCTCAATGCCGATAAGTACATGTACGAGACGGAGTATCTTGATCGCTGGGTTTCTTCTGGTATCGATGCCCTGGTCATGCCAAACAATCCCTGGGTCGGATATAAACCCTGGACTTGGGTCAAGTCTAATGCGTATGTTGGATATACGAGCATATGGAACTTGCTGGGATATGCTGCCCTCACTGTTCCGGTTACCTCTGTTTCCAGAGAGAAGGATGTCCCGGATCAAGAGTGGCTTGATTATATGCCGCGGAATGCTAGTGACAAGTTCAATAAGGAGCAGTGTAAGTCGTTCATTTGTGATCGTGGACAGAGTGCTAACAACACAGATGATGTCGAGCTCGTGGATGGCATGCCTGTTGGCGTGCAGGTTGTTGGTGGAAGATTTGGCGAGGAACGGTGTGTGGCGGTAGCAAAGGCGATCGAGCAGGCGATGAACAAGGAAGCATTGCCCAATTAGTCTGTCTTCAAGGTTAGGTTCGGATACTAGGCAATGTTCCCAGGATGAAGGGTGTGTGGACGTATAAGAGTGCCCGTATAATTATTTCCTCTACAATTATCACGACACTCGATAGTGACCATACCTATCACAGAGATGGAACCCTAGCTTCAACCTTGGAAGAATATCTAATATATCCAATGTTCTCATTTATATATACAGAAAAGTACTCTATACAGCAAAATATTCTAAATAGGAGCATTCATCCGCTCCTTATAATCCGGGAACTCGAAATCGCCCAAGTCCCGCTCAACAGAGTCATTCCAAGTCCTCCCACTACCGCTTCCACTATTCCTTCCCATCTCGAAATCCCCATGACGATCCGGCGAACGATCAGCCACGAGCGTCGGACTAGGCGCCACAAAATCCGACCCGATTCTAAGCTCGCGCACGACGCGAATGGTATCAGGTTCACTTTCCAGGTCGCCTTTGCTGTTCATCTCCGGGTCCACTTTCGCGATACTAGCTGAGTACCCGCTGTGACCAGAATAGAAAAGGTTGTTATAGAAGATGCCGCCGTCTGGACCGATTCCGGGGTCATAGAAGGATGATTTGTATGGTGAAGGGTGGGACGTGAGTTGTGTTGTGTTTGACGTTTCTCTGGTTGCTGGGGAGGAATGGAGTGGTCGGGGACGGAAGAAGAAGGAGAAGATGCGGGAGATGAAAGGGTACAGGAGTGGGAGACATGCGCAGATAATGGAGATGTTTGCTTCGAGGGAGGACCAGACGGCTGCTTCTTGGTTTGTCCTTGTATAATCGTGCCGGTTGACCATGATTGTCAGCTCGTAGAGCCGGGCAGAGCTAATTGCGATGACGATGATGCCGACCCCGAAGACGAGCATGACACCTGCTCTTTTGCGTTTGGGAAGCTTGAGCTTGGATAGGATGGACATTGGGATGATCAAGATCACGACGTCGGTGAAGATATGCATGGCGGAGTTGGCGTACCAGACTGCACCAACAGGGAGGCAATGTTTGTCGTCGGCTAGATTTGCAGTCCAGAAGTGGTTTACAGGGACGCAGAATACGAAGCTGCTAATGACCATCCAGAATCCCGAAATGACGAGGAAGGTCATCAGGATATAGTTGGCGATTAGGAAGTGTCGGTAACGGAAGACGCGGGCATAGAACACGAGTATGGAGAGCTTGGAGAGGATCAAGGAGAGGTTGTAGAAAGGTATTGAAAGCCAGAGATACTGCAGACTGGTTAGTATCAGCCTACAAGTACAAGTTTGTAGAAACCTCAACTTACTCGCATCTGGTTCTGTCTAACATCCACTGGTAGGTCTTGATTAGATGTCCCGAGGCCATTTGCGCGTTCTAGTATAATCAGCTTCGCCCGTTGTTTAAGACAGTTGAGGATCAACCTACCGGCGAGAAGCAATGCATAGAAGGTGATGGAAGATGACTTGAATAGATATTAGTAGTGCGCTTCTCAATGAGAGTGATATTTCTACCCAGAAAGTCCGGGGAAACCAAAGACATACCAATGCAAGAACGATAAACAGGTCATCATATCCAGGGCTCTTGATCAGTCCTATCCTCGTCCATAACCGGACGAGGACAAATAAGATGGCGAGGATAGTAAAGACTGTCGTGGGAGGCAAGACATGCATTATCGAGGGATCAGTCCACTCCAACCCAATAGTTGATATCGACGGCGATCAAGTCAAGCAAGTGTCATTCCATTTGTTTGATATAGGGAATCTCAATTGATGCACTATCACTCCGTCGCCTGCAGAGTGAAACCATATACAGTGCTGAAATGGTGGCGTTCCTGAACTATAAGTAACTGAGAAGATCGAGATATCCTAAATTTATCACGATAGAAACAATCCAATTCTTCATGAAGTTCTGCAGTCGACATTCTGCAAGATAGAGACCCATCTCGCTCTGATTTTCCGAATGTAGAGACTGCGGTCTCACGGTATTGGCCAACCATGCATCTGAGCATCTGCATCGCCGGAATAGGAAATCCAAGATCCCATTGCGTCAAGGACATTGACAAATTGTCAGGGCCCACAAACCCACACCAATCTCTGCAATTCGTGAAGATGAAGCTGTGGACCGTGCCAGAGTGCCATGATACTCTCACGAGTACAGTCCCACCTTGGAACTCGGTGGTTGGCTCATGCCGGGGGAATTCTAGACTGACCACCTGAGACGCAGATCATAAACTCTATCGCGGGAATCTGCTCCAAGATTGGTCCATCAGTATCGTGAAGAGCTTCCAAGGTTTGGTTCCAGATGCGATGATGGGCTGGATTGCGAGTTAAAAGTGGGCGGATATGCTGCGTACTGGGGATCCCCTCTTCCATTTGGAATTGCTGCTCGATAGAATTGGATTTGGTTTCCACTGCGGCTCTAAGGGTTGCCACTTCAGTGACGACGGGTTTAGGTTCGCCACCTACGCAGTATGAGACTATAGTGTCATTGTCTACGGAAATCACCCCACATCATGTGTGAGGGGAAAGATTTCCAAGGAGACTGGACCAGAGTCCACATATGTTCTGTTCTAGTTCTACGGTAAAAGGCAAATTATTCAGAGAGCAATTTTATTTGTCCGTCCGCTATACATTGCAGATAGACCAAAGTCCCCAGATCTAAAGGGACGAGATATCATATAGAAATTGGGCAAATGCCAGATGGAAATCGAATCTACAGACGAGCCTTGAGGTTGGCCTTCAGGCGCCGCTCAACGGCAGCCATGTACTCCTTGGTGGTGACCCAGGCCTCACGCTCCTTCTTGCCTTGGGACAGGGCAAGATCCTTGGTCATGATACCCTCCTCGTTGACGACCTCAACGCAGGCGCGCTCAAGCTCCTCGGCGAAGGTGACCACGTCGGGGGTGTTGTCGAGCTGGCCACGCTGCACCAGACCGCGGGTCCAGGCGAAGATCGAGGCAATGGGGTTGGTCGAGGTCTCGCGGCCCTTCTGGTGCTCGCGGTAGTGACGGGTCACGGTGCCGTGAGCGGCCTCGGCCTCGAAGGCCTCGCCGTCGGGGGTGACCAGGGTGGAAGTCATCAGACCGAGGGAGCCGAAGCCCTGAGCGACGACGTCGGACTGGACGTCACCGTCGTAGTCTAGAAAATATGTCAGAAAAAAGATGATAAATAAGGTAAAAGGGACGGGAAGTACGCACTCTTCAGGGCCATGACGAAGCCACCCTCGCTCTTGATCATCTGAGCGACCATGTCGTCAATCAGACGGTGCTCGTACCAGATCTTCTTGGCCTCGAAGTCCTTGGCGTACTCCTTGTCGTAGATCTCCTGGAAGATGTCCTTGAAGCGGCCATCGTACTTCTTCAGGATGGTGTTCTTGGTGCTCATGTACAGGGGAAGACCCTTCAGGAGGGCCATCTTGAAAGAGGCGTGGGCGAAGCCACGGATGGACTCATCAGTGTTGTACTGGCACTGAGTGACACCACCACCCTGGAAGTCGAAGACCTGGACGCGCTCGGGCTGACCACCCTCAGGGGTGTAGACCAGCTCGAGCTTACCGGGGCCGGGGATGACACGGTCGGTGGCACGGTACTGGTCACCGAAGGCGTGACGGCCAATGACGATGGGCTTGTTCCAGCCAGGCACCAGACGAGGAATGGCGGGGATGATGATGGGCTCACGGAAGACGGTACCACCGCTATTATATTGTTAGTTTACCAGCCAATCGGGAGATCATGTTTTTAACTCACAGGATGTTACGGATGGTGCCGTTGGGGGAGAGCCACACTAGCAGGGATTAGGGTTAGTTTCTGACACATGGTAAGGGTAGCTATTTTGAGCGTACTCTTCTTTAGCTTGAACTCCTCGACACGGGCCTCATCGGGAGTGATAGTGGCGCACTTGACACCAACACCGTACTTCTTAATAGCCTCGGCGGCATCAATGGTGACCTGGTCATCGGTCTGATCACGGTACTCAAGACCCTAGAGAAAGGATTAGTGACGAATCTCACATCATTGGCAATTGCGACTTACCAGATCGTAGTACTTGAGGTCGACATCGAGGAACCTGATTGGGCAGTTTTAGTTCACTGAAGATCACTTCTATCCGTTATACAACACATACGGCAGAATCAACTAAAAAAGCAACGTTAGTCTCGGTCTACATGATGCATGCAAGCTGCAACAGGGGTCTGATCATGCATGGTCTGGGCCAGCATGGACGAGGGGACAAAATTCCGAGAGCTTACCTTTTCCCTGATTTCTTGCCAGATGATGCGGGTCATCTACGAGTCACGAAGATCACTGGTTAGCTAATTGGTTCTAAAGAGGCAATGATTTTGGGGTAGCGTGCTGCATCGGGTGGATTGACACATGAAGATGCCATGCTAAGCCCGTTTTTCCCCGCATGAGAGGGACGGACAGGACGAAAATGCAGCACCCGATGCCACGAGGCCAAGCTTGTGATACACCCGGAATGCAAGGTTTAGGAAGTATAAGAAGGGGAAGGTTTCCGTACCTCATCACCGTCGAGTTCCACCACCGGGTTCTTGACCTTGATCTTGGTTTCGGATGCCATGGTGCGGTATTGGTTGAGGTAGAGGGTAGGAGTCGATCCGGACCAGCGGGAAGTAGTAGCGAGTCTTTGGGGACGAGAAACAGAAGAAAGAGTTCTCTTGGAGGAGATGGAAGAGGAAGAAGAGAGAAGACGAGAAGAGAGATAGAGAGGGGCAGGAGGGGCAAGGGACCGACGCGCGAAAGCGGAACTGGACCGAAGGACGCTCATCGTGGATGACACCTGTACTCGGGAAGTCAGCGGGATTTTCTCTCTTTCTGTTTGGTTCGGAGTTCCTGGTCGGGAGCTTTCGCAGGTCGCCGTGTCGAACAACCGAGGGTACGATACTCGGCAGAAAGGATGTCAGTGGAGCGACTTTCGGTGCTATGTATACGTCACAGTCACTGAACTCGGCCTTTCCCTTTTTCTCTCGAATTCCTGGGGAGACCGGGGCAACGGACCAGTCGGAACAAGTAGAGCTGGAAGACAAATAGGAAGGGATGAGTTTACCGAGTAGCAGCAGCGTATAGCTTGGGCTGAAAAGAAGAGGGTAAAGCCTAAAGCCTTGTCCGGGGAAAGGCGTTCTCTCTTTTTAACTCGTGGTTCCGTTGGAAGCGCCGAAGCCGGACGTCACGAGATTCCTTACTTTTTTTTCACTAAGAGCTTAAATTTGCTAAATTTGCTTGCTGAAGGTCGTCAGAGCTTTTTTGACTCACGATCTCCCTCGTTAGACGAGTCAGAGCCATCCTAGACCCCATCCACTGACCCGCTCTGTTGTAGAGCTTTCCCGGAGCTCGGAGCGTCTCTCCGCGGCTTCACCGAGGATCTTCATTTGACCTCGGGAAACGATCTCCCGGCACCATCTTACTTTGACGTATAGAGGAATAGCTAACAATGTAATATGCAATTGAATCCTAGCTGCTTCCAGTGTTGAAAATGTCTCATCTAAAGATCTCACTCCGATCGGACGCCAGATTATCCTCGTAATGTGTGTTGAAAGACCATGGGAAAATCCGTGATGTATATACAAGCTCCATCTATCCAATGTGAATTGGACCAAGAAAAAGGAAAATAGAAAAAATACCATCTAGAAATCTAGAACAGTCCGTCGATCTCCCCTGTCTCGGGGTCAATGTCCACATTGATATAGCCCGGGGCCGTGGGCAGTCCGGGGATCGTCTGGATGTCAGCCGCCAGGGCGTATCTGTGTCCATGGTTAGCAATTGGAGATATACGCAATAAAAAGCCAATAGAAGTGAGAAACTTACAGGTATCCAGCACCCACGGCCAATCTGACGTCCCGGATGGGCACCGTGAACCCGGTCGGGGCTCCCTTCAAAGCCGGGTCGTGACTGAGCGAGTACTGCGTCTTGGCAATACAGATCGGCAGGTTGGCAAAGCCCTGCTTGGTGTAGGTGTCCACCTTCTTCTGGGCCAGCTCGCTAAACTCAACCTTGTCCGCACCATACATCAACTTGCCGATGCGCTCGATGCGCTCCTGGATGCTACCGTTCAGATCGTAGAGCAGCTGGAAGTCCTTGGGCTTCGAGCTGGCAGCCACAACGGCCTTGGCCAGGTCGACGGCACCGGCACCACCCTCAGCCCAGTGGTTGGCCGGAACAGCGTCCTCGGCACCGGCAGCGATGGCCTCCTCCTTGATAACGTTGATCTCAGCCTCGGTGTCGGTCTCGAACTTGTTGATCGCCACAACCACCGGCACGCCGTACTGCTTGGCATTCGCAATGTGCTTGCGCAGGTTGATACATCCCTTGCGCAGGATCTCCACGTTCTCAGTGCGGTAGACTTCGTGCAGGGGAGCTCCTGGCGTGATATCGGGACCGCCGCCGTGCACCTTGAGCGCACGAACCGTAGCTACAATGACGACGGTGTCGGGAGACAGGCCCGATGATCGGCACTTGATGTTGAAGAACCGCTCACCACCCATGGTGAAATCGAAGCCTGCCTCAGTGACCACGAAGCCGGTCTTTGCGTCGTGGTCCTCATCGGGCTCGGTACCGGCCAGCTTCAGAGCCAGCTTATCCGCAATGACCGAGCTGGCTCCGATACTGATATTGGCGAAGGGGCCGGCATGCACCAGGACAGGAGTTCCCTCCAAGCTCTGCATCAAGTTGGGCTTGATAGCATCCTTCATCAGGGCGGCAAGGGCGCCACCAGCACCGATGTCGTCACAAGTGACCGGGTCACCGTTCTTGGAGGTGGCCACGACCATGCGGCCCAGACGCTCGCGCATGTCCTTCAGGTCGTTGCTCAGAGCGAGAATAGCCATACATTCACTGGCAACAGAGATGTCGAAGCCAGTCTCGCGAGAAAGTCCCTTCTCAGTAGGCGCCTGGCCCACGGTGACACCACGCAGATGGCGGTCGTTGACATCGAGGACACGACGCCAGGTAATGGTCTCCGGGTCAATGTCCAGGCGGGCAAACCGGCGAATCTCATCTGTGGTCAGCTCATCGGGGTTGGTCTTGTCGATACCAAGCTTCTTCAAGCGGCGGAACCAGATAGGCTGGAACTCACGCTTGCCCTTCTTCGCAGGCACCAGACGCTTGTAGAGAGGACCATCCTTTTGTGTAGCCTCGTGGAACATACGGGTCTCGATGGCCGCAGCAAGAAGGTTGTTGGCGGCAGTGATGGCGTGGATGTCACCAGTCAAGTGCATGTTGAACTCGTCCATGGGGATAACCTGACTGTAGCCGCCACCGGCGGCACCGCCCTTGATACCGAAGGTAGGGCCCTGGCTAGGCTGACGGACGTTGGCGAAGGTAATTCGGTTGAGGTGGGCACCGAGAGCCTGGGTAAGACCAAGAGTCGTAGTCGACTTGCCCTCGCCGAGAGGAGTAGGTGTAATACCGCAGACTAGCACGTATCGTCCGTTGCGGCGGTGGGAGAGGCGATCCAGAACATCGAGGCTGACCTTGGCTTTGGTGTGGCCATACGGCTCCAGCTCGTGGTGCGCAATGCCAGCCTCCGAAGCAACCTTGGTGATAGGCTTGGGGTACTGGGCGCGGGAGATGGCAATATCGGAGGGAACAGGGCTCTCCAATCGAAGGGGAAGCGGGGTGATGTGGCGATCCTTCTGCTTCTCAAAGTATGCCTTGGCAGACTGAACAACGTTTTTCAGCAGCATGGCCACGGTCATGGGCCCAACACCGCCAGGAACCGGGGTAATCTGGGAAGCCACCTTGGCAGCCGACTCGAACTCGACATCGCCCACTAAGCGCTCACCCGACTTCTTGGTCGCATCGGGCTTGTAGTTGATACCGACGTCAATGACGACAGCACCTGGCTTCAGCCAGTCGCCGGTGACCAGCTCAGTCTTTCCAATCGCAGCGACGACGATGTCGGCGTTCTTCACGATGCGAGCGAGATCGGGAGTCTTGGAGTGGCACACGGTGACGGTGGCATCGGCATTCTTGAGCAGGTAACTGACAGGGCTGCCAACAATGTCACTTCGCCCAAGAACAACAGCCTCCTTGCCAGCGGGGTCGACTCCACTAGCCTTGAGCAGCTCCATCACGGCAAGCGGGGTGCAGGGAACGAAGAGGGGGCGGCCGCCACGCTTGGCCAGCTCGCCGATGTTAATTGCGCCAAATCCATCGACATCCTTTTCATCTGCGACAGCCGATGTAATGGTGTGTTCTGACATGTGGCTCGGGAGAGGCAATTGGACTAGGATACCATGCACGGCAGGGTCATTGTTGGCCTTGGTGATCTCCTGGAGGAGCTCCGAGTCCGTGCTCGACTCGGGGATGTTGATTAGAGTACAGATAATGTTCGCCTAGAAGGAATCGAGTCAGAGAGATGCACGTGTAGGTTTTGATACGAGGGCACAATTTACCTCTTGGGCAGCCTTCAGCTTCATGCGCACATAGGTACCTGGGGTGTCGCATTAGCCGAGTGCTCTCAAGCACTGCTTTATGGAAGGGAACTGACTGGAGTCGGACCGATTGCCAACTGTATATCAGAATTGCAATTAGCCTTTCTTTCTTCATAAGTCCGTACGTATCGTATCGGTCACAAGCTTACCCTGGAAGATGACCAGATTGGGCTTGAATCTCGGGTTAGATTCCTGAGTCTTCTCAATCTCAGCCTTGAGACCTTCGCGAATGCCCTTAGCAATTGCGGTGCCATCAATCTTGGACGCCATGATTGCGGAGCTGCAAAAGTTGCGATGAGAAGTGGTGACCGGCGGGACTAAAAAACCACAGCTCGGCCGAGAAGGAGCAGACGACCGTACAATAGATATTCTAACCCCCGTGCGAAGTGTAGCTGATTGAAAGGGGGAGAAAACCACGGAGAGAAGATGGGGAGACGAAAATTGGCCGCGGAAAACTGACGGCGGGGACCCGTGGCGGGGAAGAGTTGCATGAATATTACTGCCTCTTTAAGGGCGATAACCCTCGGTGACCTTATTTGCGTAGATCACTAGGAATCTTACCAGCTGCTAAAATGGAAAGAAGCGGTATAGCTGTGAAAGCACACGGAGCCTCCTCTATAATCTCGAGATTATTCCCATTCACGCTCTGGCGCTCCTTCATTCCTCTTTGGTCCTTGTACGAGTCTCGAAAGGAGGTCTGTAGCACCGGAATCGCAGCCTGAGGCTCCATACGATCGATCTTCGGATGAGTCATCCGGATAATCCGAGCCTCCGGATTAAGGTAATGCCGTATCTAGGGTTAGGGCAGAGGGGCAATGTCACGTGTAGATACCGGAACAATGATTACTCCAGAACGCGGGATTCAATACGGCTCGAGTCTTGGCGCTGACTGGAGTGTGCGATCAAATTCACTAGTCAAAGAAAGTGAGGTTGACGAGATTGACCCCCCCGGTATACCCCTCCTACCAACCACCCTTCCAGTCGATCTTTCTCTGCGATCTCCGGTCGTAGACTGTTGACCCATTCAAGATGAGGCCTATTTTGCTTTCCGGCCATGTGCGTGCGAATTCTTCCATCATCGAATCCACCGAAAAACTAACAGCGACCCTTTTGGGGTGACAGGAACGGTCCCTGAATCAGATCAAATTCAACCGCGATGGTGACCTCCTCTTTTCGGTAGCGAAGGATAAGATTGTGTGCGCATGGTGGTCCGCCAACGGCGAGCGTCTCGGAACCTATTCGGGCCACCAGGGTGCCATCTGGACGGTCGACGTTAGCCCCAACACCGTTCTCCTTGCGACTGGATCAGCAGACAACACCGTGCGGCTATGGAACATCAAGACTGGCGATTGCGTGAAGGTGTGGGAATTCCCGACTGCCGTGAAGCGCGTGGCATTTTCCCCAGATGGCAGCAAGCTGTTGGCAGTGACGGAGAAGCGTATGGGTTACCTGGGTACCATTGTTGTGCACGATGTCAAGTACGGTGACGGCAAGGGTGGCAATCTTGAAGACCAAGTCGACGAGCCGAGTTTGCGCATTACCTGTGAGGACAGCAAGGCGACAGTCGCGGGGTGGAGTTTCCTCGCCAAGTACATCATCGCGGGACACGAAGATGGCAGCGTCAGCCAGTACGACCCCAAGGTAGGCTGACTTCTGATTGCCTGTCGCCAACAAAAGACACCTGAACTGATGTGTTGCGCAGACGGGTGAGCAACTGGAGAACATCCAGGCCCACGAGTTCGACCACCAGATCAACGACATTCAATTCTCCCCTGACCGTACCTACTTCATTACCGCCTCGAAAGACAAGTCCGCCAAGGTAGGCACATCTGAAGCATTTCTCGCAAACAGCTCCCTCTAACAACGTCCAGCTTATCTCCGCTCGCAACCTCGCCATCATGAAGACCTACCCCGCCGACACTCCCCTCAACTCCGCCGCTATCACGCCCAAGAAGGACTACGTGATTTTGGGTGGTGGTCAGGCCGCCATGGATGTCACAACCACATCTGCTCGCCAAGGTAAATTCGAGGCACGTTTCTACCACAAGATCTTCGAAGACGAGATCGGCCGTGTTCGTGGCCACTTCGGTCCCCTCAACACCATCGATGTGCACCCCGCCGGTACCGCGTATGCCTCCGGTGGTGAGGACGGTTACGTCCGTATCCACCACTTCGACAAGCCGTACTTCGACTTCATGTACGAGGTGGAGCGGGAGCAGCTGCGGAAGTAAGGGAATGAAGATACGATCGGAAAAGTACAGGAGATTCGAGTCACGCACTTGTGTGTATGTGTTTATGATGCGAACAAGACTCGGGACACTTCGTTGCCCCTTCGAGTCTGGCATACGAAATGAGATGATGACCTTTCGAGGCACGGTTTCTCATTTCTTGATTACATGATCAACCGGAGTTGGTACCCCCTTTGTTATTGATTTGGTTAATAAAAGATGGCTTGCTTCACATTCTGGGTCCGCCAGATATAAGTTCCTTCTGCTGAAAGGTGTGTGAAGCACTCTGGGTTACCTTAGGGTATAGCGGAGGGAATATGCATATCACGACATAGACAATACGAAGCTTTGCAAAACTTCAAAACATCCATCATACTAGGTCGATGACTTGTAGCCTTGGCTAAAAGCCCCCGCTAAGGGCACCTACTATGCTACCCCTAAGCTCGGAATCGCTATAGTAAACTTATTCGTCCGAAAGTACAGCTATGTCCTTTCTACTAGATATAGTGCTGAACTATGTGCAACCATGGGAGGCTTTAATGCTGAGGCCTGGGTGTCCACATGTGGCGCTGGGCATAGATATGGGATATGCTGCCACGGCAGCTTCCTCTCAGCCTTGCAATCACAGTCTGGTGGCGTCAGGGATACACTGCACTCATTTTACAAAAACAGCCTAGGCTGGCCACCTAAGAACCTACACTTAGCTCCCTACCAAGGTGACATGCAACGAGGTTGCCACTCTATTCCAAATCCTAGGAGAGGATATTCCAAGTTCAATATTGAGGTATCTCATTTATACATTTTATGAATATATCTCTAAGTCCATTTCCATGCAAGGCCAGCGCTAATCCGACCACCAGAAAAGACCCAAAAAAGACAGCTCATTTCATCTCGTGGGAAAAAAGGAGGACATATCAATCATCAAAAAACCAGAAGAGCAAAGAAACTCTAATTTTTCCCGGTCTCATCCCCAAGAAATTAAAGCCGTGGACTCAGCCCTCGATCCCAGTTTATTTCTTCTTGGGGAACTTTTCTGAACCGATGTCGCTACCACGAAGTTTGACGTTGAGCACGCGCTCCATGGCACTGAGAACTTTCTGGTCCGGCGTCGCAGTGCCCCGCTCGAAGTCCTGAACGACAGTGATGGTAGTGTTGCACTTGGTAGCCAGCTCCTTTTGCGTCATCTTGTAGCCTTCCTCGGTGCGACGCCTCTTGATGGCATCAGCCACGGCGTGACCGACGGTCTTGGGCTTGATGATGTCGTCGCTGCGGTCGACCTTGGTCAGGTGCTGGCCTTCGGGGGCGCCTGCTTTCGCGGACTGTAGTAAAGTCAGTCCACTGTTACAAGCTGCAGTTTATGGGAGGATCAACATACGATGTTACCGGTGGTGTACTTCTTCTCGGTCGCGAGAATACCGCCAGAACGCTGAGCGGCGTTCAAGGCGCTCTTGCCCTTGACAACAGTCTCACGGGGGGCAGCGCCGCCGCGGGTCTTGCTGCCAATCTTGGTGACTGAGTTCCAGTCGTCCATGGTGTATGAGTGATATGGATATAGACAGAGGAGGTGGTGGTTGGAGGTTGTAGTGGGGTATGACGATGATCGCGTGCGGTTGAAGATGCAATTTATACTCTCGGCACAGAAGCTTCTCGAGGGAGGGAGTCACGCACTAAACCTGTTTTGGCTTAGTGTATACCGCAACAGTTGACTAATTCTCACGTTAGTCAGTTGTCCCTGTCTTTGTGGATAATTATACTCTAAGAAATCGATGCTTTTGAACTATATGAGTAATTCCGCGTATTTTCATGGACCTCTATTGGTGGCTATGAGCCGGGGTTGATGTAAAAGATTTGGTGCGATTCAGATACCCCGCGACATCGCCACATTCTTTTTCTCTACTGCGTATGTATTCAATGAACCCTATCAGCAGTTTCAAGTGTGTTGCGAGTTGCTTTTCTCTAATCTTTCATATCTGTTCCCATCCCCATAAATCTAACCGGTCTATTCTAATCATTAGCCATATCCTAGATGAAATCGTAGGTACAATGCTATGATCTCACTGACCCACTTGATGTCATACCCCTAGGGCATACTCAGCCCTTCAAAGAGATACCCTAAAGGCCACGACAGATGTAATTTGCCCTTTCGAGTTACTTGACTCATATTATCCACGTGTCGTTGAGGACCACACTAAGCACTTCTCCGTTTTGGGTTCCCGACTGCCCCGTAGTGAGGCTGAGCGATACATATGTACGTGCACAGCGAGAAAAACAATACACTAGCATTATTTTATGTCTCTTCAACGCCCAAAACTGTCGAGTTCTATAAAAAAAAGACCTTACCAGAATACAAAATAGGTACGTGTATTGTTGAAGGTGGCTATGTAGCTAACAAATCTGAAATTATAGGTACAATGCTATGATCTTACTGACCTACTTAATGCCATACCCCTAGGACATTGCACTTAACCCTTAGAAGTGTTACATACCCGAAAGGCCACAGCAGATGGAATTGCCCCTTTTGAATTACTTGACTCACATATTGAAAATCATGGTCATTCTAGGGATTTCCACCAGCAAACATCTTCCCCAAGATTGCCGAAGTATTCATATCAGGAATCGAGCTTTGGCTTAGGAACTTCGCTCCGAGAATCAAGAATCAAGTCTTTGAACTTGCCAACAAGCGAAAGCCCATGCATAGCCTCTCTTCCGTACCTCCACATACTAGCAAAAAAGTGCAGTCACCATACCTCAGGGGAAGGTACAGCTTCAAACCCCGTCATGGCAGTCCAACTCCGATTTTCCAAACAGTCACGGCAACTGCAGTCGCCATCGAACATGCAAGTATCACGGCCAAAGGCATGAGTGTTCCGAGCATCGACATACTAGTCAATGTCGCAAAGATACCGCTTGCTGGAGTAAATCCACCATACATAAAGGATTGAAAAGCAGCCGCTAGGGAACCTACAAAGTGTCAGCTTGCAGAACCCCTCGGTGCTCCCCTAACGAGCGACATGCGAATATGACAGACCTGCAACAACCCCTCCAGGGCCAAACCCAAGGCACAGTATGATTGTAATGACAATGGTGAAGGTGATCCACCAAGCAGTGATGATTGCCAGAACATCTTTGACACTCCATTAGTACTTTGGTTCTGAAGGGAAACTAAAGTTCCTTACCGGGACGTGAAAGCCACTCAGAGGCTTTTGTCCACCATGAATCCCCTGGCCAGGCCTCAGAGAGGATTTCCGCGCCGGACAAGACCAGAGATCGTTCTGCCATAAATTGATAGACTCCAGCCCCGACAGTCTCAGCCCGCGTGAAGTTCAAGCCTGCTATCAAGGAGCTGAGAGGCGTCATTAGTAGAATGGGTAGAAAAGGGGAAGGGCCCAAAAGTGAAATATAGCACGGGGGGATAGTGATGCCTGAAGTAAGGTAAGACTCTAAGGGTGTGAGGGGCTTAAGATTGGTGGTGATGGTGTTTATCTGTCAGACTGCTTGTACTTAGCAGCCTGCTAAGGCTACTTTGAGTATTTGGTTGTCTACCAACGATGCGTTTGCCAGCAAACGCTGTCATGCACCATCCCGCCACCTTCTTTTCCATCACCTTCTCACCTTCCTTTCCATCACCTTTCTCCTTTTACACAACCTTTTATCTGCCTTTTCAAATTAGTTCTTCAATGCACAATACAGCTTGCAACTACCTGAGCTTTCTCCCTTCAGCATGGATATCTACGATGCCTCCACTGATCCCGGGTACTCTAAGCTTCTTCAAATACACAAGGATAATCTGGAAGTCGCGCAGGCCCACAAGGGCCGTCCAGCAAGACCAGAGAAATCCAGAGATGAAGTCTTGATGGAGTTCACGTGTCAACGGATGATGAAAACGCAAGCTTTTGCCAATGGAAATATCCAATCCTTGCTCATCCAAACCTTGCTCATCCCACCTGCCTACCCCCCATGTGCTACCCCCTTCAACAAGTTGACTAAGGTTATGATCAACAACCTATGTCTTGAGACTCATCATCTGGAACGGTATCTCCTTCTGAGAACGATAACTCAGCCACTTACGATGGCCTATGTGATGGCCATTGTAGAAGATGAAGACGGCGGTTTTTCGGTACTACGGCTGGAAAATCAAGGGCAGGGGCTATCGGGCGCACAGTACCTCAGGAAGGGTACAGTGCTTGTGGTCAAAGAGCCCTATGTGCGAGGAATGGCAGATTGGAGCTACGAAATTCAAGTGGATCATCTCTCGGATGTCTGCTTTCTCCCCGAGTTTGACGACCTGGTTCCCTTTCCATGGAGGGAACGTGTTACACAGGCTGATGAGGACGCATCTTCTTGGAAGGAGAAAGGAAATGAGCATTTTGCTCAGGGTGATTATCGTTCGGCAATCCAATGGTAAGCTGCAACATATTGATCCGTTTAAGACGGGATGCTAAGAATAACTTCAGCTATTCAAAGAGCTTGGAGACCGACCCATCACCAGAATTGCTGGTGACAGCGCAGCTCAACCGTGCCCTTTCCTTTTTGAAAAGCCACCGCTTTGATGCAGCATTGAGAGATGTTGACGATGTCTTGCAAGTATCCGAGCTATCAGAAAAGGCTCTTTTCAGGAAGGCTCAAGCCCTGTATCAGCTTCAAAGGTTCAAAGAATCATGCGAAACTCACGCAATACTCGCAAAGCAGTATCCAGACAACACCATGGCTGCACATGAATATGCACGAGCCTCTGCTCGGCTTGCAGAGCAGGATAGCGGGAAATACGAGTTCAGAAAAATGATACTCGAGGCCAAGAAGCGCCAGCCCCCGATGCTTGACCGCGCCACCTACATTGGTCCTGTGACCGTCAAGCAAACACAATCTCATGGGAGAGGTCTCTTCACAACAGAGGCGGTTAAGGCAGGCGACCTTTTGATCTGCGAAAAGGCATTTACTTATGCTTTCTACGATGAAAATGCTTCGAAAGATATCCGTCTGTTATGTCATATGGACATGGACCAAGTTTCACAGGGTACCCAAGGAAAGCTTATTGAATTGACTATTCAGAAGCTTTACAAAAATCCGTCCCTGCTACCAGCCTTTGTCGATCTTCATCATGGCACATACAAATCAGTGGATGTCCTAGAAGTGGATGGCATACCCGTGGTAGATACGTATGTCACTGCTTCCCCATATTGATATCAAAGCTAATACCTTTCAGCTTCCTCGTTGAGAGAACCATTCTCCCAAACTGTTTCGGATGCCTTCTTTCCTCCCGCGAGCATCATATAAGCGCCATGAAGGGGGATGATACGGCCAAAAAGGCCAGTCAAGAGTTCTGTTCTACTGGGATCTGGTTGATGGCATCATACATTAACCACTCTTGCCTAGCCAATGCTCATCGCTCTTTCATTGGTGACATGATGATCGTTCGTGCTTCAAAGGACCTGCCTGCTAACACCGAAATTACCTTCTGGTACAAACCACCCATGCTTCTTGAGCCTGGAAAATCACCCGTCAACCTACAGCACTGGGGCTTCGAGTGCGATTGCATGTTGTGCCAGGACACACGGATGTCTAGCATGAGTGTTCTATCTGAGCGAACCAGAATCTTGGCCGACATTGGAAGATTATTCCTCAGATCCGACATGAATTTGCGAAAGATTGAAGACACAATTTCCAGACTCGCAGGCACATATTCCCGATCAGTTTCTGAAGTCCCTCCTCTTGCAGCTTCTCCACCATACCTGACTCTTGCTAAGGAGTATGCTTTATCCGGTAAACCCGAAAAGGCTGTGGAATTTGGATTGATGAGCCTTCAGTCACTTGGCTTCATTATCAAAGGTGGAAGTATTCCTCGTGTTTCAGATGCTCCACTGGTTGTTGAAAAATGGGGCCATGTGATTGATGAAGTTGTTGGGTGCTGGATGATGCTGTGCCGTGCATATCTACAGCTCGCACCTACTCTGGCGTCCCAAGCTGAGGGGTACGCCAGAGTCTCCTACAGAATCTGCGTTGGTGAGGATGAAAGTTTTGATCAGACGTACGGCAGGCTATCATTTCGGGTGGATGGCCTTCTGACGACTGCAAAATAGTTATGTGAATAGCATGGCGCAAACCGGGTCGATTTTACACGGTTGATATTGTTTTTTCTCTTTTTTTTTGGTTTTCTGGCCTATGCTCGGGTTCTGATTCCACGGTACTCCCAGTTTCAGATACCCTCAGTTGTGTTCTTCTGGCCCATTCTTAGGTTCTGATTCCCCGGAACTCCCAGTTTCAGATACCGTTTTCTATTGAATGCCATTATCATTGCAGTGCACTCACTTTAATTCCCGTAGATGGAATCTCATAAATAACATCCTAGTGACTACAATAAACGCCTTCTTGTAACCCAACCATCCGTATACAAGTCCACTGAGGCCGCTAACAAACAAGCTCCGGTCGTTGTATACATGTAGCGGTGCTAGATTCTGATTTTCCGCGACATGTATTATGACCGGCTAATTCTGGATGTAAGGGAAATTCTTGAATCGCTACTTGACCGTAGATGCCCACGGGAAGCATCCTTCGAAAAGTGAAGCTGATTGCTTGCACGAAGCTGGCGCATGAAGAAAATAAATCTAAGGATGAGATAACTATGCTGCCTACAGATGGCTTAGAATCGAAAAATGAGATCCAAGGATGCCAAGCCAGGGCCAAGGATTCCCGCCGGAGCTGGAATTCGGTTTCGGTCAGCAGTCGGATAACCGACTCTTATCTCCGGCGCTGACAATGTGGTAACGTCACCTACTTACATTGCTCCTCATCCGGTCTTAGTTAAGCTATCGTTTGCTTAGGTCCGCGCCTTCCGGCATTGATAGCGCTTTATTTATAATCGAGATAGTCTTCTTTCTCTCAAGTGCCGTACAGTTGGGCAATAGAACTGTTTGGCTTGCCTCCTGCTATTAGCGGCCACAAGGTCCGGAGATCCTCACTCAGCCGCAGCTATGTCTCTCCGCTCGGCACTGTCTCTCCTACTTCTTCTCGCATTTCACTTTGCAACCGCAGCTCCCTCGCATGCAATTTACACACAACGCAACTACCGCGACCAAATATCCAGTAACGAGCTCGCTGACGAATCGTCACTTCTACTTGCTCAATCTCAAGCAAACCATAACCCGGAAGCAAATGCAAGATCACCGACCTATGACGAATATCCAGGGATGACCTTACATGGGGCAGATGACCGAGAGAAGGAAATATCGCTATGCGAAGCTGGAATTGTCTCTGCTTGCCGCTCTTCAATCCAGGCAGCACAAGCAGATCCCGATTCGCGCGCCGAGAAAATGCACGAGGACACATCAACCTTCACATTGGCTCTCAAGATGTTCATCACAGGATTACTTCCTTCTACTGGCTTCCTAGTGGTCTCCTGTGCTGTAGTCTGCATTTTTACTGCTGCTCGACGATTTATGCCCAGTGTTCCTTTGGCTCAAAGCAAAGAGAAATCTCAGCGTGCTTAGAAACCTTGGAGCGGGCTCGGGACTTGTTGCAGATGATTACGACACGCTTATACGAATTTTGCATTAGACAATTTCAGATTGATTGGCTCAGTTAGACATATTGGGAGCTTTAAGTATGACCAACAGTTCAAACACTCGCTTGGCGAAACGATAAGCAGGAAAGTAAAGATCCACCTAGTAGATGACAACGTCGGCTTGGTGAATGATGGTTGGCTTCGGTAGTTAGCGATTCCGACAGTCTTACTTGCCAAACAACGGCTCGCATTTGGGGTGCTGTGGTTAAAAACGAAAGTTTCAACCATAGAACAAGGCGATTAGCTCTCAAACATGGACAGGAGTACTCAGCTTATATCAGGACCTCTTCATCAGGCCACAATTGTGAATCCTGTCGGGCAATCCTCGGCAGTCTCATAGTCTTCAGCATCAACAAGATCTTTGATAGGATGGTATCGGGCAGACACATTCCCTGGTATACAGACCACGGATTCGGTGATGCGCGGCAATTTGTCTGATAGCCTGGATGGTTAAGGCGAGACTTATCACAGAAAGTACTACGTAACGTTGCGGGCAGTATCAGAGTGGAAGCTTAAGCAGTTCCGTATAACCTTGCTCAAGCTGTTCCCCGATACCGCCCCCAACCTGGCGCAGTACTCCCGGATGAGTCTCAAGTACCATCCAGGCTATCAAGCAGATTGTCGCGCATCACCGAATCCGTGGTCTGTATACCGGGGAACGTCCCTGCGTGAACGATCGAAGTGAGTGTTGGAGGATGGCTAAGGGAAAAGGAAATGAACCCTTATTTGTATATCTGCATCCCACTTTTTATCACTTTGCCCTTTCCCTATCCTCACTTTGAGATCACTTTCATCCGTATTGCTACTCCTTCTCACTTGGCTATCGCTGCTCTGCCTATCATTCTCCTTCTCGCGCAGACTAATTACTACTCGCACGCCCCAGTTATACTTCTCCTGGCGCTGCGACGGCTACTTCTCAGTTCATCACCACACAATTATATCACTGGTCTTGATGCTTTGAGATTGGTTCCATTTCACTCTAATTTTCCTAGTTTTATTCTACTTCAATGCACCAAGTTCAACCCTCCATCTTCTCTCTTAACATCACTCTTCCATCTTCTCTCCTGATATCTATCTCTTCTATCATATCTCCTGAGATCTCACTTCCACCATGGCGAAGTAAGTCAGCCATCTCTTCCATACCACGAATCTAATACTGACATCTTCAGACCTCCAACACCCATTCCCTCGCAGGCCGAAATGGCCGCACCAAGGCCCCTCATTGGGGATACTATTGACGTCTAAGTACCCCGAATCTAATGACTGCTTCCCGGAAGCCTAGAACTAACCTTCAATACAATAGTCTCTTTACCGGTCCTGACAGGCAGCAAAGAGGAATAACCTTCACCATCCCAGAGGCTGCCAACGCGGCAGCAGATCCACAACCGCCCGGCGCCTGGGCGGCACTGATGAAGGAAATGCCTTTCCACATGGCAGTAAAGGGCCATCAGCTCAAGAGCGCCCTGGCCATACGACTGTTGGCTCTGCAGAGCCTCCGGGAGCTCATGCAATATCCATATCTCCCACTTCTATTTCATCTCACTTTACCGTTTCATCTCGGACTTCATTATCACTACCCCTCTCGACAAGTTCCTACCAAGATCATCAGTGTATGCATCTTATGGTCTCGGCTACGGAGAAACCTGGGCAGTCTCCTCGTCATAAGGACCCAATCAATCCGCGTCCTCCGAGACCAGTCGACGGGACGTTGGATCGGATCATGGCAATCATCAGGAGGTCGAATACGTCGAGTACGAATATGCCCAAGAAGCATACACCTGTGGAACTCGCGAAAGTCGTCGAAGATATCTACCCCATCGTTGCTAAGAGAATGGGGAGAGACGTGATCGACTCAAAGGCCAAATGGACCGCACCCCAGCTCGATAGCAACGACGTCCATATGCTGGAACGCGAATTCCTAGCTACCGTACACACGAACGTCCTCGTACCGATGCAGGAAAAAGCACTGACTGGTGTGGTCTACTAACTTCCTGTGTTGCTTGTAGCTATTACCATCAACAGAATGGCACCCCGCTCAGCGCGCCGCTTTCCGGTGCGAATCCATACTAAGGAAACCGTCGAGTCATCCCTCCCAGCTCTCCCTATCTGCCAACGCCATATGACATCCAATGCTCTACACCCGCTGGTCTATACCGGATGGACATGCTACCATGGTGTGAGGAAACGAGTCTTTAAAAGCTTTTGTGTTTTGATTGTCGGTGGGAAAATGATTGGAGAGGGCGCCTGTGGCAATTGCATCTTACGAACCCTAAGGATCTTTTCCGCTTCCCGTTTACAAGCTCCGGAAGGAAGCTACCGAGTGTCTATTTAATCGACGGTCTACAACCTGTAAAGTCTCGAAGACTTTGAAGTCTTGCTTCGCTCACCTTTTCATGGCTCAAATGGCGCCCCATCCGCGCATCAGAGTGTCTCTTCGAGGGTCAACAACTTCGAACCTGAAGTCTTGCTTATTCTTAACCCTGGAACCTATTTGTACCCAACCTGTGCTCACTCCCTAAGTTCAATTGATTTCGACCATTCGAAGGAGACTGGCGGTTGTTTTAGGCCATCAGAAGCTGCCCCTTTTGTTGCCGAAGAGCTCCGGAAACAGAATCCTGACTATGAGCGGCTGAAGGAGCGGTCGCTACGCTCCAAGAAGCGCAACTTGCAGTCGCCGACGCCATAGAGTCGGTTGCAAGCGGGACGCAGCTATGGCGATGTCCAGTATGTCCCGCCGTGACCTTTTCTGCACTCAAAGGCTTCGAGAGGCACACACACATGCGTCATTCCGCTGATGCTCTTCAGCCCGTCCGTATCGAACAAGATGAACCTCTATTCTTTGAGGGTATTCCTGTCATTAAGAATCAGGCAGAATTCTTAGCAATGGCCGGGGGATAGTATTATTACCCTCGTGCTCATGGGCCCGTCGTGATGTTTCGACGGCTGAGAGAGATACTGGCCCAGCCAATCATGTATATGCAGGACCTGGGCTGCATGTACGGATTTATCAGCACGTATGAGGAGACGGTGTTCCTGCGACAGGTGGTCGATAACAACGGTGTATGGAGAGTCGAGTACTCTGCCGAAGACGAACGGAGACGATGATCTCAAATCTTATCGCCAAGAGAGACGTACGTCAACTTCATACCCATGGCTCCAAGGGGTCATGTTATTTCTGACGACTGATATGGTTTGCAACCACGAGCATATAGCGACATTGTATAGTTTGCGCACGGTTTGCCTATGGGTCCTGTCTATAAACATTTCACAAATTGATTCGGACTTTCGAGGGAAGTGAAAGATTGATATCGGCATCTTTCAGTACAGTACTGTATAGCACGATCAGTCTGGGGCCGAGTATGGTAATATGAGTAATGTTCATAGCACGGGTTGGATGAGACTATTTGTTTTGGCATTTTATGTTACCTTTTCGTTCGTTACTATTTGAACTGTAGGTTTCTCTTCTCTCTAAATCTGTAAATGGAAATGGGGGTGAAAGCATAAACTGGAGATTGGGGCTATGCAACGTAATGAGGCACCAGACCCGACTTCCATCTCTGCCAAGTCGTCTATTTCCCCTGTCTCCCATCTCTCCTCTATCCTTTTGTATCCCTCTGCAGAGCTTGCGGATCTCTATCAAACCCCAGCTCTTCTCAACGGTCCCTTAAAGATGGCGAGTGAGATCACCTCCGCCATGACCGCCCGGTCGCTCCGCATCGTCCGAAACGTACGTCTTTCTACGGTAGATGCAAGCCTTTGAGTGTAACTGACACAGGATGAAAACAGGAGCTGGAGTTCTTGGTCGACACCTCTGTTATTACCTCTTCACAGTTCAACTCCATTCTTTCTCAACTCCCTAATGAGGCTGACGCCCGCGCTGCCGTGGCTCGCCAGGAGTCACGACAGACCTCACTCACGCAACAACCTGCGCCCACGCCTTCGCCCCTGCCTGAGCCTGTGCAAGCACAGCCTCCTCCCGGCCCATACTCGCCCCCTACTACACAAATGTCCAATGTCTCATTCAATGAGAAGGCTCAGCTACACAACCAATATGTCTCCCCGCCTCCGCAGCCCCCGCCAGCCTACCCTCAAGTCCCGCCGATCCTTTCTCTCGCCACGGCCTTGTATGCCTATACCCCTACCGACCCCGGTGACTTGGCAATGTCACCTCACGATCGCATCCAGGTGACTGAGCACATGAACGATGATTGTATGGTTTACTCGCATGGCTATGTTGAGACCAAGGCTAATATGCTACAGGGTGGCGCGGTCGTAATGAACGAACCGGCTTGGAGGGTATCTTCCCTAGAGCCTATGTGAATGTCATTGATGAGAAGGCTGCGGTGCACATGCCGCCTCCGCAAACCAACTACGCGGCTCCTCCGCAATCCAACTACGGAAACATGCCCTTGGATGTCAGCCAGAGTGGATCTTCTGCGAACCCGAACGAGCCGGCTCAGAAGAGCAAGTTTGAGCAGGGTGGTAAGAAATTCGGCAAGAAGCTGGGCAATGCTGGTATGTACTATTCCGATATGGTGGGAATCGATGGTCTAACGTTCCATTTAGCAATCTTCGGTGCCGGTGCTACTGTTGGCTCCAACATTGTGAACAGCATTTTCTGATTGCGACTTCGACGATTCTCCAGTACTTGTCTTTTGTTGATTTCATCTCTCATTGAAACGGCGTTGGTGGTTTGAATTTGCCCTGGATGGATCATGGGCTTAAGAACAAAACTTTGCTAGCAGGTCAATCCTTTTTGGCGGTTGTATCCCACATTTTCAGGATTATTCTTATGAATTTTAGAATACCTGGCCATCCCAGGGAATGCTTGGCACTTTTTGAAACAACTCTGCTCTACACTAGTAGAACAAGCCACCTGATTTAGGCCGTGATGGCGATGTCTACTATCGATCAAGAGATGACATTCGTGACATGAGGTGTATTCATAAGAATCACACTGCAATAAGCACCTCTCTCACTTGTTCGGTTTGATGAAGCATGTGCTAATCTTACGCGAGAAGGTTTCATATCCCCAGAGCTCTTCATGTTCATGTTCAGCTTCGTAGGAAGTGGACCCTACACAATAAGAACCCTTGCAACCCAGAAAACTATGAGCACAGCGAAGCAACCTATACAAGAGAAAATAGCGGTGTGCGCCGTTTTTACGGCGGCTGTTAGAAACCCCGATCTAGATAGTATACCCCTCTCACTGAGCAGTCAAAACTACCTCGTCGAATGAAGTCCAATGAGAAAATAAGAGCAAAAATAGTACCCTCGAAATTAGAAGCAAAGCAGCAACAAGTCTTTCATTCACTACCCCTCTCAAGAAGCGTAGAAATGGTCTAGGCCCACTTTCTATGCCGCTCCCCATGCAGGCCGCGACTAGCGCAGCCATATCGCAGGGTGCCTCCACTAGCGCAGCGCTTACACACATAGGTAACTAACTGACTACATAGTTAGGTACCTTAGTCGTTTCAACCCTAAGCAAAAATAGCGACAAACTCCAGGAAATAGCAACACTATTTGCTATGCTGATTGAGCAGGGCGCTTCGCAAGGTGAAGGGTCACCTCCCTTTCGATCAGGATCGGCGAGAGTCCCATGGGGCTGGCGGTCTTAATAAACGGTGATATTCCTAGGTTTAGGATGAACTATAATGAACTTATTATATGGTCTAAGTTGTCATGCATTTAACTCTATTGTTTATATTGGCTCTGGCGCCTGTTGTGCTGGCCGGCGATGATTGGGAAGACTTTACGAATAATCTTGCCACGGACTTGGTGAGTGACACTGGCAGAGAACCACTCAGAAGGAGTGCTAATATATAGGACTTTAAAGGCACCGTTGATTACACTGTTCGGCGAGCGGCTCACCAAGCAATTCCTGTCCGAGTCCACAGATCTCATTGATAGTCTCATCTTCGCGCTTTCACCCCTTGGCGTCTTGACGACTGTTGTCTCCGTCATTCGCGTCTGTGGTGGGTCTTCATTGCGAGCGTTCGTCGGACGTGCGCAAGAAGGCCCTGCAGATGCCGAAAGCGAGCTGCTGTCATGTGTTTCGGAGTCCACGGCTGAGCTGTTCAATGATCGGGGTATCTCGCGGGTCTTTGGGAGGCCAAAGGTATTGGAAATTGTGACTTGGGAAAATGAAAGGGTTAATGATGGTGAACGATCTGTGGAGTTTGGGACTCTACTAGACGCAGTGAAGAGAGGCGCTTGGTCTAAAAGGGGGAAAGGAAGTCTCCCTGAGGACTGGTGTCGCCTTCCTGGAGTTGACATTCCGAATTTGTCTTTGAACAAAGGCATCAAGAGGAGAGATCAGCGCTGGTTCTACTGTACTGCTATCCTCGGCTCTGTTTTGCAGATAGGTAAGCAACTCGTGAACAAAATAGCCGTTAGTATACAAACTGACAGTCCTAGGTGTCGTTGTCTATGCTGTCATCACAGTGTTTGTTTTCCCAGACGCCTTCCAGAAGAACGGAAAAGCTGTGCCAAGCTACGCCTTCCCCTTCTTCATCATCGGGTCGACATTCTTGTTCATCGGAATGTTTTTCTCCGCGGTCATCATCGAGCGATCCTCAAAAAAGTATCGTCTCAAGCCGAACAAGCCAAGCAAACTATACTGGCTCCAGCCTGGAAACCAAAAAGTGGGAGACCAAGTCTTCAGCGCATTTCTGGCGGTGGATAAATCTCCAGACTTATATGTCAAGTCGGTCCGGGTGGGCAGATTTGATGGCCAAAATGTCAAGATATACATGACTGTCTTCTTGACGGTCGTTGGATTCATCATTCAATTTGTTGGTCTCCGCGGGCTCCACGCCTCTGTCATCCTGGCTTCATTGGGAGCCACATTCGTCATGTCCATGTTACGAAACTGTTTGCGAACAGAGCGAATGCCACCGGACGAGAACAAATTGGAAAACGACAGGAAAATGACGGCCCATAAGCAGCAGGAGCTCGATTGCTTTGCATTTCATCTCGAGGAAGTTGAGTCCTTTGGTCTGATCTCTACCTCCACTGATACATCATCAGATGGGTCTTCTTTCGAGAAAAGAACGGAATCAGATGAGTCTTCTCTCGAGCCAAAAAAGAAACCCGAAAGGTCTCTGGCCAGACACCTAATTGAGACAAGAACACGGCTAGCTGAGTTCACGTCCAAATCAAATGATGGCTCAACTATTGCATGGGATGACATGCCCATTCGCATAGTGGCCCACAGACTCGCCCGAACAATCGAAACTACAATGGACTTAATGTCAAGCTGGGGAGTCGAATTCGGTACATCTTTTGAAATCCCGCTCACTTTTGAATGCCAATCGGCCTCCTCAACCTGTGGGACCCCATCGCAAGGAACTTATCCCATCTGCCTCTTGAGAAGAGGAGATAGCCTCAGATGGCGCGGGAATCCGAACGAACTCGAAGCTATCTTGGGTCTCTGGGCGTGGTCGCTATACAAGTCTGACAAAGAGTGGTGTCAACCACTCAGTCGCATGATTGGGCTCGATGAGGACGAGGCAGGGAAAGAGGAGACCTACCTATACTTCCACAAGTGGATATTCCGACAGACGGAGGCGAGGTCGGTCTCATTGAAGATGGTTGACTCTTCACGCCGTCTTTTTGGTTTTCAATCGGATAAGTTTTCAAACGGCAAAGACCTTCTGGTGGTCCAGACGGAGAACCACTTGGAGACGATGATAGCTCAGGACATCTACATCCGTTTTCTCCTAAATGCTTTTGCCCATATCCCGAAGCTCGATGGGGAAGTGGACGTGAGTGTCGGGCTACAAGGCTCCTACGTGGCACAGAGCAGCCGAATCAATGAGTTGATGGCTTGCTTCGAAAGTTGCAATCTGGGCTCCCGGGAAGATGCATTGCTGTGCATAGTTCCTGCTCTGAACCATAAGAACATACTCCCAGCTCTGACGGCCGACTCTATTAATATAAGAAAGCGTATAGACCGCTTCGTCGAAAACAATGACTGGAAAAGCGCATTTGAACTTGTGGAATGGATCTGTCAGCGATCAGCGGACGTGGAATTCGAATATTCCATCTACGCGTTTGGACATCTCTGTCGTCGGGGATTGTTAGAAAACGCAAAGCTTGCGCAGATGGAAGGTTTCGATTCCATGTTGAGAATTCTCCAGTCAGCCGACAGAACAGGATTTTTGAAATCACCGGCACTGTCGCTATCCTCAAATTGGCCACAATCGCTGGAAAGTCAACAATGGTGGCACTCAGTCTCCAGACAGCTTGCATGGGTTGCGCGGCACATCTCAAAAAATGTACCTGGTATGGAATGGATGCAAGAAAGCCTCAAAAGTGCACATGATCAAAGAGGCCTGGGCCTCGCAGCTACAACAATTCATGACGCAGATGAGACTCCAGTGGGCGAGCGCGCTATGCAAGAATGGCTCACATTGCAGGATGTCCTGGACTTCGACCGGCAATATTCAGACAACGAGGATATTTCAGGCTACTCCTGGGCTCTCGACCAGGGGTTCCATGCACTGTTATATTTTGTACTTGTGCAATGGGTACAGATTGGAGAAAAATGCCCAGGCTTCATCCAGTACGCCTTCACCATCGCAGCAAAATGCCACTCGGACTGGGGCATGGAAATTCTGCAAAGGCATAATGCTGAAATTGACACCCCGAACATCAACAAAGCCACAGCGTTGATGGAAGTCATTGCTCAGGGGGACCTTGAGGCTACTCAAACTTTACTTGCGAATGGAGCAAACCCTGACGGAAGTGAAAGAGTCCCGGACAAGAAGCCACTGATGATAGCTGCCATGTGTGGATATACTGAGATCATGAAGCTTCTTATTGAGCGCGGTGCTGATCTGGAGGCGACAGATTCTGTTGGAATGCCAGCTTTGTACTGGGCAGTCAGCGGACATCAACTGGACACCACCCGCTGCTTACTATCTCGTGGCGCAGATGTTAACATAGGGGTCGATGGTTCTACTCCACTCCACTCTGCCATAACGGATGCCATAACAGAGAATCGAATGGAGATGGTTGAATTGCTTTGGAATACGGGGCCGATGTTAATTCCGATGCCAGGAATCCTCCGCTAATGCGTGCGGCTATGTCATCAAATACCCGCTTGGTTCGACTACTGTTGGCAAAAGGAGCTGATTTACATGCAAGAGATCGAGAAGGGCTTACCGCATTGGACCGCGCATGGAGACATGGTCGTGAAGGGCCGGCGGCTATTTTGGCAGATGCTATGGGTCATTCCTTTGTACGAGGAAGTACATAGTTTGATAGAGCAACCATGATTGATGATCAATGGAGACATAGTTAGGTAGCATCAGCCAATCATTTAGCGATTTAGGTTTTAAGGTGCAGGTTACAAAATCTCTTATTCTCCACGTGCAAAAGACAGACTCGGATCTCGCTTATGCAGTAACCCTGAAAATAGCAAAGTCTCGTATAATCCCGAGGTCACCGCTGATCTTCAGCTCATTCTTAGACACCACGAGAGTGGCCTACCGAAAGTTACTTGGCACTAACATCGACGGCCAATGATGATGCAGAACTCCACTTTAATGCTAACGAGGCTAGCCCATCAGGTTGCTCTTGTGCAACTTGTAGGCGCCGACTGGGATAATCATGCAGTAGTCCAGTGTGATAAGGCGACAGGTGACCGTAGTGACCTGCCAATCTAACTGCTATCCCTCTCAATATTTGCGGAAACTAATTATAGACAGAGAGCTACCCCCCGTGCGGAGTCGCAACTCTTTCTCTTATTTACAGAGGCCTCATCTGTTATTATCCTTTTATTCACATTTTGCCCTCATGTCCAACTGAGAGCGCAGCGAGGTTAATGGCCGCTATCAAGTAAAGTTCGCAGCTTCAGTCCTCATCCCGGCCAATAACTCTCCGTGATCTCACTGTTCCCCTCCTCCGCACCAAGTTTGGTGAGTCGTCTACACCTGTCGTACTGGCCGCAGGAAAAGGAACTGACTCGATGAAGTTGTTGACGGTACTCTGTAGTATAGTCCTAGCTCCAAACGCTGTTCTTTTCAAGTATGGCCCAACCGCAGCATTATCCGACTCCGCCCATGTCGGGTAAGTCATGAACACATATTCAAGATGACCTCAAGGAGCTTATACTGATTCTCAATAGCCCCGGCAGATGTAACATGTATGGCTTCATCACTCACTCGCCAATTGAGTTCCCTAACATCATATAGCATTCCAGGGCCCTTCACAAGCGTCTCCATCTCCACACTTCTACCCGCCGCCACCTCCCATGAATATGCGCTATCCTGGCCCTCCACCATCCATCAGCCCGCCTGCAGTGAGCCCACCTCCGAATGACAAGCAGGCAAACTACCATCAACAAAACTTGCAACGAAACTTTCAACAAAACTTTCAACACAATCGTGACGCTGTCAATCAAAATTCCTCAATCAGGCCTGGCGCACCGCCCCAGGCACAATTCGCTGGTGCCACATCAGTAAGCGAGGATGCTGTTGGAACATTCAACGGAGGCAGCTACCGGATCAGTCACCGTGATGTCAACTCACTTTTGACATTACAGCTGGCAATAGGTTGTCCGTTGATTGCCAGACCCGGTACGACCTTCAACAGCCAATCTATACCCTTTCTTGCTAATGTTGACCTATGCAACTATTACAGGCGTGATGATCGCAATGTCTACAACCATGACCTTGAGAGGACACATTTCCTTTGGTTGGAAAAAATTCCTGGCAGGTGGCGAAATGACTATGTCGCACTATACGGGCCCTGGTGAGCTGCTTCTCGCACCTTCAGTGCTGGGCGATATCATCGTTCTTCGTCTGGACGGCGAGCAAGAATGGAAAATTGGAAGGGACTCATTTCTGGCGTCGACGTCAGAGGTGAAGCATAAATACAAAGCACAGGGTCTCTCAAAGGGTCTTTTTTCTGGAGAGGGACTTTTCATCTACAACATTTCAGGAAAAGGGCTTCTTTGGATACAAAGCTTCGGTGCAATCATCAAAAAAGATGTAAGGCTCCTTGACTTTATATCGTTCTCGAGAACCCGTCCTAATGTTCTCATTCTTCTAGCTCAAGGAAGGTGAAACTTATTACATCGACAATGGCCATCTTGTGGGATGGAACTGCAAGTATAAGATTGAGCGTGTTTCATCGGGTGGACTTATTGCAGGATTTGCTTCTGGCGAGGGTCTTGCTTGCAAGTTTGAGGGTCCTGGAACGGTCTACCTACAGACAAGAAACTTGAATGCCTTTGCGGCTCAGATGAAGGTCAGTACTGCCAGCGGTTAAAGGCACGTACTATACCGGTTAAAATGTATGATGGAACTGGTTTCATTTGATGTGTGTGCATTTCAGACTATTATAAAGTTGCTGGTTACAGTAGGTCTTCATTAAGTGTTAATACAACTTAGCTTTTGGCTTTATGAATCGAAGAAAAGGAGACGATACGAGGTTGGACAAAGACATTCCGCGTCCCAAAAAGGTCTAGCAGTCAATTCTCTAAGTAATACGAACAATATAGCGAGAAACAAGTTCTAGAACCTTAGCAAGAGAAGCATAAATGGTCGTATCAGTCTAGTTCATGCTAAACTATTTCTATCCTTCAATCATTTCTTCGTCTCCACTGACAGAAGATATAGTGCCGGGGGTTATTTTTCATCCACCAGAGTCCGAGTAAATGACACGCCAGAAAGAAGAGATACAAGAAACTCCCTCCTCCACAATTGCCAACCAGTGCAATACCCGTTTAACCAGTGCGCTTTCTGCGGCCGACCTGTCCACGGAAACCGGTCTTGATAGCAGCGACGGAACGACGCGATCCACACGAGTTGCAGGTGACGAAGTACAGACGGTTCTCTCCCTTGTTGAGTTCGGTGTCGGGGCTGCGACAGGTCTTGCAGGTAACGTATTCCACTGGAAGGTGTTAGATAGGAACAGATAGGAGGGACTAGCAAAAAAAAAACTCACCGATATACCGACGCAGGACGGACTCGATACCCTTCTGTTGGAAACGACCCTTGATCACCAGGCGACGGCTACCGTCGACGGAACCGCTGGTACCCAACTCAGCGAACAAGAACTGCGTGACGTGCTCGTCGGAACGCTTGATGCGCTTGCAAATATCGGCGATGTTGGCGAAAATGGTACGACGGTTGCCTTCACGCAGACATTGGGGCGGGGGGATCTTGTACGACTTGGTGCCGCTGGAAAGCAGGTCGGGGTGGTGGCTCTGGATGAGGGAGAAGAACCGCGAGACGAGGAGAGAATAGGGGATGGCTTGGGTGTTGTCGTGTTGCCAGATGCCGGTGCCGGCCTCGAGGTCGCCCTCAGGCAGGGGCTGCTCACCCTTCTCTTCGCCCTCCTCTGTGGTAACACCAGCCTCGGCCAGCTTGGCCTCGAAGTCCTTGGGGGTCTTGGTCTTCTTCTTCTTTTTCTTCAACGCGGAGGGATCGAACTCGCCGTCGGCTGCGGGGGTCTCCTCGCCTTCGCCACCCTCGGTATCCTTGCTCTTCTTAGACTTCTTCTTTTTGGAGAGGCCCTTGAACATCTCAGTGACCTCGTCGACATCGTTGTCTGTATGTGGATACGGTCTGTTAGCGGGTCCAGAGCCCAAATGTGCGGAAGGTGAACGGGGAAGTGTATTCATACCGGCAGGCTTCTCAGCAGCCGGGGCATCTTGAACCTGGCCGTTGGTATCCATGATGACCGATCCTTCGTCGAATGCGACCGATTTGCGCTGCTTCTGCTCAACTGCCTATGCGGTGAAAGGCCCTAGGTTAGCAGTGGGGTAAAAAGAAAAAAAGCAACGGAGCAAAATTAGAAGCGTGGACAGAGACTCGTTTCACAGAATAGGCGATCAAAGCTCTAGGTGAGTGTTCTGTGCCACCGAGTGATCGAGGGGTATTGTGCAGTCAAAGAAAATGTGGGAGGATCGGTAAAAAAGAACCAGGGTGTGACGTACAGCGTCCGCCATATTGTAATACTGCGAGATGAAGTTCCCTGCACAACCGGAGGTGATTTTGGCCGGTGGTAGGTATCGCTAGTAATAAAAATCGAGCAAGAGGTTGCGAATGTCGAATTTGATGCAGAACAGCGATATCCGCAGCGTCGAAGAGGCGATGCTCGTTATCGCGGGACGGTCACGTGGTGATGAGTCATGTATGTTGGAGCACGTGACATTACGTCCAACATCGACAACGAGCTGTGTTGCTATCAACCATCTATGCCTACATTGCCCATGCTTTGATCTTCCACAGAGCAGTAGGCAGGCTGCTGCTCCTATTTTTATTCTTTGATCTGCTCTAGCTTCTCCCGATATACATCCGCCCACCATGTCCTCCGCTGGCTCCAATCCCTCCTACTCCTACATGGCCTCTTCCACACATACTGCGTACGGGTCAGATTCCGACGATGAGATCGCTTCACTTCCTTCAGTATCGACCACCGACTCGGATATAGATACTCTATCAGATGATTTCTCCGATGCCGAAGCGGAGTGGCGGGAAAGCATTGAGCAATTGGAGTTGCTCCTGTCTATGGTCCTTGTACCTTTTATCGGCAAATATCTCGGAAGGCGATGCGCATACTGGGGTATGGTGGACTCTTTGAAATGATCGCAGAATAATTGCTAACGATGGCCATTCTGCTTAGGCTGGACAAGTTTCATGCAATGGAAATATCCCGTCGAGGTCGTCATGAGGAGCCCAGCCGCCTTCAAGGGAGCTGGTGTGATTGAAGCGGCCGCGACGCTCTAAGCTTGCTCCTTTATCTCTGTATAGATCACCCTATGTCTGCGGGTGGAAAACCAGAACACCGAAACCTCACCGTACAGTGTTTCCGTGGCCACCCATGAACTATCTAGCGAGATAATTGTCGGTTGATTTACTGAGACAAATTTCATTGCCGGCGTTCGGGGAAAAAACAGCCTTTTGATGTCTAGTGACCAACCTCCGAGCTAGGCTGGCACCTTGGGTATCCGATACCCCGTACAGAGCTCCATGCACATTCCAAATTACACTTTCAGATGTTAAACTATCGAGATTGTTTGATACCCAACCATCATTTGCCACAGATAAAACAGCAAATTTCAAGTCTATCAGAGTATTCCAGATCCCTAGTCCCCGACTGTCTCGCAGCGAATTGATTCCTAAGGCCGAGAAGTACAACCCGAGACACATTATAGAGGGCATGCAGTCATTTAAAAGGAGACCACAGTGGCATTTTAATCAGTTATACAGAACATTTATTGAGCCACCAAATGTCCCCGGGGCTAAATGGGGATAAGTACAGAGTGCTCTGGGATGAGGGTCAGGTATAGGGTGCTGGCATTAATGTGACCAGATGCCGTGAGAATAATGAAAGAGGGATTCATGCAAAGTGGACCAGTTCTCCATAGACTGCGGGCAATTTATTCCCAATGGCCTTTGCTTGGAGGTCCAGGGTTGATTCCAAGTCAATATAGCCTGTTCCGGCGCCAAAATCCAGGGGGTAATGTGACAGCGAGGGCTGGTGCGCCTGTTGAAGCAAAAAGCGGCCTCGGGCCGGTCAAGCGTTGCTCACTGTGCACCTCACTTGTGGGTGGTATTTGTAGCATTCGGCCATTGTTTGAGGACGTTGCAAGCCCCGCTTGTCCATCGTGATAGTCAACTGCGTGTGATGTAGTATACGGAACTTCAGAGCCAATGTCTTCATACAGTAGCCGGTCGAATGAATCATAGTGCGACATATTGTACCTCGCCAATGGCGGAGAATACACATCTGTGCGTCGATGGGTGTCTACCTTGTGAAGAGATTTGTGTGCTTCTAAGTTCGGTCGATGGGGCTCCGGGTCTTTGCTTGGAGAGTTCATAATCGCGCAAAATTCCGCATCCAAAGCACGAATGAAAAGATCATCATCATTGATATCGGCATAGACCATATGTGGATTCTGATGAGGGGGAGGTTGTCGGAGCCTATCTCGTTTTTATCATGCTGATGTTGTGAGCTGAAAGAGACATCCTGCTGGGGATGCTTGCCAAGTGCCAATTCTGCCTTTTCCTTCTCTATTGGCGTATTGAGCAAGGAGATGGGCCTTGTTGGTACTCCACCTAAAATATTCCGGGCTGGTGCGGTAGGCTCCGGCTGCAAATCGGGGCTGCAGGCTCGCCGAAACGTCGCTTGAAGATCACTGGCTGCCGATTCCCAAGACGCTTTGCGAGCCTCCAGAAGTGTCTTCAAGTCTTCAAGAGTGTAATAATCCCTCGAGTCACCGTATTTTCTCATGACAGGATGGGACACGCCAGCATGTAGAATGTTCAGCAAATGATCCTTCAGGACAGGATCTAGCGATGTTGTTGTCCGGTTACTCTCAGACCATGTGTACGGCGTAGCGGACTGAGCTTTGTGTACGGAATTGGTTGTCTGGCACTCAGGCTCCCGTATTTCCTGGAAGGCGGTCTCCAAATCCTTCGGTGTATCAAAACGTGGTCCCTTGCTAGGTGAAAGCCCATACTGGGGGGTCGTGGTGTTCCACTGTTCTTCTCCCAGGTACTCCCCGGAACCTTCAGGGCGTGCCTCGGTTGGACTCGCGTCCCGTTGCTCCGGGATATCATGCTTTCGAAAATTGAACACTTTAGGGACACAATTTGTTGCCTTCTGCTTGTTTGGTGTGTCGATTGTGGCCGGTGATTCCCATGTGTTCCTTGGATCCTCCCGTGGTAAAGCGAGCATTTTCGCAACAGATGATGGCTGACCATGGCGAAGTTCAATAGGGAACGATGCCTTGCTTTTGCTAAAGATTCCCAAGTTTGCAGGATTGGGGAGCTAAGAAAGGGTTCAGAGAAAAATGGCAAAACAATCAGGCTGGGGCGTACCGTGAGTCTGTTCCGAGACACATTGGATGCATGAAATCCATCATTCATAGTTTGCTTCCTGCTTCGGTGTTTCCTTTTGGATTTGTGTTTGTCTGCATTCGATGAAATTTGGTTCGAAGAGCCAGCTCTCTTGTACTCGTACCGGTCCTTTCGAGTTCTGTGTCTTGGCTTGCGCTCATACTCGCTGCCAGGTTCCTTTGTGAGTGCCTGATCGTCTGTCGCGGTTGACAGCCATCGGTATATCGAGTTTTCAGACTTCTCCATGGTGCATGAATTGAAGGGGAAGAGAAGTGCAAATACTGACAGAACTCACAGCAAAGCTGAGTGAGTAAAGGACATACGCAGTACAGCTGGCACGTGTTTTGGGAAGCCGCGACGGCCATCCTCCATGCTCCATATTCCATGTTCCATGTTCCATGTTCCATGTTCCATGTTCGCCTCCGATCGCTCCGCCATTAATGTCTTCATTGCAGGCTGCAGGCACAGGCTCTCCGGGGGTATCCGTGGGCACTCGTCAAGGCATATTTCATTATCCCATGAGCTCAAGCTACTCGCATGGTAACAAGCAACACAATGGCCCACAGAGCCCCCGATCGACAAGAAGATCGCAGGACGATCTTATACTACAGTCTCAATGCGCTGATCGTCTCTTTATCGGAGTCTACCGACGGCCCCAAGCGGCATGTGGGCCTTGCCCCTCTTCACCGGATGATTATCGTTGCGGACTGGGCCCAGACTTTGGGCTCAGTCCGTCCCCGGCGCCTTGCATTGTGCATTTTGGGACCGAAAATAAGGGCAGATATTAAATGCATCGATATTGCATATCTACCACAATTTGCATGGAACATTATTCTCAATCTGAGGCACGCCGGTGTTTCCACGGGTCGTGTGGAGGCCCCGCGCGACCCGCAATGAGCTCCCGAGGTTCTCCAGGTTCCAGATACTTTGCCCCTTTTGATTTGAGTAACTCGGTATTCTGCAACAGTTGTAGAATGTCTGCGGCAGTTCTCCGAGGCTAAAAGCAAAGTAAAGTGAGGGGCACCGTATCAGCCAATACCAGCCGGGCCCGTCAATCAGATCCAGCCTCAGATAACATCTGATTGATGGAGGAATGCGGGCTATTTGGGTAAAGTACCTACTTAGAATGCATCAATTTAAGTTTAGGTAAAATTGGGACTTGGGACTTGTTGCTAAAGGCCAGACTATCTTTGCTCAGAGGATATTCTACTCCTTTCCTATTCAAAGGGAATTTTAGTACCTTCTTCTCATATCGGGTCCTTAAATACAAGACAGTAAGCATTATATCTCTCATTCAAGCGCCACGATTGGTGCCGAGAAGCGGCAGCCTGAGGCTTAGGCAGTGTGATTGTTACACGGTTTGAACTGCTGACTATTTCTTCGTTAACCACTAGCATCTCGCCCAACTTTCACCTTCCTTGTCCCTTCTCTGATCTCTGATTTTCCTAGGGTTGGCTTCTAGGTGCTACTTCCCCTTGAGCTCTACAGCCTTGTCTCTTTCTCAGCTTTACTCATTCCCGACATGTCTAAGCTTTTCGTTCAGTAAGTTCACGTGAAACTTTTTGATCATTTTCCTTGGGTTTTCGCTTCTTTTTCCCGCTTTTCACGTTGGGAAGCAGAACTGACTCGAACCCATCAATCTAAAGCGGCCTTTCGTGGCACACTAACGATGATACCCTCCGTGAGGGATTCCAGCAGTTTGGGGAAATTCAGGAGGCTGTGAGTAATCTACAATCCTCCAAAACCCATTTCATATAAGCTGCAGCCTAACTCGAATTCTCAAGATCGTCGTCAAAGACCGCGCTACTCTGCGCAGTCGTGGTTTTGGCTTCGTCCGCTTCGCTACTGATGCCGAGGCCGATGCCGCAATGGACGCCATGAATAACCAGGAGTAAGTTCCTCAAGGCCGCTGATTTGGTCGCTTATCCTCGATGCACAGAAACTTACCTGTTTTATAGATTCGACGGACGGGTCATCCGCGTCGACAAGGCCTTTGACCGTCCCGCCCGCCCTGAAGGTGGTGGCTTCCAGGGCCGCGGTGGATACAACCAGCAGCCCGGCAGTGGCTACCAGGGTGGTGGCTACAGCGGTGGCTTCAACGGTGGTGGCGGTGGTTACAACCGCGGGGGATACGGTCAGCAGCCATACAATGGAAACAGCGGTGGCTATGGCGGTGGTTATGGTGGCGGCTATGGTGAGTATCTCAGTTCCATGAAGCCTGTCCAATTTCCTAACTCTCATATAGGCGGAGGTGCGAACACTGGATATGGCGGCGGCGGCGGTGAGTGGGCATCATTCCCCAGCTATTATCTCTGTTCAAAAGAACTAATTGATAATTGATCTAGGCTGGCGCAACAACCAAGGCCCGGGCCCTGAGCAGGGCAACTAACCTCATGATGCGCGCAATACCCTTATTGGAATCTCTTTTTGCTTGCACAAAACTACCATCGAATGGTTATCTCCTACAAATGAATGCACGAGACATGAGATCTGATGCAGTGTGGATCGGCAAACGACGGGAACTGGTCATATGAAGATGAATTATGCAACTGTTTTCTTTCTCTCGATTATATCTTTTGCAAGAGGCAGCGTTATCCTTGCGATTGCCGTGGTAAATAGGATCTCTATCCTGTCATTCAGTTCAAGGTTGACGCATTTCTCATATGCGTCAGTTCGCTTTCGTATATCGTGGCATTCTGTGGATGAGATGCTTCTTCCAATACCTACACATCTGAGGATAATGGCTCGTTCGAGGTTCTATATAGTCCAATCATCGAGGTGTGGCATCATATTCATTGCTGCATGTGGCTCTATCAGTTTCCCAGGCTGGATATCTATCTACCTACCATCCGGTAGCCATCCCGTCTAGTCCCCCTCACTCGATCTTATCATCCTCTGCCACCACCTCAGCCGTTTCCAAAGACCGCTTGACACTCTTCTCAGCCTCCTTCTCCTCCCTTTCACCCTCACCCACAGCCTCAATCGCCTTGACCCGTCTTACCAAATCCGTGACATGTATATCTGCCGTCCCCAGACCCAAACCCTCAAGCGCCTTTTCTAGCAGATAGAGATACTCCGTCCCCTTCCCACTCTGACCATGCCCAGTACTAATAACCCGCGCCACGTCTTCAGGATCGCGCTGGGCAGGATCGCGCAGAAACTGCGGATTAGTCGGCTGCCCGATATACACCATGCAGATGATCGGGCCTGGCTCGTCTCCCGCGGATTTCGAGGATCCTTCTGAAAACGGGTAGAAAGGCGTGTAATGCACGCTGTAGCCATCGATCTCGCGCTCGTCCAGATAATCGTGGACTTCCTCAGCATGCGAGGATGGGATGTGGTATGCAGCGCCCCAGACTTTGCCTGCGGAAGCTGATTCGGACTCGACCTTCGCTAGCTTTATAAGATTTAGCTAGGATCTATTCCAAGAACCTTGGAACATCTTTCAAGGTGCGAAACTACTCTTCCTGAAAGAGAAAGAAACATACCGGATCATCAAGCGTCTCCCAGAACGTCCGCTCGATGACAGTAACCACCCTGCCCGGCTTCTCGGGTGTGCCTCGATGATCGGTACTAGTTTCCGGCATTAGGATACATAATTCCCCGACGATAGACGTAAGTCCCAGCGGGGTCCCAACCAACAACATACCTAGCCTGAAATAGAAAACGCCACCACGGGCCTAATGTCAGCATCCGATTGCTCTAGACTCGCCGTAATAACTGCAATTAGAATCCGCTTCTTGCTTCTTTCATACCTGCCAGAATCGCCGCACGTAACCTTCAATGTAGCCCGGGACTCGCTGGTCTGTACAGCATGGTCAGCGGGATAAACCTGATCAGGAAGCTGGAATGGCGGTGGGAGCTTTCGGGGTACCACCGAATACAAGAACCACGTATCACAATCACATATCATGCATTGAATATCACGTACCGTAGTGTGGTGGTGGTTTCCAGATCAAGCTCCTGCGGGGAATTAGCAGGTTGATTCCGTAGAGAAACGGTTCATGTATCTCCAGATGATCAACATACCCATAACCGAATACCCACAGATCACCTTTGGGGAAATGGCTCTTCCATGTTCGGCCGCCAGGGTGAACCTGGTGGCCTTGCAAGCTAGCAGCCATCGTTGCTGGGATGGTGATATGTCCCGATGCCGTGGTTCGGCTTGCTATATTGATTGGGTGGCTGCTTGTATCTCACAGCAAATGAGACGGCGCGGTTGGGATGTTCTTTATGTACTTGGTTGTATAGTTGGGTCAATGTGACCCCGGCATCGCTGAGAAATCCAACTTCATCCTGTTTGCAGTGTTTGCTTTTGGGCGCCAGCTCGTCATTTTGTTCGGTGGTGAGTAATGGGAGTCCCTCTGAAGGTCTGTTCCGATGCAATAAAGCCTTTACAAGAAAGCAGTGAAGTATGATTTTCACGTTGCAAATTTTATAAAGGGAGGTTTTTGTGCCAGTTCTTTAGATCCTGCACGGTGCAAGTGGGATTCAATTCTCAAAGAGAGGATGTAGAGACAGGAGCAACTCTCTAGTCGGGTTATTTTGTTCATTGTATATCGTATACTGATGCCGACAGCTTATTTTCGGGTTATGCCCGATCAGTGACGCGTTGAAGAGGCGTGTTGAGTTGCGTCCATGTATACAAAGAATAGCGACTGGTGATTGGCTGTTGGTGAAACTCCTGAGTCAGCATGTTCATGTCATCATTTATGCCTCGATAGAACAATCATAGTCAGTATCTACAGCTCTCCGTGTTTCTGAATTCTGTACTTTCAAAATGGCGAGTCTTTTCCGGCTCCTGAAGATGCAGTATGTCCCTCCGGCCGATCCCTCGTGGATCTCATTTGCTGGCAAAACGGTCATATTAACAGGGGCCACTTCGGGCCTGGGGTACGAGGCTGCCATCAAGTTCCTCGATCAGGGCGTGGAATCATTGATTATCGGAAGCCGCAGCTTAGAGCGAGGCAATCGCATAAAAGATGCACTTGAAAGATGCACCAATCGGACCGGTGTGATCGAGGTCTGGGAGCTCGAGATGAGCAGCTTCCAAAGTGTGAAAAGTTTCGCCAATCGCGTCAACAATGAGCTCAATCGGGTGGATATCGCATTGCTCAATGCCGGTCTGTGGAACCGCGAGTACACAAAGTCACCCGACGGCTGGGAAGAAATACTGCAGGTCAATACTTTATCCACTTCACTATTGGCATTATTGCTTCTGCCCAAGTTGAGGGAGACTGCCGCGGATGACGAGCCCACACACCTGAGCGTTGTCTCCAGTCAGCAGTTTGTACGCGTCAAAGCGTCGAGTCTCCGGACAGACCGTCCCCTACTTGAGCATGTGAACGATCCGCAACACTTCAAGGGCCCGAGACAATACGGCATTTCGAAACTACTCTTGGAGTACGTGATGAAGAACCTTGCCGACTTGGTTCGCAATGAAGATGGTACAGTGCCGGTTATTATCAATACCGTGAGCCCTGGGCTCTGTCGGTCATCGCTTGGACGGCAGTACAACAGATCCTATGAGCGATGGCTTGTATGGTTGATGTACAAGCTGTTTGCGCGCACAACCGAGCAGGGGAGTCGGTCTTTGGTCAGCGCAACGGTGCAAGGCGTAGAGTCGCAAGGGAAATGTTGGAGGAGTGATGGATATATCAAGTACGTCGCTTCCAACCTTGATTTGATTCTATTACTGACATTTTAGTGAATCTACTGCCCTGACTACTGGTGTAGAAGGCAAACGCTTCCAAGCCAAAGCGTGGCATGAGATCCTTCAGGTTTTGGAGGAGCCGGCACCAGATGTGAGGAGTATTGTCCAAAGACCGTAACTAGATACAGCATATCTCGTATCCATACTATCCATACCTTACGAGGATATAGTTATTTTTAACCCTGGTGGGGCCCTGATTCTGTCGCAATTGGATATCTACCTAGGTATTCAGTAGCTCTATGTATTTCCTTGAGATCAGGGCAGGGCTATATTTTACGAACTGCATACTACCAACTCCCAAACAAAGACAGCTGAACCCGGTGGGGACACAACCGCGTTGCGCAAGACGGATCGACGGATCGATCTTGGCTAAAAACATGAACCACCGCCCCGCGACACCAGTTTGGGTCTTTCCAACCCTGAGATCCCTCTCCGGTTCTTCTCCGTGTCGCCTCTCTCCACAGTTATTCTCCCTTGCATTGGTTTACATTGGTATCACTCCGATATTCGTCAGAGCAAGGTTGTCTTTGGCCGTTGCGCTCCACTCCTTGTCTGATTGCGTCAGTGGCCATGGCTTACAACAAGAGCTACAACCCCGACGCGCTGCCAGCGTAAGTCAAAGCTCAAAAATACAAACACGAAGGCTATCTGATCGCTGACCTCGATAATGACATAGACACGCTGAGCCCGAGCAGGTATCTACCACCGCGCTAGCCACAAGTCAACTTGCTAGGGAAACTTGCTAATGAATCCCCAGGTTGCGCAGATGATTGGAAGCATGCAGATGTCGGGAAACCACAGCCAGATCCAGAGCCATAAACCACTTCCTCGCCCGCCACAGTCTGGCAGTGGTATACCTCACCGCGTCCCTGTCGGCAGTGCTCCATCAAAACCGCATAGCAGCTCTGCCCCGCGCCCGCAAGACTCCCATGCTCCCCACTCCTACAACGGCCGCTCATCAGCGAATCCTCTTCCAAGCCAGCAGCGGCTGCACCCATTGCATCCCTCCCCTCCACCTCAGAACTATGGCTTCGGCCCGCCACCTCAGCCCCAGCGCAATCGGCCTCCGCCCTCTTTTCGCCCTCCAACATCCCCCCAACCCCCGCTGTCTGCCCCCGGCGATGATCCACAACAGCTGCATCCCCTCTTCCGCGCCGCGAACTCCTCACACTCCGGCTCCTTGACGGAGCAAGAGCTGGGCTCTGCTCTCGTGAACGGAGACTACACATCCTTCCACCCCCGCACGGTCAAAATGATGATCCGCATGTTCGATAGGAACGGTAACGGCGTCATCAGCTTTGACGAATTCGTCTCACTATGGCGGTACCTAGCCGCGTGGCGAGAACTGTTCGACCGGTTTGACGAAGACCGCAGCGGGCGGATCAGTCTGCAAGAGTTCGAGAAGGCGCTGGTCGCATTCGGGTACCGCTTGAGTCCACAGTTTGTCTCGGTGCTCTTTACAACGTTTGAGAGCAAGACGAGGCAGAGGACGACGGCGAACAGTCCTGTTCCGGGTCGCAGTGGTATGAGCTTTGATCTCTTCGTGCAGGCCTGTATAAGCTTGAAGCGCATGACGGATGTGTTTAAGCGGTATGATGATGATCGGGATGGGTATATCACAGTGAGCTTTGAGGAGTTCTTGACTGGTATGTGTCTCCTTTACGAATGGGTAATGTTGAGTGGATGGCTGACAGATGTGTAACTCTAGAGATCCTCCAGCTGCAGGATTAATACTCCCTCAGTCATGTATAGACTGGGCTTGCATTTGCATCTTTTGTTGTCATTGTCGCTTGTGGTCGGGCTATGTCATTTTCCATCTTATATACCCCCTCCCCATGTTTTTTCATAGAATTACTAGGAAAAGGTTGTTGCATGTTGACCAGGGTGTATGCAGTCATCTGCAATCCAGCAAACAAGTATGCTTCCAATCTGATCAACTTTAGGTTGTCGAGCTGAAGCTGCTCCCTTAATGGACTACATACCTATTTCTCTTAGCTACCTATCACTGTAGTGGAAAGTGATAGATATTATCACCCACCCTTCGCTTTGTTGCACGCATAATCCAAAACAAAGGCCAAAGTCTGCAAGTCGGATACTAAGACTACAATGAATCAGACTGCTTCGTAATAATATGCAAGTATTTCACCAGAATAGTCAAGTACCTCGTATTGAGTCGGACACGGTCGTGGAAGTTCGGTTTTTCGGACTTCCAAATCTCCGTGTGCCGATCCGATCCTTTTGGGATGCGCCCTCCGAGGACTTTCGTGACTCTTTTTTTGTGACTCTTCAAATGCGCCCCCTACATAAGCTCAACCATGTCGCTTTGACAGAATCTGGGCTTTTATTCCACGCTTCCAAAAGAGAGTACCTGGAATAGACATTGAACATCGTGCCGATCGCACTGCGGTAATCCTGACGTGCTGCCTTGGCTCTGCATCCCCGCAAAATCTTTTCTATATCTTACATCGACATAATCAAATTTCGCCTATTCTTCCACCATGGCGTATTCGCACAATGACCGCGATGCGTCCAGCACCGACACAGTCGCCCCGCAGCTGCATGAGACCAAGTCGCATGTTGAGGAGTTCGCGCCGGTCCAGGAATCTGTGAAGAAGGAACAGGATGCGGATGTTCATGCCGGTGATGATGCTGCGCTTGAGAAGGAGCTTTCTGGGGCGGCGCTGGACCGAAGTCCTTCACAGGCGGCGAAGATGGGCAAGAAGAAGATCATTGTCGTCATGGTCGCTCTCTGTCTGGCCGTGTTCCTGGCAGCTTTGGATATGACCATCATCTCGACTGCTCTCCCTACTATCGCCTCGACCTTTGGGGCCTCCGAGAGTGGTTATTCATGGATTGCCTCATCATATCTCCTTGCAAATGCCGCTTGTATCCCTCTCTGGGGCAAAATCAGTGATATCTGGGGACGGAAATACATCATCCTGCTGGCCAACGTTACTTTCCTCGTCGGCAGCTTGATCTGTGCTTTGGCGGATAACATGGCTATGATTATCGCTGGTCGTGCCATTCAAGGTGTCGGTGGCGGCGGAATCATCATTCTCGCCAATATCAGTGTCTCGGATTTGTTTAGTATGAGAGACCGACCCATGTACTACGGTCTGTTTGGTGCCACTTGGGCTATTGCCGGTGCACTGGGACCTATCATTGGTGGTGCCTTTACTACTGATGTGACTTGGAGATGGTGCTTCTACCTAAACCTGCCTATCGGAGGTATCTCGCTCGTCATCCTGTTCTTCTTCCTGCACATCGAATCGCCCAAGACGCCGTTCTGGGCTGGTGTGCGAAATATCGACTGGGCTGGAACGCTTCTCATCATCGGCGGTACACTGATGTTCCTGTTCGGTCTTGAGTTCGGAGGTGTCAACTATCCCTGGGCTTCTGCCACCGTCATCTGTCTCATTGTCTTCGGCGTGCTGACCTGGACTCTGGCCGGGTTATGAGGAGTGGAAGCTGGCCAAGTACCCCGTTATTCCTCTGCGCCTATTCAACCAGTGGCATAAGGTGCTCATCCTCCTGGTCTGCTTCTGCCACGGTAGCGTCTTCATCGCCGGTACCTACTATCTTCCTCTCTATTTCCAAACGGTGCTGCAGGCATCCCCGATTCTGAGCGGTGTCTACGTTCTGCCTTTGGTGTTGGCCCTCTCGTTTGTCTCCGCCGGTGTAGGTATCGTTATGAAGAAGACCGGTCGCTACCGTGAGTGCATCGTCGCGGGCATGTTCTTTATGACCCTCGGATTCGGCCTGTTCATCGACCTCAAGTCCTACGCCTCCTGGCCGCGCATCATCATCTACCAGATCATTGCCGGTGTGGGTATCGGTCCGAACTTCCAGGCGCCGCTGGTGGCATTCCAAGCCAACATTCGCCCGGCCGACATGGCTACCGCAACAGCTACTTTTGGCTTTATCCGTCAACTCTCTACCTCCATGTCCGTCGTCCTTGGCACAGTCATCTACCAAAACATCATGGGCCAGCAGGCCGGCAAGCTCATCGCCGCCATCGGCGTCGAGCGGACCGCCGAAATCTCATCCTCATTCGCCGGTACCTCCAAGTCTCTCATCCAGAGTCTAGACCCTCATCAAAGACAGGTTGTTCTCTCCGCTTTCACTTTTGCCCTGAACCGTATGTGGATTTTCTATGCCTGCATTGGCGCCGTTGGCTTTGTTTTATCATGCTTCATCGCACCTCGCGAACTCAGCAAAACACATACGATCCAGAAGACCGGTCTTGCTGAGCAGGAGCGGGCTCGACAGGAGTTAATCGACGCAGAGCGCAAGACCGAGGCCAAGCCCGAAGCTGAGGTCTAGTTTCGTGGTAATCATTTTTCTGTTCTCTTCAGCTTATTCGCTGTACAGATATGCAATACCTAATGTATACATGTATCTAATCACACATACTCCTCTATTTCCTAACTCGCAATATGGCTGGTTTCCTCTGCGATCTGGCGCTTCGCTGCATTGTCATGTAGTGTCACAAAAGTTATGATAGAATCTTGAAAGACTCATACTCACTTCTGAGCGATCTCCATGTGCCCATATAATCCGCTTACATATAAAGCCCTTCATTAGTTACACAAAACAGGTACAGTCTTCGAGGAGATTCGAAATAAACTAAATAAAAATACCAAAGCAGCCGATACTATCAAATTACATGAAATGGCTACTACGAGTAAAAAGAAATCATGCTCCGCCATACCAAACTTCATTTACTTGCCACCAATCTCCGTTGGATAAGAGATAGGACTCAACACCTGGCCATGAGTCAAAGGATTGGGCCCACACCACCCATACAGATCACAACGACACTGCTCCTCCGAAACACAACTGAGAAAGACCCGTCAGCATGCCAGCAAAACCGAGGAACAGAAACACTTACTAGACAGCCGGCATACCGAAAATAAAATGCCACAGCTTTTCAATCAACCACCCAATGCCATAATTATCCGTCATATCGGTATTCTCAATCCACTTCAAAATGCGCACATAATAACTCCTCGGCCTTTGCCGGATCCTCTCCCTAGTAAGCGCAAACTGCGCACAGCACTGGTGCCCAATATCCTCTGGCACATCACTAGGCTCAATCCCCAGCATATCCCAGAGGATCCTGGGCATCTGCTCGATTATGTACTCGTAGTCGAAGTCCAGGGTTACAGGGTATGCTTGGTACAATGTACTTGGACAGCCGGGTCTATTTGTGCATCGTAAGTTCACATAGCCCTTTAGATCGACTGCTTCGTAGCGAAGGTTGGCCAGGACGTTTTTCGTGTGTGGTCCTGCGACATCGTTGTGCCATTGTTCGGAGCGGCCGTGCAGGAAGATCGTGTATGGGGCTAGGTCGTCGTAGTAGTCGATTATGTAGCTGAGGTAGACGCTTGCTTCGTGGCCTTTTCGGGAGTGGGGGATGAAGAATTCAGGTGCTGGTTCTTCGTCTAGACTGTAGATGTATGCGTTGCATGGGCTGGGGAGGTATTAGTGACTGTGTAGTTTGGGAAGGGAAGCTGGCGTACTAGTCTTCGCAGAATTCTTCAATCCAGTCGGTGGCATCTGCTCCTTGTCTTGCGGCTACGATTGTCACGTCCGCTGCGCTGTTTTGTTGGGTGAATAACTCATTCGAGGAGGTTTGGCTGATTTGATCCAATGGGTTTGCTTGGTCCAGAGTTGTGTCTGATGTTCCCAGCTCTGAGTTCCAAGTAATCATGTCTGTCAGATTATATTCCGTGGTCAGTTTCAATATCCGAAAATCCAGATGCGGAACCCCTACCTTCTGACTGCAAGTCCCCTATCTGAACCGGCTCAGCTTCAACCTCTGCAGACTTTGACAGCCACTGCAAGGTTTCTGGCACTGTCACGTAATTCTGTAAGCGACATAAAATGGCGAGAAATGCAGATGACACTATGATCAGGAAGACAATCTTCCTTGCACTATATTTCCGAAACGAGATCCGAAGGATCTCAACGAGCTTCTCCTAAACATGAATTACGCAAGGACGAACCAAGCCGTCATTTAGTAACCATGTCAATCTTGGAATGCAGACGGGAGATCATCGTGCTTATTAGCAAGGACTATTTATACAGGATAGCGTAGGACGGGAAAAGATAACCGTATAGTATGTATCTTGAAAGGTATCTACCTATCTACGGTTTCCATATAGGGACGTTTTAAGCCACGTTAGTGCTGAATGCGGACAAGGTAGCATGGTCGAGTTGGTCTAGGCCAGGAAGTGAATCTAATCTAGGCCGAGGGCTCTGTTGGATATCTAATTTTGCTGTTTATGGAATTGTCCGTATACACACGTGAATAATGCCTCGCTAATTGTTGAATTGAGGCTGAGGTGGGGAGAATGGCCTAGAACTCGGTGCTGACTTCGGGATACCGTTTTCGGCCCGAAGGGAGGATCGGTCGGGATCTACCCCAAAGCTCAACGTCGGATTTTCTTCATTCCAGCTTTAGCCAGTATTGCTGCCAAAACAACAAACTTTTGTCATGATGCTTTACTTCGATGCGAGCCAGTTTTAAGTTGTTAATCAACTTTTAGAGTTAATCCAAGACCACACTGCAATGCGGTTTCTAAAGCATGTTTTTAAAGCATACAAAACGAGCCACTGTATGTAGTTGAAAATCTCGATTCCTTAACTCAATAAACACATGTTCCTGGCGCATGTGTATGTATCTGCAGAATGAAATATAACCTGTCACAAGTTGTTGATCCCGTCGTGGTCAAGCTAGGTGGAATGGAATGCAGGATGCTTCTGGAATGCCACATCGGATTGTCAATTTCGGCTAAACACCGGCTGCTTCAACTGTTAATCACCATTCCTGCGCTTGATATCAGGAACTTACCAGCTGTCAAGACTCGAGTTAAAATTGAACGATTTTCCACGAGCGGATGTAAGGGATTTCGACGTCTGGATTCATGCAGGTGCTGTTTTGAAGGACCTTGCTGGCCCTCGCAGTGTTCGTGGAGAAAGCCCCAGGCCTCTGTATTCTCGCTGGCATAGCCAGCCGCATAGGAGTAGGCCCTTTGACCATCCTCAAAGCTGATGCAAACATGTTCTCCGCTTCCCTCGGTTGACAGGAATACTTTGCCATTTTGAGGTGCGTCTCCGCAGCTCAATCCATCCCAGGCATCGAAATACCAATAGTCCGCAGCGACAAGTGTAGCCATCGCGAGGACGGACACCACGGCGAGGTGCATGATGAAGAATGGCCCTCTGCCAGATGGCCTAGGTGTTTATGTGGTATCTGCGATGGTTATATACATCCGTGGATGGTTCAGGGCGTGTTCCGCTTTAGGAAATCATCCATTTTTGGCCACAAAACCTTGGTTTGGCTGGCAGTGCTGATATCATGGTAGCATGGCTAGGTAAGTAGGAGAAATTTCGCGATTCCCTAGGTAGCCGCTTTGGTTTCTTGGCCTCTTCGCTTAAGGAGCCTCGTGGTCCTCTTGGTCCCGGTCCGGCGATCTCTCTTCTGTGCTGGTTTCCTCCAACCTACCCATTCATTCTCCAGAGTACACTGTCCGTAAATGGGGCTGATGACTATCCCGGGGTTTTAGCACGATTCTTTTGGTATTTCGTGGCTGTTTAATGGCCGAATTCGATACTATCGTCCCGGAAAAGTGGCAAGTAGCCTGGCGAAGAATAGCAGCACGTCCCAATTAGAAGACAGTATCAACAAATTCGATTAACAAGAGAAGGATTGACATGGTATAGGGCATATTGTCTGGTGTTAAATGTCAGTCCATATGTAGACCTCACATTGGAGAGATATGGATGGCTGTGGATGAGGCGAGTATTTTCCGGCTGACTTCCACATTTGAATCACGACCGAATATGTACGAACAGGCTGGCAAACAATTTGATCCTTGCGAATACACGATCACGCCATTGGAAAGCAGGGCATTACCTACAATGTAGGAAGTCTTCTGTAGGTAATTCCCTGTAGATATTTTTCTACGAGAATTCTGCAAGCAAAGACTCCACTCGGTGATCAGCCAGTTCCTACTGGTGGGTCGGACTTAACTAGTCGGAGCTAAAGTGAATATCGGTTGCTGTTGACATCAATAAGCAGGCTCCGAGCTCCCCCGGTGACTTACGGCCGAGTTGAACCGGTCCATTTATCCGTCCTAGGCGATCGAAGCCGAGCCTGGTTTTCAGCATTTTACTTCATGATGGCCGGTACACCCTTATAAGAAGATGATCGGAAGTACTAGCTATAATGAAAAGCTTCCAGAATTCACGTCGTTTACTCTACTACCTTCTATTACAATCGGTGGCGTTCAAATTCAGTGTGGCAATCAATTACTAGTGAACTCGACCTTGGATTTGCAAGTGACCCACTTTAGTGGACCCTGCAAAGCTTCGCTGGATCACCGAGATTTATCAGCACAGTCGACCCAAAGAGTTAATAACTAGCTAATTAACTTGAAAGATTCTATGTGGGAGTAATTCATTTCTTCATTATATCATCTCCCGTCTTATCAGTAGGCAAAAGCAGGAAAAAAGCTCGCAGATTGCTGATCGGTGAGAAAACAGCCCGGGGATTTTATATTCAGTCTAATCCCAAGGTGAAAATGCAGTCTTATCTACAGTATCGACGATTGGGAAAGTCAGTTCGTTCGCAGCTGGAAAATACCCCCTCGCCTGTGAAGGAGATCAAGGATATCCCGCGTGATTCAGAGACAGATACGCCGGCGGATTCAGATCAAATCGGTCAGCATGTGCGCACGTCGAATCAAAGTCCGCTGGCTAGAAGCGCTTCTTGGGATTCCAGCAACACCGCCTTAGCCTGCTCAATTGGTGGTATCAATATCCTAAAGCAATCCGAGTCCCCAGACCAGCCTGCCCACCTCTTCATTGTTGGTTGGAATGGTCCAGATGATCCGCAAAATCCGCGGAACATGAGTCTCGCTTCACGTGTGACTGCGACTCTGTTGGTTTCTGCATTGGCCTGGATTGTTGGTGCAGCATCGTCTATCAACTCGGGTGTTTCGCCCCAAAATATTGCGGAATTCCACGTCAGTGATGTCGTGGGATCCCTAGTGACTGGTATTTCATGATTCCCATTTAATCAAAAAAGGATTACACGTTTCGCGTGCAGAGTAGCTGACTTGAACTCGATTAGGTGTATATTTAATCGGCTTCGGCGCTGGCTCCTTAGTTAGCGGACCGCTCTCGGAGATCCTGGGTCGCAATGCCGTATACGTCAGCTCCCTGACCTTGTTCATGATCTTCATCATGGCCTCTGGTCTGGCGCCAAACATAGGCGCCCAGCTCGCCTTTCGATTTCTGGCCGGTATCTTCGGCTGTCCGCCCTTGACCTGCGCCGGTGGCACCATCGCCGATCTATGGAACCCATTGGATAAGACGATTTATTTCCCCATGTACGCCATTCTCTCATTTGGCGGCCCAGTGCTCGGTCCCGCCGTTGCTTCGTACATGGGACAGACGGGTGTTCTTTCCTGGCGCTGGACAGCCTGGATCATCCTCATTGCATCCGGTGCGATTCTGGCCTTGATCATCCTCTTCCAGCCGGAAACTTACGCTCCACTTCTGCTGAAATGGAAGGGTAAACATCTGCGAAAGATGACGGGAGATCCACGGTTTCGCTCAGAGATGGATATGGAGAAGGTTGCGCTATGGACGCGTATCGGCGGTGCCGTATGGCGCCAGTTCCTGATCACCGTCCACGAACCCATCATCCTGCTGATCTCGCTATACATGACTGTGTTGTATATTGTGTTGTTTACCTTTTTCGATGGATATACGTTTATCTTTAGCGAGGTGCATGGCTTGTCCCAGGGTCTAACCAACATCGTCTGGGTCGCCATGTATGTTGGGATGGCGCTATGCGGCCTTCTTGTCCCGATCATCTACAGAGGAACAAAGAAGGAGTTCACCCAGGCTGCTCTAGAGGCGAATGGCTCCGATCCATCAGTTGACCCCCGCGCTCTCGACAACGTGCACACCCAACCCGAGATCCGGCTCTGGTTCGCCATGGTCGGCGCACCACTTATTCCTATCAGTTTGTTCTGGATGGGCTGGACTGACTATGTGAGTATCCCCATCTTGCCCAATATTGCCCAGTAAGAGCCTCTTTCTAACTCCAAGACAGCCATCTATCTCCGTTTGGTCGCCTATTGTCGCGTCGACTGCTTTCGGTCTCGGCACTATCTGCGTCTTTATCAGTTCGTACATGTACGTGATTGACTCGTACGGTATCTACGCAGCTTCGGCACTGGGCTTCATGACCGTGTCGCGCTATTTTGCCGCTGGGGGAATGACCATTGTTGGCATCCCGTTCTATAAGAATGTGGGGGTTCACTGGACGCTCACTGTCTTGGGCTGTATTAGTGCTCTCATGGTGCCGGTGCCGTATGTGTTCTACCGTTTTGGACCTGTTATTCGCAGGTGGAGTCGGTATGCGATTACGGAGGAGTCCAAGGTTTGAGACCTTGGAGCTGTTGAAGTGTTGAACCTTGCGAAGGTTATTGCATGGGGAGAAGGTTGGCCACTTTAATATCCCTAGATTAATAGACGGCGCATGGCTTGTTCAAAATTCACGTCTTATATATGGTTCTATTTATGTCCAAATCTGAAATATCCAAGGCATCACATCGTCTACTCCTCAAGAGCCACAATGATCCTCTTCAAAGCCTCATCCAGGTAATCCCTCGGGTGTGAGAACACAATTCTAAACCAACCATTTCTCTCTGATCCAAAACCAGCACCACTAGCCAGGAACACTCTGTGTTTGAGTAGCTGCTGCATCACTTTCTCTCCGATATCCTCATCTTCAGCCACATCCGGATGCAGCTCGCGATACTTCTTGCCCAAGTCCACCCAAAGGAAGAAAGCAGCATTACACCCAGGGGCATATTCAATGCCGTGACTCTTCATATAGTTCACAGTGTATGCATGAGCCTCCGACAGTTTCTTCCTGTTCTGCTGGACATAAGGCTCGGTGAATCGAGCATCCTCCAATACAAGCGCCGCCAAATGATCCGAAATGCCCGATGGGTAAGAATACAGAGAAATGCCTTTCAAGGCATTGTGGAGGTCATTATTGTGCTGTGAGATGATCACGCCTAGACGGATTCCGTTTGCGCCAAAGTCTTTACTCATGCCCCAGAGCGTATGCACCAGACGGGGATCGATGATTCCGGTTGGATCGATTGATAGTGCAGATTCGAACTTGACTGGGGGTGGGTGTTGGTCGACTGTATTGTCCCAGACTGAAAGAGCGTAGATTTCATCGCTGATCAGGTGGATTTGGTATTTCTGACACAGCTTCATCATTTCGATGATCACGTTGCGAGGATAGCAACGGCCGAGTGGGTTGTGCGGATGGCAGAGCACCAGGGCTTTGACTCGTTTTCCGGTTTTCTGTTGGAACTCTAACAATGCCTTCTCGTAGTTCTGTACGGCTTCAGGGCTGAGAGGGTCCACGTCGTCGAAATTGACGGGGACCACTGTTGACTGAGGGCGTTGCGAGAGGTCGGGAATGAAAGTGCCGTAGTAGGGTCGGCCCAGGAGAATACCTTCGCCGGGGTCTGCGAATGCCCACGAGACATGTTCAATGGCAGATGAGACACCGTTCGTAATGACCAGGTGGTTTGCTTCTAGCGGCGTGACGGGGTGTAGGTGGCGGTTGAGGAACTGGGCCATGGCAGTTCTAAGTTTGGTGGATCCGCCTCCTCCATCGTTATAGGTGAGGTACTTGGCAGGCATCTCCAGCTTTGTGTTGATATATTTGAGGAGCTCGTCGTGCATGAGAGCGTTCTCTGCGACCCCGACACTGACGTACCCTCCCGGGTTTGTTGTCGGGTTCCAGATGTCGCTCAAAATGTCCCACATGGGATTCCCCGCCATTGCATTGCTGACATCTTGAGCTCTGTTAGAGAGCACTTGGCCAATGTTTCCCTGGGCCATGCTGGATAGGAGGTCTGAAGTTTCTGACTTGATAAGGTCGGATAGAATCTGATAAGGTGACCCAGGCGTGAAGGAGTGAGACGGCGAAGCTTTTAATTATCCTACCTCAGGATCGATCTCTTGATCAGATCTTGAGTATATATAAGTGACCCGTGGTAGAAGAACTGTAGCAGTGGAAAGGCCGGTTGGAATCGGTTCGGCTGAGTGGGACGGCGAGTTGATTTCTCAGCAACGTCAGTGAACCCAGAAACTGGGCTATACCTACTACACAAATATGCCAACCAGCAATCATGATCATTGCAACTTCCAGAGCAGATCACATCCATAAGTAAATCTCTTCAAGTTGAAGTTCCCGTATCAAATGCCCACGCGCATGACAGCTTAACCGAGAGCCGGTTTCTGCTTAGTACCGTCAATAGGAGCAAGGTAGCTTGGACGTTCCCTCAAGTAGAACTCCATATCGATCTTGCCGCTTGTTTGCTTCGCATTGTGTCGACCGGCTTTGATATAGGTCATATCCGGCACGATACTCCTGCTCGCTATATCGGCTCGGTCCACGGGTAGGGCAGAAGAAATAAGCAGCTTATTGATCCTGCCGCTATCACCCCTGGCATCATAGGACCCAGGAATCCTATAGGAATAATTCGATGTCAGCTTGATAGATAAAGCACTTGAGGAACAGAACTAACCCATGGTTGCCTTTAAGCTAATGCGGGCATAACGGCGTTGGGGGTGATGCGCTCCAATTCACTCTTTATTGTTGAAGCCATTAAAATGCATCAGGGAATAGCATTTATTTACATTCTGTCAAACACCGTAATAGCAAGGGGCCGACAAGTACTTATCTATACTACCTAGTTAGCACGCAATTAGCCACTGAAATCGCGATTCTCGATGGCCAATGAACGAACCATCAACAGAGTCGTAGATGCCTCTACACACGTAGCTACTAGTGAGTCATTGTATGGATTGTAGGAAGTGTAGGAATTAAGCTTATACCTAGACAGTCGCTGTATACCTTAGCAGAACCAAAGTGCAGTAAGGATGAGCGCTACCTGCCCGCGTCGCGATTTCATAGTGCTCGGCGATAGGTGGAGGATTTGGCATGAACACTCGAATTCCTGTTCCTAGTGATAAAAGCCCGTATGTACATCATCCAACCGTGTCAACGCCGGTTTGACTTCCAAAATAGCCGAGAATCGAAAGCATTCCATCAGGTACATAAAATCACACAAATATAGGAAAGAGAAAAAGAAAGAAAACAGTCCGTGTGATAAACTCAAAAGATTCAAAGCGTAAGAAGGCCACATATACCAAAGACAAAAAGAAAATATAGGAGACAAGTCGAAGGTATAGAACGGGGGTATAAAGAGCATAAAATCCTGGGGTCAACCGAATGAGAGAAGGAGATCACGAAATAGAGGTGTGTATGGCTGCGGATTGAAGAGGGGATATCGACCTGGATATCCATTGATTTTGAGATTCTGCACTCGAGACCACGTCAGATGCCGGACGTATGAATACCCGTGAATCGGGTACTTCAGCTCCCATCAGTTTTCGCCTTTTTGCTGGCCCCTTCCCCTCCAGATCCGCTGTCTGGACTCTTGCGTTTCTTGTCTTGTTCATCATCGCGAGAGAAGCTGGGTCCGCTTTGTACCGCTGGAGTTGGGAAGTTGAGTGGACTAGGCAACAAGTTCGAATCTGGTCCCGAGCGGCCAAATGCTGCCCAGTCATCGGCGAAGAAACTGGACGGTGACGGGAGAAGGGCATCAGACATGAATCGGCTGGGAAGGGCGGATATTGGTGTCTCGTGTTTCATCTGGTTATTTCCATTGTTCGTATTACCGGTACTGTTCCCATGTGAATTGTTTTGAGTTGTGGTGCCCGGTGGTGGAGGGCGAGCAAATGGATTGGGCGGCCCCTGGGCACCAGCGCTGAGAATTGCCCCTGTCGAGGGTGATGGTGGTGGTAGAACCACTCCTCCCGGTGGAGGATTGTCTTTGGCAGGTGTCACCGTTGTATTGCCGGCAGAGTCGCGTGAAGACGATTCACCCGTCGCGCTGCCCCGATCGGAGTTCTCACTTGGAATCTGGACTTTGAGTTGAGGGCGTTTCGACGTGAGTGCACTACTATTACTTCGAGTCGGCCGCTTGATCTCTGCCGCCGATGAAATTGACGGTGGACGCGCAGGCTCACTCATGGGAGTAGTCTTGGCATCAGGTGAATTACCCTGTGAATCCGGCTTCATTGCTTGATTCGCACGAGGCGACTCAAATGCCGGCGCCCCCGCCCCGAAATGACGGGCTAGCACTGAACCCCGATCATCGATCGGGGTAAAGATACTGCGAGACTTGGAAAACGACTTCGGTTGCGGCGGTGACTGGCTCTGCACCTTCAATCCACTAGGCACGTTGTCCTGCGGGTCCTCCTTTACTGGAACCGTACGATCCTGGGACTCCGGTGCATAACCGGGGCCCATAGACCCTCTACCCGGCTCCGGCATATAAGCCTGGGTGACTTGTTGCATCGGAGCATGCGATCCCGGCGGCATTCCCATCTGCTGCGATGCTACCGCATGGGGATATTGGAAATGCTGCGCACCTTGGTGGGGCGGCATCGGTTGGGAGGGCATGCCGTGCTGGTGGTGCATAGCCTGAGGCGGCGTTCCCTGTGGACCCGGATGGGGATGACCGTATTGCTGGTATTGCCCGGGGCGTTGCTGATTCATGGCGGAGTGAACATTGGGGTTATACATCGAAGGATTGGGCATGTACTGGAATCCGTTTTGGGGAGCAGGCGGTGGCGGGGTAGCATGTCCATGCGGTCCAAGGTTCGAGCTAACACGACGGACATGATTTCTAGACGTGGGTCGGGAGACACCCTGTGACAATGGAGTACCATGTCGCGATATCGGCAGGCCGTTAGGCATGGGAGGAGATGCAGACGGAGCATGGTGAATGTGTTGGAAACCGGGCTGCTGGAGATGAGGCGGAACGGCGGCATGGCTCTGCTGGGCTTGCATCTCTTCGGGGGCCGGAGTAGTCTCATCTTCCTCATCTTCATCGTCGCGCTTGCCTTCAAAATCACCGGGTCCTTTGTGTTCATGGGGAGCACCGAACTGGAGAATCGGAATATATTAGTTGTGACTTCGCCAGGGGCAGAAAAGCCAACTCACGTAGTGGTAGCGTCCAAGGGCCTCGGGCATGTCACAAGAGGAGTATTCGTAGAGTTTCTTGTTGTGACCGAATATGATTACCGCGACGTCCACGGAACAAAGGACAGCGAGCTCATGCGCCTTCTTGAATAGACCACCCTTTCGCTTCAGGAATGTGCTGCACCGAGTAAATCAGTAATCTGGATGATGACAATGTCGAGTGCGTAGCTTACACTGAGCGGTTACGATCATCTTTGATCGCTTTGATCTCAATCTTTCTGCGACCCATTTTGGACTACAGGCGCAGGATGCGCGCGGGTGCTGAGGGGTTAAGGAGAGCGAGTCGCCTCGTGAATATTCCGATCGTATTTTTTTGGCGGCGGAAGACTCGAGATCAGAGCGGATCCAGTCACGCAGTGAGTACCCGAAGCTATTCCCAGGTAGGCGTGACTTGGGCTTTGTCGCGGTATTCCGGTCGCAAGTGAAAAGCCTCCAGGAGGAGGTTGAAGAGGGAAATAGTGGGTAGGAACACCACGCGATCAACCAGAGGGAATAAAGAACAGGATCTGGGGACAATCAGATGAACCACAGACGCGATACCGTGGGGACCTGATGGGGGGCTGATTGACGATGCAGAAAAGGTTGATTCTAAAGATAGAATCGAGGGAAAAAGAAGGGGACGGGGCTTATCTCAGCAGCCTGCCTGAGGCGATCTATTTATGGCTGTCACAGTGGAGCCGCTGATAGCTCTGTCATTGGCGGGGATAAAGGAAGTTTTAAGCATTAGAGATTAGAGATGGTTAAATGGAGTATCCAGCATTGTTCCTGGGAGTCTGGGGAATGGTCTAAGCTTGGACTATGACGGGTATCTTCTCTTCTCTAGTTTTCCTTTTACTATGTAGTTAGTTAGCTAGTTATTACGGAGTAATGGTAGACTCTCGCTCTACCTAGATTCAAGAGCAAGGACTAGAAGTATACGCGAATTGCCTAATCCTCTATTCTAGTAGGGGTGTAGGATTAATCGGCTCCATTATCTATGTCTGTATCTATGAAGTCTGTCTCGGCACTGCGACTATCAGGTACAGACGGTACCTCCAATGTCGGTAGTAGTCATCTAGTGACGTTTATAGTTGAGTACATATTCCGTATTCTCTATCTAAGTAGTTACCATCTGGAACTACGGAGTATAAGTATAGAAACCCCACCACAATGGACCAGTCACCCGATCCACCTAATCTATACCTATTCCAACGAACTATGCAAATATGCAAATAATTACTCCCTATATACTCCCTACTCCGTACTATGCATACTATGCATCTGCTTGTGTATCCCTACATCACCTACATCACCTCCACAGAACCCTGGATCGTTGAAACCCAGTTTGGGGATGATGATCGCCATGTGTATCATCCATTCTCCGCACACAGCACACACCACCGGGTAATCCGTACACTCAAGAGGTAGATTCACTCTCTGTTCTACCACTTTATTTTTACGAGCTCGTCGATCCAGTTCCTTTTTCACTCTCATAATTTATTTCTTTGGGGCGGTATCGACCATCGCGGTTAGGTTAGTTCCAAGTTCCAGATCCTCTCCCGATTTACCCCTGAGCTTCATTTCTCAACTTTCTTTATTCCCCCCTCCATCTCCATCTCCATATCTTTTCTTCTCTTTCAATTGTACGTTGAGCCTACATATATCGTGGTTGATCCTCTATATCTTCTCTCTTTGGCTCCGCTCCATTTCTCGAGCACAGACTCTCTTTTCCCGGTCCAGACCAGGGGATCCTTTCTCTTTTTTTCTTTTCTTTTGGCGCCTAGGCCTAGGGGCTGCAGGACATCCCGGCCTAGCTTTTCTTTCTCTTTTCTTTATTTTTTCGCTCCTCTCCCATTTTGTCGTTTAATTGATTAACCTGTCGGTCTCCCACATCCGGGTCCAGTTCGCTTTGGAACCACGCGCAGCTAATTTGTTTGTTGACGTCCAGGACGGAGCTCGCCACCGCCGGCCACCACGAAAGCCAATTACAGCGGTCGCGCGAATCCGAAGATGCCTTTCTTCAGTCGAGTCTTCCGGAGCAAAGACTCCAATGCTGCCAATAAGCAGGCCAAACCCGCCGCCGTCGACCCGGGCCCTGCGAAGCCCAAATGGACGGACGCCTGGCAGCGCACAGAGGTCAGCCCCGAGGAGGTGCAAGATCTGATCCGAGGCTGCGTGCAGGAATTGAAGGCCCGAGGTGGGTGGAATTCAATTCCGTTCTGAACCATGTGGAGTTACGGCTGCCACGCGCATTCTCCGGTTTGCTGATCATTCGTCGCGTGTAGCTCTCGATACCCCGTTCCTTCTTCTGCCCTTCCGGGGGGGGGGGGGGGGGGGGGGGGGGGGGGGGGGGGGGGGGGGGGGGGGGGGGGGGGGGGGGGGGGGGGGGGGGGGGGGGGGGGGGGGGGGGGGGGGGGGGACCAAGCTCCGACCCTAGCGCCGCCCGCACCTTTGTCCGTAATTACTTCAACCAGTCTTTCGAGAAAGGCGCCCCCATCAGTGGAAATGAGTTGATGCAGGAGCTGCGGCTCACGGAGCCGATGGTGAGCTGTCTCCCAGGATAACAACGAGCGTGGGCTAATTTTGGTTGGCACAGGTTCTCTGCGGTGTCATGAAATGGTGTTGGAGCAGATTGCCCGGAGGTGTTGTTACATGGGAGGCCTACGAACTGTTCAAGGTTGGCGAACAAGGTACGACAATATCTGTGGAATTATTATGGACAATTGCTGAAACAAAATTTAGATTCGGATCTGGCCCGCGACGCGTTTTCCACTTTCATTCCCATCAGTGTCGACTCCGATGCACGCACCAAGATCATCTTTGATTTCTTCGATCTTTTGTCGGCCATTGCTGCGCACGGCAAATCTAATGGTCTGGGAGGCCGTAAGCTTTCGCGATACGCCGGGTGGTGGGCTTTTGAGCATGTCGACACTGGCAAGGGCTTCGAAG